>CM030897.1:27855844-28563344 GCA_018136845.1 Heterotis niloticus
TCGGTGCGTACAGTGCAGGCGAGTGTAAACTTCACCGCGTTATGAACATGTCACTGTCGCTGACAACCCCAGCGCTAATTGGTGGTTCAGCAGCGAGCGACTCGGGGGCCTGGAGCGCTCCTGCCAGCACCCCCCGGCAGACCCCCGGTGGCCCCGGCGGGTGACAGCGGGGCCTTGACTGGCACGGGGCCACCCTGGCGCCGCCAGACCCTGACAGATTCATCTTCATTACAAGCGGAGACCAGGCGGGACGCGAGTTTTTATCACCCTCTATTAATCTCCAAGCTCAATCAGCCGTCCGTCCCCCAGCCCTCTAACCCGAGCTCCTCTGCAAGCCCTGGCGCCTGGCAATCGCACACCCGCACACACACACACACACAATTTCATTTATACTTTTGTCTGACACCTTCCCCCAACCTGACTAATAGCATTCAGCTACTTACACTGATTTATCCATTTATATAGCCGGGTAATTTTTACCGTATGAATTCAGAGTAAGGACCTTGCTTAAAGGTACTCCATCAGAGACAATGGTGTGTGAGCGTGACTCATGCGGTTTGTCTCGCACACACACGTGCAAATATGTAAGTACTCGCACATTAACAGTTCACACACACACATTCATTAGAGCGCAGAAGCGCCCGTGGAGACTGACACACGCACGCACAAACATATCTTCTTACACTACGTCACGCATACACACGCTAATTCACACTCACCCACACGCTACTGCCTCACACCCCATGCAGCAAGGAGCAGAGATCCCTCTAATAATGTGCAAGTTTGTCCTCGTGATCCATATTCCTCCTTATTTCTATGTTCATACCATTATCCTCCATTCAAACATACAGTAAATAAATTATCTACTGTACATATATACTTCATACTCTCTTTTTCAAGCTTGTATTGACATTTTTTGGAGAAAAAANCTCAGCTGACTACCTGAATACACTGAATGACCAGGTTGTTCCATCAATGCATTATTTTCTTCATATTCCAAGATGACAATACCAGGATTCATGGGGCTCAAACTGTGAAAGAGTGCTTCAGTGAGACATCATTTCCACACATGGATCGGCCACCGCAGAGTCCAGACCTTAACTGGAGAAGACTTTACGCGGCGCTCCGACTCTCCCATCATCGATACGAGATGTTGGTGAAAAATGGATGCGACTCTGGACGGAAATAAATGTTGTGACATTGCAGAAGCTTATCGAAACGAATGAAAGCTAAAGGCAGTCCAACAAAATATTAGAGTGTCTGAAGGGTACAATTAATAATGCAGCATGAAAATGTAGTTGTAATTCTATACTGTATTTATGCTCTTGGCTTTCTATATTAGCACTATTTTAACAGGAATAAGGCATAAAATCAGTGAAACAATAAAACCCTGTTATACCGTGCAGCATTCATAAATTTTGCTTATTTATACACCCTAATGGTTTATATAATAAAACACAGGGGGATGTGTGACATGCATCAGGGTTATTGAAACCAAACCCCTCCGTGAGTGAACCATTTGTCCATGTAAATTGTTTATATATTTACGGTTTATATAACACACATAAGTGGGTCTGTGACTCACACCAAAGCCAATTTCCATTGAGGTGAGCACTAAGTTGAGGACAACCTGCTCTTCAAGAACATAAAACTGCCTTTCTGCAGTGGCCAGGTAACTTTCAGTTTTTATACCCACTGCAGTCTGTCCTCGATTCTCCACACTACATGGCAAAAGAAAGTTCCTGGATACGGAGAATTTCTGAAATACGTGAAATCAGGGGGGAAAAAAAGCATTACATAAAATAATAAAAAATACCTTCAACCCAACAGAAGATATTACACTTTCCCACACCCTATGATGACATCATGTATATTTTGTTTTTATTTCTTTACCGGTTACATGTAAAACACCTTTTGGTAATCATGAAAAGTTTCAGCAGAGTGGAGGGAGGGAAATCTTTTGGTCAAAAGTAATAACAACAGAGCTCTGACTTGGGACCAGCATCCAAGTTCTGGCTGCAAGTATACTGGTCAGATATGACAGCGAGTGCTGCGTTCTTATTGTATTCAAAAGTATCACTTAAAAACCATTTTAATATTTCACTGCTTTCATTCATATATTTTTAAAAGTTATTTAATTTTGCAGATGAAAAAACATTGTTACTCAAGCACAACATAAGGCACTCCATGACTACAACTCAAAACCTCAAACCCAGAATTTGAACCCACACCATTTGGACCGGTAAGCCCCGATTACCTTCATCCCATTTAACCCCAGTACCATGAGTTGAGGTCAGGGAAGGCCTCGTACATTTTATGGTGTCTCTTGATGTAATCACAGGCCTTGCAGAAATGTTCTGCTGGAAAGTTAACTTTTTGAACTTTGAACTTTGTCCTCCAGTTGAAGTACCTTTCGTACTCCTTCATGTTCCGGTCCAAGAAGTGGAGATGATCCGCCAGATCTTTGGCAGAGGAGAAATCGTCAACATGAATAAAGGCCCCTCCGGGGACAATTTTCTCACAGTCTCTTCTCGACGGTCCGAGGACCACCGGCACCGCACCATACATCAGCGGGTGGTACATCTTCTCCGTGATGTAGTCCTGGTGTTTGGAGTTCTCGAACGACAGGTAGAACTTACAGCTGGACATCGTAGGGATGTAGTCCTCATTGCTGAGGGGTTGAAAAGCTCTTCCGAATCCACTGATGTCAATGTATTCCTTCAGCTTATTATAGTATTTCACCCGTTCGTGTACGGTGTTCCAGTTGCTCACAATCCAGCAGACCAGCCGTGTCTTATTAGGAACCTGGAACAACTCCCGTTCCTCGTTCATAATTAAACTTTCGTGCACAGATATATCAGCATCTCTCCGGTAGCTGGGGGTATTGGAGGGCGACTCAAAGTTCATCCACACCCATTTCTGGAAGGAGGGACGCGGTGCCTGCGGGAGGTTCGACAAATCGCGGCTGATGTCCCGGTGGTGGATGAGAACACCATCAGCGACGCTGTACAGGCTTCTGTCTGTGGTTATGATGCAGCCGTCAATGCCGTAAAGGGAGCTACAGGACGGCGGGGCAAAATGCTGTCCGAACACCAAGAACCACACAAGGATGACTGTTTCTTTCTGTTTCTCGAGGATGACGGTTTCTTTCTGGTTCTTTTTGGGAGTGATGACTGTTTCCACTGCTGTTGAGTTAGTTGACACTGGCTTGGTACAATTATTTAGACTATATAATAAAAATATTACTATGGAAAGAAGGACGAAGCAGCAGGTTCACCAGTAGGATTTCTGGCACCAGGTGACAACCTATGAGGAAAAAGTAAAAAAGAAATCAAGTATAACAGCACCCACTACAAGTTTCCTGCTTTTTACTGGGCTTGGGAAGCTGGGTTAACCCTATAAAAACGACGTTGCAGGCAGAAAATCGTTTCGATGGCGACATCGACTGTACAAACGCGCGGCGCTTGGATATTCGCTCTTGTGCGTGAACTATGACGCGCAGTATATTTCATATTTTAATGACTTACCGAGGGACACCAACTCTGTTCGCATGTCTGCATTTCCGCTTCCACAACCACCGACGGAAGGCCCGGGACGAATTTTCGGTTTAATGTCTTTATTAAAATAATAAAAGTAAAGCTATTTCGGTGCCGTCTGAACTTGGAAGTGTAAATATATAGCCAGTGTTTCACGGGGCTCTTCCGTATCCCAGGCTGTTCGAGCGCATGGTGCAGCAACTAACTGATCCTATCCGGTCCGGCCTTCCGCTCCTTGCGACCAATGTCTTCAGTCTTCGTTCCCTGCAGAGAGTATTAAACCCATCCGAAAGCATCATAAACACAGAAAATGACAAAATTCACACATGACCACAAATTCAAGAAGAAATTACTTGACAGGGGTTCCTTTGCATTCATAAAAATGTACATTTGTGTTTTATGCCGTATTTGTTCATGTAGGTATTTCTTTTTATACGCCAGAGCCTATGCAGGAAATAACAGGGCTCGGGTACATCAGGGTACAGCCACTGCAGGGCGATTACATGAAATGCTCACACAACATCATCGTAGTCGACATTGTTGCATTACAGTTAAGTTAATATGTTGAAAGTTTCGGCTCCGTTCTTTAAAAGTAATTCTTTGTGTTCGGTATTTCGTTGCGGTCACTTTAAGAGCAACCGGAAGTGTGTCATGTGACCTGCAACCAGGAAGTAAGCGAGCACAACCGGAAAAGCTTGTTTTGTTGTTTCGGAACCAAACCAGCAACGATCTGCATACATTGCATGCCTTTGGTGGTGTCGTGGGTTTTTCACTGTTTTATCATTGTCTACAATTATAGACCATTATTTTTGGGATAATGTTGCATTTTGTGAAGTTGGACGTTAGAAAATTTGCCGAGTTACTACTGCTAACGACTACATGTTAAAATACGATGCCATATAATACATTGTGTGTGCGTGCAGCCTGTGGCAGTGGGAAGTAAGAGGATTTAATTTATATTGGGGAGTTGGTATGTTTGCATTGCGTGTATCTGTACATGTTAAAAGCAAGCATGTTTGTCGTGTATGTGTTTTACACGAACTTCTAAATTAAAACACGGAGATGCGAACTTGCAGGCTGCATTCGTTTCTTTATTTTTTTTTTTACTGCACATACACACATTGCTGTAGGGAGCAGGTTGAGGAGACCCTGGAGAGGTGGAGATATGCTCTAGAGAGAAGAGGAATGAAGGTCAGTAGGACTAAGACAGAATACATGTGCATAAATGAGAGGGAGGACAGAGGAATGGTGAGGATGCAGGGAATAGAGTTGGCGAAGGTAAAGGAATTTAAATACTTGGGATCAACAGTTCAGAATAATGGGGAGTGTGGAAGAGAGGTGAAGAAGAGAGTGCAGGCAGGGTGGAGTGGGTGGAGAAGAGTGTCAGGAGTGATTTGTGACAGAAGGGTACCAGCAAGAGTGAAAGGGAAGGTCTATAAGATGGTAGTGAGACCAGCTATGCTATATGGGTTGGAGACGGCGGCACTGACCAAAAGACAGGAGGCAGGGCTGGAAGAGAGGAAGGCCTAAGAGATTTATGGATGTGGTGAAGGAGGACATGCAGGAGGTAGTGGGTGTGACAGACAAAGATGCAGAGGACAGGAAGAAATGGAAACAGTTGATCCGCTGTGGCGACCCCTAATGTATCTTTTCATTGTCCATAGCCTTGATAGACTTAAAGGTCTGTGAAAATCTTTCTGCCAAGCTGTTAGTGGCAGAATGATATGAAGCAGATGTGATATGTTTAATACAATTGTTCTTAATAAATGCTTGGAACTGGTAATCCATATTATTTGCCGATCTGACTCAGTAATACTATGCAGTTCAAGGCAAGAGAGGTCATCATGGTCAGAAGGTGCGTCACTTGAATGTCCATCTGATTCATTTTCTGTCACCTTGTGTACATTGGTAGTTGTGCCATAGAAATGGCAATATCTCATGCTTTCTCTAGCGTCAAGACCTTTTCGGTCAGCACTCTCTTCTGAATGCCTTCACAGTGGAGTCCACACACAAGCCTGTCCCTCAATGCGTCTGACAGTCCTGCCCCAAACTGGCAATGTTCTGACAGTCTATGCAGCTCTGCTACATACTCTTTTCCTTTGTTCAAAATCATATTCTTCAGGATCAAAAGCAGGGTTTGGACACCAATCATCTTTACACTGTTTGCTGTTACTGGACTCCACTGTGATTTTTTTTTCTCATCCAAGTCAAGATCCTCCTGTTTAACCACTACTTCACTCTCATGCCATTCAAAACTTCACAGCGATGGTGTCCATTTAACCCTTACACATTCCATTTGCAAATGGGCTATTATTCACATAGCAAAGCATTCTTTATTGCAGACAGACAGAACGAACAAGCAGAGAAACCGGTTCTACCCTGACAGATGATTCTTGACAGGCAACTCTCCTAGTCCCTGGAAGAGAAAGTCATGATTTTTTTGTGCCCAGGAATTCCATTCAAAACCTTTATATATGGATTCTGTCTTACCATGGGCCTGTTTACTATCCCCTTGTCTAGGTGTGTTCAGTCCTTGATGGCCCGCCAACCAGAGGACAAGCCGTTCCTAACTTTTTCTTTGTCCGGTATCACTGAGTGTGCTTCAGTCCACCAAGTGGATCCTACTGGCCACAGGTCACCACCGGAGCTGAGTCAACTGATTCTGGATGAACCCCAAAGCTCTGGAAGAAAAAGAAGCACAAGTGAGATGCTACCGTGGGTAGACGGAGCCCTTCGTCAGTTGACGGGTGTCTGGAATCAGACCAGCTCCCTGACTGACCAGGGCATTTCTCTTTTATTAGGTATTGAACATGTAGGTGTTACAGAGCTCATTATTATTCATATGCTTACATGAGCGGTAGAACATACAAAAAGCAGAAGTATCTGCCTTTTCTCACGGGAGTCTCATCTCAGCTGTCCTTAGGATGACTCCGCAGGTCCTAAGCCCAGATACAGCCCAACCTGTTTCACCTGCAACAGTTTGAGTACACTCTGACTGTGCCACTATCCACAAACTGCACAAACAAGTTCTTTGTATGAAAAACACGCAAAGTTGCATAGCAATGATATTCCGTTTAGCACTTTTGACACAACCACAGGCCGTTATTTTACAGTTTCCACACAACAGAGAAGAATGATCACGCCGTCGGATTAGTTTTACTCATACGGGGCCTTTAACTGCACGGAATTATGATCGAATTTATAGCTTGGTTCTGTCAAAGGGGGGCAGCAGAGAACCACCAAGACCTGTGGGGTCTGGAAGGTCAGAGCTGTGTGGGACTGGCCTTTACTTAGCTAATCCCTTTGCAGGGGCAACTTTGCCATTTTTTACCCATCGAAAACAGTTTTGTAATTTTTTCTGTCAATTCTTGTTCAAGGGAACAACAACATGAGGTGGATTCTGACCAGGAACCTTCAGCTGAGAAGGTTATAGTTGCAAACCGCTTGTGTAGCTCATAAGTCTCCAAACAAACTTGTCTGTCTTTCATCTGCTCCTGATACTGATCCTGCATGTGGATGAGCCGCAGATCCACATGAAACTCCTACATCTGTGAGGTCTCCTAACTAAGTGAGCATCCTGCTGGCAACAACTCCAGGCTGGCATTAGGTGCAGGCTGTAGTTCTACCTTCTGCAGCTTCACCAGTTATCTGGCTGCTGTGCTGTTTTACCTTTAATGCAAAAGCTGTTGATAAAGTTAGTTTAGTCATGTTTCTTTGTTCATGCAATTATTAGCACCTTCTGAGGGCACAAGGAATCGCAGGGATAACATACAGTAACCATGCGATGCTACGGTCTAGGTCCCATGCCGGTGACAGCCAGTCGTGAGCCTTTTATCCCCGCGTTGATGATCTGATCCGGTGCACCTGTGACAGGTGGGCGGGTTCCCCCTGGCTGGTCCTGACAGACCTCCAATGACCTGCATTATTTTGGTGATAACACCTTGAAATAAAACAATGGTGAAACGCGAATGATGTTTTCAAACCAAAAATGAATTACATTTAAGATTAAATAAAATGAAGAAAAAAAAACTTCCGATTAAGCTTACAGCAAATAAAAGCTCTTTTACATAACACGGCAGAGGGAATTAACTGTTTGCTAAGGTTATGTGTACCTCTGTATCTGTTTGAAAGTCAAGCTGTCAACCACTTAAACATGTATCTTGAGTTTTTTAGATCCTTATTTACCTCATGAGGAACTTGTAAGCAGATTAAGGAGCAACAGTTGGAACTGAACAAATGAACAACTAAGGACTATTAATACCCTAAGATATACAGATGACAGATTTTGCAACTAATGGATGGGGATGATGTGGAAAAAGGGACAGGTTTTGCTTTCCTTTCCTAAGGCAAATCTGGGCAAGATACTGAAGAGCAGAGATATTACTTTGTCAAGTAAAGGCTTGCATGGTGAAGGTTGTTATTCCCAGTAGTGATGCATAGCTGTGAGAGCTGAACTCTTTTTAAGGCAGAATCCAGAAGCACAGACGCATTTCAGCTTTGGTGCTGGAGAAAATTTCAGAAAGTTTCTTGGGCAGTGAGAAGGTCTAACAAATCAATAGTTGAAGAAATAGAACCAGAGACCTCAGTGGGAGGCATGACTGTGAAACAAAAGTTCAAATACTTTGGTCTGTGAATGAGAAGACAAGATTCCTTGGAGAAGACTCTGATGCTGGGAAAAACTAAAGGCAAAAGGAGAAGCGGACAACAGAAGTTAAGATGGATAGACTGCATTACTGACCTTGAAGGATCTCAAAGGGGCCGCATACGAGAGGAAGACTTGGCTCTCAAAAGTCCACGAGCCCACGAAAAGTCTGACTTGACTAAACAACTAAACAGAAAAGGATTAACTGGGGAAAAGGGCTGCTAAATGTAAAATGTTAACGTAACTTAACAGGCAGGCAGCCAAGAAACACAATAAAGTTGTTAAACATACATAAGTGTGTAGAGTGCCTGTGGGGGGTAATCTTGCTCCAGTTAACTATTATTAATTCTCATTTTCATACAGCTGGCACAGCATTTTTATTTTTAATGTTCTGGCAGGGTGGATTCATTGAAAGGAGGGCACCCATGCTGAAATGAAAGAGGATAAATAAAAATCTCTGTTACTGTTTGGTTTTATGCCAATTTATGGAGCAAAATCATAGGTCATATTTAAAATACATTTGCATCTGCCATTGCAATTTGCTGTCAGTTCAGTTGGGCAGAATGCTGCCCTCTGAGATAAAAAAAGCCTAAATCAGCAGCACAGCAACATACCCTCCTGCTGGTTATATATTAAGGAAATTTTAAATGTATTTAAATACACAGTATTGATTTTGGTTCAAACTTGTGCAGCAGTAGTAGAAGGTTTTAAAATGTTGAATGTTAACAATGACAACAATGTCTGAGCTGGAGACGGGCTTAAGTAATAAACATCTATCCTTAAAATTCAGCTAAATTCCGTATATATATATTTGATCCTTACTGTATTTCACTCATTTCAGGTCTTTGGTCTGCTGTGTTTGGAGCCACAGTACATTGCCTTTAATGAGGCTGTGCAGCAGAAGGTGTTTCTTTTCCTCACACCCGCCCTCGTTCCAAAACATTTTTACTTTTGTTCATTTGTTCCGGTCCAGGAACACGTGTAAATGTCTGCAAACACATTTATACAACCGAATTGTTTTCACCAGGAAGTACAGGAATGATTCAGTATGTTTTTTGAGAAAACGTGATTTGTCGACCACAGGCGGGGTTCGACAGGTCAAAGCAGGAAGTGACAGCCAGCCGGTCTTCCTTCAACACAGAACAGGCCTGGGGCCCAGGAGCGTAGCGAATGGAGCCAGGATGTCTCTGTCTATCAATATAGAGACAAAACAATATACGTTTCATTACATGCAAACATCAGGCAGACCTCCATCCATATTTGCCCCCAGTATGTGCAGCCATAAATTTTTCATAATATACTGCATCAACACTTTTAATAATGGTTTTTTTAACAGTGGATAGTTGAATCATAGAACTGCATGTGCCCACACACACACACACGCACACACACACACACACACACACACACACACACACACACACACACACACTCAGGCAGTGCAGCATTTCTGATGTAAAGGTTAATGGAACAGAGAGAGTGAAGGACAGGCAGAGACCGCGGGCCTCTCGGCTGCTAACAAACCTATATTAAAGAATTGACCTGGGTAGAAATTCAGATCTATGCTGTCAGACAATAGGAAAAAAAAGATTTTCATTGCAGGAAACATATACACAGATGCCCACATGTAGTACAACTAGTTCGTCTGAAATGCATGCAGGTCCAATGAGTCAACATTTCCATCACAACACCTCCCCCAAACCCCAACCCTGCAGGGAGAATTTTGTTTCTGAGAGCATGAATGAGGGAATGCATCTTACATTATGCTACTCTACCACCGTAAAAATAAAGAACAATGTCTCAGCTTTTCTGTCATCGCCTCTTGCAACCGGCCTTCTTCCGTCGATTTAAGACCCAAAGCTGGATCCTGCAGCCTTGACGCTAACAGGGTCACCCGCCTCCCTGCTGCTGCACTGAACGTGGAAAGCATTTTGTCATAGCTCTAAAGCCACACGAGATGAGAAAACTTCATGAGCACAAACACCAACTGCACACTGCTGGCAGAATGTGTGAACCAGTTTTTTTTTTTTTTCATAAAACCAACCAAACACTCATCCAAAGTCCTGAAAACCTGAACCTGCAGACACATGCAGATCTGAAATGCATTAACTAATGTGAAATCTTTACAGTGGTCGTTCACATTTTACTGTAATTTATATGATCAGCTCTGGAGCCAAATTCAGACATGGAGAGATTAAGGTGTAAATAGAGAGATTAAGCTTCGCAAGTTGAGTCTTGGTATCTACAAAAATCAGGGAAGTGTTGCAAGAGTGCAACCCTGAGTACCACAGTGACAAACCAAATAACCCAAACACATGTCATAGGTGCAATGGTGGCACACAGTTGGCATATGATTTGGGTTCATACATGCGTGTGTCTGCGTATACCTGAGTGAATTAATTTTTTACAGCCATTTACATGTGATCGTGGGTGTGTGGGTGTGAATGATGTAACTGCAGAAGAAGCTTGATGCTATTTGCACTTCTGTTTTCACCCTGGAGAAAAAGCAAGCAACACTTACTCTCTCTCACACACACACACACACACACACACACACACACACACACACACATGCAACAAGTGAGTATCTGAATCTGTCAGCACACCCTCCTGCAGCGAGCAGGAAGGGCTTTATCAGGGCCAGAGGGCCAAGCAAGAGATGGAACAATGATTTAAAGCCTCGAGGAGTATTTAAAATAGAGAAATGACAAATGGATGAGCTTGTGAAGGGTTATGGCAAGATTGAGAAAGATACAAAATACATAGATAGACCAGATAATCATTTATGGTAGTAACGCCCCATTTCTAAGAATCCGTAATTGTTACCTTGTAAAAAACAACATTAAAAGGTTCCTTTCACCATTGCTTATGACAAATATATGTTTTGCTTCATGGTTATCATGCTAGCTTCTTACACCCAGAGACCTCTGAGTTCCAGGTGCTCCTTGAACCTAAGAGAAACCACTTTGCCCGCTAAGCAATAGTACTAAAACTATGGTATTCTCAATAAAGTCATATGGATGCAGAAGTTGGACAGTGAATGCATTGCACTGGAGGAGATTAAACCTAAGCTCTCCCTGTAAGTTTAAATGACAAGGCTTCAACTTTCTTACTTTGGATGCAACATGCAGGCGGAAAGATTGCTGGGAAAAGAACATGAAGCTCGTGAGGGTCAGCGCAAAAGAGGAAGACCTGCAATGAGGTGGACAGATACAATAACTAAAACAATAAATAAAATAGGAATGTCCCTCTATCAGAGATTAGCCATCTGGCTGCAAACCAAACATGTTTTAGGACAAATATCCATAGAGCTACCATGAGTCAACATTGACTCAACGGCACTTAACACAAAACTAAAATGATCAAACTTACTCTGGATACCAGGGTACTCAGGTGGTGCTAAACAGTAAAATTTTTAATCAGTATGGTTCCTGATCTGTATATTTTAATGTGTGTGTGTGTGTGTGTGCGTGCATGCGCACTGATGTGTCCAGGCCAAGAATCCTCTGGCCACGTTTCCTCTCCTGTGTGTCTGTGTCCAAACAGGAAGCCAGGCTCCCAGTGGCCTGTGTGCTCACAGCTGGGTGACCCGAAAGCTGCCTCCAGGGGCAGAGAGTGGGAGAGGAAAACTGTCCAGTACACAGTTTAAAGTGGGTTAGAGACACACAAACAAGCAGCTGGTCGACATATCAAGCCCCACTTACTGGGTCAGCAGGGGAGTGGCCAATGTGTGACACAGCTGGGTCGAACAGGTCAACTGACGACGCAGTCGCCTTCACCCTCCGTAAGGCTCTCTCCCACCTGGATGTGAGAATGCTTTTAATCGATTACAGCTCAGCATTCAACATCAACACTACAGTCATCGGCCTGATCGCCAACAACGATGAACAAGCCTATATAGAGGAGGGGAGAACCCTGACCTCATGGTGTCAGGACAATGACCTCCATCTCAACGTCAGCAAAACAAAAGAGCTGATCGTGGACTTCAGGAGACAGCAGGGGAATGGCCATGCGCCCATCTCTATAGCCGGCGCCCCCGTGGAGAGCGAACGGCTTCGGGTTCCTCGGAGTAAACATCACCGAGGACCCGTCCTGGTCACGGCACACCGGCGTCGTCATCAAAGCGGCGACACAACGCCTCTTCTTCCTCCGTCGGCTGAGGAGGTTCGGCATGGACAACAGGATACCTGTCAACTTCTACAGATGTACGATTGAAAGTATCCCGACTGGCTGTTTCACGGCCTGGTATGGCAGCTGCTGTGCGCCAGACCGTAAAGCTCTACAAAGAGTGGTCAAGACAGCACAGAGCATTACCAGGACTGATCTGCCAGGCCTGCAGGACCTCTACACCCAGCGGTGTAAGAAGAAGGCCCATAACATTTTGAAGGATCACAATCACCCCAGCCACGATCTATTCTCCTTGCTCCCATCCGGAAAACGCTTTAGAAGCATTCGGACGAGAACGAGCAGGTTCCGGGACAGTCTCTTCCCCCACACAATAAGACTGTTGAACCACTGACCCCTCCTTTGGACAGCAAGACACTGTCAATCAGAGTCTGTCTGTATGCCCTGTATGTTGTTGTTTGTTGTTCGTTTCTTGTCTGCTACTTCTTGTTTTTGGTTGCTATTTCTGTTTAGTAACTTCTAACTTCTATGTATTCTGTTAACTAACTTTTAATTTGAACTTGTATGTATATTTTTATGTCTTATTCCTTTTTTATTTATTCTCCTTATTTATTTGTTTTTCTTAATTTCATTATTTATTATTTAATTTTCTTATACCTTATTTATATATTTATTTGCTGAGGATGTCTGGAAGCAACACTTGTCATGGCGACAACACTGCTATGCCGCTGTTAGTGCACCCATGACAAATAAACCTTGAAACTTGAAACACAGAGAGGGGAGTGGCCAATATGTGGATCGGGGAGTGAAAAGTTGAGGCAGTGACTCAAGAGGATAATGATCTCTTTGTTATACCACTATTAAAAAACACCTATTTTAATTTTTCTAATTATTTCTACCTTTAACTGAAGCTCTTCTCCGAAACAACTTGCAGGGTGAAGTTACAGATAGTTTTACTGCGTCACTTATAAGGTAAGTACATTACTCATGGTTATCATAGCAACAGATGGGCTTCAAACCTGCAACCTCCTAGTCCTGAGCCAGCACCAACGCCTATGCCACCTGCTACTGCCAGCCCTATTCAGCATACTGAAGCACAGAACAGCTGTGCACAGAATAATTTTTGAAAGTCAAGCTAGAAATAACAATGAAACTTGATGAAAGCTGGACAAGTGGGGCAGCTGGCAGCTGAGGAGAGGAAAACAAAAGATTGCCAGCTGTGAAGAAGAGGAAGAAAACAAACCTCTGGGGGTCTAAGTGCCAGTGACTGCCCATCCCACCCAGAAATTGTTGTGTGGTTACTAATAAACTGTGTGGGTGTGGGCTTAAAGTTGAAATACACTTACAGCTAGAGTCTATGGAGACAAAAGTTCAAGATCACAGTGATGGTGCAATCGGTGTGAGGAGTAGACCTCAAGTCCCAGCATGGTGCTGCCAAGGGTGTCGTAACACCAAGAATAAAATGAAGATGCAACTGGTCAGAACAGTAGTAATGAGAATACACTGAAAAACAGAAAGAAATTGTGTTCCAAATTTGGTTTTCAAAGCTGCAATGTAGGGGATGGACATGAAACACTTGTCATTTTGCAGTACTACATGAATAGATGTAGCTTTAAAAGTAAATAGTGAAGCACTGTGTACTTACAGGGTGACTCAGTATTACAGACACAAGCAGCTGTGACCTGGTTGTGAACTGGACCAGTGACAGAATGCGCCCCAGTCTCACTACAGTTTGTAAACTGCCTTCATGTAGAATGTAAAAAGTTTGTCCTCCATGCACGCTTCGCACAATTTATATTCACCATTTTCTGTGTTGCAAGCTGAACACAGTCTGACTTTGGCTTGATGATGAATCTCTGTGGTCTCTGGTCAGTATTTTTACCATACAAACCTTCAAACTTCAATTCTAAAAATTTCAATTCAAATGAATTATTTGTTTAAATTTACAAACTAAGCCACAGCGACAAGGATAGTCATATACCACTTCCTACTTTGACTTGGGGAACTGCTTACAAGATCACGTGCATATGTGATAAACTTCTCGAATACGCCATGGTCACCAGTGAAATGATTCACTCCTGGGTGTACTGTGGTCTCCTAGGTACAGGTTGCTGTTCTAAACAGAGTGTATGATCCTCCTGTAGTTATC
Source organism: Heterotis niloticus (assembly GCA_018136845.1). NCBI lineage: Eukaryota > Metazoa > Chordata > Actinopteri > Osteoglossiformes > Osteoglossidae > Heterotis > Heterotis niloticus. Next base: position 27,870,297 of record CM030897.1, read on the forward strand.
TGATGCTCTCCCAAGAATATGATCATCTCCTGGTGATGCTGGCATAACCAATATAGTCTCTTGGAGACCTGAAACAATCATTTTAAAAGCATTGCTCTAAAAAAAGACATAATTTAGAAATACAGGGTGCACTATGGCAAGGCATCCGTCCATCATATGTCTGTCCATTCCTACAAAACATAAAAGAGTCCTTTGACATGTACACATTTAAGAGCAACTAAGGATTTTCAGAGAATTAATTTTTCTGTTCACTGCTGTTGCTAGGTTACAGTACGGCACAAATACAGAATACAGAAATGTAGAGACCTAGAGTGGTTTGAGGTTTCATAACCGTCATAGCCTCATGGAGGAAGTGGCATAGGTCACACTTTTAGTTAAAAATAATGCGTATATAAGGAGAACGAAGGCACAGAAGTCACAGAAGCAGTTGCTGTGTCTTCAGGAAAATACAGCACTGTGTGAACTGAACTGTCAAGTCGAGGCTGGTAAAATGTGAGAACAAGTGACATGTCTCAGCTGGCTCTGTGTGATTTCATAACTGAACAAGAGAGCAAAGAAATTTATTCAGCACTATTATTATTATTATTATTATTATTATTACTTACAATGATTTACCTATTTATACAACTGAGCCCTTGTGCAGAAATAATCTGTCTAATATGTTATCATCAACAAGGATTTTTTTTACCATTCTTTTAGCAGTCAACCATTAAAGTGAAGAATGGAGTAGTGAGAGGGATTTAGCAAGAAGGCCTTTGCCAGCTTTGTAGAGGCCGTTGTGACGAATTTTTAAGAGTTCAGCAGTGTGTGACTGCAGAGGCTCGGTAAAAAAATGAGGGTGAGCTGTTCAGCAGCTGTATGGGTTGGAGTACACAGACCCAGGAGCTGCAGTGACAAACACTCGGGCAGCCGTGGGGAACGTCTAAATGGTAATTTAACAACAGCCCACTGGTGGTGCGTCTTACCCAGCTAACCGCTCTCTTTACACACTGCGGTTCAGACACAGGGCCACACAGACAGCCACTTCCAAGTGCTTGCGCACCACTGCCCTTATTGCTGGCTGCTGCTGCAGGCGCCTCACTGAGCACCAGATCCCAAACCTTCCTGTAGGAACTGGAACAGTTTTACCATCACGTGCTGCTGCTGCCAAGGGCACCAACCTGGTTTGGGCTGAAGGCCAGACTGCTGTTTGAAGGAAGGCCATGCCAGAGGAGCCCAGAATGTGCACCCCTGCACCTAGTGGGTATGAGTGTGCGCGAATCGGAAACTCTGAAAGGGGTTCGTTGAAACATTTCGTGTAGTCAGCTCAGCAGAAGAGAAGCTTCGGTCCACTGTTCTGGTCACGCAAGGGCACATTCACAAATTACTCAGAATTGTTTCCACGTTAGCCTTATGACTCCGGCTGCTGCAACCTTTCTGAAAATCTCGACACCGTCCCCATGCTGCAGCTTATTCAGAAGTCCTGCACAGTTTGGGATTGGGGCCAACTCCTGAAGCTAGCCTGTCAAATAAGACCATAACCAAGATAAAAAGCATTGCCAAGGGCATCATGCAGAAGGAGGACCCTGAGCAGGCAGCTGAATGCAGACATCTCATCAACCAGTGCTCCCTTCCCCCATAACACCTAAGTTGCTAAGAAGCTGTGGGAACGCTGGGGTGACAGAGGATGTTTCCGTACGAAAGGGCGACAGAGGTGAAGTGAAAGAGGCAGCGCGACAAAGCTTCTCGATAAACAAGAGTTCTACGTATCCACAAAAAATCTAACACTCGGAGCACTACTTCTTGTTTAACACAGCCCAACATCAAAGTGATGCCTCACCCCTATACACAAATAAACCAAAGCGATAAGACCTGCTCTGGTTAAGGGTATGAATCCTCCTATAATTCCCCGCTCAGTCCAGTTTACTAGATTTTTAGATCAGTTAGTATTTTTTAATGAACTGTCTTACTACACATCAGCAACTATAAAAACAGTGTTTGTCAGTTTCCTGCTCCTGCTGTACTCCACTCCCTCGGTTCAGCGAAACGCCACATATGAAACTGTTGCCACCTATTTTTGTCGAGCCTGAAAGCCCTGTTCTGCTTAGCTGGCCGTTGCCACGCAATACATAATCAGTTACCAATAAAAACCCCACACCTCATCTGCGTTCTTTCTGGAAGCTTGTTTGTATAGTTTACAGTATAACAGTGAATTCATCTGTTACAATCTATTTTCCAGTGTGAGTGGTTTTGTCTCGCAAATAACCTTAAAAATACATTTTGTGGGCATCGTGTATCAAGCGCTTTTGTCTCAGGTCTTTATGTCTTTTCTCAGTGGTTGTATAATCTCTGAATTTAACAGTGGCCCTGATTAAAAAGTGTCCAGGGAAAAGGGAGGAAAGAATAGCCATGAAGGAAATGGCAGAAGGAGAAGGGCACAACGCAGCACTGTTGCCTCTATTGTCCATTTTGGGGCCAAGTCCATCCGCCCAGCCTGGGCTGATTCAGTCTCTTTCACAAAAGCGGGAAAGACATCTACTTTTCATCAGCTCGCCCCCGCAGTGACGTGATCCCCGCAGGACTGGCCAGCCACACAGAGCCAGTAGTTCTCTTGTCAAAAAAAAAGTTTCTGGGGCAACACTGGTTCACTGATCCTTTGCAGTGCCGTGGAGGGATACGTTTCTACTGGAGATGCCTTTTGAGAAGCTGGTGCCCACAGACACAATCTGACGTCAGAGACTAAGGCTGGACAAAGACACACACCTCCTGTGGATAGGACCTAAGAGCAGAGAGAGACCCAACTGTTCAGTTCTTGTGCTGCCAGTGCTTTTTCACAGATGCTCAGCTGCCATGGAGATGCGCAAAACAGGATTAAAGAAGTGGCCTTAAGTTTAACAGTTACCCATTTTTATATGGACATTGTGTCTTCTACTTTCCATCTCCCTCCTTAATGCTTCTGTGGACCATGTGTGCACCATAAAAGTCAAAACCACATTTCCAAGAAAGTACTTCAAAGAAAAAACCCACATTTCATACCAGATAATCATACCAGAGGGAGGGAGGGAGAGGGAGGAGAGAGAGCACGAGAGGGTGAGAGAGATGGGAGGTGGAGAAAGCGCATGAGAGCAAGAGAGACCAGTGAGTGAACGAGAGAGGGGACAGATCGGTACAGAAAGGGGAAGGGAGAGTTGGATGAATCTATGACCACCAAAACATCATCAAAAGCCAAGTTTTTGTCATCAAAATATATTTACTCCAGCAGTTGTTTCTTCTCTCTTCTCATGATGGGGTCCAGGGTGTATCTCCTGCTTCTGGGTGAGTTATTCTCCCAACATGGTCACACACGTGGACTGATTCTGCTGACACCTGATCTGAACGAACTATAACTAAATGTCACCGGTGAGGTTTATTCTGAGCGTCATACAGGCGTGTCTCTATATGTGTGTCTGTAGAGTCTTCATGTAACTGCTTTGTGTTGTTTTCACTGTTTACAGCATGTGGTTACAACATCACAGCTAAAACTTTCCACTCGTTTCACAATTGTTATCCGAGACCTGTGTGTGTGTGTGTGTGTGTGTGTGTGTGTGTGTGTGTGTGTGAGGTACAGGTGGAGGACAACTGAATATAATGGAAGGATATGGTCTGTTTGTCAGTGTTTGTATTTGTGTCGTAAGCTGTATTACAGTATAATCTGACTTATTGTGAGGAAAATATTGTGTACCGTGCTTGAAAAGGTGGCCATTTTTCTTGACATTTATGACATTTCAGACCCCTAGCATTTCCCATTAATTATAACTTATATTATTTTAACTTATTATGTTATGAGGTCAGTAACATCAAAGTGAGATCATGGAACTTGTGTTTGCAAACCTGTGGTGGAGAAGTCACGGAAAAAGAATTTTAAAAATGCTCATCACAATTGCAGTGTTGCTTCTCAGATCAGCACACAAAAGCACAGGCAGTCGGCAGTGCAATATTTACGTAATGTAAACTTGTGACTGACAGAACTAAAAAGATAAATATCTGAATACATAAACCCCATCTTCACCTTCCATCAGTTTTGTGCGTCAGATGAACCCAGTGAAAATTATAAATGCATTTGTCACACATAAAGAGCTGAAAGGGATATGAGAATTAATATGGCAGTACATCAAAAAACTAGTTAACAGATTCAATTTAAAATCAACATTAAAGATATATAAATGAGAGACTAGTTTCCTGTAAATGCACATACAAGGCATATTACTGATGTGATGTGACGCTACATATATTGATTTATGGTTCTTTAAATAAGATTGCGAGGGGGAAAAAATAAACATCCGGCCGGGGTTGGGAAAGTACTCTAGAACACAGATGTGATGCGTAGCGGCAGCCTGTCAACCATGGTAACGGTTGGACAGAAGCTGGGTGATGTAGTTTGTACTTTGCAGTTAGGTCTCCAGGTTCATATAACACACACAGTGCTAAATACCAGGAGCTTGATTTATAAAGGGGATCCTGACGCCTATCTAACCCGTCCTAACCCCCCCCCGCACGCTTACCAACCGCTACTCACCAGCTAACTAGCGTCCACCAACCATAATGCCAACCATGGTGTGGCGCAGCAATGGCGCGTCATCTCATCGGGGTTATCAAGTGGGCCCCTTCCTTCGTCGGCGTTTCGTCGAGTTAGGCCCACGACACCTCCAGAAGGCTCAACCGCGGCTCAGGCGTCCCGGAGCTGCTCCCCTCCATTACCGCACGCACCACTATGCCACCCCGCCGCTTCTCACATTACCGACCCTTTACCTCAGCGTCCTCACCCTCACCGCTCTTTCTACCCGTCGACTCAAAGGAAGAAGCCCCTCGCCACCTACTTTACTTTATCACCGACTACATCGCCTGCTAACAGCTAACCGCCATCACACCTATTCGCTAACAACTATACCCCAATACACTAGCCGCCATGACACCTACGCGCTAATGCTTCGCCGCCCCGCTACCATCCGCGCTGGTCCTCTTATTCCAAATCCAGAGACTTCCTTGCTCCGCAGCCCGTGACAATTCCTTCACCGCCCGTTGCAACTTCCGCCCCCGAATCCCGAGTTCGCGCAGCAAATCAAGAGTCGATCGGGCTATAAACCCACGGCAACCGACTTCAATTGGCCTCACCTTTGCGTTCCAGCCCCGCCCCTCTACTTCCGCCGCTAACTCGCTATATCTAAGCTTCTTCCTCTCATGAGCGTCGTCCACCGATCCTTCCCACGGAACCGTGAGTTCTATGAAGTACACCACCCGTTGGCTTGCTGACCACAGCACCATGTCTGGTCTCAAGCTTGTATTGACTATTTCCTGGGGCACCACTAATCTTCCTCCCAGGTCCACCTGCATCTCCCAGTCTCTAACCCCCCTTACTACACCTAACTCCTTCCTACCTCTATATCTACTCCTCCCCCCTTCCCTAACAAACTGTACCACTGTACCTTCAACCTCCTGCTCTAAGCATACCTGCCTCCTCCAATCTTCAATGGTTGCCACCAGACATTTTAGCACCTGGTTATGCCTCCAAGTAAATCTGCCCAGTGCCAAACTAATCTTGCAACCCACTAAAATGTGTTTCCGCGTCCCAACCTCTGAGCACAGAGTACAAGCGGAGTCCTCACCCCCCCACTGCTTCAGGTTCTGAGGTGATGGCAGCACATCATAAACCGGTCCTAATAGGAACCTTATTTGATATGCATCCATCTTCCACAGTTCCCTCCAGCTCAGCCTCCTTCTTTCCACCCCATCCCAATTTACCCACTGTCCCTGCTTCCCCTGTGAGACCGCCCTGACACACCTATTTCTTTCTTCCTGCCGACGCACCTGCCCTAGCACCAACCTCCTTCTCTCTATCGGGCCTGCCTTGCTCCACATAGGGTCTCCTATCCGGTACCCGAGACCTTCCCGTCCCTGCTGTACCTTCCCGACCAATTCCAGCTGCCTCAAGTCCGCTTTCGCTTCCTTTACCGCCTGCCTCGCAACCCATTTCCTGCCTGTACCTATCCTAGGAACCAAGCCTCTTACAACATCATCCTTACTACCTGACAGCTGCAACTCTAACCGCACCTTCGCACATTTATATTCCTCTGTTAAGCTTGAGAGCGGCAACTGCAGGACTCCTTGCCCATACAGAGCCACATTGCTTAGACACCGAGGAACCCCCAGCCACTTTCTAATATAGGAGCTAATCAGCCTCTCCAGCTTCTCCACCTTTGTGACTGATACCTCATACATAGTTAGTGGCCACATCACCCTTGGGAATAGGCCAAACTGCAAGCACCAGAGCTTCAGTTTACCCGGCAGCCCTGAGTTCTCTATCCTCTGTAACCCATCTACAACACTTTCCTTAAGCTGCTCCACCTGACCCACATCAGTCAACTCCCTAGTGTACCACCTCCCTAAACTCTTTACCGGTTTCTCTAATACTGACGGGATCTCCTCACCCTCCACCAGAAAGCTAACTTTCTCTATCTTCCCTTTAACTAGTGAGATGCTCCGGGACTTTGCTGGTTTAATCCTCAAACCAGCCCACTTCAGGTTCTCGTCCAGCTTTCCCAACAGCCGCCTTGCGCAGGCCGCTGTTGTGGTCACCAGCGTCATGTCATCCATATATGCCCTAACTGGGGGAAGACGGAGCCCATCTGGCCGTCTTTCTCCACCCACCACCCAACCGGATGCCCTAATCACCAACTCTAATGCCATAGTGAATGCTAGCGGGGAAATGGTGCAGCCTGCCATAATCCCCATTCCCAGCTTCTGCCAGGCTGTTGTGTAACCTGCCGTGGTAAAACACATCCTAATGTCCCGAAAGTACTCCTTCACCAAGCCATATTATAGCTCGTAGGGCTCAGACAATGTGAAGGAAGAGAAGCAGCTTTTAGAAGTTAAGGACAGAAGGAACTCCAGTGTGAAATTTGTTTCTAGTATTCTAGGTGTTGCGTAACTGCACTGCATCACCCAGATTAACAAACAGGTCCTAAAACTAAATGGTTCCTGTTTCTAGTATTCTAGGTGTTGCGTAACTGCACTGCATCACCCAGATTAACAAACAGGTCCTAAAACTAAATGGTTCCAGTAACAAGTTTCCTGAAAAGACTTGTTTTAGAGAAATGTTTTACATTTAGTCTCCTAATGCCTGTGGCTGAAGCATTCTGGGGAAGAAACCCCATGGTCCACAGCAGAAAAGTACTGAAATACTGCAAGAAACAAAAAGGACAATCTAGTTCCTTTTCTACAGGGCTTCATGTGACCCTTCTGTGGGAGTTATGCTGTGGAGACTGTCCGGAAGGATTTGAAACAAGGAAAGCCAAAGGATCATGTGAGGGTAAGTTTTAGTGTACAGTACACCTCTTCTCAAGGAATGTGCCCATTGTAAATTCAGTGGAAATATCAGAAGACAAAATTAAATCATTCATTTGGCAGTCCTGCGCTTCTTTGAATTATCAAGTGAACCCAAACTGACTAAAAGCTGTACTTGACATTATTCTGCAATGCATCTTCGGTGGTTTATAGAAATCACCAGCAGTGCTGTACCAAACAGCATCTGTGTCAACAGCATCTGTGTCCTGGCGGGTGATCTCCTGTTGCTTTTTCATCCACATAGATATAAATGAATGCACAGACACTCCACATATTTGTGGCGAAAACGCATCCTGCAACAATACAAACGGCAGCTACAACTGCAAATGTGAACCCGGTTTCGAAACAATCTCTGGCATCGAAACGTATAGAAGTGGCACCGGAGAACAATGCATCGGTAAGGCACCTGAAAACAGCCCTTCGGATTTGTGTTTATTATCCCTTCAAAAGCTACCTTCAACACTGTGAAATCACTAGAATCAGTGTGTTTTTACCGGTCGATTGTTGAAACTCTTATGGCGCAACACTGAAACCACTCGCAGGCCAAATTTCCTCTTCCAATATGAAATGGAAGAACAGTGACCTGACAGAACTGATACATCATTGCTAAATTCTACCTATAACATAAAGGAGCAAGCTTTTGAGTGTTTGAGGCATCAGCTATCATACTTGCATGTACACTTTTGTTAGCGTGGAGAGCAGGATTTGTGTAAAAAGCATATGAATGGATTAATTTGGCTTGCATGGACGAACACAGTTAACTGGGCCAGAGGGAGATCCTACAGCAGCTATGGATTCATACACACTTCAGTATGACAAACCTCTACGTCCGTCCGCAGATACAAATGAGTGTGAGAAAAAGCCAGACCGCTGTGAGCCGAAGACAAAGTGTGAAAATACAATCGGGTCTTTCACCTGCAACCCTGTACCTGAAGGTAAGAGAACCTGTAATACTTAGTCTACACCTTCACTGAAACGTCACTGAAGGGAACAACAAAAACGAAGACATCACAGATGTTCTCAGTTCTTCATCATCCTTGTTCTTTCGCCCCCACACAGCTAAAGATGAATGCTCCATCACACCAGGAATTTGTGGCGAAAACGCATCCTGTCACAACAAAAATGGCAGCTACTCCTGCCAATGTCTGCCCGGTTTCTTATCAACGTCGGGTTCTGCCAGCTTCAGTAACGGCACTGGGCGATGCGTAGGTAAGGCACCTTGTGGACAATGGATTGCATAGAAATGACTGCTTTTGCTTTTATTTGCATTTTTAGTCATTAAATTTAATGCTACTAAGATGTTAATAATTGCAGATCTTGGCAGAATGAGAAAAAACTTTTTAAAATGCAGCATCTTCAAAATATCTTTCTGCACATGGCGCACTTCCTATTTCTGTGCGAAGTGGTTTCCAGGGCCAAAAGCAGAATTTCCCAATGTTTCCCAATAACTTTCACTGACAATGCACCACCGCACATTTAAAGGTGGACAGCCTTAGTTGCACCTCCTTCAGCAGAATAATGGTTAGTGGTACCTTACTGAGGAGGAAAAAAAGAACTCGGCTGTCATTTGCTGGAAGGATTTACCGCATTTTTAAGTACAGTAACTAAGAATCATTCTTACTTTATTAAGAAGAGGTACAGAATCTGTGCTGCAGTTTGAAGGAGTGCCAAAAAGGAAAAGAATACAACAACAGCTGTACACTGGGGGTGAGATTCATTGTGAAAATGCCATCTGCTCTGGGTTAGAGAACTTGGAGCGGAATCCCATCCAAAGGAAGCATTTCACCCCAAAATAATGTTGCACTATATGTAAAGGGAGACTTCTGTTCATGTGTTGTGTTTGTAGTGTTGGTGTATGCCTCTAAAACATAGTGAAACAGTAAAGCAAAGAATCTTCACCTACTGAGACATATAAACCGGAGAGAAAATCAGTGATCTAGTTTCTGCTTGAGGAAAAGCAGGCAGATTCTTTTCAAACCTAAGCTACAATGATAGCTTCACTGGCAGGCAGGGATTAACCAACTACTCCCATGTTTTCCAACAGAATTGAACTGCAGCCAGTACTCTCTGGACACTTCCACTGTGCAAGTAAGTATTTGATATCCTCTGGTCGAACCTTCCAGAAGCCAGCTATCTACATGTCAAGCATACGACCCCACATCGGCCCAGAACTTGACCATTGGGGCGTTCTGTTCTGCCCCTGTCAGCTCTGTCTTCTGTTTCCCCCAGCACTCACCAGTTCTTCAGGAGACTCAGATTCTACTGAGAAACATCTGCTTGGCACTGAGCAACAGTACATACACAAGTCCACCTAACGGACATACACTCTTGGAAGTAAGGCTTGGCAGTGCCTTCATGGGAAGTAATACAACAACAGTTTGTCAAACAGATTCACATTAATTTCTGTTTCTCTGCTTCTTTGTTTGAAGTTGCTATTGACCTATATAGATCAGCTGCTACAAGATAAACCAATAGATGACAACCAGAAAGTGAGCAAATTCTTGAGCTTGGTTGAAGACATTTTGGGAATGATAGGCTGGTTCCTGTCAGAGCCAGAAACCCGGATGGAGTCTAGGGAGACAGGTAGAAACTTACAGCTGGATCATTTTTCTCCTGGCCTCTGGTTCTCCAGATCTCTTGTACCATCTCAAAAGATCAAGGTGGTTCCTGAACTATAAAATCTGGCAACTTTCAAACCGGTACATGTAATTCTGTAATTAAATCACCAAATGAAATGATTTCTTCTGAGTGAAGCTACCAAACACATAAAGTAACACATAGCACATAAGGTCCTTCCCATTTCACTACAGTTTGACACATATAAATAACAAAGCCTTGTGTCTCAATGCAGAGGTTGCGGTCTTGGTGAAAAGAAGTTTGACACCGCACCAGGGTGATGTCCACCTGTCCTCCGAACATGCCACAGTGAACACCCACTGGGAGACCGTTGCAGGAAAAGATATAAATGGTGCCAGCCATCCGCCTAGAGCTTTCTCATCATAATAGCAAATATCAAATTATTCTGAATGTTCTGAATTTGGATGTTTTCTCAGTCTCTTTTGGGCTTGGTTACAAAGACAACGCAGCTCAAATGTTTATTATTGGTGCAACAAATTCATGACTTTATCTTCTACTCGTTTTTTTATATTTTTGGAAATTTTGTTACGCCTATTATTTGATGTTCTGCATTTGTCCAAACAGGGTTTGCTTCTATCAGTCTGGTCACCTATCAACACCTTGAATCCTCCACCAACAAATCCTTCCATGGGATGAGCAATTTCAACAAGAACAAGAGATACAGTATTATCTCCAAAGTAGTGACAGTTGGCGTGACCAACCAAAATACTAAGCACCTGGAGAAACCTGTCACCTTAACTTTCTCCCAGCTACAGGTACAGTCTAGTTACACCCCTTCATTTGCCTGGTCTTAAAAATTTCAGACTTTCTTTACTCACACTGTTACCTTTTCCTAGTCTACCAGTCGCTCTAAGGATAAATTCTGTGTATACTGGGACGAAAAGTTGGCTGGCGGAGGGTGGTCAGAAGAAGGCTGCAATATTTCACAATCCAATGACACCCACACCATTTGTACTTGCCACCATCTCAGCAGCTTTGCTGTGCTTATGGCATTATATGATATCGAGGTAAGCAGAGCGTTCACCAAGCCGAAAATGGTGGGAAATTGTCAAGGTGTAGGTCAGAAGACATTTTAAAACTGTAGATGGTGGTGTTCCATTAACTAAAAATGTGCTTAACTTAGTTCATCTTTGAGGCACTGAGTGCAGAAAACATAACTAATCAGTTTCTCCCCGAAAATAACATAAAAGTGTGAGTGTGTTCATTATAAAAAAAATACAATTGCTATTATTCTGAACTCAACAATCTTTGTTCGAGTATCCTCATGACTGCTGACTGATATTTCTACTATAGGGCATCTCTTTTCAGCTCCTCTTATCTTCATTCTTCCAGGAGCACGTTCAGCAGCAGCTAAGTAAGATCACGAAGGTGGGGTTAACCCTGTCCTTGGTGTGCCTTCTCATCTGCATCTTCACCTTTTCCTGCTTCCGAGCTATCAAAGGCACCCGCAACACCATCCACCTGAATCTCTGCATCAGCCTCTTCGCAGCCGACTTCATCTTCCTTGTTGGAATCACCAGAACGGAGTCCATGGTATTTTTTTGAGTGTGCATTTGTGAAACTGTGCAAAGTTTTAATGTCTGTGTATATATTTACTAGAAGTCTCTTTCCTTATCTTTAAGTCTAATTGTCTTATCTTTTCACATATATCTGGCCTTTTGGATATGTTTGCTTGTTTTTTCTTGCTAATGGATAATGTACCGCATGTAACCAAAGACCTCTGCATCATTAGGTTGGCTGTGGCGTCGTGGCAGGTCTGCTCCACTTGTTTTTCCTGTCGACCTTCTGCTGGATGTGCCTGGAGGGCATTCAGCTGTATCGCATGGTGGTCCTGGTATTCCACACAGAGCTGAAGCTTGTCTATATGCTGGCCACTGGTTACGGCATTCCCATCGTCATCGTGGTCATCTCTGCCATCACCAACTCAAAGGGATATGGCACGGAAAAATAGTGAGCATCCCACACTGCATGCGTCTGTGTGTGCCTTGTCAATCTTAGCACTGAGGAGATCTGTGCCATCATATATGGGTCAACAGTGTCCTCTCTTGTTTTTCAGCTGTTGGCTGAACAGGGAAAACAATTTCATCTGGAGTTTCTTTGGTCCTGTCTGTGTCATCATCGCAGTAAGTGGTCTTCGATGCCATTCTCATTCACGCTTTTTTCACCTCTCTGGACCGGTGACATCAGCTTTGCCTATTGTGATATGAACAAACTCTGTACTGCAGCCCCTCTAAAAACCAGGGCAAGATAATTTAATCCAGTTTCTGGCATCCCATGGAAAGGTCAGGTGCCCACCTCTGCTTACAGTTAAACATCTCTCTCCTTTTCGCTCTCTCTCCGTGTAACTCTTTTGCAGGTAAACGCATTTTTCTTCGTGATCACAGTAAAGAAACTGGTCGAGAAGTTCTCCAGCCTCAACCCTGACCTATCTAATCTAAGAAAAATAAAGTAAGAAAACATATAACACTACTGCCATATGATGCAATATTTAATGTACATCAATAAACAACATATAAATTGTTGTATTTGGCTCACAGTTGTAATTCCTCATCCCCAGTTCCTGCTGACCATATCTATGCTCTGTTTGTTGTTATTTTCAGGACATTCACAGTTACTGCAGTCGCTCAGCTCTGTGTTCTGGGGCTCATGTGGATTTTTGGCTGCTTCCTGTTCCAGGAGGGCCTGACTATAATGGCCTACCTCTTCACCATCTTCAACAGCCTGCAGGGCATGCTGATCTTTGTCATGCACTGCCTGTTGACCAAACAGGTCTGTTTCTTGCACAGATCTATCTTGAAACTAAATGCTTACAACCTCAAATTGTTATTGACAACAGCAAGTTTCTGCTGGTGAATGTATACTTCTCTCCTCAGGCTTCTGTTGTTTTCCATGGTTCAGCAAATAATGTTTCTTAAGGTTTGAGCCTTCAGTCAATTCATAAATTGTAGCAGTAGCAGTTAGCGGTTAGGAGGTTGCGGGGTTAATGTGGTTAATGCCCAACATAGCTTAGATGTAGCAAAATTGTGGGTATAAAGAAGGTAGTGAGCAGCAGAATGGGTAGTGAGCACCCCTTCTAACTACTTTGCATGCTAAGGATAGCATGTGTTGTGTTGTGTTGTGTTGCTGGGTAATGCAGTGGTGCGTGTAGCGGTGGAAGGAAGCAGTTCTGGGACACCTGAATTGTGGTTGAGTCTTCTGGAGGTGTTGTGAGCCTAACTTGGCAAAACCCTGTGAAGGGAGGTACTCACTTGATATCCCCAATGAGATACTGCACCATCGCTTTGCTATACCATGCGTGGGTTTGTAGTTGGCTATCATTGATATTAAGGAGATACAAACCATTGCATCGTGGCTAGATGGGTTTACTGTGGGCTTGACTGTGGGGTCGCAATGGTGTTTGCAGAGTAGGATAAGGTAAATGGGTGCTTAGGATGAAGGTTAGGGAGTGGGATCCCCTTTGAAGCCTTGGGCCTTTTGTTAGCACTTTGTGTTTGATATGAATCTGAATCTGAGCTAAAATCCTGAGAAGGCCTTTGGGAACATAAAACAAATTTGTAAAAATGATTAATGATTTGTATCATTATAAAACATGCTGATATGTTGGATGCGATCGTGTCATTCCTGCCAGGTGAGGAATGAGTACATGAAGCTCCTGACCTGTATCTGTGCCGAGAAGAAGTATTCTGAGTTCAGCAGCAACCAATCCAGCAGATCACAGGTAAGACCACACGTGCATGTTGGCTACGTCAACAAACAAATTCAGAGGCGTTCAAACACACACGTAGCCCAATGCAGAGAACTCGTGTTCCGATTCAGAGCAATTCTGTATGTGAAACCATATTCTAGAATCTGAAAAACGCATCAGAACCCCAGTGGCTCACAGCGGTGGCTTTTAATAACTACTAACTGCTGTACCTTCTTTCTTATGTAGCAGGGCTCGAGGAGCGTTCAACACACAGGAAACTCTAGGATATAAAGCGCCTTCACCATCGCCAGGACTTTTCCAAAGCGCGTCAAGCACATTTTTTTATATACTGTATATGCACACGTTTTTCTTCACTGTACAGTTGTTCATGTTTAATATTATAGTTTCTGTATGAAAGATGCTAACTTAAACATCTGGACCTGCCTCTATTCCCAGATATCTGTTTTGTTCATAAATTATACACTTGTATTACCTCACTCGCTATGTGCTTTTCTTCTGAAAGATTTGATCATTTTTATAAGTGCCTATTTGTATTTTGTACTTGAACAAAGAAATAAACATTTCTTTTAAATAACCATGCTAGAAATCCTTGCTTGTCCATTTTTTTTTCTTTTTTCTCACTTTTCATTATTTTAGCCTTTTCCTGAGCTGGCTGTATATTTGCAATGAATTCCGAAAACATTACGGCTGAGTCTTTGGACTGCTTTTACAAATATGTTTATGGCAGTTTTGTACATCACGCACCATTCTGTATTTTTAAAGCAGAAATATGGTGCGCACTGAAGTAAGCACCTCAACAAGCAAAAGTTTAAGAGCTGCAAGACCACAGCTGACCCATGTTATGGTGCATCCTGAAGTATTCAAGTTTTGCCAGTTTTGTAATAGATAAGCAATATTCAAGTGAGCAGTTTGGGGTTAGGGTTTGACTGGAGAATATTCTAAAAGTGGTTAAGGTAAACAGTTACTTAAAATACATTTGATGGAAAATGAGCTAATATCCATCAGTATCAGCACAAGAGGAGTTTGGCAGTCTGCTGAGTCACAGGTCTGTTTCTGACAGATGATCCACAACATGTTTAATGAAATCCCCTGTGGTTCTCTGGGATGACTGACAACCTGGTGGGCAGGATCCTGAGGGGGTACAGCTTGCAGGCCGTGCAAAAGTAAGGGAAAACCCGGGGGCTTACGATGTCCGTAAAGGTGAAGAGAAGTGACCTCTCTTGTGGGTCGTAGAAGGACAACTTTCCTCGGTCCATGTCCAGCTGGATGCGGACTACTTGCAGCTCTTTGGTCACATTGAGTGGCGTCCACGGAGCCGTGCACGCCTTGTATTCACCATTACGCAGACGTATGGTCCAGAAGCCTTCTGCTGGTGTGAGCACGTGCTTGCCTTTTGGGTTAATGTTTTCTTTAGCGATACCAACGACCCAGTAAGTGTTGTTACGGACATCCACCTCCCAGCTGTGGCGACCCGAGCAGAAGCCCTCGGACCCCAGCATCTCGGCACTGATATCAAAGCGCTCAGGGTTGTCAGGGACGCTGAACGTCTCCGCGCAGCACTGCACTGTGCTCAGGTCTTCAGACACCATGAAGCAGTTGGCGGCCGTGTTCGGGTTCACCACAACTGGAACTGCAACAAGGCCACGATAACTTTGTGTGTTCCTGGAGACATAACTGTGGCTTCACCACTTCCATTAATTGGTTATGTCAATACAGTATTTACATGCAGCAGCTCAGAAAACTGTCTCCATGCACTTTTAACATTTTTATTCCAATTAATATTAACCATGAATATGAGCCTTTCAAGTACTCTGATATACATGGATATGAGCCTTTCAAGTACTCTGATATACATGGAATATGAAATCGTGGAACGGAGCAAAACCTGTTTGAGTGTTTCGCTCTTTCCTATGAAATAACCATTCTGTTATTCAGACACATGCTGGCTGTCTTGAGTCAAAAAGTGCTTACTGTACTGAACAACCTCCAGCATCTTCTCCCAGACCTGGTACTTCAGGGATCCCAAGTGTTTAGCCACATCAAAAAGTGCTCCTGAGACCACCTCAGGCTCGGGGAAAGAACCCCAGGTTCTGTTAGGAACACAGATTTCGGTACTTCATAAACAATGGAAACAATAAAAGGGAAACTTTCAGAAGATCACATACCTCTTTATTGTTGTCTTGTAGTTCTGAAAGATAAGAACATTTGGACATGAGTTTTAAAGCATTGTTCAAGTCAATGTAATAACACAAGAGTTTGCTAATGGACTGGCAGTGGAACTGCTTTCTGCTGGCACAAGCAAATTTTTAGGAAGCCATTTTCCAACAACTACTTCAGACCAGACACTGTCGGCACCCCTTGGGGATAACACACAACACGGTCGAAAAGCAAGACACAAAGCTGCCAACATTTCAAAATAACAATGAATTACATCAGTGACCTCAGCTAGGTGGACTCTGGTCTGGATCCTTTCCCAGCGCTGCTAAATTTTCAGAGCACTGTGTCCTCAGTGGAGACATCTATACTGTCGTCACTCCTTACCTTTAGAAACGGGATGTTGTCAACTCCCATTTCCTGTTCCAAACATCTGATTGTGTCCGATAGGGAGGAGATATCAGCTTCTAAGTCTTCATTCTTCTGGCTTATCATCAGAACTTTATCCTCTTCCTCCTTCCTTACAGAAGCTAGCCTGGCTGCCTCTTCATCTCGCAGAAACTGGTGAAGTTCCTCAAACTGCTCCTTGATCTGTCTCTCTGTGTGCTGTGTCTGTCTCTGAGATGGAAATGGAGTCAACAGAGTCAGTGGAGCCAACATTACACCTAGCCATACTCTGAACTCACTTTATCTGTGTTGCCAAAATACCTTCACGTGCTCTGAGATTTCATCACAGGTGAGCTTGGTTTTCTTAAAGGCATTCAGCTTCTCTTTCAGGGGTTTGAGTGCATTCTTGAGCTCTGCCTGTGATGAGTTTGGCAAAAGGTTATAATTACTGAAAGCAAATACCATCTGCAGGACCCACAGCTGCCAGAGTTGACCTCAGCAGAGTTCCAGAGGGCAGGTGCAAGGGGTGGCCTGGGTTAGAGGTGACTGTAAGTGACGCGGGGTTTGAATTTAATCCTTTCACTAGGCTCTCAAAAACCTACTTTATTTTTAGGAAGATAAATTATCCCCTGCCAAGATTCTATAAATATCTCCATGTGACCAAGTATCCACCCCAGGAAGGAAAAATTACTGCTTCCTAATGGCTCATTCTGCTCATGGGTGCTTGTGAGATGATGGGGGATTTTACTGTTTGATCAAGTAGGCTAAACAGAGAGAGGAGTCCTTCACGGTTTGACAAACTGAGGAAATTGTTCTGGTGACAAGAGACAAGAAGTAAGGCCAGAGGGGCCATTGAGCTGCTGTTTGTCTCTAAGGGGAAATGTGTAAGGGTTCCTTCTCCACAGGGAATCCTACCTTGCAGTCCTGCACAGCCTCTCCCAGGGGATACAGCCTGTGGCCCCTATGAGCAGTCGAGGTGCAGCATGCCTTGCACAGAGGCTGAAGGTCCTCCACGCAGAACAGTGTCAACACCTCCCCGTGCTCTGCGCAGGCCGCAGGGTCAGCGCGGCTTCTCTTCTTTCGAAACTCGTCGCAGGCTCTCTGCAGGGTGGCACTGGTGTGCAGCTCATCCACCAAACAGTGCTGGAAGCACAGAGGACACTCGCGGTCCCCCTGGCCACCCTTGCCCCAGGTGTCTTCCAGACAGGTCCGGCAGAATCGATGACGGCAGGAGAGTGCCACTGGCTGCTGGAAGATCTCCCCGCACAGGGGGCAGCAGAGTTCTTCCTGCCGTTCTGAGAACCGAGATGCCATATTCGCTCTGAGGTGGACACTGACAGTGTGGTTGCAGCAGACCTCAGGGAGCGGATTAGGTTACCCCTGAGGCAGCTCCTCCTCTCCTGAGGCTCCTTAAAAAGATGTACAGGTTCCACCCTCTGTTCATAGAAATACAGTACGGGAAGAAATACGTGGCTAATGTCGGCACTGTTCCAACAGAAGGTTGAAGAGACCAGAAGGGGTTTATGCAAGAGGTACTGAGCTTAAAGAGGCCAGAAGAAAACATTGCTGGATTTAGTGAGCTCTAACAGAGAGAAGAGAAGATGGTTATCAGTAAGGTACTGAAGTAGAATTTCCTAAGAGTAAAGTGGAGGAGGTCTATCCAGGAGGTACTGAGGAGCCAGGGAAACTCATGAAAAAGGCAGGTTTTCCCAAACAGCATTATAGGATGAGGTCCAGGAGTATCAGCTGACAAAACCAAAATACACAGTGAAAAAATGAAAACTAGCAAGAGGACAAAAGTTCAAGTTCAAAGGTTTATTTGTCATGGGTGAACAACACAGCATAGCAGTGTTGTCCCCATGAAAAGTGTCCTTTCCAGGAATCCTCAGTGCAAATATGCACATAAATAGATACGTATAGTCGGGACAGGAGAACAATAAATAATAATAAATAGATTAGTAATAAATAAAGAGCAGAACAAACGGTTAGTAAATTCAAACCAACAGCACACAGCAACCAGACCTACAACTACAGACTAAACCTACAACAACAACGGGAAAATGAACCAGACGGGTTTCCACAATGGGTGGGACAGGCATATAGACAGACAGACAGACAGACCCCGATCGATTCTTCCACTGCCCAGGGAAGGGTCAGTGGTTCAGCAGTCTGACGGTGTGGGGGAAAAAACTGTTCCGGAACCGTTTCGTCCTTGTCCGAACGCTTCTGAAGCGTCTTCCGGATGGGAGCAAGGAGAATAGTTTGTGGCTGGGGTGACTGCTGTCCCTCTGGATGTTATATGCCTTCTTCTTGCAGCGCTGGGTATGGAGGTCCTGCAGGGCTGGCAGATCAGTCCTGGTGATGGTCTGTGCTGTCTTGACCATTCTCTGCAGAGCTTTACGGTCTGACACATTACAGCCGTGAAACAGCCAGTCAGGATACTTTCGATCGTAGATCTGTAGAAGTTGACAAGTATCCTGTTGTCCATGCCGAACCTCCTCAGCCGACAGAGGAAGAAGAGGCATTGTGTTGTCGCCTTGATGATGACGCTGATGTGCCGTGACCAGGACGGGTCCTCGGTGATGTTAACTCCGAGGAACCTGAAGCCGTTCACTCTCCACGGGGGCGCCGGCTATAGAGATGGGCGCATGGCCATTCCCCTGCTGTCTCCTGAAGTCCACAATCAGCTCCTTTGTTTTGCTGACGTTGAGATGGAGGTCATGGTCCTGACACCATGAGGTCAGGGTTCTCACCTCCTCTCTATAGGCCTGCTCATCGTTGTCGGTGATCAGGCCGATGACCGTGGTGTCGTCGGCAAACTTGACTATGACGTTGGAGCTGAGCGAGGCGACGCAGTCGTGCGTGAACAGGGAGTACAGCAGGGGGCTGAGCACGCAGCCCTGGGGGGTCCCCGTGCTGAGAGTCAGCGCCAAGGAGATGGCGTTCCCCAATCTCACCACCTGGGGCCTGCCCGTCAGGAAGTCCATGACCCAACCGCACAGAGCCGGGTTAAGTCCCAGGTTCCTGAGCTTGGCGACCAGCTTAGAGGGCACGATGGTGTCGAATGCTGAGCTGTAGTCGATGAAGAGCATTCGCACATACGTGTTCCTCTGTTCCAGGTGGGAGAGAGCCTTGTGGAGAGTGAAGGCGATTGCGTCGTCCGTAGACCTGTTGGGTTTGTAGGCGAACTGAAGTAATGGGAAAGGCACTCTTTCACCGGTCATTAAGGTGATTTGTCCACATTTGTACTGGGAAAGGGGAAAATGTCATTTTTAATGCTGGGGCTATGGAATATCCTAAGCTCTAAGTCTGTAACTGACAAGCAAAACACTGTTGTTGTAATGCAGCTACGAATTTTATGCGAAAAGAAGCTATTTTTCCTTTTTGTATGAATTAGCTCATTTCGGCCACTAAGACCACTTAAGGCTTCAGCTGTCTTCTTGCCCTCTGGTGGTGAAGAGCAATTAATGTTTTTACCGACAGGACTGCCTTAATAAACAGCAAAAGCCCACTTACCGCTGCCCTGTTCTGCTATACCATGCAAGCTCAGGATTTACCGCATCATCAGCAACAGCCATTTACTCTGCTTTACACACAATGCATGTACATGGTCAGCTGCAGTGCAAATTGTGTGGAAAACATCACCTCTTCCAATGCTTTTCACCACCATGTTTGGTTCTCCCATATACAGTTTCTTATCCTCTATAGGTACTTGAGGATCTTCCAGGAGGACTATCATGTCCTGCTACACTGCCCTAATCTTCTTTACATCTCCTACATGGTCTACTGAAAAGTTAAGCTAAGAGTCTTTGTAGCATAATCTGGCCGTCAAAGACCAGGTAATGGAATTTTGCTTAATGGATCAAGGAGGAACTTGAAAAGAATAAAGAGGAAAGAAAAACTAGCTTTTAAAATAAGTTTCCTAAAAAATCCAAAGACAGTGTCAGCTGAGTGGTCTTCTTGACTCAGACTTTTAACCTCACTTACCATGTCACGCTCTCAAATGCATCTTTATTAGAGCCAACATTAGTCAGTAATACATTGGTAACAGACTTTGTTGCTGTATATAGAGCTATAGTAAGATTGCAATTGCATACGGTATAATTACATATACACATTTGGTTTTTTCTGCTTTCTCAAACCACTCGTGCAGCGCAGGGTTGCTGTGGTTCACCAAGGTTCACCAGGGTACACCGAGGATGAGACACCAGTGCATCACAGCAAGTGCAGATACAAATGAAGAGACTGCAGTTCTAATTAAAAATACTTCACACGTGAAGAGAACAAAACAGAGAAGTCACAGAACACGTGACAGTCGAACCGTTTGTGCAAATGTGGTGAAAAGTGACCTCAGACCCCTTCTGAACATTCCGTCCACAACGTCAGTCTCAGGGAAATGTCTGCATTAAAAGGGACGCATTTGTGGATGTATACACTCTTTAGGCGACAACATTTCTTCCACAAGGACTTCCAGGTATATTTTGTATATTAATGGGAAAAGCTCATCTTTTGCTATACAAAAAACATCTCTACGAGCTCCTTTTTGATTTCATACTTTATAAATTATTAGTACCAGTCAGTTGCCTATTAGTTCTAAGAAACCTATTAGTATTTTAATGATACCGCACCTTTTTGCCAGTTGCTGTTTTGTATGCAGCATCTGTTTGGAAAACGTGTACTAAGGTTCAGTCATTGAACTGCTTTTATAAACCCATTTGTGGACTTTTTACATCATATACTTTTCTTTGCTGAACATAGAACAGGGGAGCGGCAGGTAGTGCCACATCACACTACCCGAGCTGTTTGGGTATAGATTCAAATCCCACTCTGTAGTTTGTAGGTTTGAAGGGTTTCCACCTTCACAGTCCAAAGACATGTTTCAGACTAACTGGTCACCCTAAATTGTGTGGCTACACAGCCAGTGACACCGAACCCAAAGTGTCCCCCTCCTAACCTAACGCCCAGTGATGATAAAACAGGCTTTGGATCACTGCGGTCGTCACAGTTAACAAGACTGAGTGACGCAATGAACATTTTATATTTTCGTAAGCCACTGAGCTAAATCAAGAGCAACCCCTTCAACCGCAGTTATTGCCCAAATCAAAACACTAGACGCTACTTTTCAGTGGTTTTATTAGGGAAGCGTGGGCTTGCCTTGATAGCAATATGTGCAAACCCAGCTCAATCTGCACACTACAAACTCTGCATGTTTAATATTCTTCTTCTTCTTCTTCTTCTTCTTCTTTCGGCCGCTCCCGTTAGGGGTCGCCACAGCGGATCAAATGCTTCCACTTCTTCCTGTCCTCTGCATCTCTCTCCCGTCATGCCCACCACTTGCAACCAAATTTTTAAGGGGAAACTACCAAACAACACTTACATAACCACAGCTCAGAAATAAATTGGAATGGCACTTGATCATTTCTTTATTTGGCTTGACACTTCAGCATCACTTCAAACACTATTCTACCAAAGAAAACAACTCTTTCAAACCTACACTAAACATCAACAACAGAGCACTAGTTCTGTCTTCGCTGCTCTCTGGGAAATCCATCACAGGGAAATTCAAGATTCTTAAAGTAATGTCTAGATTACATTTCTTAAATTAAATCAAAGTGCCTTTTACTAAGAATCTACCTATGCTCTTCTGCAGCATATTACATGTGAAAAATATAGCACCATGTATTACGCCAATGGTTGTCAACCCTCATGGCGACGTGTGTATACTGGCTCCTGTTGCCATGAAGAAATTAATTAATTATCCTCAACCGAGTTGTTGACTGAATCCATCTGATGGGTCAAATGTTGCTCAACCACTTTAGCTGAGGAACCACCATCTTAATGTAAGCATTAAATCCAGTATCAACTCAACATCACCTGGAACTGTATCAAAACAAAAAATTTGGAAAAGATGCATTTCCCCCCAGCCAAAGCTGTCAGTTTCAGCTAAACAGCTATAATTACATAGTCATCAATTCTTAGCTTTTTGGCAATAAATAACAGTAAGATTCATTTATTCGGTGTTGCTTCAGTCTTTTGTCCCATCATCAGCTTAAAGGCAGTAGAATACATGTCGAGCTGAAACAAAAGCAGCACCAACAGGAAAAATGCCATAATGAACTGCTTAAGTCGTGGAGTAAGTTGGCTCACATTAGTATGCAGTGGCCTGCAAATGTGCTAGTACCCTCGAAAGACTGTAAAAGGTTAAAAAAAAGATATTGCATGCATTTTATATACAACTGGATATTCATTTCTCTAATAAGATCTAGTTTTAATCTTAACTAATTAAAAGGAATAAGTGAGGTTATACATTACTGCCAGTGTACTGATGTGTACATTCAGTGTATTCTTTCTTGTGCAGACACACCTTGAGTAGCGTACTGGCAGCTCTGAAAGAGCTGTGCTCCCACAGCACTACAGTTCTGCCGCCAAACTGTGTGCAGACACTCTGTCTCAACATATATTGCTCTGAGAACTGCTGACTTCAAAATCTTTCTGTGGAAAATATCCTGATAGTGCTTCATCCAACATGTTAGGTATGATTAACCAGTGTTCTTCCATACCCTGTCCGAACAGTGGTGCAAGTTAAGGCCGTGTTTATAGGCGTATTTTTTGCCGCATTCGGCACAACTGTATGGCTTCTGTCCTGTGTGACTTCGGCGATGCGAGTTCAGCGAGCTTTTCTGCGTGAAGCACTTGCCGCAGTCCACACAGCAGTATGGCTTCTCGCCCGTATGGGTGCGCTCGTGTAAAGTGAGGTATGTCCTCTGCGCAAAGCTCTTGCCACACAGCGTGCAGCTGTATGGTTTTTCTCCAGAGTGCCTTCGCTGGTGAACTTTAAAGTAACTAAGATATGTGAAACCTTTTCCGCAGATCGAGCAGAAAAAATATTTCTGTCCCCTCCCAGCACTCCTTTGCTGGTGGCTGCTTTGTTCCTCACTAAACCTGTCAAAACCCAGAACATACTGAAGAGACTCTTCATTGCTGGTGTTGGGCTCTCCCATGTTCTCCACAGGCATGACCTGCATGTCCAGCTGCTTTTGGCCCACAGTGACAACCTGGATGTCCTGCTGCTCCAGGCATTCAAAAGGTGCAGATTCTGGAGTAGGTGGCTCCTCAGTCATAACCTTGTCTGGGTGAGGAACCTCCCCAGGACCATCAGTGACCTTATTCAGAGCTGTTTGGAAAAGCAAAAGCAAATTCCATAATTTACAATGACATTAGTCTATAATTCTCTTCCAGTTACAATTATTATCCGGACATAATTTTTCCTTAAAATAGGATATATCAGAAAGTCCACAGAACAGCCACTTTGGGCATGGCCACATGCATGCTGGATCTGTTCAGCTCTGCTGAGAACCCCATATTAAAAAATTAGGATAAGAAAATTAGCTATCACATTTCTATTTTCAAATTTTTTCTCTGTCCATCACAAGTTCACCACAAAATCACCCTAACTGGTGCCAAATATCATAACTAAAAAAGTTGTCTAATATATTAAAACACAATGAATAACAATATCAGTATATATATAATAAATTGGAAAAAAATTCATAAAGTAATCGTGTTAGTGTGTGCAGACTGGCTTGAGGAAGGTGAAGACTATATGTTTCAGTTAAATAAATAATCAGCAATCTAAAGTACAAATGATGCAAACACAATACCACTACTTGCAAGTGAGACCACCCAGTGCTAGAATGCAGCTGAGAGTGTAAGCGCATAGTTCCTACTATGACGTGCGTCTCACAGTCTCGGTCATACAGCCACCCGGTACAGTTTTCGAAAGTGGTCTCAGATACATCAAAAACCAGCTTTACACTTACTCGGTGCACTGATCTCCTGACTTTCCTTACAGTCGCTTGACCAGCTCCTCTTTTTAAATGTCTCATCCTTGACAGAAGGGCTTTCAGTCAAACCTGGTAACTAAAACAAAAAAAAAAAACTATAATGTGATCAAACAGATCAAGTCAAAGATCCAGTAGACTCAGTCCACACAAACTTTCCAAATCTGAAAAAACAAAAATAGTGAAAAAGCTGTTATTGTCAATATGGGGCATAAGCAAGTTATATGCTAAATAGGGCCATAATTCAACTGATGTTTGCAGGGATTCTAACTGTTCAAAGAAATAGACATATATAACGCTATAGAAAGAAGGTCAAAAACTTCAGTGGCAGTGGCAAGAAAAAGGTGAACAAAGGATGCAAGGTCAAGAGAAGTCCCCCATGAAGCGGACCTGATCCATTACGCCACTGAGATGCTCCACCGGAGCATTTTCCTGTCCCACAGCTGGGGGTTCAACATCTCCCCACAGGCCGAGGCACCACTCCTTCCCAAAGACTCCCTCTATGGTGGGGCAGCTCTCTATGTCTGAAATAAAAGATACACTCACTGAACATGGGGATGGGGTGGTCATGATATTTCATCATCTTTGTTTCTGAAAGAATGGAGCCGACTCTAAGTGAGTCAGAAGAGTCATGGAAACATTTGGAAACCACAAATTTAAAATTAATTTTTAAAAAATGAAGTGTTTTAAATGTTTGTTCACGTGCACCTTGTCGACCTGAAGTACCTGTTTCCACTGTCCTAAGATCAACGGTCTGGATCCCAACAGAGCATCTGCCAATGGAGCCTCCGGCCCTGGAACCCCCTACCCCACCTGCCCCTACTATTTCACCTGCTTCTACCCCCCCTGTTGCCCCTGGGAGCGCATGCTGCCGCGCACTCCTGAGCTCCATCTCCATGATCCTCAGTTTTCTGTGGAGCTCCTGGTTCTCGTTCCGGCACTGGCGCACATCCAGGCGCAGCTTGGCCGACCCTTCGTCCACCAGCTTGCAAACCTCCGCCACCGCCGCCTGACACAGCACCCCCATGATGGAGGAGAGCTGCGCTCGGAAAGTAACACAATTCAACATAGTAAAGTGAGTTAAAATGAACGGTTATAACAGTCTTTTACTTCGGCTGATTTGTTGACTGATGGAGGCACATTAGTTATTTTCCGAAACCAGGAAGTGACGACAGACAAGCGTTACCATAAACCCGCGAGGAAAAACGCACACATATCTCGGAAATGCGTCCAAATGCACGATGCTCGTGCGTCGTTCAACATAGTGTTGCTTTTGGTCTCAGAAAATGGAACTGAGTCATTAAATTGCCGAAAACGTTGAACTTGATGTAACCGAGAGACTAGGGCGAGCAAATAATTACTCTTCTTTCCCCACTTCTGCGGGTTTGTTAAAGGGTAGAGGCATATTATTGATGACGTAAGCATTACCGTAAGTGAGGGTGAAACGCGCTCACAAATTTAATTGGCTCTTGTCCATTGTTATTTTTTCCTCGCAAAAATGTTCTTCAGGACAACACGGGTGAAGGAATAAGGTAAAATTAAATTAAAACAATCATTTAAAGTTTCGAAAACAACCAACCATTGTGTATACTGTTCATGCACTGTAATTATACTTTAATAACTTACTCTATGTTGCAT
The DNA here is from genome assembly GCA_018136845.1 of Heterotis niloticus. NCBI lineage: Eukaryota > Metazoa > Chordata > Actinopteri > Osteoglossiformes > Osteoglossidae > Heterotis > Heterotis niloticus. The sequence goes on from CM030897.1 coordinate 27,896,019, forward strand.
TGAATTATAATTGTGTTATTACTTTGCTATCCCACTCAGAATCAGAAAAACTTTAATCCCAAAGGAAGTTACTTATGTTACAACTGTACAAAGACACAGATAACAGGAAGAGCAAATGTAGCGAAAAACATATTAAATAAATAGGAATATCAATATACAATAATAAATATAAATATCAAATAAACTACAATAAGTTCTCATTCAAGTCTTGCGCATATAACTGAGATATCATACATTCTACCTACCAAAGTTATACTCATGGGAAGTAAACAAACGAGTTATTGCACATCTGTGTTTATGAATGACCAGAAATGGAGTTATAAAGCCGGATAGCAATTCAGTAATCATTAATAGCAAGTTGTATATCTGACTTATCTAAGGGTAAATAATAAAATGCAGAATAAACATCTTTCGATGCAGTTGAACTGACACAGAACCCCCCCCCGTGTTGGAGGAAAGCCGTACGGAAAAATGTTAAAACGAAGGAGCGAAGGACCATCAACCCTTGCCACCGTTTTCCTTCAAATACCACAATGCAGTGCGATGACACTTCAGTTGTCCCATAATGCATTACAATAATGGGCTCATGAAGAAACCGGAAGTAGAATGTTGGAGGTGTGTTAGGGTGAAGGATTTTCGTTTTCTTTGGTTTATAAATATTACTGGAATAAGGTAATTATTGCTACCTCTGGAAATTGGACAACAAAGTGCTATAATGTAATTTTAAAATGTTTGCGACTGCTCGTTGCTGGATTCTCTAAAGTGTGCAATTCATTGTCAGCGTGCCAGTGTTACTTTTAATGTTTTTGAGGTAAAACCTACATTAATAGTCTAATTTAAGTTAGTTAATTGTAGTTAATTCATTCTGTCAACATGATGTTATTTATATTTAATCACATTAACCCCCAATTTGTAGTCAAACTTTCTAGCAGTTTTTGTGAATTCTATAGCAAAACACTTAATCATACAAGTATGTTATACATATAAACTAAAGGATATGTTTCTGTAGACTGACAGTCAGCCATAAATTTTTGAAGAGGTATGAAAAATTGACTTTTGGACACAACAAATTTGCCAAGTCATGGTTATTGTGACAGAATACATCTCAAAGCCAAATATGGAAGTTGTATTTAAATACACTCCTTACTGTGCTGTGAAGTATGTTGTAATATTGTACAATTTTTCTTCCTTGTTTTTCAGTTATGTTAAACAGGAGGATTCTGGTGTTCCCGTCTGCTGCAGAACTGGGTCCAGCGCTGGCCCGCTTGGTGTCCTCGCGAGCCAGACAAGCCTGTGACTCAGATCGCCGGCGCTTCACCCTGGGTCTGTCAGGGGGAAGCCTGGTTTCCCTCCTGAGCCATGAGCTCCTTGCCCTACCAGACCTTGACAGCAGTGCTTGGGTTGTTGCTTTCTGTGACGAGAGACTGGTTCCATTCAGCGATGCAGAGAGCACCTATGGATTGTACAAGGTACCATTATGAATTAAAGGGTCTGTTTAAAAAAAAAAAAGAAAGAAAGTCCAGTGCCTGAAAGAGACTTAGTTTCTCATTTCTGTTTATTGTCTTTCTGTCATCTTCAAGCCACCAGTGTGTGACAGGTCAGCATCCAAGTTCTGTCAGCATTCCCAGGCTCTGATTTATGTATATGGCTGACCTTTCCTCGGGTTTGAATATGTATTCAAAGAACTTAATAAACCTGGCTCTCCTATGTGGAGGCTGCAGTTATGTGGTCCCCATGTGATCTGAATTATTCTCTGGGCTGAGCCTTAGTGACCCACATCCCAAAAAATTAGGGCTGCTTCTGTTCAGTTTCATGAGAAAAACTATTTGAACACTCAGGTTACAAGTTGGGATTCTTGTACACTACATAACTCACTGTCTGCTAAATATATGGTTGGCTTCATCTGCTCTATGTGTTCCAGAACCAGTTGCTCTCCAAAATGAACATTCCTGAGAGTGGGATCCTGGCCATCGACCCATCCCTGCCTGTGGAGCAGTGCGCGGAAGACTATTCCCGCAAACTGAGTGCGGTGCGCATAGGCACATGCGTGTGGTTTAGCCAGGGGTTCGGTGCACCAGAAACACTCAATACAGTATGTTTTTTTTTTTTTTTTGTGTATACAGAACTTCCCTGGTGAATCGGTTCCTGTCTTTGACCTCCTGCTGCTTGGCATGGGGCCAGATGGACATACCTGCTCACTCTTTCCAGATCATCCTCTGCTGGAGGTAAGGTGAAACTGCCAGGGCTTTTGAGGGGTAACCAGAGCTTATGCAAATAGGGTACAGTAAACCCAACAAGATTGCACACAACAATGACACTGCAGATATGACACAATTAGCAATTCATCCTTGTTCCCTTTCAAATCAACAAGCATCTTCTGACAGCAAAAAATATGCAGCATTTACTGGACATGGTGTAAATTTGGATAAACGCTTCTATTAGCATTCTCAGTATTGTAGAGTTGGTGGCCGGAGCTGTTGCTCTCTCATAAAAGCTCCTGCATGTTTATACTTTTCCTTCTCTATCCATTGTAGGGAGTTGAAGGAGTATTGTTGGCCCCCTCTATGTTCATTGCATTTGTGAGTTTTTTTGACGGGTGTGTTGTTGTGCTCTGTGAGTGCAAGTATTTAAAAATGCTGCAGAGAAACAAAAGCGTGCAGGCAAGTTTCCTGAGCCCTCCTTTCATAATGTCCGAATCAAAGTGGTTCTTCACACTACTATTATTCTATTAGTACATACTGTATTTGTTGTGTATATTTTGTTTGTAATAATTGGCTTGTTTCCTGCATGTCTAATAAATAACTTGTTTTCTTTTCACAGAGTATTTTAAAAACTATTTTTGAAATACTGTTTTTTTATTAGCTCTGCAGTAAAGCAATCCTGCATTTTATGTGATTGAATTTCTTGGACCTCACTACATAATTGTGTTGTTTTATTTCAACAACATGGTGGTTTGTGACATATAAACTTAAGTCTGGGTGTTTGTTGGATTCTGGATCTTGTCAGTATGTAAGTGAAATGAACTTTTTCATAAGGGAATGTTCTCTTCCATACGTGTATGTAGATCATCTCCAGCTTAGCTCTGCAGAGCATAAGTATTACTGGGAGTGTCGAGATCTGCTGAATTATGCAGGATTTTTTTGGGGTGAGGGGTTCAGAGTGCAACAGTAATAGCAACACACAGCCCCAGTCCACAGTGGAAACATGGAATTACCGAGCTATAGAAGGAAACAAACACTGTGGTTCCCTGAAGCCTCTTTAGCATGTTCCTCTGTACCCCTGCATGTTACTCCCTGTGATCTGCATCTGGGCTGCTGCCAGGTTTTTTTTCTTCCATTCATATGTGCTGCAACCCATATGTTTTTAGCCTTAAGCCTGGTGATTTGAGTGTATTTCTATTGCCACGTGTGTTTAATGATAATTTGAGGGTGTTCATCATGGCATCAAATCATCTAATTTCTGACTCATTCCCCTCACACCCTTCCAGACAACTGTTGACGCTCCTATGAGCTAGACTATATTGAGTATGTTTTTTGTGATTTTTTTTTTCTTTTTTTCTTAACACCTCTGCAGGAAACCAGCAAGACGGTGGCACCCATCAGCAACTCTCCCAAACCCCCTCCTCAACGTGTAACCATGACGCTACCTGTGGTGAATGCTGCTCGTTGTGTGGCTTTTGTGTCAACAGGGGGCAGCAAAGCCCCTGTGCTAAAGGTAAAAGCAGTTTTGCTCATGTGAGGAGGGCTTTGATCTGGTTTGTACTCCGTTTGCTGTAAGGATGTTCTGTGGTAGCTTTAAAACTAACATTAGCATTTTATTCTCTTAACACTTTAATTCTTAACAGCCTTTAATTTGGGTTTTTTTTGTTTTCTCAGCAAGTGCTGGAGGGAGGGGAAGGCCCAAAACTGCCTGCAGCTCGAGTTGCACCCCATCAGGGGGAACTCTTCTGGTTACTGGATGAACCTGCAGCAGCTTCACTAACCATCCAGGTGGAGAAACCCTCTCCTGGGGCACAGCTGTAACACTGCCACCAAGGGGCCTCAAGAGTGGGTAAGCAGGGGCAGAATGTAGGGCACTCTTTTGAGTGTGGGTCAAAGACATTCCCCACATCACTTCTTTGACTCCATTAAAAATCCTGTGAAAACAAAAAAAAACTGTATTTGTGGATCTGAACAGTTACTAAGGATGCTTGCACTGTTCCTCAAAAACCCACAGCTCACCTGTGTACACCATTGTGGGAACTGTTTCTAAACAGTAGACCAGTTTGTTTTGTACTGGGACCATTGTAGTAATGTGGAAAATGAGTTCTGACTTTGAGTGGGGTGTGAGATGTTAAGCACTTAAAGATTAGCAGTGTGCATATGCTATACTCTGCCTCCACAGAATTTTTAGATTAGACTGATGAAACAGTTCATTTGTGCTGGGAAATTTGACAAAAAATGTCTTTCTGAAAAATGGGCTGTGAAAAATAATGTGCAGCTTTGTTTATGCTGAGTTTGTGAGATTCAGAAGCATCCTCAGCTCAGACTTGTAAAAAGCAAAATGAAAAATAAAACAAATATTAAACATGTGGCAATGAATCATTGAACTGGGAACTGGACACCTTTACTAAAAACAGAGTGTTGAACTTGATTTGTACTTGAGCAGAACTTTAAGCTCTGCTGGAACATTCCTTGCTGTAGGTGGTCTGGATGGTGGGTAGTGGGGTTCTTGTGATGGACTGGGCAATCTTCATTACCCCTTGCAGGGCTCCTTGGACAGAGGCAGTGCAGTTTCCATATCGGACTGAGACGCAGGAGGTCAGGATCTCTATGGCTCATCTGTAGAATCTGGTGAGGGTGGGGGGTGGAAGTCAGGCTCTTTTCAGTTTTTTTCAGGAAGTGAAAGTCCCAGTCAGCTGCTGTCAGATTGTAGTTGATGTGATTCCCAGGCAGAGTACAACCCACAGCCATGTTGTGCAGATATTGGAAAGAAGTTTGCCGTCAAGGGATTGATTGTGGGTTATAGCCAAGGGTGTGCAACACTAGCTTATCAGTATGTATTCAGCTGAGAAAAAGTGAATTTTTAAATGATCTCCGTCCCTGAGAAGGGGGTAGGGGAAGGATTGAGCTGAAGAATGCAGGCCTTTTACCACATCCAGATTTATAGCTGGGGGTCATTCTCTGTTTGGGAGCCATATTGACTGCAACTGACTGGATCTCCCAAGTTGGAGACCATCACCACACCATCCTCATGGCTAGTCCTGTCTCCCACAAAATGTTTAAGAACAGCTTTTTTAAACTGACTTTTAAACAGTTTTTCAAGCCAGCAGTTTTATAAGTAAATGTGTTGGCATCCGAACAATGGCCGTCAACACTCCTCAGATTAACAAACTCATATGAAGTAATGAAGTGTATATGAAAATGACAAAACGAAGTCGACAAAAAGCTTGGTAAGAAAAAAATTTCACTTAAACATTTCTACTATTATCTAAACTTGTGGCCACAAAATCTCGCCGTTCTTAAAGAGGTGGAAATTTGCTTATTAAAAGTGTATGTTATGGAAACGTGCTAATCTTTTCGTTCTGAATGGAGATTTTGTTCAGTTTTAACAGTACTTTTGCACCAGCTAAGGTTTTTATCATTAACTTGAGGGCATTTTGGGAATAACTGACTGGAACTGTGTACCTGGTGCCGTTGGTGTATATTTTACAGGTTAAATCCGTTTTTTAAAAAATCAGGATGCAGCGTCGGGATTTTACTCGCTCTGTGACGTCCTTAGTCTCCTGATCACGTGTTCGCGCTGCCAACTGGACTGGAAAATGACGTCGTCGTGGTGCAGCGCCTTTAAGACGTTCCCTTTAATTACTGCCTTCGAGCCCCGTTTGCAGCGTCCCGGTGGTATCCGGTTTCTGTCGGGGGGCGTTAAAGCGGTTGCTCGAGCGTCGGCTCTTCCTTTTTCTCCGTCTCCGTCTCGCATTGCACCTCCTCTCCGCCGTTTTTGTGCCGTGCGTTGAAATGTTGGCTGCCCGCTCCGCTCTCTCCGCTCTCCTCCCGGTGCTCCTTCTTCTCCTGCTTCTGCATTCCCGGGCCCGCGGTTATTTCCCCGAGGAGCGTTGGAGCCCCGAGTCGCCGCTGCTTGCGCCGCGCGTCCTACTCGCGCTCGTCTGCCGCAACGCGGAGCACAGCCTGCCGCTCTTCCTGGGCGCCGTGGAGCGGCTGCGCTACCCAAAGGACCGCATGTCGCTCTGGTGAGAAACACACGCACACACCTGACTGCTCACAAACAAGCTGATAGACAGACTGGACAAAAGGTAAACGGACAAAGGAGAGAGAATAAACAGATTGATGATAAACTGGCAGACAAATGGACAAAGAGACAAACTGACGAAACTAAAGGACAAGTTGGGCAGACAGAGAAACGGACAAAAACGGTGACAGAACAGAAAAACAATGCAGGCTGAGGCCTGAAAAGTAACAATAGGGAGACAAAAGGACTGAAATATACATACCATGTAATAAAAATATGACAAACTGGTCAACAGGAGAAAACACAAAGGGAAACAAATGAAGGTGGACAGACAGACCAAGATGGAGACAAACTGATGTACATAAGTATGCAAAGATGAGCGGTATCAATGTCTCCATAAGTCATTCATGCTTCTTCACCCATCAGATACCAGTAACTCAAGTAAACTTTAGTAAATGTACAAATGTGTTGTTTACATATGTGGTACTTTGTAATGGCTCAATAATAACCATTATGGAGTTAAATGTATAGATTTGGAGAATTTGCTGATTTTGAAAGTATTAAAGCACACAAAGTGGCATTTTAGATCTCTACCTTAAATTAAGTAACTTTAACAGCATATTTGTGTGCGTGCATTATTGTGTTAGGCCAATAAATATGAGTCAGATTTGTTTTAACAGCTTAGTTTAATAGTTGGGTGCATTAGGGTTCAGTTTTGTGTTAAACATGGAGCACCAAAGGGGGTGGAGTTTGGTAGAGACACGTGTGTCTCTCCTGCTTAAAAATGGCAGGTTTGTTTATATTTTAGGTGTTTTTCATCTGGAGTGCTCATGTGGAAAAATTATTTTATTTTTATTTTTTATTTTTTTTTTAGCCTTGCATTGCTTTTTCGTAGATGAAATAAGTGAAGGAGATCATTATTTATTCTTCATCCTTTCTTGCGGCATACTTTCCATTATGAGCAATATGAAGGCGGGGCTGGAAAGGCTGGGATTTCACTGAAGATGTCGTTGGAGACAGAGACCGCAACAAAATTTTCATTATGAAAGCAGCTTATTCAGATTTGAAATGTTTTGCATTTTGAAAAATGTTCTGTGTTTGAAAAATGCAGTGTTTTCTAGATGTCTGATAAATTCATGTTTAGCAAAATTTCATGAGAAAGTCTCAGTGAAAACTAAATTTTAATGCAAATGTAACTTTTACAATTTATGGAAGGCAAACATAGCTGCTGTTGACTGTTACATGACATGTTTGTACTCACTTGGTTTATAAACATTGTGCCTACTTGCAAAAGAAAATATGCTTATTTTATGTAGCTGTGCGCTTGTGTGTGAAAAGAGGCTGCTTTGGCTGTACCCACGGTTTTGGTAGGACAGCTGTGGAGCAGTAGTGTCACAAATTCCTCTTCTATGACACATGGACTGGACTTGAAGCTCAGCTCTTTCCCCAGTGTGTACTGGCATCCACTCTCACACAGCATCTGTAATGCTCGGGGTGTTTGACGCAGTCACAGGCCTCTGCTCAGTTAATTCTGTGAACTGCAGAGCGAACTCAAAACATCTAACAGTCCTGTGTGTAAATGTCCCCCAGCTCGAGGTTTTATTCCCAGTGTTAAGAATAAAATTCGGCTGGCTGAGCTTGTGAAATAATGGTTGTATGTTCCCAGGATTTGGTTATCGAAATGCTTCTTGCGTCTTTGAGGGACACTTTGGTGAAGTAATGCTGTGATGGAATAAAGCCCCCCCCCCCCCCCCCCCGAAGTTTAGGGAAGCCAGAAATAGCAGGTGTACTGATTTGAATTAAGTAAAATAAATATTTGTGATTAAAGTCAGCATTACTGTAGATGCTTCCAGGAAGTGCATCATGACAGCTGGAAATGGCATGTGTGAGACATCTATAACTTGCTGTGTGTATGTATGTTTTCACATGCTGCTGTGATCCGACCTTGCAGCCCAAACAGCTTTTCTTAGAATGTAGAAAATGAACAACATGGCTTTAGACCAGCTACATTGGAAGAGGATCAGTACTTTGTCCTCCTGTCGAGTGAAGTACTGTTGTCCTCAGCGTATTTCCTGCTGAAGCAGTCATTAAGGCGAGCTGTTGAAAGAAATCTGGCTGCAGCAAAAGGGATTGCAGAATGTTGTTGCAACTGGATCAGACTGTGGAGAGTCAACCAAGAGCTCACTGTGGATTAAAACTTTTACAAAGGCCAAGGGTAGAGGTTCCATATTCATCCCACTCCTGTTTCACTGGGGCTTTCACATATCTATGTTTGCAAGATAGCATTCCAGTGGTCTCAGCAACCTGCTTCGGTTAGCCATGCCACAGTGCCAGCACTCAAGAGGGATGAAAGGACTTCACTGTGGCATCAGGACTGTTCATGCAGTTTGAAGAAGAATCCATTCTTTGATGCCAACGAATGAAGCCAAGGAAATTTCTTGTTTGCTTGGCTGTAGTCTTCCTGATTACAGTCTGCGGTGTCCTGCTGGTCGAAAGCTTGCAGACGGTGTGATGTTCTCTACAGCTGCTGCACTGGCAAAGATGGAGAACAGTCTGAGTGCTTTCATCTGTTGCAAAAGGCTTATACTTTGAGATGAATTATGAGAAGAAACCTAACCAAAGTGGAGGATGTGATGATCTGATGAAAGTGTTAGACGTGACACAAGGTTCGTATTAAATACACAGTGCCAATAAAAGAGCTCGGATTATAAAGGGGGTCCCATTACTCATGTAACTTTGTACCCCGTCCTAACCCCCACAGCAATCCCACAGCCAACCTCCAGCACGCCTACCTAGCCGCTACACAATGGCTAACATTTCAAAACTAGCGCCAACTAACTATAAATCCAAACACGGCGTGGCGCAGCAATGGCGCGGTATCTTATCGGAATTATCAGGTGGGCACCTTCCTTCGTCGGTCTTTTGTCGAGTTAGGCCCACGACACCTCCAGAAGGCTCAACCGTGGCTCAGGCGTCCCGGAGCTGCTTCCCTCCACCACAGCGCGCACTACTGTACCACCCCGTCACTCCACACTTTACCTATTCTTTATCTTTAGCGTCCTCACACTCACCGCTGTTTCTACCTGCCGTCTCTGAGGAAGAAGCCCCCTCGCCACCTACTTTACCTATATCACGCTCCACCACAACTAAATCACACCGACACCGCCGCCTGCTAACAGCTAAACGCCACCACAACTACACGCTAACACTTACTCAGAGCTTCGCTGCCCCGCTCCCATCGGCGCTGGTCCTCTTTCTCCAGATCCAGAAACTTCCTTCCTCAGCAGCCTGTGACAACTCCTTCACCGCCCGTTGCAACTTTCGCCTCCGGATACCGAGTTCGTGAAACAATGCTAGAGTGGATCGGGCTATAAATTCACGGTATTCTATCTCAATCGGCCTCACTTTCGCGCGTCAACCCCACCCCTCTACTTCCGCCGCTAGTTTGCTATATCTGAGCTTCTTCCTCTCATGAGCGTCATCCACCGATCCTTCCCAAGGAACCGTGAGTTCAATAAAATAAACTACCCGCTGGCTTGCTGACCACAGCACCATATCTGGTCTCATGCTTATACTATTTCCTGGGGCACCACTAACCTTCCTCCCAGGTCAACCTGCATCTCCCAGTCTCTACTCTCCCTTAGTACACCTATCTCCTTCCTACCTCTGCCTCTCCTACCCTCCTCCCCCTCCCTAATAAACTGTACCACTCCACTTCTAGCCTCATGTCCCGACCGTACCTGCATCCTCCAGTCTTCAATGGCTGCAGCTAGACACCTTAGCACCTGGTTATGCCTCCATGTATACCTACCCAGTACTAAACTAACCTTACAACCAATCATAAATTATACTGAGCTTGTGTTTAGCATGGCCTTGCAAATATTTTACTTCTCTGCAGAGGTTCGCCAATGTGATGCACAGCTTCATGAGACAGAGGGCTTAGGTGCAGTTACTGAAAAATGATACCATCGTTGTAGTGCACATCTTCAGTAACTACCCACAGAAACAAGGTACAAATAGGAGAATAACTGGCAAGTGGTGAAAGACTTAACTAGCTTAGGTGTCAGGAGGTCAGGTTTGGAATGGGTCCTAAAGAGATGAGTTTTGTGAACCTTCTTGAATTCTCACCCAGAAATGAACTGTCCCACAGATAGGAACTAAGGGATCCAGGTACATCTCCCCAGTTTGTATTTGTAAAACGTGCGCGCGCACACACACACACACTGGCGCACAGACTCTTGAGTCAGCAGTGCTGTGCTCTGTTGGCACGCTGTGTCCCTTTTGCCAGGCACGTGTTAGTTCTTCTGCATTCCCTTGTGTGCACTCCATTATTCGCCGCTTAGATGTTTTGTGTCTGGCTGGCTTGTCTGTAATTGAGTCAGCTGAGCAGAATGAAATATGGATGTGCTGCGGTTGCAGGAAAAAAAGCACTCGAGGTGACAGTCTCAATTAGTGCGCCACTGGTTATGGCAGGCAACTGCATGTTCTAAGTTTGGGCAGTGCCTTTTATGTTCCTCATTTGAAGTTGGAAACGCTTGTTAATTTTGAGAAATCCATCTACCCTTTTTTTTCCATCCTTATAGAAGGATATTTTTTGTTTTGTGATCCTCCATCCACCTCCCTTAAACTCTCACGTGTAAGGCTTAGCAGGTCTTTTTTGAGGTTCTCCATCCAGTGTATTCTTCGTGTTGTATGTGTTGGAGTCCTTGGGAACCTTTGAGGTCTTAAGGACGGCCCAGACACTGCAGTTCTGCCTCTGATTTTCCTTCTCTAGAATCTCAAGTCAGACTTAATATCCTCCAGTCTTTCTTTTGATCTTTTCTGGTGTCTGACTGACAGCAGGACTTAAATTTTATTTTTTTTATGTGTTTATGTTAAGATTTTCTGGTTAAAAATTTCTGCATGACTTGTATACTTTTTAAACAGTGTTTGCAGTGGCCATTTAGTGGAGAAAATCAGGTGAAATACCTTTTCTTTGGAATACAAAAGGTTTTCTGCCATGAGGGATTTGAACTGGCAAACATTTGGTGTCAAATTTAGCTTCTTCACTGCAGTGCCACCTACTTCTTTCTATTGATGTCAGTGGCTGCTCCTCCCTAGTGCTGTTGTGGGTCCAGAGAGGGACAGATTGGCAAGGGCTGGAGGTCAGCGTGGCGTGGGATCTGATCCCCCATGGGGGGTGCAATCCACGTCTGCCTTTCCCACAGTCTCTCTCTAGCTGTCATCCAAGCAGCTGCTCATCCTGCCACGTTCTTTGTACCTCTGTTCCAGTGTGTTTGACCAAGAGTGATGCACAGTGTAATTAAAGATGTGGACAATTTTTCTCCACCACACCCTAATACTGATTCTCCCCAACACAGTGTGTATCACATGTTCTCCCACCTGATGGTATAGTCTCCCTTATGTGGGGCAGCAGGGGGCGTAGTGATTACAGCTGCTGCCTTACGCTGGAAGGAGCCAGGTTTGAGTCTCGCCTCTTGCTGCAGTACCCTTGAACTTGCTTATCTTGAATTTATACAGTAAAAATGATCCAGCTCTGTAAATGGGTAGACCAGTGTAAGAGGCTTTTAAATAAATAAATGTAATTGTGTGCAATTCTGTTTTCCAGTTGCATTTTTGCTGGAAACCTCCACAGATTTTTTTTTTCTCCCCCCCTGTCTTGTGGTGCTGTTGAGGTCTGGCCTAGCCTTTTGCCACTGACCAGAAGTTTATGGGGTGGTCTGGAAGCTGCAGTCTCTCTGGGTATACATGAAGGGTGAAGCAAAGAAGAACTAGGCTTTGAACCAACAGTTTTCAGGTTCTTTGTTTGTGCTGCATTTTTGCAGATGGTGGTAATGTGATATAGAGCAGCTCAACTTCTTTCAAATATGTACTTGTCACTGCATTGTTGTTTTTTTTTTCCTTCTTCCGCCTGTTGCTTTATCACTATGTTGTAGTCCTGTTCATTCATTCACCTGCACTGTGCTCCATTCTCTGTCTGTGCCCACAGGGTTGCAACGGACCACAATGTGGACAACACCACAGCCATTCTGCGCGATTGGCTCATCAAGATGCAGAACCTCTACCATTATGTGGAGTGGAGGCCTCAGGAGGAGCCCAGGTGTCTGTTTTCACTTTCTGTGTGTGTGTGTGTGTGTGTGTGTGTGTGTGTGTGTGATAGAGATCCTTTTTTTTTTTTTTTTTTTTTTTTTTTTTAAACTACTTCTTGCTCATTCCCCCAGGTCATATGAAGACGAAGTTGGGCCAAAGCACTGGACAAACGAGCGCTACGCGCATGTGATGAAACTCCGACAGGCGGCGCTGGAGTCAGCCCGTGAGATGTGGGCTGACTACTTCCTGGTGCGTTTGCAAGTCAATAGCAACTCCGTGATTCCTTACCTAAAGGACACACAGAGCGCAGCAGGCAAACACTTCCCGTTATCACTGCTGAGAATACGTTAGTGATGCGGTAAACGTGAGTTTCTGGCTCCTGCTCAAAATCTTCATTAAAATTCTGTTTAAAACCACTAAAATTACACTTTTGCTCCTATTCTGTGCCATCCGAGCATCCCGTAGTCTTCCAGCATCCAGTTTCAGTGAGGAAAGTATAATCTGTGGGTGCCAAGCACACAAGTCAGTGTCCCTGTGCAAACCTCAGCTTTGTGAAATAGGGATTCCTGCTAGCAGACAGTGTTATTGTTTGTTATTATTTATGTAGCACAGACAGTTATAATAGTAAATAGAAAATGTAAAATGACAGCAACTTGTCAGGTTTTTTTATTATCAGGTAGTGATCTTTGTAACATGAGGCTGCCAGGTGTACAGTAGGAGTAAAGGCTTCAGACTCATAACATGAAAGGTGTAGTTTGAGTTCTAGGGGGAGGCTCCGCTGTCGTACGGAACCACTCTGTCTTTGTCGAGGTGACCTACAAAGGTGTGCTGAATGACGTGTAAACCACACCTGGGAGGGCTTGTGTTATGGTGATCAGCAGTGTGTTTGCTTTTTGTTGTCTTCAGCTGGTGGACTGTGACAACCTTCTGACCAATGAGGACGTCCTGTGGAAGCTCATCGCGGAGAACAAGACCATTGTAGCACCAATGCTGGAGTCCCGCGCCGCATACTCCAACTTCTGGTGTGGGATGACCACGCAGGTATGGCTCGGTGGTGCAGCTTGCAGGAAATGTATGTGCAAGACAGTAAGCGCGGAAATTACTCTGAAGGCCACATGGTGACTTGCATCTGTTACCACTTAAATGAGTGCAACCCCTTTCGTTTTGCCTTTTATTGTTTGGGGTTATTTGTTGTGCATCATTGACAAACACCAAAGAAAAAACAAGATCAAGAGAGATTTCAAGTTAAAATGAGCACTATTTTGCAGAGGTGTGTCTATAGGTGGGTGTTTTTCTCTGCGTCATTGTGCCATTTCTCACCCCCAGGGCTACTACAAGCGGACCCCGGCATACATCCCCATCCGGAAGCAGATCCGAAAGGGCTGCTTTGCTGTTCCCATGGTGCACTCCACCTTCTTGATAGACCTGCGCAAGGAGGCTTCCCGCCACTTGGCCTTCCACCCACCCCACCCCGACTATACCTGGGCTTACGATGATATCATTATCTTTGCCTTCTCTGTCCGCATGGCAGGTACAAGATCCTAAGTTTAAACTGGGATGATTTGATATGACTGGAGGGGGGTAAAGTGCATCTTCCTTTTAAGAGTTGAAGTTATACATCACAAAATAATTGTCCTTTCCACAGATGTCCAAATGTTTGTGTGCAACAGAGAGACTTACGGGTATCTGCCCATCCCTCTGCGTACCCATGGTACCCTGCAGGATGAGGCTGACAGCTTCTTGCACACCAAAGTGGAGGTCATGGGTAGGCCTGTCTTATGAAATTTGTGTTCATCGTCTCCCCCCCCCCCCCCCAATATGTCTAAAGCGCTAATAGGTCTGTTTGCTGTGTCAATCCAGTGCACAACGCTCCAGTGGAACCTTCCAGATTCATACCCCTGCCCAAGAAGGTTCCAGACAAGATGGGCTTTGACGAGGTGAGGATGATCACAGTAGCTGGTTTTCTCTTCTTTCAAGTCCAGGGTTGAACAGGCTGCATGTCGTCCACAGGTATTTATGATCAACCTGCTACGGCGAACCGACCGCCGCGAGCGTATGCTGCAGACGCTGTACGAGATGGAGATCGATTGCAAGGTCATTGCCGCGGTGGATGGCAAGTACGTTTCTTGATCTGCACTCCCCTATCAAGTCTGTTTCAGTTGACCAGAACTGTGCTCAGCATTGGTTCTCTTTGTGTCTGCCAGAGCAATGAATGTCAGTGAGATCCATGCTATGGGCATCCACATGCTTCCCGGTTACAGCGACCCATACCATGGCCGACCGCTTACCAAGGGAGAGCTTGGCTGCTTTCTCTCCCACTACAATATCTGGACTGAGGTAAAAAAAAAAAAAAAAAAAAGAACAATTGGTGGAAAGAAAGGAGGCAGCCATTTTGTTGTTTTGCTATGACCTTTTGTCTCTGAAACTGCTGGTGTTGCTCCTGCAGATTGTTGATCGGAACCTAAAGACATCTTTGGTGATCGAGGATGATCTACGGTTTGAGGTCTTCTTCAAGCGGCGACTGCAGAATCTGATGAGTGAGGTGGAGAGTGAGGGCTTGGACTGGGATCTCATGTAAGCCTCCTGGTGGCAGCAGTGGGAATGCAAAGAATTTGCAGCTCCTGGAGCAAAAAAAGTAGGTCTCTGACCTCAGCATCACTCCTGTGTTTTTCTCTTTAACAGTTACATCGGAAGGAAGAGGATGCAGGTGGACCGCCCCGAGAAAGCCGTGCCCAACATACACAACCTCGTAGAGGCTGACTATTCCTATTGGACGCTGGGATACATGATCTCGCTGCAAGGTGCTAAGAAGCTGCTGAAAGCAGAGCCTCTGGGGAAGATGCTGCCAGTGGATGAGTTCCTCCCTGTCATGTTCAACAAGCATCCTATGTAAGTCCCAAGTCTTAACATCCCTGTCAGCTGTGAATTTATTAACTATTATTATTATCGGTCTTGATTTACCTGACACCTTTTGCCAAAGAGGCTTATAATGTCAGATAAACTAATAAATAACTGCAGTCTTTATAACACAGCTCAAGGGTGCTACAAGAGGAGTGGGGTTCGATCCAGGGACTTGGTGCTATGCTGGTCGCTGCCTCGATTTCCGTGGTGGCAGGGCATCTGTACAATGTTACAAAAATGCTGTGTGGCATTAATATTCCTCCCTTCCCCCCCCACAGTTCGGACTACATGGATCAGTTTGAAACGAGGGATTTAAAGGCATTCTCCGCAGAACCTCTTCTAGTGTACCCCACCCACTACACGGGTGACCCAGGCTACATCAGCGACACAGAGACCTCCACGGTATGGGACAACGACAGTGTTCGCACAGACTGGGACCGCGCCAGGGCCGGCAGCAAGACCCACGAGCAGGCCGAGATCAGCAGCGAGGCCCAGAACACGGACGTGCTGCAGTCACCGCTGGACAGAGCAGCTCGGGATGAGTTATGATCATTTCTATGCATCACGGAGAACAAACAAGGAAAGAAAGCATTTGGGATATGCTTTGTTGTCATTTATTTTATTTTTTTTATTGAAGCGTGGTACACTGCTTTCAGACCACATTCCAGCATTCCTGTATGCTGAGTTTGGCTTCGGGGTGTTTTTTTTTTTTTTTTTTTAAATTCTTTCCTCCATATCATGCCTGACATGATGTTAAGGCCAAACACTTGTAAGATTAGAAGAATAGTTTGTCTTTGAGACAGATGAGGAAAACTAGGTTAAGGATTATTTTCTTTTCTTCTTTCCACAATTTGAGGGTTTTTTTTTCTTTTCTCTGTTCATTTTTAGGACAGTCGTGTTTGCGGCAGTACGTGACTTCCACATTCATTCGCTAATTTAATCGAGCCACCACCTGCCAGGTTTCATGGTGAAGCTGTGATGAGATATTTGGTTTTATTGCTTATATTTTTCTGTAATGAAAAAAAATTCATTGTCATCCTAATACAGCTGTCATTGTGGGAGGCCCTTTGATGGCCTTTGAAACATTGCATGTTTAGGATTCTGTAGGTGTGTTAACTAATACATCTGAACTGTGTTTCTCCATGTCCTGCTCAAGGGCATCAGATCACTGCTGTCACAATGAAATTCTGAAAGCCATGTAGCTCTGTAATGCCAGGTTAGAAGAAGAGACTGCATTCAGGCCCAATTTCAATCACTTCTTATTTTTCCATTTGCTGCATTCTGGGAAGAAGACGGCTTTGATGACTCTGTGATGACAGAAATGGTAGCTAACATTGTGAACTCTCTGCGGTTAGTGGCTGAGGAGGGCTGGAACAAAGGGGGTCTCAGGATTCCCTCCCCAGCTACGGATTCCGCTTGACCGTACTGAATCCAAGGTCTTCTGTGGGGGATGGACCGTGGAGTGGGGCGTTTATTCATTTTCCCCATACTCTGTAATCTCGGGCCATGACAAGGACCGGAGTTGGACTGTGTGGTCCATCTGATCTTAACATGCCAGTTTAGTCAGTTATTTGTTTCTTCTAATGTGCCTTTATACCAAAGAATAAAATGTTTTTATTAATATACAGGAGAATGGGCTACATTATTTTGCACACTGTGATGGACCTCAAAAGATGAAATGTTTTGATATTTTTCAAAATGGTGGCAGAGTGGGTTTTTTTTTTTTTTTTTTTAAACCAATTGTCAAAATAAAGTGCTTTCATCTTATAAAATGTCAACGAGTGATGTCAGTATTGTTAATTGTGTTGAAGATCACTATTTCAGCACCCTGGCAACCAACTGTTACATCCTGGTCAGGTAGGTTTGGGGAAGCTCCTTTCCTGCTCCAGCATCACTGTGCCCTCTCCCCATGCACAAAAGAGGGCTCCATAAACACACAGTTTGGCCAGGTTGGTGTGGAAGAACTTGAGTGGCTGGCCTCAACCCTGCTTAACATCTTGAGGATGAATCAGAACGTCAACCATGAGCCAGGCCTTCTTGCCCGACGTCGGTGCCCGGCCTCGCTGATGCTCTCGTTGCAAAATGGGCACGATTTCCCAAAGCTGTGCTCCACAGTCTGTCTTGTCGGGTGTCCACATACTTTTGGCCATGTAGCATGCCTCCAAGCTCATGTTCGGATGCAGAAAAAACGTTCATGCGCTGAAGTGAAAAGTAAGGTAATAAGTGAATTATAATGTGTTCGCATAAGGACTTTTATGCAGTCATATTT
Source organism: Heterotis niloticus (assembly GCA_018136845.1). Classification (NCBI taxonomy): domain Eukaryota; kingdom Metazoa; phylum Chordata; class Actinopteri; order Osteoglossiformes; family Osteoglossidae; genus Heterotis; species Heterotis niloticus. Next base: position 27,913,507 of record CM030897.1, read on the forward strand.
ACGTGTTAGCTGTTTCTGGATCAGCTGTACTGGGCAGCGTGAACAATGGACGAACCATGCAAAAATGCTCCTCTGACAACACGGGGAAAGGCATGTAGGTTCTCAGCATGTAAAAGGAAGCCAAGGTAAATCCCGTTTGCAGCCTAACTGCTGTAAAAACGTTAAACATTCGGAGCAAAGCCTCCGGATTTTAAAACTAATGGAGTCCACGTTCTTGTTAACGTTGACTTGAAAGCCCGCCAAACGGAGAGCCGCGCGCGTCACTTCGCTTTTCGGTCGCGCGGCGGCGTGTTTGCGACCCAGAAGCTCGAACCTCCGACCTCGTTTTAAACGCTTAAAGAAGTTAACCAAGCGGAAAGACGTAAAACTGTGCCAGAGGTACATTTGGCGAGCTCACTAAAAATGTTCATTCAATTTGTTGATCGTTTAGTAGTTCGTTGTCAGCGAGAGTATGACGAGAAAAGTGTTAGCGAACGCTTGCCGTTACCTGTCCCTCGTCTTAAACTTTTTTCTTTTCGTTGTTTTCATCCATTCAGAAATGATCAAATCAGCAAAGTAGGACGGCGGAATGCTGTGAGGCAGGAATGTGGCTCGACAAGATGCTCGGGGTTTCAACGGGCGCCGTGACTATAGCACACGGTAGACTTAAAAGTGCTTAAAGTGACACTGATGGCAGAGAGACAACGAAAAGTTCAGCATGAAGCTGACGCAGAGAGGAAAATAGGACGACGCAAAACCACAGGCGAAACAGGACTAACGCTGCTGGAGTGAGGTTTCTCCTCAAGCGTCCGTTCTCTGAGGAGTTCTGCTGAGGAATCCAAATGTTCTTGAGGACCACCACACGTAAACAGCTAGTTTAGACGGACTAAAGAGCTCAAGAAGAGCTGAGAACGGAGCTTTCGACAGCATGAAGTCACTAAACCCCGCATCCAGCCAACGTGGACAGTGAATTAATAAATCAGAAGAAAGTGCGCCTCACGAGAAAGACATAAACCTTAACAGACCCACAAAGGAAAACGTGAAATTCACAAAGGCCGGAAATGGATTCTCCAGAGGTTCTGGATCCTGGGTCTCGGACACCCAGTTTGGTTCAAAATGATGCTGATGTTAACACAGATTCTTACGTGAATATTGTGTGGACGGTGTCCAGACTCCGGGCTGTGGCTGAGAACATGAGTCAGCTGAGGCAATGCTTTCAGCACTGTGGTGGTAAGATGGTGACTCTCCGTGCCAGCAGGATGATGTCGGCATTAATAGATCGGATGTAGTCCACGCTGCACGCTTCTAAATCGGTTTGCCTTTTTATATTAGTGTATCAGTAGAAGGAAAGAGTCGAGAAGTCTAACCAGTTCTTTTTCGTCGTCTTTTATCTTCATCTGTCACTCTCCTGCCTTCTGAATTCCTGTCATTTTTCAGTGGTCATTTCTTCACTGAAAACTGTTTGATGTGGACCAGGAGTGTTACACGGAAAATCTGTGCACAGAAAGTGGTGAAGTGGAAACTATCCTCTGAAGTTAAAGTAATTACCAAAGATGCGTATAATTTAATTCCAGCAGTTTAAAAAAAAAATTTTGGGTCGCGGAATGTTGAAAGTGTTAATTTCAGGGTTGGGACATGGATTAAAGTTATATTCGGCTTTGGATAGTGAATAAATTGTCAGCCCAATTGAGGCATGCTCTTATGTCTTTTTCTACTAAGTTACGTCTAGGGACATACGTGTAATGACATCGTAGACGTTTCTGTTTGCGTGAAGGAATATTTAGTCTCTCCACATCCTTTTGGAAGCAATGCCCTCTCTGCAAGAGTGGTGAATCACCATTCTTCAGATGCACGTCTCTCATGTTGCACTTTATCCTCACTTCAGCTGCAAGGATGATTGCAAGTGAATCTGGTGGATGTGTGCAACAGTCATAATCCGACAAGCAGATAGCGCTCAGGCCAAAGGCATAATTTGCTTAGTTGTATCAGAACAGCAGCACTGAATTAATTTTTCATTGGTCTCCCTTCTTTCTACATTCCCATTCTCACCACCCTGTCAGGTAATGGTGGACCCTCCCAGGAAGAAGTTGATGTTGGCCTTGAGGCTCTGAGTGACTCTCTCCAGCCCCTGATCGAGCGCTACCCATCCATGAGACATCCGTCGATTGGCCTTGCTTACTCTGTCCTTCGCAGCTCCCTGAGAGGTCAGTCTTTGTGAAAGAGTCGTGGAGCAAAAGCAGCAGCAGGGGGCGCTGAAGCCAATCTGTGGAACCATAAGGCCATCCCGAACACAAAAAGTTTCTTCCGCAGCTACGCAGAAACCAAGTAGCACAGAGGGGATAAATGATGACAAGTAGGTCTGACATCTAAGGAATTCTTAAATACTATCTTGTCAAGATGTGTAAACACCTGCATACACACAATTGCCATATGTAGAGCACATAGATGTCACCCAAAAGAAGCTGCCTCTAGGTGTGTCCTCCAGAGAATACAGCTCACTTCCTCTCCTTGTGAAGGTGAAAGAGCATTGGTCAATCTCTCTTGCACTACAGAAAGAGGGAAAACTAGTGGTTTTTGCACGTTCTTTAACTTGCAGACACAAAAGATTGCATGCAGGCACCTGAAATTGTAAGAGAGAAGAGAAGAAGAAGCAAGAGCTTTCGAATACGGAACAGAGCGTAGTTCACAGTGAATATGAAATGCTTGCGTGAGTGTGGAAAGAAGTAAGAGCAAGGGCTGTGCTTCTAGTCAGAAGCTGCGCACTTCACCTTACATGCAGACAAGCTCCAAAGCAAACACTAAGATACATGATGGAGGGAAGTTGTCGAAAAGAGTGACAGAGAGGGTGGGTAGGGTGTTGGGGTCAGTCATTTGGAGGGAAAGCGAAAACGTGAGACTCGAACGGGTGCAGAGAGAGAGAGGTGCATGGAGGAAACGGCACATAACAGCACAATGGAGGACGGAAAAGATCGGGGTGAGTTTTTTGGGCCCAAAATATGAAGGCTGGGAAAGAAGTCAGATTTATGGCTAAGTATGGTTGACCATGGAAAACAAAGAATTTTCTCTTTCTGATTTTAATTGTTTTTCTTTCTCTTTCCTCTCAGTTGACTATATTATTTTTTACTTCCTGTGAAAGTGCTTTTCACCTTAAACTTGTCAGCACCCTTTTGTCTGCTTCCATCTCATATTCCCTGTGATACAAATAGCCTATGAATATTAGCTTGTCTTTCATACAAGCATTTTAAAGAACAAACTAGTGCCTTAGTTTAAGATACCAAACTGCTGAAACAGACAGTTAAAATCATATGGGTGTGTGCTCCCGTCTAGCCAGGATTTGAGTCTGTATGTGCAGGTTGATTACTCAGATACCTGATTGTGATGGATGAAAAACATTTATGAACTACAGTTACTTCTTGGCAAGTATTTTATCTGATGAATTGCTGTCCCTGCAGAATTCGAACGGCTTGTGTATTCTTTAAAGAAAAGAGAGCTAAAGAAAGTTGTCAACAGCTTTTCCTTTTTCTGAACGTGTAGTTTTATTTTTATGCAGTACTAGAAGTGTAGTCACATTTACAAAACCTGGCAAAACTTCAGCATTTGCTTAAGAGTAAGTACAATTTCCATTTGGTCTTGATGCAAATCAAGACACAAAAACAGTTTATCATAATAAAAATCTAACCTGGGAGCGAGCTGGCAGTGCCTTAAAAGCTGGATTGCTAACTCGACAAAGTTAAAGAACAAAGCAACAATCTAACTTTAAGGAAACAGAAGTGAATTTATTGCAAATGAGAGAGAATACATGGAAGGGGACAGAAAATGAATTACATGAAATGCATTATAAATGCCATTTTCTTTCTTCCTGTTTTGTAGGAAGCTGCTTAATAGACTTAATGTCTTCACAACTTCCCAGCCTTAATGAGCTGAATTTTGTGTTTTTAATGAAATGGGTTCAGACTTGTCCTGGGAGGTCCATCGTTTATCAAATACATGGTTCTTGGTCACGAGTATGGAGTCATCACTCCACTTCTATGTTTTGCTGCTTAATTTTTCCATCAGAAAACATTTAAAGGAACGCCTCAATCAGTTAAAAAAAAAAACATTGTAAAGAAAAGTGGGCCGCGTTGTCCTCACAGCAGAATGTGACTCAGAGCAGGATGTGGTTGACCTAAATGGAACATGAGACAGAGAAAGAGAGAGATTGGTGTGAATGTTTCCCTTTCTTTTTTACAGGCTGCCATTTACAACTTATGAGAGACTTATGTAAAATGTTGCATTGCATTTAGATGGAGCTAAACTATTTACCATTTCACACCCAACAAGGAAAAGTCTTCTGCACTTTTCTGTTCTGCTGTGTAGTTGCTGTGACGTACTTAATATTCACTATGCACTGTGGCATTTTGTTTCTAAAAAAATTGCACCTATAGACTTCCACCTTCATTTTTATGCAGTCCCCCATAAAGCCGTTCACTAAGTCATTCCATCTAAAATAGATACTCACTAAAATCATCATAGATATAATACGTTCAACACTCAATTACTCAGTCTGATGTAGAAATGCTGAAATCAACAGACTTGCAGTTATGTCGTCTATAGCCTCCGATACTTCACATAATAGCATCTAATTCTCCTTTCTGCTTAATTAAAAAAGAGAAGCTTGCTTATCGGGTTGCTTGTGTGGTTAGATTTGTGAACATTTTTTGAATACATACTTTAGTCTATTTGTTTTAACCCCGCGTCTACACATCATGTGTCTTTCTGACTTGAAACTGACTTCCTGTTTCTTCCTTGTGTGGCCACATGGCATTTAGCATACTTTTTGTAAAAAAATACTCAGTATTTATTAATGACTGTACCTTCTTTTGCTTTTTGCAAATTAAAGACAGAATAGGTTTTTACATTGTCCTCCTTACTTTGAGAATAGATTGTGTAATGCTTTTACTCTGACATCACTTGCTTGCCAGAGCGGAAGTGGCAGGCAAGTTTCTGAGCGCTGCCACTGATTATGTTTGGCAAGCTTGCCAGCAGGGCAGGCTCTCAGTACCTCTTACTTGTTCAGGTGAAACGTGTCCGTAGTAAAAGGGTGCAAGTTAGGCACGTTAAAGAGTGTTGCGGTGGACTGTCTGTTGATGCTCCTCATGTTGAGTTACTGAAGTCTTGAAGAAATTACAAGAAATTGTTAGCTGAGAAGCCTGCATTTATGATCCACGAGCAAACTGTTTTGTGGGATTTTCGGGATTTTATTCCGGGTCACAATGGTCTGTGGTTGTAACAATCCATGGGTTCCCCTAAATAAGACCACAATACTTTGTCTATGTCGCACAAGGCAAGGAACTTGTACATTTGTGCACATTTGGGAAGTAAGCATCTCTTACTTCCTTGTACTTCTCACTTATTATTGTGAAATGCACTTCTGTGTCAATCTCTTGAGATCATGTGTGATTATGCTATGTTTTTGGCAGCCAGTGAGACTATGACCCTGGCAACAGTTTCACCACACGCGGAAAACTTCCTTCTGTACAGTCCACCATCTGCTGAAGATGTATCATGTTTTCAATCACCTTACCATTGTCACATGCGCCACCTTTCACCCCGCTTAATTTTCAGATGTGAAGACCCAAGTGAAGCCCAAGCGCTACAGTGAGATCTTCCGGGACTTTGACAATCTAGAGCTTTCACTCATTCAAGGGTATGTATTCCTTTGGTGTGGTGTGGCTTCCTAAGATGCAGGCTGGGTGACATTACAGGCATTCATAGAGGAAATGTTCAAATTCACAAGTTCAAACCCCCTGTTAGGTTAACTGTGCTCAACAGGATCTCAAAGCTCCGCTGTGTGTGTAAGGAAATTTAGTCATTACTATTGAAGTCACAGTTGTGATTGCGTTTGTAGCGACTGCACACCTTACTTTTCTGACATTCTCTGCACCTGCATTGGTGCTTCAGGACCGTGGACGATTTGCTGCCTGACCCCGACACACAGTCCATCACAGAGACCATCGCTACAGAAACAGCAGAGAACACAGAGCAGGAAGAACTGACGGTTTGTCTTTCTAAATTGATTTTAAAGATTTTGTTTGCTGTCAGTGCGATTTCCCCAAGTGCACCTCAGCCAAAGATATTCAATTGTTGTACAGTTTCAGTTACGTTATATAAGTTTTCTTCATTTGTTAGAATAGCCCTGTTTTTCTCCTCGTGCAGTCTGAAGATGGGTACAGCACAGAGATTCGGACTGAAGGAGACCAGAAGGAAGGACCTTTCAGAGGTATGGCCTAAAGGTCAAGTGTCCTTGGGACGCCAGTGTACTTCTCTCTTAAGACTGAGCAAATAAAAAAGTCAGGGAAGTATTCACCATCTGACATGCTACTGTAAATGAAATAAAGGTATCCAGTCATCCTTGCAGGGACATAATCCAGCATTTCTGTTTCTCATATCTCCCAATGATGTCCAGGAATAGCTTGATCAGGGATGATGCGAGCTTTATGGGTCTGCTTGTTATCTTGGCATTGATTGAGCCCAGACTTTGGTGAATCTTGACCTTTGGACAATAGATTGTTCTGAAACCATGTCTTTTTCAATCTGTATTACAGGTTTTTAATAGATCAAAAGAAAAAAATTGCAAGTGTTTCTGGACTTCTTTTACATAAAGTATGCGCATGTGTGTGTGTGCATCTGTGAGACTTGCACTCTTTATAAGTATAGTAGATGAAAGCGGATTTATACGGACTAAGAGGTGTTGTAAGGAGGAGGAGCTATAAAGGTTCAGGTATGCTTTTCCAATGGAGGTCACTGAATGTGGTTGTTTGCATTTGAGTGCCGCCCGAGGGTCGTGCACTCATGCCCCCATCCTCACCACATTAGGGAGCTGTGCCTCTGTTCCAGCAACCCTTGTTTCTGTTCAATTAGCTACATGAACTAATTGGTCTGCACTAATAAGATTAGCAAGAAGAGAAGTGGGTGTAGGATGGATTAGATGGCGAGGCAGCTGGTGCTTGGTGTTTTGCCCCCCATGCAGACTCAATATGACAAGGAGAGAAACAGCAGAGGGCAGATAAAGCAGCTAGAAACAGTTGTGGAAAAAGATCAAGAACGGACTAAGCAAGACCCAGTCTCGCCTTGCCCTGTAGACCAGAGTCGGCTCAGAGATTGAAGTTTAGTTCTGGCAAGGATTAGGGATTACAGTGTTTAAGTAACACATCACTTCAGAGCAGGCCTCTAGAACGGGTCTCAGTTAGCTGCAGTCTCAGAACCACTGTTTGTGCATAACAAGTGAACCTCTATGTCTCCTCTGAAGTAAGTAAAGATTCTGTGCAACTTCTACCCTGCTCTAAAATTTTAATGTTATTAACACTGTTTTGATTTAAGGGCCGTCTAAGTCTGCATAAAAGCCTGGATGGTCCACTGATAACCACTGTGATGTTTGTCACTGCCCTGTTCTGCATAGGCTTGGTGCTGTTATGTTTATGAAAGTGTGCATATATGAATGCTGTGGCTATGTGCCTTTGTAAGGGATCAACACATGTGTAAAAGTGACTGTTTTACTGCCTAGTAGCATACTTGTAGTTTTACCTAGACTTCCCTAGAAGGAGAAACCTTTTTCTGAGGGAATGGATTCACATAATAGATGTATGCTTTGAAACTGTGAAAGCAAGAGCAAAATCTGGGAAGATGAGAGGTGGAGGAACTTCATCTGGGCTGCTCAGCTGCCCCTCCCCAACCACTCGGCAGCTCAGCCTTGCTGGGGCTTTTCCGTCACACACCAGGAGGTGATCCCCTGTCAGCTCCTTGGATAATCCCTTCTCTGAGCTCCCAGGACAGCAGGGAAGAGAGTCATACAGACACAGAGGCTATGCTCGTGACAAAATGCTTGCAAAACCCTTCAGAGAGGAAAAGACGTGACGCAGTTGGGACTGTATACCAACCTTTCTTGTTAGATTGGGAAGAGAACAGTGTTTTTCCTCTCTTGGCTATCTCTGACAAGGTGATTTTTCAGAATCATGAAATCTTGCTTCTGCAATGGACCTGTGAATAAATTTCTGTGGAAGTACAATATGAATTTCTTCTACACAAGAGCATCGCAATATTGACGTGTTAGAGGAGCTGTACTGAAATCCAAGGGTGCAGGTTTTTGGGTCAGAAGCAGACAGAGGAAAAAGGAAGAAGTGAAAGGTCTGCTGTAGCTATGGTGTGTGGTTTTTTAAATAATTTTTCAGATTTAACAGGAAATTAAAAATAGGAAGGGAAAAGAAGAATTGCTGTTTGCAACTGACCTATCCCTTTCTTTTAATTGTGCAAAACAGAGAAGAAGGAACTGTGCAAGATGTGAGAGGAAGGAAGGCTGTTTTTTTTTTTCTTGGTGTGACATAGTAAGGTGTCAGAGGCCTAGGGAGCAGAAGACACTGGGCAGGGTCATCAGAATCTGTCCCAAATCTGATGTTTTTGGTACAGGTAGCTGCTCCTGCTGTAGTCAAGGACAGCCATGTTCTCTAATGGAAGACATCTTTAGTCTGTTTCTTTGTTAGGTGGAAACGGATTTTGTTAGCAAATCTCCATCCGGATCATTTCCTCAGTGACCGAAGATCTCTTTATTTAGTGCAGAAGGGTGACGGGGAAAAGGCTGCAATCTGCCATAACCAGGGTCTCAGTCACCCTGGCCTCACTCCAGAAGCCCCTGTCTGCCCACTGGGCAGAAGTTGGATGTGGATTTTTGCTCGCACACTTGATTTGATGGCCCCTATCCTGCCACTCCACTCTGAGGATGCTTAAAGAAGACTGAGCTGTGACGTGAACTCATCTTAGTTTGCACCGAGTTCCTCTCATGAGTCTCATAATGCCAGTGCCAAGTTGTCTCTGTCTGTTTTTGTGTAGTGAACTGACTATGTTTACTGCAGTCATCTAGCTTCTTGGCTCCTTGGGGAAAAGAAGATTACCAATGAATCCGTTTGCTGTGCTCCACTTTGTTTGCTTTGCTATGTATTCCTTTGTAGAAAATTGTTTCTTGATTATGACTCTTCACATAGAACCTTAAGGATCTTCACTTTTGATCCTGGGGGTGCTTGGAACATTGCAGACATTCTTTCTCACCTGACCAACTGTGTAAGCGTAAATTACCTACCACCAGAGTCAGAAACTCTTGGTGGATCCTTCAGAGTAAAGGTTGGCAGGGAGGGCATCTGTGTAAGCCACAGTGAGGATGCTGATGTACTCCTTCTCAGCTCAAGATGCTGACTTGGCCCTGTGTCGCTGTGAGGTGGGAGTGGAAACGGCACTTCAGTACGCCAAGATATGGTGCAGATATGCCAAAGATCTACTCACCTGGCTGGACAAAAGGATTAGTCTGGGTAAGTTTCCACCAATTTTGTGGAAATTTTCCTGTCTGTGTCAATCTGTCTTTCCATAATATCTGTTTGTGCGTCAATCCGCTAGTAGCCTAATCACATCTGCAGCCTTAAAGCCAAAGCACATCTCCAGAGCTGTGTTGTTTTATGGGGTGATCAGCATGAAGTAATCTGCTGGGAAACTGTGGCCATTTTAAAGTGGTCAGATTAGACACTTTGAGATCTGTAAAAGACAGCAATGTGTGCTTGTGCTGGAGCAAATTTAAAAATATTCTGTTCCGGTAGTTTGAATAGACAATTCTTTTCATCAAATCTCATATAAAATGAGATGAGGTCAGCAGTTATCCCTCTCTTTTTTTATAGAGTGTGGCCTGGTAGCTTACTCATAATTTAGTCAGTGGAAAATCCATTTTTAACATTCATCTCATTTCCAAGAAGTGTGTCTATATGTCATTGTCAATTTAAGCTGCACGGAGGAGGAGGGTGTATTGTGGTCTGACAGTCCTATGTACATAAAATACACATGTAAGAATAGGTCACTGACATGTCACTTAAGCTAAAACCAGCGTAGTAGGTTAGCTGTCATTTTAAGCTGTTTTTGTAGGATTACAATGTACTCAGGTGGATGTTGTAGCCCTTTCTAAGAATACGAACAAGAAAACCTTTGTTTTCAATCCCCATCTGTGTCTTAATGTGGTTGCTGCCCATCCCGTTCACTCTTGTACCAGTTAACCTCTGTTACTCTTTATGGATAGAGCCACTCTTCTGCTATAATCAGATTTGTCTTTACATACAGAACAAGAATTTGCAAAAAGCATATTGAAAGCCGCAGAGACTGCAAAATCCAGCATCTCCCATCAGGTGTGAATACACCCTGTCCTCCTTTCATTTTTCATTTTTCTTTTTTACTCCTTGGTAAAGAGTTTTCTAGGTTTGTTTCTGTGACTTTTTCAGGACACGATGCCGCTGCAGTACATCTATACAATGGCCATGGAGCATGACATTAAGAACAGCACGAACACCAAACACGTTGGGGAGTTGCTGCTTCAGCGCTGCTACCAGGTATTCACCTTAAAGAGTCCTAGAAAGATGGAGGGTGCATATACTCATTGTGAGAAATTATAAAAACCTTCTTGCACAAATTTGGTTTCACCATGAATTGCTTCCTTAGTTCTCCTTCCCTCTCCTTTCTAGGCTCTGGTAGCCAAAAAGAACGAGATAGACAAGTGGCGACGGGAATTCAAGGAGCAATGGTCAAGAGAGCAGAAGAAGATGGTGAGCATTTGTATCTGTAAATTCCCTTCCATTTTGTGAATCATCTACATATGCAAAGCCTCTTGTAATTCCATTTTCCTTGGGTTCTTTGACATCAGAATGATACAGTTTCATCCCTGAAGAAGGCCTATCACCAATACATCCAACGCTGTGAAGAGCTGGAAAAGGCTAAGGCTATGAGTGCCAAGGCCGAGGAGGAGTTGGGTGGCTACAAGACCTTGGACAAGAGGAGAAAGTCCAGAGATGAGGCACAAACTAAGGCAAGGCCTCAGTACATTGTTATTACAATTAATGTTTCATAATGACATGCTGCAACTAAACTTTCTATATCCTTTTTTTTGTCCTTTACACTGATGTATTTTCTTCCACTGGTATCTTTTGCTTTCTGCAATTGAGATCTCATTGTCTTGTTGATGGAATATGTTTGATCCTCAGATGAAGGAGGCAGAAGCACAGTACAAGCAGTGTGTGAATGACGCCAATTTTCACCAAGAAGAGTTGGAAAAGGTGAAGAAGACGATCATCTCGCACACTCGCAAACTGATATTCCAGGGGGATACCGTGCTGAAAGAGGTGAGTCTGAGTCAGACACAGTGTGAAAGAAAGTTGGTAAAAGTTAAGGATGACCCATATTATTTTAACAGAAATGTTGATGCATCACTTACACAAACTGGCCACAGAGTTTCTTAAGAAATCCAGATAAGTTTATGGTTTTTAAGTATTGATAAAATTAACGTTTATCTGTAGACAGAGACGGAACATTTTGCACTTACTTTACAACTAAATTTCTGTACTGTGAGGTTTATCTGGTTTTTATGCCAGCCACTTATGCTCTTCAACAAGTGACTACAAAAATTAGGTCACAGCTGACATTTTTTTGATGACTAAATCTTCACACTCTCTTGTCCATCCTTACCAGGTGACCGTGAACATGTTTTACTTCCAACGGCAGCAGACAGAGCCCATTCCACTAGGCTACCACAACCTTGAAGTCACATGTCGCCCCTACGAGCCTGGTGATCCCTACCTAAACTACATTATGCACCAGCACCTCCGTGAACACCCCAGACGGAGGTTCAAATTTCAGGAGTTTGCTTCACAAAGCAGGAGGTAGGAGAAGGGCAGAAGGAGCTATATGGAATGTATGGCGTATTAGACAAATTTGAGGGTCAGCAGTGGAGATGATATGATACAGACAGATGGGGTTAGTGTGGTACAAGGGCTTGGCTGGCAAGAGCTATGCGCTGCTTAAATTCTGTTCACTTTTTTTTTCAGATCATCTCCCAGTACCATTCGCAAGACTAGCAACAGCATTAATACATTACAGGACACATACCCCCTGCCTGACGAAAATGAGAAGCGGCCTACCAACTCCAGCGATAATCGTAAGTCTGGTGATTCCACACTGTTGTCCCTGTTATGTGTTTTTATTGTTCAGCATTGTCTTCCTGTTGAGGAGTCGTACTGAGGGGTCTAGGTGCAAGGTGTGTGTGTGTGTGTGTGTGTGTGTGTGTGTGTGTGTGTGTGTGTGTGTGTGTTATTAAGGTGCTCTGTAACGTGTTGTAAACAGGGAAGCAGGGCTACAGTGACAGTGAAAGCATTGGAGGAAGTCTAGAGTCCCTGACCAGTCCAGGTGAGAGAAATTCTTTTTAACGTTTCAGCAGGATATTTTCATTCAACTGGATCACAAACAAATCCAACATTTTTTTTTTCTTATTTACATAGATTTGTTTATGCCTACATCTTAAAAATTGCATTTTAGCAGATTGCTTACAAGTTAATCTTATATATTTATTCATCCATTTATTTAGTGGTATATGCATCTCCTGTGCAGGTCTATGTCCCAATCACTGCTGTTTGTCAAAGAACTTGTTTTTAGTTATTCATTTTCAGTGTTTGTTATCATTTCATCTTTGCACTCTGAAAACTGATGGCACTCAGAGGGCACTGGCCAGCCCAAAAAAAACCATTAGCAGGGGTGCTGTGCTATTTTGAAACTGCACACTGAGATTAATCCTTGGCTGTTTCTGCGCATGCATGTGAATGCACCTGGGCAATGCTGTGCAGCCTATGGGAATAGAAAGTTACCGAAAGCCTCATCCACTGGGACAGTGTCATCTGATGATCTAGATGAGAAAGAGCTGGGGACTCTCCTCGAGGGGGGTAAGTCACAGCTTGACTCAAAAATATGTACAGACAATTTCTATAATTCTGTGTCACAAAAAATCAATATACTTCTACAGATGACCCAGTGTGAACTTTCACATCATGGTGTATAAGTGTTCAGGGTGCTTTTGTAAACTGTAGTGTAAATTTAGTAACCAAATAATTCATTTTGAGATGAATTAGAGGAAATATTTCTGAAATGTTCTAAGGTATGCCATCTCTTCCATCAGACTCTGAGTCTTGTGGTGAAAGCAACGGGGCAGGGAGTGCTGCTTCCAAAGCGCGCACACCATCAAGAGCTGCGCTCACACACAGGCTCAAGAAGATGAAGAGCAAAATGGGCAAATGCAAACAGTGTGACAACTACATCCTGGTCAATGGCATTGAGTGTGAGGAGGTAAGGAGGAACATAAAAGGAGGTTTTGGAGGAAAGAGAAACGTGTGTACATGTCCTCAGCCATCATAACCCTATTTTTTCTTCCTTACCTAGTGTGGTCTAGCATTACACAGGAAATGCCTGGAGATTTGCCAGGCTGAGTGTGACCACTGGAAGGGATCCGTCTTTGGCGTTGACTTTGCTGCTCTCCTCCGCGATCATCCAGATGATGTCCCCTTCATTGTACGGCAGTGCACTGATGAAATTGAGAGCCGGGCACTGACAGTGCAGGTAAGCACACTTTTGCAGGGTTTTGGAGGTGCAGGTAGTGGCTTGTCTGCTTTAAAGGGTATATTTATGCAAATCAGTTTACTTGTGAATGCATGGGAAAAACTCTGGTGGTTACATGTTTACTTGCACTCCCTGTTCCAGGGTGTATACCGTCTTAGTGGGTCCAAACCTCGCATTCAGAAGCTATGTCAAGCTTTTGAGACTCAGAAAGACCAGGTTGACCTCTCAGAGCTTTCACCACATGATATCACATCTGTCCTCAAGCACTTCTTCAAGGAGGTGAGATGTTAGCTAGTTGTTTGAATTGCATTTCAGGACTCTTCTATACATCCTGGCTACATGCACTTTTTTGCATCTCAGCTCCCGGAGCCACTGATGACTTTTGACCTGTACAATGCATTCATCACGGTGGGCAAAGAGATTCAGCGACTAATGGAGAAGGACCCTACAGCCGAATCTCCTGGCATGGTGGACAGCATTGTGCAGAATTTGAGGGAGATTCTCAAGAAACTTCCTCCGTTCAATTACAGGACACTGCATCACATGATCTCGCACCTCAACAGGTACTGCATATAGTTGCATAATCTCAACCCTACACAGTTCCTGTAGCCAGGTATAATTATATATCTGCAGGACCTCCACAGGAATTCTGCTCTTTAATAATCGCACCATGTTAGTCCTCCTATATAGTGACACTTCTGGTCAGTGAAGCAGCGTCAGCAGTGGTGAGGCCAAAAACATGAGCAGACTTAACGAATAAATAAGGTGGGCCACTGTTCTAGACCTGTTTTCAAATCTTAGCATAGACAATATGTTTACCGGTGTAAGTTTTCCTCACCACTCACTCATTCTACAAAGTCTACAGCTTGTAACAAAAATAACTATGCAATGAAATTGTAAATATAAATCAAAGTCGGGACTTCCCAATCTTCGTGATACAAGGAAACTCACTCAGTTTGGGTAGTGTAGGCGGTTCATCCACTGACGGTAAATCAGTGGGCAGACAGCACTTTTTTTCACCAAAAGGAGCTGCAATGTTCTGAGGTGACATTGAGCTCCTGCTGGTATCATGATGAAGCAGTGAAGCAGGAGCTTCTTCAGGTTCTAAAATGCTAATGCAACAGGTCTGCTTGGCCATGATCACATCTTGCATAATAGCAAGAAAGTATTAACCTTAATGGTAGCGATAGCTATGTGAGTAGCCTAACCAGTCAAATCAAAGTATTCCTTTTAAATGAAATGAAAACACATTGGTGAAAAGTGCAGTACGTACATTATATTTCATTCGTATGCAACAAAACACAGTTTAACTTACTTTCTCTGTTCTTTAAGTCCAAAAAATAAAGCTCCTTGAGCTCTGATTTTGTGGGACAGCTTTCTGAGTCTGGAATTTTTTTTTTTTACTTCTGTCTGACCATTCAGTGGACAAAAGCAGGAGACACAGTGCTTAAGAATCTGCTCTTGTAGTAGGTTATACATTCAAATGTAAGAAATCAGCCCTTCTGTTGTACCTCTTAGAAGGGATTTACTTCAGAAATTTTAGAGTTTGTTTTGGTGAAAAATAATTAGGGATTACTGAATATAAAAAACAGCTGCATGAATGGGTACACTGAGAAACTACAAGGCTCTTTTTCCTGTGTTAAAATAAAAGTAGATCAGCACTTTGCTTTAGGCTTTCACTACCCTATACTCTTTGCCCTTTTTATCCCCATACCCATTTTCCAGTCTTTATGTATTCATTTATTTGATTATTCCTCTGATTCTCTTCTTGGTCTTCTTTCTGCCCTCAGGGTATCAGAACAGTATGAAGAAAACAAAATGTCACCAGCAAACCTAGGCATCGTGATTGGACCAACTCTTCTGCGCCCCCTGGTGTCAGGGGATGTGTCCATGATTGCACTACTAGAGACAAGCTACCAGGCTCTTCTTGTAGAGTTTCTCATTTCACACCACGATCAGATCTTTGGCCCCCAGAAAAGGCCCTGTACACCACCACCTCCGGTTTCCACTGTTCCACTTCTTGACAGCCCCACCGAGGCAGTCTCCGCACTTGTCGAGGAGCACATGTCATCCCAAGACAGAAAGGCCTCAAGCCAGGAACGGCCTCGGTCGTTAGAGGTAAGACACAGTGACACTGATAGGAGCATCATAGACTCACACAAGCAAAACCCCAATGATATTTGTTTAGTTAAATTGACAAAAAACATTTACTTCATAGAGCTAATTACCTATGGCATTGCTGAAGCTAAACAATTAATTGAAATGTTTTAGAATCATTGACTTCTAAATACTTGCACAGAGTTCACCTTAATGTAATTTAACACTGACAATTTAACACTGACTTGTTTGATTCACTCTTTTATACTGAGTGACACTATTCATGTATGTGTGCATTCGTTCTTTAAATATTTTACATTAATATCCCAAATATTGCATATCTAATATAGCTGATAACTGCACCGGTTAAGGTAAGTTCTGTTCAGTTAACAAAAGGTACTAGAAGCATGTCATGTGGAAAGTCAGGATTGTGAAAGCCACTGATGAAGATGTGAGCTCACAAGCTCCTGTCCTGAAGGGTTTTTCTCAACTAGATTGGTCCCATTAATCTCATGTTCAGGATGATTTTTCCTAGGAAATGTGTTTTGAGCCGCCTTTCTCCCTTGTGTTATCCATTGCCTCAAAGGTCTTTGCCCACTGGTGGAGAGCCGCTGGAATTAGTGGTGCTTTTGTCCAGACACCCTGTCCTTGACTTGTTTTGCCACATTTCTAGCTATGTGTGCCTGTCTAATGCTGTCATCTCTACTCTGTCCGTTTTACTTCTGTGCTGAGCCCGCTCTACCTCTTGACTGTAGCAAATTTAGACAGGGTTCATACAGAGATTAAGAGGCAGTGATTAGATCCTCGGATCTGAGTTCTCCATGTTAGCACTTGAGTCAGTAGTCAGTAGAAATGGTAGTGTCTTTCGCTCCTATCGGCCACCCCGGTGTCCCTAACCCATATCGTACACCATGGTATGTCACAGTATCTCCAATTATCCATCATGGTGATCCAGGCACAAACACCCACCCTGGTGCCACTTATACCCAGCAGCCCCTTGAGCATTTGTCAAGGTGATCCAGGGTTTGTGTCTTTCTGACAGAGTCACACGATCAAGAGAGACTCGAGTGAGGGCTATATTTCGGACAAGTCTTCGTCCAATGAGGCCATGGACCAGCTCAGCCCTGAGGTCAATGAAAGAGCAGGTAGGCCTGTTTTATAGGCCAGGTGCAAGGAGGATTTGCTGTATTTCTGAAAAAAAGAGGTAGAGGAGAAGGTGCCAGAGATGACTGCTTGATCTTTGAGTCAGCCAGGGATCGCATAGAAGTGGAACCTCGCGTTTTTCTCTGTCAGCCTCTGTATTTTTGTATCTTTGTGTCTTTTCTTGTCCATTTTAACACACCTCAGTGTAACTCTGGGAGAATGTGCATTGATATGTTGTGAGAACTGTGTTTCCACGTTTGGTTAGAGAAAGACTTAACTTCTTTCTGTCCTCTCTTCCCTGTATTAGGCCTGGCTGTGAGAAGAATGGAAGCTCCTCTTCCAGCAGAATCAACAAGGGACCTGGATGCACCCTTTGGGGCCCAGCCCCGGGGACACTTTAGCAGACAGCCAGTCAAGTACCAGCGCCAGCCCACACCTGTGGTCCACCTGCGAGCTGTTGCTCTACGGATGGGCCAGGCAAGCACAGAGGAGAGCAGCAGCGACAAGGGCCAGCCCAAGAGTGCAGACAGTAGCCGCAGCTCATCCCCAGAGCCTGGGGTGCTGAGGCAACCGCGACGGAGGCTGGAGATCACCCCAGAAACTGCCCGGCTGCTCAATAAGGCTGGCCACATTTCCAATATCCCCACCTTCAGCCAGGTACATATGGCCCCAGCCAAACAGGAGGTGGCACTTGTTGAATCCAGTCATACACCAGACCTGTCTGGAGAGGTAGAGTCTAAGGATAATATTGATCCAATAGGCAAAATGAACAGCAATCAGTCCAATAACAGGCCAGGAGGCCCAGGACGGGGTTTGCAGCGACAGTTCAAGCGGCAGCCACTGGACGACAGGACTGCTCAAAAGATTCTTTCCGGGCTGAGGCGTCATGACTCTGGCAAGGGGGAGCGGATACACTTTGTGTGAATGGGGGTGGACCTACGGTGTACAGGGGGGCATCCTTTTTGTTAAGTGTTCTGTTATATTTAACATGTAGGCCTGTAAAGCTGTGCAAGTACAAATGCCTAACCATGTGGTGAACATGTATCCTCTGATTTGCACACTTTGCTCTAGGAAAGGAAAAGCACTCAGAGCAAGTGCAGTGTTGGACGGCCATCTGCAGCAGGCAGCTAAAACTTCCAGTAAGCATGTATCATGCCAGGGCTCTGTATCTCTTACTGGACATGAGCTGATGGCCAAATTTGCAACTGTAAGGTCATGACAGCTACACTTTTTATGCCTATATCTGTACTCAATTCTCTGATGAAGCTGTGGGTTAAAAATAATGTAAATGTGTAAACTGCTGCCCTGCTGAACCGCGGATGTCCTGTAACATCATCCCTGTGAAGTGAAAAAATACAAAGCACTTACCAGAAGCCATTTGTGTTGGAGTTATGCTTTTTGTGTTTCTCGCGGGTCTGTCAGAACTGCACACAAGCCTTGGGTTCCCCCTAGGATCTTGGGGAGATCAGCATTTGTACCACTGTGGAATGGTGACATGATGTCCCCCATTGGCATCACCACCCGGGCACCAGTTTAAGTTTAAACTGAAAATATTTTAACCACTTCCTCCCTGACTTCCTCAATCAGAGTCTCAAGAATGTTGAGGCAGCTGAGCTTCCGACCCTGAGTGCTGAGCACAAGGATTCTAGATGTGAGTGTGAGATCCTACTATGCCCTAAACAAACAAATACATGCTTAAAGTAGAGCCCAGTTATTTAGTAAAAAATAAGAAGCTTGTCTTTGGAATGCTTTTGAAGCCTTTTAAGTGTATTTTTGACTCATACTTGAACCTTACAATTAGGACATCTTATTTACAGGCTGAGTCAAGCTTCTCAACGTATTACACACTTCCTCATGCATTCTGACATTAACATGCTTTGAGACTTTTGACTTAAGACGATAAACAACCGATTAAGCAATTTAACTGTAGTGTCAGCGCTTTTGGAATCAGAGCATTATGTCCACAGAACTGGCCGGTTATTTTTAAAAGTAAACCCAGAATTTCCATATTGCACACTGCTTTCAGTGATGTTCTGGCAGCTCTTGCATTGTCTTTGCAATTTCCAGCAATAATTCCAGCAATAATAACAATACTCGTCTAAGAAATGACAAAGTGCTGTGACTATTATTAGGTTTGGACAAGAACGTGAGGAACCAAAACCGGAAAGTAGCCACACAGAATAAGAAGAAGCAGCAAGGAGTAACCTAAGTCCAGTTTATAAGCGTTCAGTTAGCTTGCGGGTTGGAAGGCTTTGTACGGTTATATTAGATACTTATAACACATATTGTGATGTTAAATCTTTCTTCCTATTTATGACAGCTCTTAGTTTATCACTTGGGCTATAGTTGAAATCATTTAAACAAAGCATCCCGTGTTATTGGAGTCTTAGAACTGACCCATACCATCTCAGAAACAGAACAACATTCCCAAGAATTACTTTCATGGCATGCATTTGGATCAGTTTGCCATACTAGCTCTCTATGTACGCCAGCTCATGCACTTTCTCTCCCACATACACACACACACATACAGTGGTACACAAATTATGACGTGTGCCATTGTACAGTTCTGACTTAGGGCCTGACCAAGAGGACTGTCCTTCCACAGAGGTAAAGCAGTCTATATTACTTATAATAATATATACTTGCATATAAAATAAATGCTTATATACATACTTAAATACAAAGTGCATTGAGTTTAACGGTAATAAAATGTTGTAATTATTCCTCTATGCATGCCACTGTGACAGACACACGCGTTGCTCTCTGCTGCATCGGCCTGTTCGACCTTCTCAGAGGAGCACACAGCACAGACGTGTACGCATGCAATCCTGCAGCCCAAAATACCCAGCTGGAAAAAAACAGGAACCAGTAATTGTTAAATGCGAGCATCTACGTGACAAACAAAACATGTACGTGAGACTTTTTTTGTTTTCTATTTCAGAACAGAATGGGCTGTGCTCAGAGCAAAGAGCTGAACTGGTGGAAAGGAGGGATGATGCGGCTGGGATGCTTCAGAGACTAAAAAACACCGCCACCTTCATCAACAACACAAAGCTAAGTGATGACAGGAATCAGCAGCCTTAATCTGTACAAAGTGAGGATGTGAAAAATAACCATTAAATTTAAGTCACCTGGGCAACAGCGGGTAACTCAGTGCGCATTAACAGTACTCGATTAATGAGAGCGTGTATCGGTGCTGCCATCTAGCGGTCATCAGAGACACAACCCTACAGGACAGCACAGAGCTTAAACTTCCTCGCAGGCCACTTCACCCCTTGGATGTGCTGCTGTTTCTAACGTTAACCCTGCGTGATGAAGCACGGGTACATCAGCCGTTTGAAAGGTATAGAATCTGTGCTGCAACTTTACTTACAGCCATGTTTATATATTTTTCTTTTTTAATTAGAATTTTTGAGCTGCATTAGGTCACAGCAACATAAAGAGACAGAGGCTGTGGGTCCATCTACATAAAGTAGACTCTAAGAAATGTACTCTTGGAAGCACTTTTCATTTTTACTGACAAAATATTGTTTGGACAGCCTAGAGGAGCCTGACTGATTGGTAGAGCTCAACGGGGATCATTTATCTGTCCAGCCTGTTTTCTTCTTTCTCTTCGCCAATGAACTCCTGCTGTTGTTGTTTTTTAAGTCAGATAAGACATAAATAACATCCATTTTAAAATTCCAGCACATAACAGTTTATCTCTCAGTTAAAATGCGAAAACTCCTCCAAAACTGAGTTTTATATTGTATTTATTTCGGAAACCCATTAATCTCTCGCCTCTCTGCAGGGTTTACGCTTGCTCCTTTTTTGGCGAACAGAAACCTTCCAGCAGGTGGCGCGGTATCCGCGGTTTTAAATGTGAGACAGAAGGAACAAATGCGGTCTAACGTTTACAGCGATTGTGGCTCACAGCGCAGTAAAATGCAGTAAAACATCACCGGTGGGCAGGTTCGCTCGTTTTCAAGGACAGGGAGGAAACTGAGGCTTTTGGTCTACTTGCCTGTTTTAAGGGAAATATTTAATAAAATCGAAAACAGCCTTTATTTATTTCCCTGAATATAGAGAATTTCACAGATTTTATTTTTAATTCTGTTTTTTTTTTATACCGGAGCATGCATGTCCATAAAGCTACGTTACAATTATTAACAAATTCAGTAGTAAACCTGGGTTTTTTTAACACAGTTGAAACAGTCCAAACCCCTTGTGTTGCCCTGATTTCTTTCCTTCAGAATGTTGGGAATGTCGACAGAAAAATGAACAAAATGTGGATTTATTTAAGCCGCCTTGGTTGTGACTTATTTGTTAATAATTCTGCCTTCATTGTGGCTTGGTTTTGAATTTGAAGCGAAGCGAATAAATGTTTCTTATTATTGCAATGCGGCGTAAGGAGCGCGGAACCGCACACGAGGGCCATTGGTTCGTCCTCATCGCAGTTGCGCGTCTCTGGGGAGCCTCGCACTCCTGTAAATGGAGTGAGGTTTTAAATTTGAACCTTTTTTAGTTGTGAGCAATTCAGTTTCTTTCTAGATGGTTTGATAAAGGAGTGTTTTTGTGACGTGCCAGTCGGTGTGTTTTCTGCCACTGCTAAGTGTCTCCTGGCTCCTGGGGGACGGCGCGTCTCAGTGGTTGTGTCGCTTCGCACCTCTCGCCACACGATCATCCTTGTGTGTTTTGGGGACAGGTTGGTCACACCCACACCTCCAGCCTCTTCCCAGCGAGGACCTCAGCTCCCTGGTTCTGCTGTTGCCTGCCCTCCTCTTCCTCTTCAGAAACTGTCCTACTGCTTTGACATCTGATGGACATTCAACAGGTCGGACATTATTATATATGTTTTTTGTCACACGTCAAGTGGTCTTTGCTTCTGCGAGTGTTTAACAAAACGGGAAGTTTTTAAAACCCCCACAAGTAGGACATTTTAAAGGGTACGTACAATACTTCACTGAATTAATAACAAGGTAAAAAGTTGATATTTCTTTGTAGCATTCAGCAGGAAAACGGATGTCCTCACACATGAGGAGGCCCCGGCCAGAGCAGCGCGCTTTTCTTTAGCGGCTGCATCACTGCGACTTTCTCACAGGTTCACTGATTCTCTAACAAATGTAAAATATATATATATATATATATCCCCATTCGCCTCTGACTGTATTGCTTTGTAATGCAGACTGAATCTCTGTACATGTTGGACACTTCATGATGCACCGTTTTACAGTCTGGGCGCACACACAAGCACTCACAGGCAATCTTTCACCATTTCACCTGCGCAGCGGGCCGTCCTGTTGAGACGGGCAAATTTCAGCGTTTTTATTACTGACATTATTGTATAAAATGAACTTCTAATTTGTTTTACAGGCGCTGAGGTGGAGCGTTGTGCTGAACGCGGTGCAACAACGGTGTGAAACAGCAATTGTTCCTGTGGGCCGGTCCAGCAGCTCCGCAGCCTGGATTCACGCACCTTCCTCCTCTTTCTGCTCATTTCGTTCAGGTAAAATTATGAAGCTCGGCGGACTGTGGCTATGGACTCGCTCCCTCTCTCTCTCCCTCTCTTTCTCTCTCTGTCCCTCTCAGACTCATACACACACTCACTGCTCTCCTGTCTTCTCTTCATTCCCTCCATCACCCCCGCCCCTCTTCCCCTCCCCTTGCGCTTTTGTCTGCATCGAAGTGCGCGCGCACTGACTCCACAACCGCGAGGAGCGGCGTCGCGAGGCGGGGAGTGCCGCACGAGCGCTGCGGAGCACAACAACAACAACAACAACAACAACAACAACAACAACAACAACAGAAGGCCAACTCCGCCGAGCGGCGTCCTCTCCCTGAATCACACGTGTTGATGTTACCTACGGAACTACCGGGAGACGTGTCTTTCGCAAGGTGGGTACCTGCGGGCTCCGTGGGGGTCCGTGGCGCCGGACAGGTGCTGTGCGCCGTGCCGGTGGGAACCGCGTTTACCTGTGCGTCTCGCTTCACGAGAAGGGTCGCGACGCGGCGCCGTTTCCTTGTGCAAGGACACGGACACCGGCGTCGGTTGTGCACGGTAACGTTAGGGACCGTTTTTTTACAGCACGCTTTAGGGTAATGGACGGTGCGAGTACGTCAGCGTTCGGGGCCGCAGAGAAGCGCCTTGTGTCACCTGGAAGAACCTGCGCTTGTTCAAACCGTCCAGAGGGGGGCGTGGTGATCAGGGTTTTACCTTGGTAATCTCGAGGTCTCCGGTTCGAGCCCCACTTCCCCTGTCGCAGCCTCTGAAGTCACAGAGTAGGGATACTTTCACTCTATGAATTAATAAAGTGAATAACTAAGTCGCCTTGAAGAGAAGAGACAAGGATTCTAAAAGTGATGGTTCGTATTTGTGCGCAACTGAGCGCTGCTTTGTTTGCAGGAAAACTGCGTGTTTTAAGCGTTATCGGAGAAATGGTTTTGGTAAGTCGTTCAAGAGACTCCTCTCCTGCGGTACTTTGTCTTTTGCTGTGAATTAATGTGCCTCTTCCTTATGACGGTGCCAGAAATGTAAGGATGGTATTTCCGCGGTGTTACCTGTCGCTGCGCTTTTCAAACGCCTTCCCACGCGCGCTTCCGGGAGCACTCGCGTTCGCTGGAACCGGCACGCCAACCAGCTTCGTGATGAAATTCATAAAACGTGAGTTCTCAGCAGAACAACTGTTTTATTAGCTACGAATTCTTCTTCTTCTTCTTTTTCTTCTTCTTCTTCTTCTTCTTCTTCTTCTTCTTATTATTATTATTATTATTATTATTATTATTATTGCCGTTGAAATGTTATAGTGAAGTTGCCCCGATTCTGTGTATTTGAACGTATTTGAACGCAGTAAAGATTAAAAAAGACAAATTCTGATTCATTTGTCCGCAGACTTGCGACACAACGTTTTTCGCTTGAAATTGTTCTTTTTGCCTTCAGTAAATTGCGGGTTTTCTGTGTGCACTTTAGTTAGGTACAGAAATAACTGTATTAACGATAAACTTGTACATTTTTATTCAGGTTGATTATGGTTAATAAATCGGTTTCCAGTTGTTGGAAATGTCTTCTGTCAGCGTTTGTCTGGATCACGCAAGAATTTAACGTTCATTCATTGTCCTTCCGCGTGCGTGTGTGTGTTGGCGGTACAAAGGGGCAGGACAAACATATTTTTACGCGTTTTCACGTTGTTTTATCTAACTGATGCGGGAAATTCTTAAGTCAAAACGTCTGTGGGATCTCTTCGTCCAATGAGCCATTGAAGCAACGCCGAATGGAATTGTTTAACTGGTTCTAGTGGTCAGTTACAGTAACTAGTAGTAGTTAAAGTGCGATCAGGTAAAGCAGGACAATATTTTCTTTTCCAGATTATTATAAATATACAGGCATAGCGACGAGAACTTTAATGATTTATCAGATTTCATAAAGAAGAATTATAGACAAACATGAACGAAATATCTATGGAAAGTGACGGGAAAGTAAAGGAAATAAAGGGAAGTAAAGGGAGCTGCGCCTTTTTGTGTGCCTTTTCTAAAAAAAATCAGTCTTTTTTGCTTAAAATGTGTTTATTTCTACGTTTTATTGAGTGTTTTATTTATTTACACCACCACCGTGTTTAAGTCCCTCACCCGTCTGTTGCGTCTCTTTACCCTCTCGTTTTATTCTGTCATTAATATATACAGAACATTCAATAAAAGAAATGTTCTTTAGCATTTGCTACTACGTCATTACTATGACGTAAAAATAAAAACACAAGTGTACTTATATGATAATATAATTACGACCTCATCGAAATCCGTATTTCTGTTTCTATGAGATCCCAGCTCCGTCATAATGGCACGTGACTGTATAAATGATATTTAGAAATGAATTTAGCAATAGCATAGTCCTGCAGACAAAACAGATAGATTATCGATGGACAGATACAAAAAAAATGAACCTGTTTAATTTTTTTTGCCTTTATTACAGCGTTACGTAAGCAACTTTACAATTATGTCTTCAGACGTATGACAACATATTGTTACCGGAATAATTCAGGGTAAGTTTATTGTTATTAATAATTCCATCCGCTTTCTTTATGTCTTATGTCACCACCTTCCGTTTGCCCGAGTTTATATGGCCTGCAGTAAAAATGACTGCGAAGTTAATATCTCACACTTTCCGCGGTCTGAGCGTCAACGCTATCGTTATTGGCATCGCATATTTGAGGCTGTCATTAAAAAGAAATAATTTGGCTTCTAAATTCGTTTCGGGATTTTGCGTGGAAAATGTTTAGCGTTAAACCAGTTTCCCACCCAGTCTGGCTGATCAATGCCAGTGCTTGTTCGTTCACATGTATTACAGTTTAATGCCTTCGTCTGGGTTGAATTATAAAGACAAGCGTCAATTGGGAGTAAGAAGGCATAACTGAGAGGGACAGGCGGCGTCTTTGCTGTTGGTTTTAATTTTGGAGAAAACTGGACTGCACTTTTTACTCTTTACTCCATCACCTCATTTCTGAGCGGTTTTGCCAAGGGGTTTAAAATACTGCCGTGAGTGGAAGTTTTGGGGTGAACCGGATGCAAGGGCTATAGTTTTATAATATAATTTATATAGAGGAGCGCACCCTCCCGTGTCTGTCAACCTCCGAGCGCAAATGTAATGTGATGATATTCAGCACAACAATCTCATAACCGGACAAACTTCGGACCAATACATTATCCATAAAATACCAGAACCACCGGACCTCCAGTGTCTTCGCTGATATCGAACCGCTTTATTTTTTTATCTTTATTTTGCTGCAGTTTTTTCCCCGACTTTATGAATTATGGTTTGGCTTTATGGTTTTACATTATTTTGAAGTTAATAAGAAATCCTCACATTTCAGTTCCATTAACAGAATAAAAAACTGAGAGTAGTTCTGTGTTAGTAATGAAACTAAAAAGAGAATCTATTTACAACTGTCAGCACGTAAAACCCTGTACGTGTACTAGTGACGAAGAGGAGACTCTTTTTCTTAAATATTTTATCAGAATTTATCAGCGATATTTTTTTTTTTGGAAGTCCACATTTGAAGAATTGTCGTTGGTAAATGGTAAATTTTCTAAAAGTGTTGGGCCCTAAAGAAATCCAAAGACGAGTAGAATATTTAGCCTAGGATTCAGGTAGAATAACGCGATAAACTACGCGGTTAGATATTTATATTTTATTCTCATGGCATTGTCCATAAACGTATTTATTTCATTATAGTTTATTTTCTAATTTCTGATATTTTAATCGAAGGGTTTTAACGAGTTTAGTCCGCTCTTGGGGTAAGAGGAACGAGCTTTCCAGTTTATTTCGTTTTTGGTTTAACTTCTAAACATGAAGTTTAATAGTTCTGGTCTCAGAACTTCGGTCATAATCGTTTTGTAAAGCCAATAAATTATAGTGTCATAAAATGCTATCATAATGAGATAAAACCGATATATTGTCTAATAAACAATAGTGACAGAATATATAACAATTAAATACATGTGATTAATATTTGCGATGGGCTGAACGTGAAATGAATAACCCAGAAGTTATGGCACCAACAGTCATCTACAATGTGTATTTTGAGCCTAAGGCTAATATTTAAATGGCAGTGGTTCTGTAAATAAATACACAAAAAGTCTCTGTCAGGTATGAATGGTCAAAAAATGGAATTACAGTAAATTGACTGGGCGCAGTATTCTCTGCACATCTGCAGGGCATCCTAACATTCGGTGGAACGATGGAAAAACCCAGTGTGTATGAGGAGCATCTGTATGTAAGACTGAAATATGTGTCCCCAAGTGTGATTTAGGGATAATCACCTTTTGAGGTTTTCAGATTGATCAATAAGGTTCTCCAGCTGTCACTGAGTTCGCTGCTGCATGTGTTGTTGTGCTTCTCCTGAGTTACAGTTGCACCCGTTGCTACTTTCATAGCAAGTTTACTTTGTTTATGGAAGGAATATTCTCTCCATAAAAATCCATACTCTTTCCGTAAAAATGAGAAGATCCTTGAAATCTGCAGAGGTAAAGCCAGAATAATACCTGCGTGGCATAACTCCTTGATGACAACTCTATGCCCAGGGGATAGGAGTCATTTCAGATCTGAGCTCCATTAAGGCAGGGGGTCAAGGGTTTAATCCAATCCCAAGCCATTCCTGGCTGAGGTTGTGGAGGGCCTTGGATCGTGTTGAACCCTCACCGAGGGGTCTTTGAGGATGTAAACGAATAAAGGCCTGTATGATAATGACGTTCCTCCGGGCTACAGTGCTTCGGGCTTCTTGTCGGGGTCTGATGGTGACCATTTACGGAGTACCTTCGTACAGTAACCGTCATGGATCCACCACGGAAAAACACCCATGACAGCAACTGTTCAGCCTCTGTCCTGCCTGGGTCACACTGGCCCTCGGTGAGCAGGTGTTTAACCTTGTCTATCTGCCCCGCTGTACCCACCTCTCTCCCTGTAGCTGCACATATTTCATATTCATATTCCCCCATGTAGTGAGCGCGTGGGAGGACAGAGGGACACAATGAAAACAGAGGAGACACAGTCCTGTCTGCAGCAAGGCCCCCCTGCCGCCTCCTTTGGTGAGTGTCACGCATTATATTTATTTTTTCTTTTACCAGTAAGCTCTTTATTGTCACTTTGAATAGAGTAAAAAGCTTATATTATAAATGTGGTGTTTGGGTCATGCCAGAAAGTATGACAGCCTTACATTCCTCACCGAGATTTAAGGCCAAATTATTTGGCAGTTTGTCTGAAGCCCCCCCACCCCACCCCACGGCTCTCCTAAAGGTTGTTGCATATTGACTTAAAAATACAGTATAATAAATCAGAATGCACAAATGGCGATAGCAGATAAGTCTTTCATGACAGATGAGAGTTCCACTCCTACATTTGTGTGGGATATAGAAAGCTAGATTTTATTATTGTTGCTGCTGCAATGCAATATTTAATCATTGGTCTTATACGGCTGAAAACATACATCATCCATATTAGAGCAGTGTGTGAGATATTCGTTAATATCATTGTCACCGTGATTTTTGCATTTGTTTGTGCCTTTCCTCTGCTCTGAGGCTGTTGGGAAGGGTGTTATAGAGAAATAAACTGAGCTGAATTATATATCTTTGTATTTTATGCAGTATTTATTGCTTTGAATATTTGTCTAAGGAGTTATGCATGCAGATTTAAACAAATTAGATAAAAAATGGTATATTTTAGCTGACTAGAGGCTGGTTTGTGCTTTAGAAAAATGTAAAGGTTGTGTATTATTCTCTGGTTGTTTGCTGAGGTTTGAATCACGCTGACGGTCATGTCGGGTTCAGAACGGTTGCTTTTGTCATCTTCCTACAGGGTCTGAACATGGCGGCGCCGGTGAGGTATGTGCAGGTTGTGAGTCTCCGATTGCCGACCGCTTCCTGCTGCGCGTCAACGAACGCTCGTGGCACGAGACGTGCGTCAAGTGTGCCGTGTGTCGGACGACGCTTAGCGGGACGTGCTACTGCCGTGACCGCCTGCTCTATTGCAAGCACGACTATGAGAAGTAAGACACCCATATCCCTTCTGGCCTTTAGCCCAGCTCTTCATCAGTGGGAATGTCTCCTGAAATACACAGATGTGTGTCAGTTAATCCTGTGCATGGAGTGTTAGCATGTGTCACACAGCTGATAATGGAATGAACCCTCTGAATTTCACCTCTAGCCTCTTAGTAGTCCTGCTTACAAGGGTTCCAAAAGTCCATAGATTTTCAGTTTTAGTTCTGATGGTATGGAAGGAGGTCCAGCTTTCCCTCGGAGCTGCTGAATCCTGCAAAACACATCTCCTTCAGAGCCATTTCTCTCCTGATTTGATGCTGTCACATCATCTATCAGAACCGCCTTCGTATTTCCTATGCGCCTCTGATAAACAGACCGCTGTGTG
Source organism: Heterotis niloticus (assembly GCA_018136845.1). Lineage (NCBI taxonomy): Eukaryota > Metazoa > Chordata > Actinopteri > Osteoglossiformes > Osteoglossidae > Heterotis > Heterotis niloticus. The sequence continues at coordinate 27,942,056 of CM030897.1, forward strand.
TATGATGTTGTTGCCCTCAAAATCGCAGTATTCGCCAAACAGTGTTTGAAACTGATGCGCTTGTGTCTAAAGCTCTTCATCTGCAGTTGATTCACATTTGTTTACTCCCAGTGGCCGGTAATTTTGAATGCAATTCCTCAGTTCTGGAGGTCCAGAGGCCACAAGGCTCGTACACCCTGGATGGGAGGCCAGTCCATCATAGAGCAGTCACACACATGCGCTAAGGGGAATCACCGAGTCACGTGAAACACCTCCGAAGGAAAAGAAATTTGAGCTTTGATAAATGTTGGTGTTTCACTCATATCAGTGAGCCTTTTGTACTGTCAGTTAGCATGTCCTTCGGTACGTCTGCTAGCGCGTATATCAGCAGGTGTGTGAGTCGGTGTGTCACTCATGCAGAGAGAGAGAAAGAGGGCGTGAGCGCAACATGGAAGGAGGGAGTGTCAGAGAGAGAGCAAAGGTTCCAGATATAAATGCTGCTGGACTTTGTTAAAGTGTGTATCCTTGAGCCTTGGGGATGAAAAGCAGATCCGTGTGTGGAGTAAAGTGGTCATGGGGAGCAGCAGCATAATGTACCAGTTTAAAGGGGCAGTGTGAGCGCTGCTAGAGTTGTGAACTGCTGAGTGTGTGCATTAAACAGTGTGTGTGTATACAAGGGTGATGTGGGTGTATGCTTCATGCAGGCGTACGTGTGGGGGTATTTCGAGGGCCCTGTCCGCCTGTGTTGAGTCTCCCAAAGAGTCTCTTGGCAAGCTGTGCTGTCTGTGACCTTGAGCGCAACAGTATCTCCTTGTGCTGCCTGCCATGTGTCTGTCAGCGCCTGCCGAGCTCTGCTCCTTACGCGCTCTTCGTCACGTCTGCTTCATCACCCCCACCCCTACCTGCCAAGGCAGGTGTGCACGTTTCTGCGCGTGGCTCTGGACAACCACCGCAAACCTCTCACAGATGACCGTCTCCAATTAATATTACATGTCAATCTGTTTGTTTGATCTTTTATCATTTGTTCATGTTAACTATGTCGTGATGGTGCCGAGGTTAGAGCTTTAACCTTCTATGTAAAGGACCTGGGTTTGAATCCCACCTCCTACTATAGTACTCTTAGTCGAGGTTTTTACCCTGAACTGATGAAAAAAAATTGCTATATGAACAATGGGAAAACAACGCTAGGTAGCTTAGCATCCATCCTTCACACTGTAAGCAACTTTTGAGAATAACCACACTGCCCGGCCAAAAAAAAGTCAGCACCTGGATTTAACTTAGTGTTATGATGTGGGGTTGCTTCAGTTGGTCAGGTCTAGGTTCAGCAACGTTATGTGCCCAAAAAATGAGCTCAGCTGACTACCTGAATATACTGACCAGGTTGTTCCATCAATGCATTTTTTTCTTCATATTCCAAGATGACAATACCAGGATTCATCAGGCTCAAAATGTGAAAGAGTGCTTCAGGGAGCATGAGAGAGACATCATTTTCACACATGGATCGGCCACCACAGAGTCCAGACCTTAACCCCACTGAGAGAGAATCTTTGGGATGTGCTGGAGAAGACTTTACGCAGCAGTCCAACTCTCCCATCATCAATACAAGAAAAATGAATGCAACTCTGGATGGAAATAAATGTTGTGACATTGCATAAGCTTATCGAAACGATGCCATGGGCGAATGCGTGCTATAATCGACGCTCAAGGCGGCCCAACGAAATATTAGTGTGTGGCTTTTTTTTTGGCCAGGCAGTATATATGAGTAACTTAAAAAATAATAAATGTATTGTTCAAACATTCACACACAGTATTCTTTGTGACAGAAGAAAAAGGCACACGATGCATGTAAAGCAGGAAGATTTCAGTAAGTAGGAACAAATCTAACACACACACACAGTTTTACTGTACTTCACACTTCAGAGTTAACGTTTCACCTGAAGCAAACACATCTTTCGACTATGGGAAGAAACACACAAACACATGTTCACTACACAGACTTAACCAGATATGAACCCACATCTGAACCAGCTACACCATCGTGCAGCCCAACAGAATGACAATTTTGCCATTTTAACAGAATTCTCTATATCTACTGCATCCTGCCTCCCCTGCCTTTGTTTTTAATATTGAAGCTGTTTGATCTCTTTTGCTGCCAAAACATCCTCCGGCTCCCTTTCTGCACCATATCTCTCCTCCTCCTGTCCACTCCTGCCCTCCTCCCTCATTCCCTCCCTCCTTCACATCTTTCAGCCTCTTGTTTTCACATATTTTCATGCTTTATTCCACATTTTTTACCCTCCACTTTGATTTCCGCATACTTGCAGAACAACACACAGCCTGATCATCTCTCCCTCACACACGTACAAATACAAGTAAACACATGCAGATGCTCACTCAAAAGCTTGCTCATACACCACCTATGCACAACTCCTCTTCCATCTCTGTAGAATCCCCCTCCTTAACACACGTTCGTCAAAACTAATATTCACACACACACACACACACACACACACACACACATACACACACACACACACACACACACACACACACACACACACACAGTAAGCATCCCTCTCCCAGCAGGAGCCTCTCCCAGACCAATAAAGCCCACAGGCCCTGGGGCACAGAGCCTGGGAGCCAGACACAAAATTACTGTAGTGTGGGGCTCCGGGGCCTGTGCTCCCCCCGCGCATGAACACTCACATTCCTGCAGCGATGAGCAGCGCCGTGCGGATATTGGAATACGCGCTGTGTAATGACTCACTCTGCAGGGGAACCTGCGTTGATAGCGGCCCAGCCGAACCTAGCGAGGGGGTGAGGCGTTTGTGCCCGGTCACGGGAATGGTCACCAATGACACCGGGTCATCCCAAGTGTGTCTGCTGGGGACAACAGTAAGCCTTGACTCAGAAAAGAACACCACCTTGGGGGGTTTACAGCATGAGGAAGATGGGTAACACATGACACCGTGGCTGTGTGTGTGTGTGTGTGTGTGTGTGTGTGGTTGCAGGGTTTGTCAGCACTGTCACCGCGATATGAGTTTCAATAGCACTTCTCTGGGTAATGGAACAGAGAACAAAATATTTGTTTTTTTATTAAACCTTACTTTCCTTTTCACTCATATAACTTTCTTTAGCTGCGAAGTTCTCCATTTTTGTCCAAAAAATAAACTCGTTTTATCAGTTTTCCTCCATCCTTCTCCTGGCTGCTATACGCACCTCTCTTTCTTGCTCTCCCTCTCTGGCCTCGTCCATCACTGTCTGGTTTGTAATCATATTTCTCCGATGTAAACCTCATTCTCCACTCTTCTGGAGATTGATAGCAGCAATGACACCAATCAGCTTATCTCTCCGTTTAGCTCGCGTTTTTGCTTGATCATCCGCGTCTCACCGCCTGGGGGGGTGGAGTGTGTGTGTGTGTGTGTGTGTGTGGGGGGGGGGGGGGTTCTGTGCTAATTACCCCCCTTATCCTGAGAGCGGAGCACTCTGTGCACTGATGCCTTGGGCGCCAGGTCCTTCGAATACCCTCTTCCCCCATCCACTAACATCCTACCTGCAGCCAGGTGTTGCCTGGTCACAGTAAGGGAATCTGCAGTGTTGTAGATAAACAGCTAGTGGTGTGGGATATTGGTACTCTGCTCAGTGGTGGATGGAAAATTTGAGGTTCAAACCCATAATTTATTTGCATTATGGGTCTCTGGTCAACTACTGTCCGAAGACCACCTGGGCTAGAGATGGATCACAGCAAGATATTGCTGTGACTGAGGAGGCCTGGTGACATAGTGTTCAGAGCTGTTGCTCTGCACTCAAAGAACCCTGGTGCAAATCCTACCTCCTGCCATGGTACCTTTGAGCTGAACTTGAGTTTTTACTTATGCTGAACTAACACAGTAAAAATTCCCCAGCTGTTTAAATGGAGAAAATCATTGTAATAGCTTGACACTGTAAATCACTTTGGAAGGAAGCATCGGTTAAGCGAATACATGTAAATGCGGGGGGGTTTGACCGCAGTGTCTCGTGGCTCAGCGGGATAACAACAACCAAGTGCCTCACTTTGTTGGTTTTTGGTGACTCGTGCCCCAGCTAGGGACACAAGGCTCAGACACCTGAAGGTGGTGTAGAAATTAGATCGACCGTCTTGTAGTCCAAGGTCCCACCTCCTACTGTAGTTGCCTTGATGAAGGTACTTGCTCTGACCTGGTGCAGTAGAAGTTACCCTGGTGTAGAAACAGTAAATCATTGTATGTTGCTTAGTGTGCAAGTTAGTTTGGAGAAAAGTGTCCGGTAAATAATCGTTCATAAATAGCAGTAATAATGCCTGAGATGCTGCCCATCACACTTCTTGTTCGGGGATAGAGAGGAAGACATGAAAGGGGTGGGGTGAGCGAGCAGGAGGAGAGTAAACGTGGGGAAAGATGCGGGGGGGTGCAGGTGAGAGAGCAGTATATCCCTCTCCTGTGTTATTGCTGCTATTTTGCATAATATGCGTGAGCCCCCATCGTCCCCCCCCACAACAATTTCATTACAGGCAGCTAATAAATGTTTCATGGTGGAACGAGCTGCTCGCCCTGGCTTTATTAAATCTGGAATAATGAAAGAAGAGCAACAAAAAGGGGGGGATGCCAGCGCAGAGAGATAGAGAACACCAGCAACATTCTCAAACAGATTTGCTGTATCTTCTGTTTCTGGGGCAACGAGCGCTCCTGAACCCCCCCCCCCCAGTGCGACCCCTCCCCACATGGTGCCCCCTCTCCTTCCCCGCTTTGGCAGAACACAGGAAATGAGAAACGGCCAGACAGGATATTGCGTCCTGGTGGCCCGGGGATTAGTTGCTTTATCTAAACTAACAGCACTAGTCTCACCCACCTTACACACACACACACACGCACACACACACACACACACACACGCATACAGAAGGATACACATGCTACCACACAAACAGAAAGGTATGTGTACACACTTACGAAGACAGATATAGACACGAATGCACAGATACACCAGCTAACGCAAATGAACACACACACGTAGATATGTACGCACTCACAAAGATACACACAGGCATGCATACAAACACACAGATGCTAACACACACACACACACACAAGCAACATTCACAACATCATGGAAACATACACGTCGAGAACAGCACACATAAACCGTACCTGCAAGCACTGACCAAACACCCATTTGCAGGCACACTGAAATGTCCAACAGCCTTTGCATGGAGTTATGAACACTCGTGCACAACCTCACAATGTTTTGCTACTTAAGAGATCTTTCAGTCTTCACAGTTAACGGTTCATCTTTGTCATTTCTATGTTCCTTTTGCTGCTGTCAAAGCACAACAGCACAAAGCTGCACAGCTGAACCAGGTCTTTTCCTTAGGGCACCAACTGGACATCAGCACACGACCGCTGTCTGTAAATCATTCACCACCCATCTCGCATACGGTCCTATTGTTATTATCATTTATTATTTTAACTGACACCCTTCTCCCAAGCTCCGTACAGCTTGAGGGTTGTACACTAAGCTGCATTAGGCGATTTACCCTTTTATACACCTGGGGAATTTCTACTATGTCGATTCAGGGTAAGTACTTGGCTACCTGCAGCAGGAGCCAGATTTGAAACCAGGTCCTTATGATGGAAAGGTTTTACAGACACATACAATTAAATTAAACACATTTTCAGATGCAGCACAGCACTCATATGCTTCACTAAATGATGGGGCAGATGGAATTTGGGCATATTGGGTATTTTTTGGGTTTATATTGTATATATACAATTTGTATGACTCTGTTCTCAACTGGTTGTAAAGAGGATGACAACAGGATGTTGTGTGTAGATTATTGCAGATTAATTTGGTTTTATATTTGGCTGATGCTCAGTGTTTTAGTATTCTTGTGTGCTCTCACTTCTCTGGATTCACTTCTGTCCCACAAAAGGGAATGTGCAGTATCTGAAGTCGGCGGGGCGGTCGTCCAGGACGGGGACGGCGCTGCCGGTCAGCTGGGTCTGCTTGCCGTGGTACCCATTGCACCCCCCACCACCCGAGGCAGATGATCCTCCAACAGGCTCATCGACACGTTTGTTTAAAACAGCAGTCTTTACACCAAGGGTGATTTGTGAAGGAGCTAATCGCCTTAACGGACATCGGGGGGAGACAGCAGGCTCCTTGGCCCTGAGGTGGCAGTACAGGGAGCCAGGGCGATGAGGAGGCTGTGCTCACTCCCGCGTGTCGCTCCTGCTGTGTTCCATTATATAATGTCTCATCAACACTGTATAGAGTTTTATTATTGCTTTGTGTGTCTTTCAGTGGTTTGGGCCCATGTGAGTGTGTGTGCGTGCGTGTGTGTGTGTATCTGTGCGTGACAGTGAGAGCGGATATTGCTCTGCGAGTGTAGGTGGCTCAGAGCCAGTGTTCAGTAATCACATCATCTCCTTTTATTAAATCTCCCTGTACTGCTTCTGTGTTATTAAAATCTCCCAGCATTCCTCTCGACACGCATTCACGGTGCACGCGCGCTGCACACACATTCGCACCGCCAAAAGCAGATCACTCATGCACGCACACAAAATCTAACGCAAATTGTTTACACACACACACACACACACACACACACACACACACACACACACACACACACACACACACACAAAGACTGATCACACATGCATTTAAAATAAACTCTCACAAGGTATGTAAACTCCAGGGGCTGCGGGTCCAGGGCTTTGGCTCTGATGCTACGAAGTCGCCACGGTTGTGGGAGGTCCTCTGGGACCCCCGTGGGTGGAAAATGCAGGCAGCGTGAGCCTCTGGTGGGGCAGAGGAATGCTGCCATCTGTAGCTCAGATTGGGGACCATCAACATCCCCTATGTGAGTTGTCTTTGTGTAAGTGATAAAGATATCATGACAGTTTGCTAAAATGGATAAAAAAGATCTGAAATTTACGTTTATTGGTCTGCTGCCACTGTCCTGGAGATCTTCACCCACACCCCACTCCTTGTGTTGTAGGTATTTACCCTGAACTGTCACAGTAAAAAGCTCTATAAAGGGGTGAAGCAGTCTAGATAGCTCAAGACTGTAAGGCACTTTGAAGAAGCATGCCAGATAAAAGAATTTATAAGCCATATAAATAAATAAGGATCACCACGGGACTCACTGTCATGCAGGTTATTACTGCAGCCTCCTTTACCACCTGCTGGAGTTGGAGTCTCCATGCATCTGGCCAGCAGACCTTTACACAAATTCACACACAGAGCACAGCTATCCCTTTGTTCTGTCTGCCCAGGTACAAACTGAGCGCCGTTCATTTCATTCCAGCTTCCTGTGTATTGTGGGTGTGGTGGGTCCTGGTGTGTGGGCACCCAGTTGGGTCTGATCATCTACAGGGGACTTTGGGCCGCACATGTCAGTCGGCGTCATCCTTCGCTAGCAGATGGACTGACATGGAGATGGGTCAGCAGCTGTCTTTTGGGCCAGATCAACCCGCTGTTGCAACTCAGGGGGTTCAGCCTGACTGCTCACCGGCCAGCCGGGTTTGGGGAGTTAAAGTTGTGAAGTTAAATGACCTTTGTGCTCCTCCCAACAGCTATTCTTCTTGTCCTGTCCTTTGTCTACTCGGTCACCTGCATGACTTGCATTTCACCTACTTTCTTATTCAACTTTGGTCATTAAAAAGTCAGAAATTAGGGCTCCATGGGGTGAAGGGTGCACTGGCAGTCAAACGTGTTGTCCTCCCACTATGGTATATGTCTGTGTATGGGTCAGTGCTTCTCTGTTCATCTAGGAGGCAATGCATGTGTGTTTGTTTGTGTGCGCGTGTGGGTTTGTGAGAGAAGGTTACTCCAAATATCAGCTCAGGTTGATGCATGTCTGTGTTTGAGTGTTTGCTCTCTCTGCACTCTGGTTTTTCAGGGACTGACCACGGTTCTTTCTGCGAGTACCACCTTCCGTGTCTGCGTGTGCAACTGCCAGCATCGGTGATTGATCCATTATCATTAATGTCAGCATCCTCTGGGTGTGTGTGTGTGTTAGCATATGTGTGTGTGTGAGAGGGAGTGAAAAAGAGAAGAGAGATTAACCCCATGCTATCCTCAATCCCTAGTTATGAGTTTACAGCGTCTGTCTGGGTTTCTCGCTGTTTAAACAACAATCTAATTAATCCTGTCTTTATTAGTTTCACTGGGCCGGCCGGGGGGGGCAGGAACTCTGACAGAAAACATGGGGGTAGGTGGGTGGGGGGGTGAGGCCGAGAGCAGAGGATTTGGGAAGAGGAGCAGAAGACTTGGGAAAATCTGGGTATTGAAAACAAATGGAAATGTTGATGACAAAGAGATGGCGGCTGAGGAGGGATGCGTAAGGCCAGTGTGAGAACGGCAGGCCGGCACGGGAATAAACAGAATGAGAGACGGCAGGATTATCCCAAAAGCAGGCAGCTTGGGTTTCCACTTTCTTCCATCTCTCAAACACACAAATGCTTAGATAGCCAAGGTGCAAAATGCGGAGGCTTCCTCAGTGGCTTTGGCAGAAATCAGTTGGCTTTGCTTGCGGCTCCTGTTGAAATTTGCTTCCTTCAAATGGAAATGAGCTACTGCCCCCTAGTGAGCATGAGCACACGTTTCAGACACCGTTTATTGCAGCTGCCTTCCTTCGCTGGGCTAACCATGTTCCTCTGTGTCGCTGCAGGCTGTTTGTGCGGAAGTGCAGCTCCTGCCTGCAGGTGATCGGCCGCTCCGAGCTCATCATGCGCGTCCTCGGCCAGGTTTATCACCTGGGCTGCTTCAGCTGCTGCGAATGCGAACGCCGGCTCCAGCGGGGGGACGAGTTCGTCCTCAAGGAGGGCCAGCTGCTCTGCAGAGGTGACTACGAGAAGGAGAGGGAGATGCTGGCTGCCATCAGTCCAGCGCCTACTGAATCAGGTGACCTGACCCAGCACACCTGTGTAACATCTTGCAAAAGACACGATTCCGCATCCAGTTCAGGTGTGATCTGTGCTACAGGTGAGCAAAACCTCTCACTCTGCTCTGTGGTAGTGAAGAGCGAGGACGAGGATGCTGGGGGCGGTTCTGCGGAGAAGGGCGGTGACGATGGGAAGGAACACAAGCGATCCAAGAGACCACGAACCATCCTAACCACACAGCAGCGCCGCGCGTTTAAGGCCTCCTTCGAGGTGTCGTCCAAGCCATGCCGTAAGGTGGGTATCACCGCGCAGCTCAGACGCACAAAGGCATACACGCACAGGCACGGCAAGGAACTACCAGGTATGCACACGCAAACACACACGCTGCTGCCAACACTGCGTTCCGTGTTTGTTAGGTCAGGGAGACTTTGGCAGCTGAGACGGGCTTGACCGTGCGGGTTGTGCAGGTCTGGTTCCAGAACCAGAGAGCCAAGGTAAGAAAATCACAGCCTACATCTCACGGAGGTGCTTGTCGATGTGTGTCGGACTTAAATCCCAAATTCTGTGGTGTCTGAGTATGTCACACCTTCGTATATCTGTTGTAAAGCGGCTTAGTGTGGTTGTGCCTGTGTGTGTGTGTGTGTGTGTGTGTGTGTGTGTGTGTGTGTGTGTGTGTGTGTGTTGCATGTTGGGTAACTTGTTTTGCTCTTCTCCATGAAAGTCACCCCTTTGTGCATGTGTGTGTTCCAGATGAAGAAGATTGCCCGCAGACAGCAGCAGCAACAGCAGCAGCAGCAAGAGCAAGAACAGCTAGGGGGAGGCCGGAGGGGCCAGAGTCGGGGTGGCAGACAGAGCAATGACGACAGTGAAGGTGAGGCAGGAAGTTTGAATCATCTCAGTTTGGAAAACACCTTTACTCATATGAATGTATTTTTTGTTTTTCTCCAAATAAAATACAGGATTTTATTTAGAGAGTGTTCATAAGAAAACGGACAAATCACACACCTCTGCCTCCCTCCCTCTAGACGGTTCCAGCAGTCACGGACTTGAAGGGCTAATGGCGTACCCATCTTTGCCACGCCAGCAGCTGCTAGCTCTAGACCCCAACATATATGGAGGCGAGCCATTCCGCCACGGGCTCACACCCCCACAGCTGGGCCCAGAGCAGCTGCACTCCTATGGTGAGGCAGGTGGGAAGGTGGGCAGATGGGCGGGTGGTGGTACTCTCACGCTTCCTCTCCTCAGTGTTACTCATTTCTACTTCCAAACTTTGAGTTGACTTTTAAATCCTCTGGCTATCCATTAGAACTCTACACATCTTGGCACCTCTGTCCCCCTCTGACATTCTGCCGACGTATTTCTCACCTCGGTGGGCCTTTGTTTGGGTTGCCGAGAGCATCACCGACGATATTACTCTGGCCACCTTTAAGTCCTGCTTTAGATTAGCGACTGAAGATGACAGGAGTCCATTCTTGGCCATCCCCTATGAAACGTATCCCTTCTAGAGCCTTGCATCTACATCTACATCTACATCTCTTATATTCTGCTGGATCCCAGAGAGGACTGAGCTCCTGTCAGCTGCTCTTCATTTTGTAAATCATGTTTTATAAATCAGATTTACTTTGTCACTGGTGCATTAAGTGCTTTCTTTACTCAATACTCACACTCCCCTTCTTTCCTTCCTTCTTAGACTCAGAGGCCGTCTTCCATGATCTTGACAGCGAAGCGAGCCTGAGTCACCTGGGCGACTGTCTCTTGGCAACAGCGGAGGGTGGCCTCTTACCGGGGCGAGTGGGGAACCCCATTGATCGCCTCTACTCCATGCAGAACTCCTACTTCACTTCCTGACCCTGTGACCCCTGAATCCAGTCGCAGACGCCACTGCCAGCTGGGTTGTTGTGGTGGTGTCGCAGTCTGCTTCAAAACCACATCTCAGCAGCAGCTACGACTCGTAGACCATCATACCCACACAATCTCCGCACCTTCCATTTATTGCCAGACATGACTCACTTCCTCTGCTTAAGCTGATGGAGGTCATGTGTAACTGCCAACCCACGTGGAGCAGTGAACCCAACTGTACACTCATTTTTTTAAGGCACTCTTTGTAGCTTATTATTGTTCATTGCCTGAGCTGTTCTAAAAAAAGATTCACAAGTGAACTTTTACACATCGGTAACATACTGTACGATAAGGGAAGTTAGGTAGAAGCCACAGATTGTGATACACCAAGTGCCAGGCAGTGCAAGCTGACCCAGATGCTGACACTTTCTGGCCCATAGACCTTAATATTTCAAAGAGCGGTGAAGTCGGCACGACAAAGGGTATCAGATCGCAGGTGGCTCCCACTTCCTGGTGGTGGAGCCCTGGCAGAATTTTGATTTGTGGCAAAGAGGGGCGGTTTCACTCACTGACTTTTAATCTTTTGCTGCCTGTATGAGATGGGAGGGAAAAGTGGGTGTTTGAGGAGGACTCATGGGTCAAAGGATGGGGGTGGTTACACATAACTGCAGGTTCCTCATGCTGAAAGCAATTCGCTCAGTGGTCAGCCAAGATCAGGCTGCCAGAATCCTCATCTGCGGCTGTGTATCACACCTGGACATTTACGGAGCGTATCTATGAGTACTTCTAACATTAGGAGCTGTGTAATCAGGGTAACCGAAGGCCGAAAATGACAAAGGTGCAACGGGAACACGAGTTTGTGCTCATGGTGCTGTGCCACGGGTTCAGTGTGGGCCCAGAAGGTTCTTGTGGGGGGGTTACAGTTTGAGTTGTCAAGGGTTTCTGGGGGTAAAATTGAAGGAACTACAGTGTGCAAATGGAGCCGAGTGGGGGAAGCTGGTATTATGTGTAGTGTGATGTGAGGGTGAGAATTAAACACGTGCACTCTGTGTGTGTGTGTGTGTGTGTGTGTGTGTGTGTGTGTGTGTGTGTGTGTGTGTGGGGGGTTGTGGTTAAGGCTACTGCGGAACCACACCACCGGAGCTTTCCAGGGCTCAGAAATGAGTACCGGATGTGCTAGAGGGTCACTGGTTTGCGTGAGATTTTGTGTAAGTATCTTGGCAAAGAACATTCTTGGGTATATTTCTATAGTTTCTAGAAAGTTGTCCAAGCCTCACCCCCGACATGTAATATTGTCTAAACACAGAATAACCTCTTAAGGTACTGTGGGACTCAGCCTTGTAGCATATACTGTTTGGGAGATGCACATACATGTACGTCCCCTAATGTGGACAAAATGAATGGCTCAGTCTGAGAATGACATAATATTAATGTCGTAAGAATAATGTCCTTGTGTCAAAATTAAAACGTGACATTAGCTTTCTTTGCGTTATAGACACGAGTAGGAATGCAGTGAGATTTCTGACATGCATTCCGGTCTGCACGTTTTGACACCGGCATTATGGCATCTATTCGGGTTGGAATTACATTTTGATCGGTATAAATGATCTCTTGAAGGTTTTGTTTTGCTCACAGTTTGCAGAGGCCAAGGAAACATGTCCAGCGTCTCCATGGTCAGGAACAAAGTACTTAGACGCACAGGAGCAGTCAGGGTCACTGAGGTCACAGGGTCATGGCGAGAGGTAAGAGTGAAAGGTCACAGGGTTTATTTAAATAGAGGCGTGGATTACAGGGAATTTCGTCCTGTTTTTAATGTGAATTGGTGAACGTGCAGAGACTGCTAGTGTGATTTGAAGGTGTCAAATTCTACAGGAGATATAAGGATATTTTGAAGTTATGCTCTGATGTATAATAAATGATTGTGCCACTACTGTAGATATAATAATGGTTACTGCTGTTTTTCGGTGTTGCCACTGCTGTTATTTGGGTTTGTACTTGAACACTCATCTGGTGAGGTATTTTGTACTGTTTTCTTGTGGCTGTATTTTGAAAATTGTCAGTGTTGAAGTACTTGTGCAGCAGCATGGTGTTGTGGAAGTGTGGTGACGTGACAACGCATGTCACTGGGGAACGCGGAGAGGCACTGGCTTCGAGGAGGAATCCGGTTAGTGAACTCGGACTTTTCCGGCCGTCCGCCGCAACGGAGAGTTTGTTCCCCAGCTACAGGGGGGCAGCGACCGGCTGCGCTCCAGGCCGCCTCCCTCTTCTTCGCACGTGTCCACCGTCATGTTTCCATGTTTTCAATACAATGTGATTCCAGTCTGGATATGCGATTGTGGCCCCTCGTGTTTATTTATGCTGTGTCTGTACCTGTGATGCTGGCAGGAAGACACCCAACTGTTAATTCACCATCATCAAAGTGCCAAGTTGTGAAGGAACGTACCGTATACTGTCATGGGAGCAGCGGGCAACCACAGAAGCATTTGTGTATGTGGATAGCGTGCACTCAGTGTGGGCATATTTCTTCTACAAATTCTTATTATGTATTCAAGTTCATTGTTTAATGCTTCCATTTTCTAGCTTTTTGCTTAGCGAAGGCAAGGCAACTTCCAAAAGAAAGGTAAAGTCATGTGTTTCCTCCTTCTTGCTTTTTAATTACTGGTCTAGAAAACTTGGAATGTTCTGCTCCTTGGTCAAAGACCTCATATCTCAAGAGACACCCCCCCCACCACCACCATTTGAGCAGAGGTCATAACTCAGCAATCCACCCCCATCCACCCATTCAGATGGGAGGTGCTGAGCGATGGCAGAGGAGGAAATATTGTTAAGCCGAGGAATGCGCGCTAGACTTGGGACGAGGTAGGCAGGAGTATGTATGCGTATCCCTTAATGTGCTCACGTACTGACCTGCACCAATTTGAAAAGAAACACATAAAGAGACTGAGTTTTCATTTATTATACTCCTCACTTCACAATATCCACATATAATCCGAAGGTACACACACCCTCTGCAATACATATTCCTGAAAACACACAGACACACACACAACCTAAAACTGCTTTGACTAACAGTTACTCAACATGCAATTGATTGCACTGTAACTGCTGCAGGGACAAAGCAAGCCCACACAGTAATCTACACACACACACCTTTATTGACAAGTGAGACATTTTCCAGGATATAGAGAGTGGGTCATAATAAATAAAAAATAATAAACTGATATTACCATTTCCACTATGGAGCTCCCACCATGGGATGCCTTGCATCGTCATCCCTTGTGTGTGTATAAGGACACATGTTCCTTTTGCATGTATATACAGATGAGATATCCGTGTGCCCTTTAAAAAGGCCGTGCATGGGGATCATCCTGCCATGCTCTTGAACCAACAGGCAGATGGTGAATCTACACAGAGGAACAGAGCCGAGGAAATCCAGCAGAGCAGGAGAAGGGTCTGTGGGCTCTACGAAGGCTGTGGCACAGTGTCCCCTGCTGGAGGCACAAGGTCAGGTTAGACTGCTGTTAGTATGAGGACAGACAACACTGTGCAGTAAGTAGGAAATCTTGCCATAACAAGGCAAAAACAATCTATGACCATGACATGACTCATAACATAGGGCTGGCATACAGATGGTCCCCATCTCACAATGGGGTCACGTTCAAATAAACCTAAGTTGAAAACATCCTAAGTGTTTAACATCCTAATGGATTTAATACACCTAACCTACTGTCACGCCTGTGGTTGCTTCAGCAACAGAATGTAAGTGGTCAATCAGCCCCCATCTTCACACCGAGTATTGACTGGCATAGGAACCGCTCATCGTGGACGGGATTTAGTTCCTACCCGGACTTCCTGTCAATGCTCAGTCCCCCTTGTGAACTCTCCTGCAACCACTGTCTTGTATTTGGTTATTTTGAATTGTGGCAGTTGTGTTCCATTTTTACTTACTGCCAATTGCTAGCTAGCTGTAATGGTAATGCTCCTAGTCGGAAATAACTCGGTAAAGACTTTAAAGGAACTTAAGCTTATTACTTTAGTGTCTCACAATTGCTTCCACCAACCCACACCATAACACCTACCCAAACATCATGGCCTAGTCTAGCCTACCTTAAAAGTAAATTATGGCCGTTACGGACTTGCCGCCTTCATGTTTCTCCTCGAGAGTAATTGCCTTTCTCTTATTCTTCTCACCAGTGGTAGGAGACACAGACGGGCGTTTCGTAGACATAATGGATGCACAAAGCACAACACAGATATGGTCGGGGGGGGATAAAAAAATCCTGGCAACATAGAACACAGTTGTATACACTAGTGACTGTGGCAGATTGGGGAGATGCCCCGCATCATGAGAAAGTATCATACCGCATACCACTTTCCTGGGATAAATTCAAAATTTGAAGTACGGTTTCTACTGAATGCGCATGCTATCGCACCATTGTAAAGTCGAAAAATCGTAAGTCGGACCATTGTAACTCAGGGACCATCTGTAATTACTTATTACCATATAAAAGTTGCATTGTAGAAACAAACAATGTGTGCTTCCCAGGTCCAGGGGTTTATTAAAGACTCAGCACAGGGGTAATTGGGTCCAGGTCACAGGGCTGTCTGGCATGAGATGAATGAGAACAAACATGAAGAAGAAGTATACCAGTGCCACGGAGATCCACTGTTTCTGCGCAAGCCAGAAAGCGTGAAACGTGGGCAGAGCACGAGTCCGGCGAAGCCTGATGCTCCCGCAGGCAGCACTCAAACTCCGCAAACTCCACCGAACACACCGAGCGGATCTTCTGGATCACCGGACTGCAACACAGTGACAACCAAAGGAGGGGAGAAACAGTGATGAACCATCCCAGGGTGACACGGCTGAGCCACTTACATGACATTCGGACACAACGGTGGCGCTCACATCAACAACAACCAACTTGTGAACTTTCTCCTACAGCCTCATATGCACACACTCACAGTGAGGAGGTGCATGCAGCCACCTTGGCTTTCAGATGCTGACATTGGTGCTGCCATGATGATGGGTGCGAGGCCACACACATGCCGTACTCCTCCATCTCTTTACCGCAAGAGCGAGCGGTGATCTCCATGGCGACCTGCCTGGAGAAAGAGCATCGACACGGGAGCTCCACATGCGACAAGAGGGGGCAGCAGCGTGGGATACAGTAAGAAGGAAGTAAAAGGTAATTATAAAACGCATTCCTTATAAGGAATTCTTTACAACAATAGTAAAATCATTAGAATTACATTAGGAAGAGAAAGAAGAACTAAATGGCAGCGCACTGCTACTCACATGGTTCCTATCGGACACGAGCACCAGGGTCAACGTGGATGAAGAATAAGGAAGCAACGTTGATTTAAACACTCGCTTTGATTGGTCAAAAAGTAGCTCCCCGCAAAGGACAGAAAGGATTCTCCATTCTCATTGGTTTTTTCACATGCCAGTCATTCTTATTTTCCTATCACAGGTCTCCTCTGATTTTTTTTTTTAAGAGACGTCGTCAATTTTGCTGTACATGGTGGCTATTTATTAAGATATTTTAGGATCAACTTTATTTATTTATTTATTAACATTCTATAAATATACAACAAATGAAACATATGCAACACGCCATACATCTTTAGTGTAATTAACTATAAACGCTGCTATATTTGAAATATACGTATATATTTATGAAATAATGCAGAAGTTATGTTGCTAAGCTGTTCCGACCGCCACAGCACTAACGCAGAACCAGATGGGCGGCGCTCCCTCGACTCGCGTTGGCTAAAGGGAAGCGGAAGTCACGCCTGCAGCTCGTACGCGGACGTAAAGACGTTCTGTGCGTGCTTACGTACACGGAAGCCGCCGTATGTGAGGGGAAAGTGATTAGAAAACCGACAGTGAGCGCCGGACGCCTGGACTGCGAGGGAGCCGTCTGTTCGCCGACACCGCTTGCCAGTGGGAGGCGGAGAGCTGGGAGGGGGCCAGAGAAAGGGGACGAGCGACCATGAACGCCGCTAAGAAGCCGGACACTGTGGCCGCGGACGGGAGCCGGCGACGAGCGGACATGAACGCGAGCCGCGCGCCGGACGAGCTAGTGAGCGCCGTGTCGCTGTACCGCCGTAGGCCGCGGCTGCTGCACGGAACCGTGCTCCCGTTCCTCGTTGTGCTGTACCCGGCTTGGCTGTACGTGTGGCTCGTGGTGTACGGCGCAGCGGAGTACCCGGAGGCCGGCCTCCTGGCGCTCGCCGCCATCGGGATCGCGCACGTCCTCACTGCGCTCTCGGGATACTGGTCCGTGCACGCGCACTGCTGGCTCACCTGCGCCAAGGTAGGTGCACACGCGAGAAACTTGCCTCTGTGGGTGACAGTCGGGCAGCTGGTCCTACTCCCCAGGAGGCGGCGCTGCTTCAAGCATTGTGCAGGAACAGCTGTCGCTGTCTGAAAGGTGATGTGTGACCTGCCCCCCCCCCCCCCTTGCCCACAGGAGCCAGACCCACGCAAGGCCACCCTCGCCAAGGTTGTCCCCACTCCTAACAACGGCTCTGCTGAGCTCGTGCCGCTGCAGAGAGATCAGGTGAGCTGCATTTAACTTCTGAGGAAAAAAATCCTGGCGGTGACCCTAAACTTTTCCGCAGCAGGGATGGTGTCTTTGTGTGGGACACACATGTTCAGGTGCTGTCACACATCAGCTGCTTGCCTGAGGTTCAGGATCCCAGGAGGAGGGGCATGCATTTTAGGGTTGTAAGTTTCTGCAAGCCTAGATTTGTTCCCTAAAGCCTGTGCACATATGTGTGGCAGACCACTACTTGCTTTGCCCTATTCATGATGCTGTCACCACGGAAACCATGTGATCCTGTCCTTCTGATATAGTCGCACGTAACTTGCTGACCGACTGGTTTTTTTTGCAGGAAGAGGACGGGGCAACGATTCTCTCCTTTGAGTTCCAGAAGATCCGCTACGTGTTTGACGGTGAGGAACAGAAGCGCTTCATGCCCGTGGCATTCCCAGTCTCTCACCCTATGAGCTACTTCCAGACATGGCGTGGTTACCAAGAGGAAGCGGAGTTGCGGGCTGCCGAGAAGCACTATGGGACCAACCGGGCAGAGATGGTGGTGCCTGATTTCCTGGAGCTCTTCAAGGAGCGGGCCACTGCACCCTTCTTTGTGTTCCAGGTGTGTGGATCCGTGAGGGACCTGTCACAGTGGGAGTGTTGTGGTCTGTAGTGTTTATACTTCCAGTGTAGGGTTATTTTCAAAGCTTTGGAGCCACAATTGTAAACATTCGAAGCAAATTAAAGTCATTTTTAGCTGCTGAAAAGTTTTGACCTGGAGTATTTATACATATTGATCTCTGGTACTGCAGTCTCAGAATCAATATTTTAACCTATTTTGTGCTTGCGTGCGCAGGTGTTCTGTGTCGGACTCTGGTGTCTGGACGAATACTGGTACTACAGTGTCTTTACGCTCTTCATGCTGGTTGCGTTTGAAGCCTCTCTGGTCCAACAGCAGATGAGGAATATGTCAGAGATCCGCAGGATGGGCAACAAGCCGTATATGATCCAGGTAAATGCAGCTCAGCCTAACTGTGATGCATCCTCTCATCTCTTCGTGTGGCTTTCCTCCCAAAGTCTAAAGGCATGAGTGTCCCAAGTGAATTGATTACTCTAATTTGCTTGTTTTGAGCGTGCGTGCGTGTGTGAGAGAGAGATTGCGTTGTGATGGACTGGTGCACCCTGCCATGAACCCTATGCTTCAAGGATAGATGCTGGTCCAGCATGATGTTTATTGGACAAGTGGTTATTGATAATGAATAAAGTATTTAACTCAATACTTTTTCTTTTTTTTTTTTTTTTTTGAAGCGGTAGATTTTATTATTTATATGTTATTTTTGTTAATGTTGTTATGGAAATATTATGTGTTTTCTAACAGGTGTACAGGAACAGGAAGTGGAGACCAGTGTCCACTGATGAGTTGGTCCCCGGGGACATAGTTTCTATAGGTGAGGCTCTTGGCAGTGCCACTCTGATGACAATGGCTTTGAGTGTTGGCTGTTGGCGTCCGGCTTATGGTGTCACTATGCCGTGCTACTCTTATCTACTCCCATGCCTCGGTGTGATGTCGTTTGCTGGTTTTCTTCTTTCCTCAGGACGTTCTCCTCAGGAGAACCTGGTTCCTTGTGACGTCCTGCTACTCAGGGGCCGTTGTATTGTGGACGAGGCTATGTTGACGGGGGAGTCTGTCCCGCAGATGAAGGTCAGGCTGATCACATGCAAGTGCAACCCGTATTTCACGCTGCTGTGAGCTGTCTCTCACTCCATTGCAGTCTGCCCTCAGTCTTCGTCATTTGTTTCAGGAGCCAGTGGAGGATCTGGACCCGAAGAGGGTGTTGGACCTACAAATGGACTCTCGACTTCACGTCATCTCTGGTGGGACCAAGGTGGTCCAACACACCCCACCACAGAAAACAAGCACTGGGCTCAAACGTCAGTACACAGCACCCTCTGTGTGTCTTTCTCTCTTGCCGATACCACTTTGTACTTGGTGTCCTCCACACTGTCAGTCCCTACAGTATAGCACCCCTTATGGGGAGCTTGTGTGAGTGGTGCATTCAGAAAGGTACATTACAATTTACATTTTAATGTGAATTAAATTGAAAATTATACTCTCTGCAGTTATATTTTTTTGTATTTTTTAACATGAAACTAAGTTATGTGAATACTGTTCCTTTTGTGTTCTTGTATAAATGCAGAAATAAGCCGTCTGTACAGAAAAAAAACTCTTCTTTGTCTCTCTTCAGCTGTGGACAATGGTTGTGTGGCCTATGTTCTCAGGACAGGATTTTATACATCTCAGGTGAGAATGAAGCCCTGCACATTTCCAGCAGTCGGGAAACTTGCTAGAGAAAGTTTCGATCCATTTGTCCGTTAAATGGTTAAGGTTAGGTTCTCAGTATTTCTCCAGTGTGTTGGGTTGAACTTGCTGTGTAGCTCAGAACTGCTGAATCCTTCCTAGAAGTCACAAAGGTTTTCAAAACCAGTCTTTTCCAGATCTAATTCTCTAGATCTTTTGAGTCGTGCATAAATGAGTCCAGCACCACCTATGACAATCAGTTATTTAAGCAGCTATTTGAGTAATATGTGGCATCAAATCCATGAGATGTTTCTTTAATCTTGTTTCTGTTTAAAGCATTTCATCTTATTGATCCCCGAGATGGAGGTCCATTAGGATATTGCTCTAATTGCAGTCTGTTTGTATGTACAAGTTTTAGTGCAGTTTGTGAGTTCTGGCTGTTCTGTGTGTTTTTAGGGGAAGTTGCTAAGGACCATCTTGTTTGGGGTGAAAAGAGTTACGGCCAACAACCTGGAGACCTTCATCTTCATCCTCTTCCTGCTGGTGTTCGCCATAGCAGCAGCTGTCTATGTGTGGGTCGAGGGTGAGTAGGGCGCATGGATGAAAACGGGCATATCTTCTACATGTTTGCTTTCTGACTGGTGGTAGATCATGTAATAACCTGCCCCTTTCTCTTCCTCCTCATCTCCATCCTTGGCCCTACCCAGGCACACGGGATGTCAGCAGAAACAGGTATAAGCTGTTTCTGGAGTGCACGCTCATCCTCACCTCTGTGGTCCCCCCTGAGCTGCCCATCGAGCTCTCGCTG
This sequence comes from Heterotis niloticus, assembly GCA_018136845.1. NCBI lineage: Eukaryota > Metazoa > Chordata > Actinopteri > Osteoglossiformes > Osteoglossidae > Heterotis > Heterotis niloticus. The sequence goes on from CM030897.1 coordinate 27,962,426, forward strand.
GCAGTCAATACCTCCCTCATTGCCTTGGCCAAGCTCTGTGAGTTTGTGTTTGTTTGCAGTTGACATCCAGGTACAACATGCATGTAAGGACCCAGAATTGTTTTGTGTCATGATTTGTTTCTAAATCCAAAGTCATTTTTGCCATTGATACACATTCAGTTAAAGCTGAGCAATACGATTATCGCTATAAAATCCCTACATACTTATTTCATTATTTTGAATGACTTCAGACATTGCTGAAATTCATTTAAATTTCCATACCCCTCCAAATCTGTCGACTGACCCACCCATGAACGTGCATTGCCGTTTTATTAATTGCCAACATTCAAGAACACCAAACACAAGCTATAAACACTGTGGAAGAGAGTTGAGTGTAGGCAGCCCTGCACTCCTGTTGTGTTTTTCATTTATCAGGGTTTGTTTTACTTCCTGTGGTGTGGACACAGAATCACAGATACTTCTGCTGCGCAAAAGACAGAAATTGTAGAAAATAGAACAGTAAAGAAAATACAAATGAATTACATTTGAAAATGCACAATTATGCATTGGAAAGTGTTTTCATCTTTGTGGCACAAACAGCCCGCATATGTGCCCGTTTGACCATGTTTCTGTCTCTGTCTCTAGATGTGTTCTGCACAGAGCCCTTCCGCATCCCATTTGCAGGCAAGGTGGAGATCTGCTGTTTCGACAAGACAGGGACGCTGACCAGTGACAGTCTGGTGGTGCGAGGCGTTGCTGGGCTCAGGTAGACACCCCCCCCCCAGTTCACACCTGTTGTTAGCTGACAATCTGCAGTGGCCTTTGGTACATCTTTACCATGGTGTTGCAGGGAAGGCAGAGAGGTTATGCCTGTGTCTGAGATCCCTGTGGAGACGCATCGAGTAGTGGCCACCTGCCATTCGCTGGTCACCCTTGAGGATGGACAGCTGGTGGGGGACCCTCTGGAAAAGGCCATGCTGACAGCAGCTGATTGGACCCTCACTAAAGGTATTGACTTGACCTGGTCACTGGTCTTCCATAAAAGTATTGTAAAAGGAGTCTCCACATGGTCCAGTCTTCCAGTATAAAACACGATTAAAGCTCTCTTCAGCGGTAATTTAAAAGCCTGTCGTGAAGGGGTTAATTTTTAAATCCAGCCTCATTGAGTGTACAGCCATGTGAGTGAGTGGCTGACAAACTTGAATGAGTCTGTCCAGCAGTGATGCATGTAATCTCATGACCCTGTGGGGATGTCAACATGCAGATGAGAAGGTGTTCCCTCGGTCCATTAAGACACCGGGCCTAAAAATCCACCAGCGCTTCCACTTTGCCAGCGCCCTCAAGAGGATGTCCGTTCTGGCCTCCTATGAAAAGCTTGGTTCGACTGAACTCTGCTACATCTCCACTGTGAAGGGAGCACCAGAGACACTGCGGGGAATGGTGACTATTCATTATGTGACTGATATCTTGCACACACACACACACACACACACACACACACACACACACACACACACACACACACACACACCACTAAGAGAGCTACTAAACACAGTAACTACCTGAGCTTCTTCAGGGAAAACTGTACTAGTTGTGAAATTTAATGTACCCCACCTGTGTGCGTGCGTGCGTGCGTGTGTTACAGTTCTCCAAGTGCCCAAGCAGCTACGACATGGTACACAGAGAGATGTCCCGCGAAGGAGCTCGGGTTTTAGCTCTGGGCTACAAGGAAATGGGACACCTGACGCACCAGCAGGTACTTGACTCCTTGCGTATCCATGTTTTACTTCTCCTAAATCCAGTTTTTGTATGCATGCATCTGTGTGCTCACCTGATGAACCCCCTCCTTGTTTGCAGGTACGAGAGGTGAGCCGCGAGGCATTGGAAAGTGATCTGCAGTTTGCTGGATTCATGGTTGTCTCCTGTCCCCTCAAGAACGACAGCAAGGCAGTTATTCGGGAAATCCAGGAGGCATCACACCACGTGGGTTCATATTGGTTCACACAGCTGTTCACACAATCACCCCCTAATTCTCTCTCACACACACTGCCCATGCTGTGCACCCCACAGGTAGTGATGATCACAGGTGACAACCCCCTGACTGCATGCCATGTGGCCCGGGAGCTGCACTTCATCCAGAAGGAACACACACTGATACTGGGGCCTGGACACACATGGGGTGAGTGCCAGTCTGCCACTTGACAGTTTGGTCTGTTTTAAAAAAAATTTTCTTGCTTGCTTTTGTGTGCTGTGGCAGTGTTTGTATGTCTTCCACATGACATTCACCTCACTGTGTTTCAGGGGAGTGGCAGTGGGAATCTATAGATGGCCGTGTGACCGTACCGCTCCAAGCTTCATCTGTGAAAGACCTGATCAGTCAGTATGACCTCTGTATGACTGGGGAGGGGCTGGATCGCCTGACTGCAGAGCCCCGCCTACTCCAAATGCTGCTGCCCCATGTGCAAGTTTTCGCCAGGGTTAGCCCCAAGCAAAAGGTTAGAGGTTATGATGCATGTGGGAAAGGGCATAAGGACTAGAGCACAGGATAGTTCTGAGTGTGCATGCGTGTGTATGTGCATGTGTCTGTTTGTCTGCCCTTATGTAACACAGAGCATTCCTGACTAATTTTTAGGATGTCTAATTATTAACAGCTTTTTTTTTTTTTTTTTGCTGTGACGGCACCGTCCGCTCGAGTCAGTCTACACACCACTAGTCGGTTTTGTAGTGGTGCTGTATTCCTAGCAACTCTCAGGCGTTGCTGTATTAATGAATAATAAAGTGGCAGGTTAACATCTAACAAGTTAACGCATGAGCTGACAGATCCTGATCACATATTAGATGGCAGGTACCTACAAACACTGATGGTGATTATTTTCACATCATTAATAATATATGGTACCAGTATAAAAGAAAGGGCAAATACTGAAGAAAATTACTACATCAGTACTGTGCTAGTTAATACTTGTCCGAAATATTTATGACAACAATTAAGAGAGTAAAGGCAAAATAATTGAATCTTGCAGCTCCCCTGGGCATGGTCAGTGGCACCCCATGGTACTTTGGTGTACTTCTTGAAAACCACTGAGTTGGTGAATTACTGTAGCATTAATAGTTTATGTTGAAACACAGTCAACAACCTGTGGTTAAACAGCGCCCAGCCCTGTGCATGTGCTGATGCGATGTGTTGGCGTGTGATGCTCTGTGTCGCAGCGTGCTGACGGCTGAACCATGATGAACACATTTGGGTCTTTTTCAGGAGTTTGTCATCACCAGCCTCAAAGGCTTGGGTTTTGTGACACTCATGTGTGGGGACGGAACCAATGACGTTGGTGCTTTGAAACACGCCCATGTGGGTAAGTCTTGTCTACCACCCGTCCTCTCTTATAAGAAACCCCAGCTTATTAGTGATGCAGTTCTTCAAAGTAACCTGCAGCTTGCTCACTTGCCACAAATGGAGGTTCATATCAGCTGCAAAGCAGTAACTAATAACTTATATGGATACTCTGATCCCTTGCTCTGTCTCAGGGGTTGCGTTGCTCGCTAATGCCCCCGAGCGCATACCCGAGAAGAAGAAGCGAGGCAGGGACAGAGAGCCTGCTGTCGGGGACGTCAGGCCCTTTCCGCCTGTATCAGCATCTGGAACAAAGCTGACCTCCCGAGCAGCCAAGCAGAGGATCATGGCCCAGAGGGAAGATCAGCTCGCTGCACAGAAGGTGCAACCCCCATGTTCCTGTAACCCAGTGGAAGATGTAGTGGCAGGTGCAGCTGCTTAATAGCTTCTGTGTTTCCTGCTCTCCAGGAGAGGATCAGCCAGGTGCTACGGGAGTTAGAGGAAGACCAGATGCAGGTGGTGAAGCTGGGAGATGCCTCCATTGCTGCCCCCTTCACTTCCAAGCTGTCCTCTATACAGTGCAGTGAGTAACACACATACACCCACACGAATACATGTGACTTATACGCTCCTGTCCTTATCATATGAGGCTGACTTGTTCTGTGCTTGCGTTCCCAGTCTGTCACGTGATCAAGCAGGGGCGTTGCACACTGGTCACGACACTGCAGATGTTCAAGATCCTGGCGCTGAATGCACTTGTGTTGGCCTACAGCCAGTCTGTGTTGTACCTGGAGGGAGTCAAGTTCAGCGACTTCCAGGCCACTCTGCAGGGCCTCCTGCTGGCTGGCTGCTTTCTGTTTATCTCTAGGTCAAAGGTAAGAGGGCACAGACTCAATACAACAGCATCATGCGCCCCTCAATTCACTGTGCCATCTCTACCACAGTGGTGCAAATTTTGTATGCTGTACATTTATGCTAGTTGTAGTTATGTCTGGTTGGAATGAAAGCATTAATTTCATCTTTTTTTTTTTTTTTTTTTTTTTTTTTTTTTAATCTACCTTAAAAATATTAATGAAGACCACAGTTCAGTGAAAATGTTGACTGGATCGTATAATGAAATAAAAAAAAAAATCAGAAATGCTCTATGTTTTGTAACCACAGGTTCTGCTTTGTATATGTTTAGTAAGTTTCGGTGTCATCTTCACTCACAGCCCTTGAAGACTCTGTCTCGAGAGCGCCCACTACCTAACATCTTTAACCTCTACACTGTGCTAACGGTCCTGCTGCAGTTTGCAGTCCACTTCTGCAGCCTGGTGTATCTGTACCGGGGTGCACAAAGCAGGAGTCCTCCCAGGTATTTTCTTTCTTTCTTTCCTTCTCTCTCTTTTTCTCAGCATTGCGTCAGTTGCAATTTAATGTTTACCTCAACAAAATTCATGCAAATTCAGTACCCCCCTCCCCCCACTCTTCCCCCTGCAGGGAGGAGCAGTTTGTGGACCTATACAAGGAGTTTGAGCCGAGTCTCATCAACAGTACTGTATACATCATGTCTATGGCCATGCAGATGGCCACGTTTGCTATTAACTATAAGGTGTGTATGCAGTTAAGGTTCTGTCAGTAAATACTGTCAGTAAATCCCACTTCTGACAACCCAATTCCCTTTTGTGCACATTTCAACACATGGTACACAACCATGTGCTTGACAAATAAACTCTTTTGACTCTTTGACTCTTTGACATGGTGCTTGTGAATCATTCAATTGTTATGGAGGTTTATGCTCGTGTCTCAGGGCCATCCCTTCATGGAGTCCCTGACCGAGAACCGTCCCCTACTTTGGAGCATCGCACTGTCCGGCCTGGCCATTGTGGGGCTGCTGTCGGGGTCCTCGCCAGAATTCAACGAGCAGTTTGCCCTTGTGGACATTCCCACTGAGGTTTGTGTTGTGTGAATTTTTCACAAAATTAGTGCTTGCAGACCAACTACTTCATCTTAGCTTGATAACATTGATTTTCCCCTGTTCTGTCTTTTATTCTCCACCCATCTCCATCGCTTCCTCAGTTCAAGCTTGTGATTGCCCAGGTCCTTGTGCTGGACTTTGTCACCGCCCTGCTGGTGGACCGAGTACTGCAGTTCCTTCTGGGCAAAGGAACTCTGAGGCTGCCTTCCTGAATCACTATGACAACTGCTGCTCCTAGACAACCTGTGCTCTTAGTGATGGGACTGTGGAGATGAAGGGAAGAAAAAGGAGAGAGGACATGGCTGGAGCCTAAACTCAGGAGAGCTGAGCCCCACTGGCAGCCATGCAACCGCATCCCTCATCTGTTGCGCTTTTTCTCTTTTTCAGCCTTATGTTTGTGTGTGTGTGTGCGTGTGTGTGTGCGCGCTGCTTTCTCATCTTGTTACCCTCAGCCCCTGTCTTCACCTTCCTCTCTCCCTTTCTGTTTAACCTTTTCCTCCTCTCTGTCTCTCCTGCTCTATTCCTGTGCTCACGCTTTCTGTTTTCTCTCCTCCCTTTCCGTTACTCTACAGCAAGCCAAGAAGACAGCAGTATTGTGCAGAGCGTGTGTACGCGTGCGCGAGGGGGGGGTTCGCCAGTGACAGCGCGAGGGCATATGTCTGCGTTGTCCGCTCACACGTAACTGGGGCCGTTTTCCACAACAAGGGCCAAGTGTTTCTCTTATCATCCCCTCTGTTTTGTAAAAAACAAAAACAAAAAAAAAACTGAATACAAACTTATAAAAAAAAAAAAAAGACCAACAAATACTGATGTCACTCTAATTCCATACTGTCATTTTTCTCCCCATACTGATTCTTTAAGAAATGTGTGCTTAGTCTTTCAAAGAGGTGTATCACCAGGGACTGTCAGGCAGCGGTAGATCAAAGTGTATTAAAAACAGGACTGAGTCCAAAGAACTGTGACAAACTAGGAAATCGGTTATGAATCAATGTCAACTTATGGCATCTCATGGATATTTGCTCTGAATTGTGTAGTCTTAAGCCAGTTGGCTATTATTTGATAGAAGGACATCAGTAAAGGGCGGAAAAAAAAAAAAGTAACTTTCTGAAATATTTTGTGAGAAATTTTTACTCCAGGACTCCAAAAAGAAATCTCTTCCGGTTGCATTTAATATTGTATTTTATCGCCCTTCTAAGATCCTGTGCTCTAAAATCAATATTACACAATATTTTGATGCCTGTATTAAATGTTGTACAAAAATTATCTTAAAGCACTACAGTGTAAGAAACAGATGGATGGATTATAAGGAAGCCGACTGTGCGTACAGCCCAGAGCTTTTGTAGGCAAAAACGTGACACAAACGACAAACCCACCCGTGGCTGTGGTCTGCAGCGCTGACCAATGACAAAATAGTGTTATACTTTTAATTGCTGAGTGCTTTTAATACTTTATTTTGTAAGATACCAACTCTTTGCAGTTTATTACAGCTTTTAAAAGTATATGCTGTTTGTTACACTGACTTAAAGATACAAAGTCTCTTGTATAAGAGTAAGACTCTTGTACAAAGTCTGTAAAAGCTACATTTATTTATTGGTAAAGGGGTGTGAAAACCTAAGGGAGGAGGTATAATAAATAAAATTCTAACACTTCCTTTTATGCATCCTCTTGCCCAGTGCATGGTCCTGTAAGCATGGGTTCAGGAGGCAGGGTGCACCCTGGATGGGACATCAGTCCATTGCAGTAAAACACTTTTTATTCATTTCAAACTACATTAAAGATAAAACTCCTCTAAAGTGAGTGAAAAGTGTGTTATCTTCACCACCTCAAATATTCAGTCAACTATTCATCGCTTTGTCAGACAAAAGCAGTTTCTTCTCTTTATCGCCGACATCGCAGAATTTCCGACGGGGGGTGTCAACACTGTGGAAGCGAGTTAAACCAAGATAGTTCGCCACTTTTGCTTCGTTTTACGGAGGACCGAACGAGAAAACGCAGACGGCTTTTACCCTGAAACAGACAGATATTTCAGACGAACGATGCAAGAAAAATGAAAGCCAGACGATGTTCGTCTGCACTTGCATCCTACGGACTCCATTCCCCGGCATCCCAAGTGCTTGCGCATGCGTGGAACCCGTTCAGGATGTAGCGCGAATTCAAACATAAGAGCGCGCGTCCGGAATCTAAAATGGCGGAACGTCCAGCTGCGGTGTTAGTAGAGAGGTTCGTTTTAAGGTTTTTTGCTTTATTGTTAGTTTCTGTCGTAGACATTACAAAGAAAACATGTGTCTGTTATTTTGTGTCTTTCGTTGTACTTTAGTTTTTCGTTGTAACTGCACGCACTGTATACGGACGAGCTGACAAATAAAAACGCTTGACTCTTATTGATAATCTTGCTTTTACTACGATTTACACACTTAACATTATTGCTTATTTCTTCTGTAATTTTCCGTTGTCTTGACAACTGAACATTTTTTATTTCCCCTCGACAGCTGTCAAGTCCCTGTGGACGAACAGACCCAGGTTTGTCATTTCCAGTCTTTGCGGATTTTATTAACGTATGAATGAGACTGAAGGTTTTATTCAAACCTGTCCTTTACTGTCATGTGCTGAAAATGTCCTGTAAACACCGCATTTAATGGTGCTTATAGTTTTTACTCTTGAGCCTTGTTTTTATTTCATTATCTTCACTCCCTTTGTGTACAGTATAGTGGATCAGTGAACTTGTAAAGGGAATGTTGGTTGTTACTAAGTTATTTCATTAACCAGCACAGTTTTCCAATGAGACATACAGTACTAAACAGTAAGCTTTGCAATGATTTATCAATTTATTCAGCAGGGAGATTTTTGCTGTATCAGTTCAAGGTAAAACCAGGGAATGACAGTAAAAACTGTGATTTGGACCCAGATCCCATGAATACACAGTCAGGTCCATAAGTATTTGGAGAATGACACAGTTTTCAGTATTTTGCCTCTGTACACCACCACAGTGGATTTGAAACTATTTAAGGGGTTTAACCATTTAGGAATTACAGCTGTTCATATACATTGTCCCCCATTTTCAGAGGCTCAAAAGTAATTGAACAATTGACTTGCAAGCAGTTTTATGGCCAGAAGTGGCCTCTTCCCTCATTATTTTATGACAAATTAAGCAGATAAAAGGTCTGGAATTGATTCCAGTGTTGAATTTGAATCTGGTGCGCTCCATGGGAATATGCGGCCCAAACAAGTATTGATGCAAGTGAAAGAGGCCAATATTAGACTTAAAAAAACAAACGTATGAGAGAAATAGCAAAAACTTTAGGAGTGGCAAAATCAACAGTTTGGTACATTCTTAAAATGTATGTTTTGGGTGTCATTGTCCTAATACTTATGGACCTGGCTGTAAATGGCTGTTCCTGTGTCCCTTCTTCCATTTAGGCCTCCCCAAGAGGCACAAAGAGGAGTTCCTGTGCGAATCTTATCCAAGAGCCCCCCCAGAAATCCCCATGTACACTCCAACCAGATGCCTGTGAAGCTCCACCTATGGGAGGGGGGATGCTGGACTGCACGCTAGGAGCGGTGCAGGATGAGGGGCAGGCCCGGCAACAATGTGACGAGGGTCCAAAACTCAGCCCTCGCACCCGAAGGAAGTCTTGGAGGAGGTCAGGCAGAGGAAGGCGCTCGCTACTTCCCCTGCCATGCCGTGATCATGGTGAGTCACCTCAGGGTCTCCAGCTGCCTTGGATCCTGACTGCATGACTGTTGGCCTGCCTCTTAATTCCTAAGTGAAATAGCACTAAAGCACTGGAATGTGTCCAAAATGCAAATTACAGGCTGCAAGATCACAAAAAGATGGCTGATACTATATAGTATGTAATGTCTACCATAAATTATCCAAGTTCTTTTTGCACATATATAATTGTAATACTTAAACATAATGCAACACAATAATTTTTTATTTTACACAGTTAACATTCAATATTTAATTTACTTTGATGTTTGGACATGCTCCTTGTGACCTATTCATAGTAATGATTGTGGCCCCTGACCAGGAAAGGTCTGTCACTGTTGAATTGCTGTAAAAGTATTACCCGTTGACAAACTAGCATCCTGTTTCTGGTGTATTTGGCTCGTGCTTTTTGTTTCTTAAGTAGACTGGACCACCGAAGCCATATATTGAGCAAGTGGTTACTAAAAATGGATGGATATGTAAAAATATGAGGGTCTGCCAAGTACAGTGTGTCTGTGTACATTGAGATTCAGCGACAACAAACGTTCCTCTTTCAGCTCTATGTAAGACCATCAGCGTGACTTTGCCTGAGGAGGAGAGGCTGGAGAAGCTAATGGAAGAATCAATGAAGGTTGGCCTTGCTTAATAACCTGACTTTTACCTCCCAGATTTGCTATTTCTTCACTCAGAAAAAAATCACCCAGTTGATAGAAAGTAAAAGGAAAAACTTGTCATCATTAAACATCAGGGTCACAGACTGAAAATATTTGTCTTATTCTAGTCCTCGTGTTGTCTCTCTCTCTCTGTCTCTCACACCCACTACCTACTCTCTGTCCACAGCTTGCTGTGCAGAAACTGAAGGAGACCTTATGCTGCACTGATGGTGCGGACTTGGACCTCTTTCAGAAGCACAGTGAGTCCCCACCTAAAGTCTGATGTTGATGCTTACAGGAATATTTTTATTTTGTGCTCCATTTTCTTCCATGTTCATACTTCATTCTACATTTCTGCTGTACTTTGTCTAGTTGAAGCTGTTGTGTAGAGTATTTCCATGCAGTGTGTGTGTGTGTGTGTGTTATTCATAATTGCTAACCGATTCTCTGCCACAGAGAAGAGTGTGGAACTAAAGTGGCAGTGCTTGGCCAAGGAGATCAAGTCAGCATCACAGAACCAATCCTCCCCAAAAAGGTAGTTCTACTTCTACTACTTCTACTTCCCATTCCTGTCCTGCCATGCTTTCAACATCCACCTCTCCACCACATGACTTAACATCTCTCCCCCCCCCCCCCCATGGCATATCCAGGGATCCCAAGATGGAGATGACAATAGAGAGCATCCGCAAGTCCATTAGCAGGTGTGACCTCTCTCTTCTACATATCAGGGGATTTAAGTAAATTAGGATTATGAGCATTATTGTGTTGGTGAGAATTCATACTACTGTTTTGTGAGAATTTGTTCAGTGTCTGATGGTTCTGGAAACCCAGCATGTTTTCTGCTCTGTGTGTCAGCCTACAGACAGAGTGTGCATCCTGGGAGGCCCTGCTAGAAAAACACCGTGCTAAAGCACAGGAGCTGGCACGGTAAGATGGTCAACTTCAATGAACTTTTTTACCGACAGGGCTGAGTTTACAGCAATTGTGACTGACTTTCATCACGGATTAGTAAAACTGCTTTAACTACTACACCACCTACTGCATATCATGCTCAGCAAATGCTGATGTCCCTAACAGTGCAACTAGTATTTGATCTCATCTCTTGCTGCTCTTCTCCTTGGACTTGTACAGGCGTGTGGAGCAAGGCCGAGCTACAGGCTTGAATTTGGACCTTACCACTTTGGGCCAATCCTCCCAGAGCCAGTTGGTCCTAAGCAAGCCCGACTACAGCAGCATTCTGGACAGACAGCGGTTAGCCTTGCAAACCATGGAGCTGCTGGTAGGAGCAGGGGTGCCAACATCTTTGCCCAGAACAGTTCTAGGCTCTGATCTTTATACACTGTTCAAGCTACTGGTTTGTTTATATATTCATGTGTTTCTTTCAGATGGACACACAATGTAAGATTGTGAGGGAGCTGTTGTCCTTCCAGGAAGAGTGTCAGATAGCTGTGAAAAAGACAAGCAGCAGACTGGGTGTGTGTGTGTGTGTGTGTGTGTCTCAGTCTATATTTGTGTATATACATCAATTTTAAAAAAAAAAAAAAAAAAAAAAAAAACTATCCTGGTGTGAAGCAGGGTAAACCCTGGAAAGGATGGAAGTTCATCATGACGGAACACTCACTATTTTATAACCTTAATCTTTTAAATGTTTGTTACATGTTCAGTTTGGGCTTTCACTTTTCTTTATTAGCCACACAACAAAACTAATTTGATTAATTTTCAAGTGAGGGCCTGTGCAAAATTTTGCATGTAGCTATAGTAAATAAAAATAATTTAAAAGACTTAATTTCTTTTAATATTACACTACATAAAGACTGCAATTTAAAATGCATTAAATTACCATCACTCAAAGTCCTGTTTGGTGCCAGTTGTTGACCAGTTTATCATGTAATTTTGTGTAACAGCTAGGTATAGACATAGGTTGCTTTGACTTGACAGAAAACAAATGTGGTGCTTGTTTGATTTTTGTTTTATGTTTGCACTTCCTCAGCCTCTGCTGCTGGTTTTCCGGACATCTCCTCCTCCTCCTCCTTGGTAAGACAGTTGATCCAGATCGACCCCGAGTCCTCCCACTGAGTGCCAGACACCCAGCCTCATAACTGTCCCTCGCTCACACCAGGAAAAGTGGGAAAAATCCGCTGTACAGTGTCTGTGTTGTCCTTTGTCTTTTTTATTCCACATCCAGTGCCAATTATGTTTCCAGTCCTACTTACTGTCACACATCGATTATGAAAGTTTTGATTTGCGTGTCCTTTTGCATTGTTTGTACGTTGTTTGTTCACCACCACTAGACGGCAGTGTTGCCCTTAATACGGCGTTCAGCAACTTTCTATGTCTTGAGTTTTGTACTTTTTTCCTTATTCAGATATTTGTATTGTCTAACTTTCTTCCTAACCTGTAAATTATGTATAGTTTTCTACTTGATTAGCCAGATAAAAGTTGTGTGGTTGAAATAAATGAGATGGCCAATTGCACCCTAAAATTTTCTTTGTGTTGCTACTGCACCCGTATCTCGACCGCAGTCCCGCTGACACTTAGCCCACCTAAATCCTCCACAGTGCGCATTCCTGTCTGATGAAGGAAACACGTGTGCGTGCGCGCACCCAGTACTGTGCTCAGAGGTTAAAATGTACATGTACTGTATTCATGTTCCTTTCCCTGCTGCCTTGTGTCACACAGGCACAGCTACACGTTCCTGTCTTTCTCCTCCGTTCACTGCCTGTGTCCGGCATCTGACTCTCGGTTGAGCTTTACTCATGGTGCTGGCAGCCCCAGGTGTGTCGTAGGTCGTGAGCTTACAATGAAACCGCACCCCATCACTTGCACATGTTTACAATGTTATGTGAACTGTAGCGTTTTCTTTATTTTGGGGTCAGTATTTCTCTTTGGTATTGGGGTGTTTCTATAGTTTGAACAATCAGGGTTTTTTTTTTTTTTTTTTTACCCTGTATTTCCTCAGTCTCCCAGTTCCTGCATGTGATCTCTGCAGATGTGCTTGTAAATGTGTATTTTTGCCGCATGTCAGTCAGCCTCTGTCTGCCGATCTTTCTCATGACCACCGGGTGTTTTGAGTGAATTGCGGTGTTTCTCACCCACAGCTGTTCTAGTCTGCTCGCTGAACAACTTTGCTCTGCTCTCCTGCTGCCCTCCGTGTGACTCGGCTTCAGGCTTACACCCCGTCCCCTTCCCCCCGCCCCATCCCCCTCCTCAAGGCCGTTGGAGTGGAACGTAGCCCTGACACAACGCCAAAGACGAACACAGGCATGCCTCCTTCAACCCCCCTGTTCCCGGTTCAGCCCTGTTGAGGTACTGGGGGTGCAGGACGGAATGTAGGCGCCTCTGCAGGTAACATCCCATCCAGATCCAGTCTTGAGTTTCTAAAAGTTTGCATAAGCTACATAAACCAAGCAATGGGGACGAAGGCTGCCATCAAAATATACGAAGGCCCGATGAGGACGGTCGGTGAGTCACAGGGCGACACTGGAGGCCAAACGTCTTACAGGAAGGCTTTAAAAACCGCCTCATTCTGTGCAACATGGGGAAAAGGTGCTATGGCATGTTCCTGTTCTGCAGGAAAATGACACGTGTAGACAGGTGACACCGGAGACCTGAGGAATGAGGCCAGGGGGCCACGGGACCAGGAAGAGCTCCGAGAAATTTTCACGGGGGTTTGTTAAAACAGTGCGACAGACACTTTCTGGAAGCGTAACATGATTGTACGAAGGCTTGGGCAAGAGCAGGGGGTGAGATTACAGCAGAGTGCTGGAGGTGGGCTACCAAGGGGCAGTTGGAGGCTAAGGTGGGGGAGGTTTTTGTGCCAAAAGGGAGGCAACAACTGACAGGGAGCAGAGGTGTACAGAGAGCGAGAGAGAGGGGCTGTCTCTAGAGAGACGATTCGGGGCACCCAGGGCAGCACCAGAAGAGCGATCGATTCTTATTTAAATGAAAATGAGGCAGAACGCTGGTGGGGCTGGAAGGGGGGTGGGGAAGAACACAGAACACGCATTCAGTAAAACTCAAACATGCATAACCGCGGCGGCACGGGCACCGCAACCGAAACACAAACGCATCGCCGTTCCATTTGCATATGTAAAGCATCGTGGGGAGAAAGGCCGGCCGCCTCCGTTTCCTGCAGCAGGGGAAAGTGCACTGGAAGGGGCTTGGAAAATACTTCCCACGGCAGCTCATAATTTACCCGCATTTCCTTAAACGCAGAGACAGTTTCCCATGGTCCTCAGGGCCGAGATGTGTGCGACTCCCTGTTGTTGCTCGCGCCGTGGACCCGAGAGTCACGCCCTCGCCCCTTCGACAACGTTTGATTCCCAGCGCCGGGCTGGTTTCTCGGCCACGATGGGTTCCCGTATCCCGGGCGCGGGTCTGAAATCCACATTGCGCCGCCGTCTTTAGTGTGTATTTGAATTACTTTAGCGTTCGCACCCACGTCTGCCTCCCACCCCACCTATAGGGTCTCGATTAGGCGCACGAGGCCTTTGAGTCCTTTGAGAAAATTGGCCTAACGCTGTGGAAAACCGTCCTCCCCTCTCGGCCTTTTGCAGGCCGGGCCTGTAAGACAGCGGGGGGCTCGGGACCGTGCGCACGGGGGGGATCGCTCCCTCTCTCGCCCGCAGCCGCCTGTGTCAGATTGATTAGTCGCAGATTGCAGGCGAGAGATGCGCCGGGAGTCAGCACAAACGGCCGCTCCGCTCCCCGGCTACGGGCTCATCGCGGCTGAACCACGAGGGGTGACTGCCAGCGGCTCCTCCTCCTCCTCCCGTGCCACGACACATCCGTCTGAGAGACCCCGCTTGTGTCCTGCCGTGATAAACTGCCGCAAAATGGTCCGCGTCTGCAGAAAATGTGAAGAAGCGCTTGTTTTTAATCTGCGCTTGTCGGCCTCCTTCCCCCAAAAGACTGATTGAACGCTTCATTCGGAAGACGTGCGTGCGCCCTGCGGTCCAGCCCCGCATCTCACCGTGCCTCGTCTCGCTTGACTGGAGTAACTCCACGAAGCGCCTCACCGTGCAAACGCAGCTCTCAGCAACTGGGCCCACAGTGAAACTTCTCAGCAGCAACAGAATGAATATACGCTCACAAAATATACTCTGCCCGAGCAAAAAAAAGTCACTAATATTTTGTTAGCTTTGACTACGGCACGCGTTCGCCGTGGCATCGTTTCGATAAGCTTCTGCAATGTCGCAACATTTATTTCCGTCCAGAGTTGCACGAATTTTTCGCCAAGATCTTGTATTGATGATGGGAGAGTCGGATCGCTGCGTGAAGTCTTCTCCTGCACATCCCAAAGATTCTCAATGGGGTTAAGGTCTGGATTCTGCGGTGGCCGATCCATGTGTGAAAATGATGTCTCTCTCATGCTCCCTGAAGCACTCTTTCACATTTTGAGCCTGATGAATCCTGGTATTGTCATCTTGGAAGAAAAAAATCCATTGATGGAAAAACCTGCTCATTCGGTATATTCAGGTAGTCAGCTAAGCTCATTTTTTGGGCACGTAACGTTGCTGAACCTAGACCTGACCAACGGAAGCAACCCCACATCAAAGCACTAAGTTAAATCCAGGTTTGGACTTTTTTTTTTTTTTGGCCGGGTAGTGTATTTTAAAGTATTTTGTCCTAAAAGATTTACATGCTTTCTGGACTTGGTGTGTTAAATAGTGTACGGTTGCTCATTTGGGAAGCAAACTAACTTTTATCCCAATTGGGATTAGAGCTGACTACCTTTGTAAACTGCGGGATTAACACAACAGATGTAGTAAAGTATACATAGGAAGCATAACAAACCATGTAAATGAGAAGCAGGGAACTCAAATCCTCACCGAACGTACGTACCTGCATGCCAGGTAACACGAGGGCTTGGCTGTGGCGCTTCTGAGGTTCGTCCACACCAATTACTACAACTGGATTGTCTTAAAACTGATCACCTGTACTTTTGATTTCAGGAGTAAACGCACCCAGGAAGTGCAGGGTGAACTCGGAAGCCGCAAAACTGTGGGGCAGGAAGGGAACTAGGTTCTGGCGGGTGACAGTACCCGAAGCAAGCGGTGGGCACGGTTTTGGGGAAGGGAATAATGATTTTGACATGGAGAAAGTCACCTGTAGTGCCCTCATGTAGTTTTTTTTTTTTTTTTTTTACTGGATTTTGCTGTTTCGGAATGTTTGTTTCGCACAAGGGTGTATTTTATGTGCAGTATATATTTCCCAAAATATATGCCTGTATAGACTAAGATTTGTTGTGGATTCTAACTCATAACGGTGGCCAAGTCTTCAAAGCAGCTGTTCCGTGTTCAACGTGGTACTTTCTGATGTCCTGGTACAGTACTTTCCAAGCAGGAGGGGGGCCTTTGTGCGTCGTCTCATAATGATCAATCTGCAGTACTTCTCTCCCTTTCTCCCATTTACAGGCATGGCCTGCGGGGTGGGGAGAAGGGAATAAGCCTTAAAAACAACAAAACTGTCTCCTAGCAACCACTCTGGCCTGCTGTCACTCAATCAGGTGGGGGGGGAGGGGGCTTAAGGAGGACAAATGTAACTTCAAACTTGCATTTATCGCCCTTCCCCCTACTGCCCGGCCATCAGGCGCTGCAAAAGGGGGCGGGTAATTCTCTACTGTGCTCAACTCCCCCCATCACCGCTACACGCATTTGTTCGGCCCTCTCCCATGGCAACCGAAACGCCCGTCAAAAACAGGGCCGCCATCGCGCACCCCACACTACGTTCACCCATTAAAATTAACATGGAACCTGTAGTAGATACATATTTTGAGATGTATAATAGCAAAAAATGAACAGGCAGATATAAGCGTTTGCATGCAGTCTACACCTTGCACATATTCATATCCTCTCTGCAGTTTATTACTGCAGCCCAAGGAAATATATATATATATATATATATATATAAGTAAATGGCAAAATGCACAGGGTCATTACGTGTAAGCCACTTCATCGCACTGATCTTCACTGTTATTCACTTCAGTACTGGAGGATCAGGACACAGCAGCAATAGTGCTCTGTGGAGTTGTACGCAAATATTGGGGGACACAAGGCGATCACATAATTCCTCAAGCAAATCTCTACATTACAGTTGTAATGCCATGGAGGCCTGACTGAAACTTGCGGGCTGCATTGTACAGAAATGTAGTTGAGCAACCAGGAGAAGCACACTGAGATAGTTTGCAACAAACAGCCTTACACTGAGCCAAATGTCTTGGGATTACGACATATTCCCAATGTTTTTTTTTTTTTTTAATGATCTGTTCCATTTTAACTTTTGGTGAATTATGCGCACTTTTCACAAGAATAAGTGTTCCTACTGACCTATATTTATGCAAGGCCTTCGCCCAAGACACGATATTAGGTCGGAACCTGGGAAGACGGGAAAATGCATTCTGTTCATATTTTTGGCGCTCCTTCGCGGAAAAGGTCCGCGGGTGAATTTCACGACGGTCCCCAAGTCTGAGCGGCACGACAGCCGCGCTCTGCCCGGTGACGTAGAGCGTGCGTGCGCGCACACGGTGCCGCGGCGCGCCGAGCGAAGCGGGGAGAACGGCGAAAGAGCGTCTGCGAGCGAGAAGCGGAGAGAGGAAGAAAAGAGAAGAAAGGAGCAGGAAGCGGAGGGGGAACCGATGCCTGGCACCGTGCCTCCCGTCGCACCTTTCTCCCCGGCTCTTCTCCCGTCCTCTTCCCGTTTTTACCACGAATTCCTGTGAGTTGACGGCGCGCGCGCCCCCGCAGGAAACCCGGGAGCGTTTTAGGGAAAAAGTCGGCTAATAATTCGCTTCGGCCAAGTTTGTCAATACACGTATGTGACTTTCCGAGCTCGTGGAGGGAATGCCCGGGTTCGGGCGGGTCTGCACGCCGCAGTGCTAATCTGTCACTGCCGGGCGCTCGCTGTTCATCGCTCTTTTGTTTAAGAAAAAAAAAAAAAAAAAGAAACCTTCCTTCCCTGCTTTCTCGCCGTCGTCTGTGCGCCTAACTGCGGCGCGCGTGTGTTGGGAGTGCGTCCGTGGGTGTGAGCGTGTTTCCCCCCCACACACCACCACCACCACCCCTTCAGAACCTCGTCGCTCGCACTATGGCGCGGTCCACTCCGGGTCCACTTTGAGGGAAGCGATGCGCGTCGCCGGCACACCGCTCTGAGCGCGGCCGGCTCTCGGCTCTCTTTGTTGGCGGCGCCGAGGACGCGGGCACCAGCGCTCGGCTTGCAGTTCGCGCTCGTTGCCGCGCATCCCTCGCGTTTTTTTTTTTTTTTTTTTTTTTTTTGGTGAAGGGGGGGGCCGGCGCTGGATCCTTCGCGCTCCCGTCTGCAGGAGAAGAAAGGAAGGAGAGAGGAGGGGAAAAAAGAAGACGAGCGCGTGTTAGGCAGCGAGCGGCTGGCGCGCGCGTTCCTGCGTTCCACCCGTCCTTTCTTGGGGGGGGAAAGAAGAGATCGTAAAACTGCGCCCGCAGGATTTTTCTCCCCGCGCACGTCCGCTGAAGACCTTTGTTTAATTTTTTTCCTACCCCCCCCCCCCCCCCAATTTTTTTATTTTTATTTTTTATTTTTTGCTCTCCGACTCTCCGTCGCCGGGATTTGCTGCCGTTGTTTGTTGCTTCTGTGTGTTTGTGTGCTGCTCTTGTTTATTTCCGGGCGCGGAAACACGGCGAGGCCCCCCGCGCGCTATGGATGAGCAGACCCGTATGTTGGCGGGTCTGACGGCGCTCGGCGCGTTGCCGCAGGCGGACGTGGGCGAGTCGGACCCGGTGCGCAAACAGCAGCAGCCGCCGGGGCCTCCCCTGGGCCAGCCGCAGCAGGACATCGGCGACATCCTCCAGCAGATCATGGCTATCACGGACGAGAGCCTGGACGAGGCCCAGGCCAGGTGAGCGGGGCAGGAAGGTGTGCCATACAATGCAATGATGCGGCAGGCAGGCAAGCAGGAGCTGGGGGTCTGCAGGTGTGTGTGTGTGTGCGTGCCCTACGTGTGCTGTGGTCCACCATCCATCTGACCCTCCGGCGCCATTCCCAGGCAGCACTCAACTCTTGTTCCACAGAGTGGGCAGGACCGTCAGGCACTGCAGTCCACATGGTAGTAGCCGGGTTGGCTCCAGTTGGGGGGTCCGATGTGACCACCATGGGAGAGACAGGTGTTTTCACTGCCATTTACAGCTGTGTGTGTGTGTGTGTGTGTGTGTGTGTGTGTTTGTGGGGGGGGTGAGGCTCGGGTTCAATAGTGTTTGTTGACATGTGTCAGTGAAAGGTGGCAAGGATCTTCTGTCGCTTGGCCTCAGTAACTGGTTTGGGTCCTGCAGACTTGGTTGAATACCGGTTTGACGAACGCGGTTTGCGGGTCGCGTGGGCCTCCCACGCATGTACAAAGGACCGAAGGGGTTGCAGTTTTCTTGAGTCTTTGGACTTTGTGATGTCCTGTTACAGGTCACCTGAGGCCGGAGCACAGGGTCTTCAGACTGATGTGGTATCAATTTCAGTGAGGTGGTGCAAGTCGATGGTTGACGTGCTGAAGTTGTCTGTAGCCAAAAGACAGAGCTTGACTAGGTGTAGTGTTCTGTTATACTGACTGTTGACCCAGCAGGGAGAGTGGTTAATATCTGTTACTAGGATTAATAATATGATGCTGGTCTCGGTTGTGGCGATCGAGAGATATTCCTTTCCCGTGGTACTCTGTGACTTTGTCTTCTGTAGCTGTGCTACCTTTGAGTGCGCCTGGCGGACTGTAGTTGCGAAGGATCTACGTTCAAACCCCTGACCATAGCTGTCCTCTTGGCTGGTTGAGTTTGATAAATTTCCCATCATTCCATTTGCATAGATAATGCAAGAGCCCTTAATGAAGTCACCCATGTGTTGAGAAGGGATCCGTGAAATTTTAATGGCCGCTGGCTCGTTGTCTTGCGTCCTACCAAGCTAAAGTGTTGATTTCCTGGCGTCTTCAAGGTTTACCCAGAGCCAAAGCCACCCCAGCCCACACCTTGCACACTGGATATTTGGGATGTGCCGGTTAAACAGATGTGCTGGAGGGGTGGGGGGGACCCTGTTCCAATGGGATAATGGCAGTCGAGACAAAAGGAGGCTGGCCTGGGGCACCCTGGTCTCCGTCGCTGCGGTCATTCCTGGATCCATCTCCCGTTGAAGACGTTTCGCCGAAGCGTTTGACCACCTGGTTCCCTTAATTAATTCAGCCCCCCTCCGCCACTCGCTTTTCATTGTGTGCTCGGCTCAATCAATTCTCTGATAAACGTGCTAGACTGCAGCTGTCCCCCAGTCCTGGTCTCTCAATGGTATCGTGTGTGTGTGTGTGTGTGTGTGTGTGATGGTGAAGTTATTAAAAGTTTATGCACCATACATGTTTGTTTGCTTTGTGTGTGGATTGGCTCTGAGCAGTCTGTTCAGCCCTATATCCTGTTAAGGTGGCAGCCCTCCCTTGGGTGCTCAGGGGCCGAACCCGGGACCGCTGCCTATTGATAGCGCATTTTGCATGTGATGTGCGAGAGAGCCCGGCACTGCTCCGCACTTCTATCCGCGTGTCTCGATCCCAAACTCATCTGGTTGCCAATAAAACACTCATTATTCTGTTACGTTACCATTCAGTAGCACATCCCACTCTAAAAATAACTCATTTTTATGAACATGGTATCTGTTGAATTCCCATCACGGGAACAGAGTTGACTTGTTCCAGTTGTGTGTGTGTGTGTGTGTGTGTGTGTCTCATGAGGAGCTCTGAATTTTATCTGCAGATTGTTACTTACCTTTTTCCCTGTTGGCATATGCTTTTCTGTTCATTATCCTCCCCAAACCTACACGCACACAGTATGTCCCTCTAGTGCGATCACTGTATTTTGGTTTAATCTGTGTATTCGGATCCAGTTGACTTTTTTTTTTTTTATCAAATATTTGTGGATTAGTATCTCCAAAACACACAGAGCCACACACTCTTACGTCAGAACACGTTGAGTACCTTGTACCATCTTGCCAATTCTGTCATGCAGGAGGGCAAGGAAGGCTCATACTCTGCCTAGTGGCTTACTGTGGTGTGAGAAGACAGTTAAGTTGTTCCTCCATGCTTAGCCAATCCACTTAAGGCCACCTCTGTGATCAGCGTGGGTTTCACATGTCTCAAAAACCCAGAGATTGCTCTTATTAGCTGACTTTTAAACAGGCGTTACAATGGGTTTGTTTCCATTGGCCGGCTTTTAAATGAGCGTTACGAAGCGCTCGTTCCCATTGGCCGGCTGTTAAGCAAGCATTACTAAGAGCTCATTCCCATTGGCCGGCTTTTAAACTGGCATAATGAAGATCTTGTTGACGTTGAACGGCTTTTAAAAAGGCATTACAAAGAGCTCATTCCCATTGGCTACCTTCCAGATCCAGCATGACACAGCGTTACGGCTGAGGGTTAGGGCTGTGTTCTCTTCACGCACAGATCGAGATTCTCATGAGGCTTACCAACTAGCGAGATCAGTTTTCGACTCAAGGGCCGAGTTTGTAATTTGTCACTCGCTTCTTTAAGGAGTTCAAACTGGGATGCATCTCCCATCTGAGCATTTGTCGCTGTTTTGGGTGATAGCCAGTATTCTCCCAAACCCACACACAGCTGCAGAGTCGCAGGGCAGTGCTCCCCTCCTATACCCCTGATGCCCCTGTTGCCCTGTGTCCAGATGCTGCTGGCCAGCTGAGGTGCCGGTGCGCTGGGCTGCACCAGATGGCCCCACTGTGGGGGGCACAGCGGGGGCTGCCCTGCCACTCGACTTCCAGCACAGGTCAGTACAGGACGGCGAGAGCCCCATTCCCTCCCTGCGCGCACACACACACACGCCGGTACACACAGGTACACAGGTCTCACTGGCCTGAGATAGGTCGTTGTTCCACCCATTTCCTTGCCCACACCCAAGTACAGTTTGACTAAGATACACTCCTGCTCCTTTACCTTTTGTGTATGGCTTTGGCTCCGACCAGTTTTTAAGATTATAAAATATAGATATTACAAATAGACTTTTTAAAACTTGCAGCTCCCTTGTTTCCTGCACTCAGAACCCCCTCTCACTCTTGCGCACACGCACACACACACTATGTGCTCTGGTGTCTTTACTCGTCTCCATCTATACCATGTCCGCCAAATTCCTGCTGCCATATCCTTGCAGTTGCTTCACTTTCCTCCAGTTTTATTCCACTTCATTCTACAGTCATTTCTTGCTTGCACATTGTGCAGACAAAAATCAATAAACCTCAATGTCTTTAAAGACCTCTGGACCTTTTTGTTCTCCTTCCTTGGATGTAAATACTGTAATGTACCACGCAGTGAAGGTATCGCTTACAGTATGGCGTTGTGTAACTGCATGCGTAATGGAAACGTCCAAGTGGTTTGGCTGAGGCGCGTGGCATTCTATAGCCAGGTTTTGATGATGTCTTGCTGTAAAGAGATGCTTATTGTTTGCACTTGACACTTTTAGGGATGTATTTCATGCTTTTATTTATAAAGCAATTTGTAGATTAACCCATTTATACAGCAGAATCTTTGTTAGCCTGTCAGTTAGGGCTGATTACCATAAGGGTAATATAGCAGGAGGTTGGATTCAAACTTCAGTCCTTCCACTCAAAGGCAGCTGCTCACACCGCACAGGAATTTTTTGTTTACCGTAACAACTTATTGTTATTTCTTTTCTTTTTCTTTTTTTTTAACCCTAGGGTATTCTTACTGTTGTGGTTTAGTGTAAAGACCACAATCAAGCCTACTTAAAGCTGGGATGTGAACCCAGGACATTTGAGTTTGAGGCAGCAACTCTGACCACCATGCTACCTTCTGAAGGCCGTTCAAATGTTGTTTCATTCAGTTCCATGTGGTCAGTTGTTTTTCTGGTAGTTTGTTGTCAGTTGGTTTATTGACATAGGAGAATAGGTGCTGGTTGAGAAGCTCTTAGTCATGAGAGGAGATCTTCCCTCCTTATTGGCAATATGAGATGCTAAGGGTGATGCTGGGGAATTGCCCCGCTCCTCAACTAGAGAACCAGCAGCTGTTGCTGACTAGAGACCTCAAGATTTTGCAGACAGAATTCATTTTAACCTGCACACAAAAGAGTCTCAACAAGGCAGTCTCTACATCTCATTTACATGTCATCATGTGTGTTTGGTAGTGAGAGCACATGATTTGTCTCAAGGTGGTTCATGTTTATTCACATACTTTCAGTGGACATTGAATCTTGTTGTCATGATGTGAACTACAGGATGCCTTTGTGTGTGAAACTTTAAGCTCCCTGTTAAGCAATTGAACCCCAGTCTCGTGTGTGTGTGTGTGTGTGTGTGTGTATGTGTGTGTGGGGGGGGGCATGTGCGCATACATGTATTATGACCCTGGTTTTATAGTTACTGCAGGTCACCTAATGACTGTGACCCAATTTAGCTGTGCTGAACTGGTCCCCTCATGATGCTTGTGATCTTATGCTACTGCATAGATACCGTGTGGTCAGATCTGCTGTTGCTCAACTGCCCCCTCTTTCCCCACTATAGGAAGCACGCCCTTAACTGCCACCGGATGAAGCCAGCGCTCTTCAGCGTCCTCTGTGAGATCAAGGAGAAGACAGGTGAGACTACGGCAGCAGCCGACGCCTGTTGCTAGCAAGCGGGTCACCATGGTTACTATGCACAGTGGACTTGCTAATGGGCTGACCTTGCTTCCCGAGCAACAGCTGTAGCAACCGAGGGGGTGGACTGGCTCGAGCAAAATGAGAGCGCCAAATACTTATTATAATGTGTTTATTACTGAGCATTTGCACAAAGCTTTTACCACATTGGACTTGAGGTGTTTTCATTTGAGCAATTGAAGGTAACATTCTTTCTGCTCAAAGGGACTCAAAATGCAGCGCGGCTCAAACCAACTGCTTTCGGTTCATTAGTCTGGCCTGCTGTCAGCATGACGTTGTCAGGTGTCATCATGGTGTGATGTAGGGGTATCCCATCCAAGCGTTTGCTGTCTAGCAACCTGAGCTTCTGGGATAGACTCTGGACCGCCGTGACCCTATCGTCACACTGAACTTGAACAGTAGAGTGTGTGTGTGGAAATGAATGGAAATACATTATAATTCATTCTGTAGATGGAAGGGTTAATTTTTGCCTTTATGCTGCTATATTACTGATGTATTATTATGCTCTTTGTAGATTGTTTTTGTGTGTGTTTTTTTTTTTTTTTTTTTTAGCGCGCTGGAGTGTTTCTTGTTGATCACGTGTCCTAGTCTGGAATCAGGTCTGTGAGGGCAGGTTTCTCTCAGTTTTGGATGGTGTTGTGGAGAGGTAGCCCAGCCATTTCTCTCCCTTCGCTTGCACGCACGCGCACACACACACACGTTCAGTCTCTTAGATGGTCTGTCAATCACTCTTGTCTTGCTTGGCTCAAGGGAATGCCCATTGTTCTGTTACCAGGGCAACCCTCTTATTTACGTAAGGTCGTGTTGATGCTTAACCTTTTGGCATCCGGTGAGAAGTACGTATGTGCAGCAGGAAGACTCTCGGGGCTTTTGTGTTTCCAGCCTCGCTCACCCGGGCCTGATGCAGAGAGGAGTTTCCGTATGTCACCTTAAAGGATCTCAAACCGGTGATGCTACACAGATACTCATTCTATGTGGTGTCAGTTAAGGTATAGTAGGTTGCCAGAATGGGGGAGGTTTACATCCCAAACAGAGCGGGACACACAAAACGTCCAAGTCTAGGGATTTATCCCTGTTCACATTCATCGGTCGGTGGCAATGAGAACACCATGGCTTTATGGGAGGCTTAGGAATTTGGTTCTGTTAGCTTGTTTCCCAATCAGCATGTGGCCCTTGGTCTGTGTGCAGTTCAGGGCTCTTCTGTGGCACTTTGTGTGTGTGTGTGTGTGTGTGTGTGTGTGAGAGAGAAACTGTACTAATACAAAGTATAAGCAGATTTTTGTCTCACTGGTGCACACACAGTCTCTGACACTTGCAGACACACACACCGAGTGAAAGCAGCAGGGAGAAGATCAGACTGGGGTCCACACCACTCCTTCGCTCCCCCTCCTCTCTCTGCATGAAAGCAAGGACGGGCTCAGAGCTGGGGGCTTTGATATGGTAATGGACTCGGGTGGGAGGAGGGGAGGGGGAGGGGCGATCGGATTCCTGAGAGTTATGCGGGGCAGATTTCTCATTGTGGAAGAAATGTTGCGTCCCTTTCCTGTGTGCTGCGCTCCTCAATCTGGAAGCACGATGTTACTCTTTGGTCCAAAGACCTCTCCCGGTACACACCAGAGGCCTGTGTGCGTGAGCGTACCCATCCCTCCCTCCGTCTCCTCTGCGTTGCTATTAAAAATAGCTCCTTTGGCCTCATGAACGTAATTCAACTTCAGCCAAAATATTTACAATAGTCTGACTGTTGTTCGTGCTGCTTCCATTCCAGCAGCTTCTCTGTCTTCTCTCTTTCTCACGCGGGCTCGCCGTCTCTTCGTTGAACCGTCCGGCCACCTCACGCCGCTGCCGATTAATAAAGACTGCGTGAATTAAAAGTGCAGCGCAAACCAGAGGCCTTATGCTCTAATGTGTCGGTTTGCGAGTCGTGCGTGTGGGTGTGTTTTTAAGTGGACCGATGGCCTCTGCCCGCTTCCCTCCCCCACACGGCCACTTGGCTTTTTAACTGAATTTAGATGGGGATCGGCCTTCGCGTCCATGTTTAGTATTCCCCTCAGCTGGCATGGCCCTCGACCGCCCCATCCCCCGCTCCCGCTTCCCGAGCACCGATACCTGGACCGCATCTCCTCCCCGTACAAAATTGGCGCTCTAATTAAAACCTGTTTAATTATTATTAGCTTTTGAAAGAGCTCGATTACAGGCCGCCTATTAAATTTTCAGTAGTCGTTCGATGCGATCGACTCTCATCTCCAACAGCAGGTGCCGCGGGGCCAAAATGTGAGGAAGACGTACAGGTGTCGGGGTTGGACCCGAGCCAGCTGCTCGCCTTAACTCACGCGGAGCGCCTGGGACTTGCGTGCGGTTACTTTGCGGCGCACGGAGATGCGGGGCGTGGAATAGAGAGACTTGGAGCCTTGATGGATGAGGCGGCGGCAGCCGGGGTAATTACTCCGTGTCGAGTCCCGTCACCGCATTGGCAGACAGCTAATATCACACGGACCCCTGGCCCCGGCACAGCTCCCCGACCCCCTCTCTCTCTCTTCCCAGCTGGGGGCGCCCACTCACCCGTGGCCCCAGCGCCAGTTCAGCCGCGTGCCCTCTTCGCCGCGAGAACATTTTGAAGGCTTCCAGACGGCCGTGTTGACGCGCTTCCGATAAGCGAGGGCTATTTTTACACCGCACCACTCGAGGTTACCCTCACGATTAATCATTCATAGCGGCGCCGCGGCACTTTAATGAGGGCCACGGGAGCCGGCGCAGGGGTCAGAGCTCTCCGGGATCTTAGGTGTTACGGACAGAGCTGTCGGACACCATCGCCGCGGAGCCCGGATGCTTCGGCACGCAGCGTCGACGCATGCGCGTTATCTCGCGTGATAAAGAAGGCGTTGGTGTTGCGCGCCGGTGCCGAATCCTGCGCGTACCTGCCTTCCGCGCGTGTTTGTGTTGGGAGGTGAGTGTTTGCCAACGCTGTGATGATATCATTTTGCAAGTAGTTAGGCCGAGCTGCCGGACTTGGTACGAGGAGGAATGGCAGGGCCCAGCTGGCGCTGCGGCGCTAATCTGTAAGTCCACGCACCCCCCCCCGTTTCTCGTGGGTCTCCTTCCTGCCCTGTCCCTCCGCACCCCGAACTCGCCTGCCATTGCTCTGACCAGCCCCCCCCCCGAAATACAAATCCCTGAGCTGCTTCATTAAGGAAGGCCCCGTCTCCTTAATTAAGGGTATGTAAATGTAGCCTCAGCTGGATTTGAGCGGTGCGGCGGCGAGGGGGGGGGGCTTGTAATCCACACTAATTAAGGATTAATTAAAACTGATGGAAGCTGGCTCGCTCTCTGGCCCCGCCCACCATCGGCGCTCGGCTAGTCTGGCCTCCCCGGAGCCTGCGTTGTGTTGCGCTGCGCTGCGCTCCGCTCCGCCTGTGTTTGGGTGCGAGCCTTGCCGAGGGCTCAGGTGCTAATGTGGGCTAATCGCTCACGCGTAGGTGCCTAGGGTTCGCCGTTAGCTCGGCGTCGCCGTCTTCGTCCCGGTTTGCGTGCGGCCGGGCCGCCGTTCCCTCGGCTCCCGCCACGTCCGCCTCCGCCGCTTCTCGTTTGCCTGGTTATAAATAGGCGAGCTCCTCAGAAGTGCGGCTTAATTGCCGCCCAATTTGCATAAGTGTGCAAATTAATGACCTCTCAAATGAGCGCTCGTTTTTCACGAAGGTCTTTAGGAGCTCCTTAAGAGGCGGCGTTAATTAGAGCGGCGCGCCGGCGAGCGCAGGGGAGGCGCAGGCGGGGCGGGAGGGTGACGGCCCCCCGGCACCCACCTCCTCCGTGCCTCAAAGTCACGCGTCTCCGTTTAACTCTTCCTTCCCGCAAAAAGGCTCGCGAGAGGCTTTGGATGTCGGCGTGGTGCGGGGGGGGTCGCTTCCTGCCCCTGTTAATTTCTCCTTGTGTTAATAGAGTGCTGATTAATGATGGCCACCTAGAGGACGATGTTGACTGAGGGTGTGAGGCTGTGAGGCTGTGACCCACGCCTGTGTCAAGCAGTGCGAGGCCCGAGCGCCTGTCGCTTCCTGGCCGTGCCAGCGGATGCCAACCCCGATCTTGCCGCGCGTTAAGCTTCCTGCGGCTCGCTCAGCCCTGCCGCGTTTTGCCGGCTGCTGTGCAGCCTTATTGCGGGACAAGTGCGCTCGTCTCTGTTCATCCGCGCACGCTTTAAAATGCCGAACTGTGTCAAAGGTATCTGGCCGAATGTCGGTAAATCGTATTATCAGGAGTAAATAATGGCCGTTTTTACGAAGCTTCGTCCAAATGTTTGCTGTGTTGCCGCGGTGCACCTGGGGGGACACAATGTTATCAACACAGCTGTGCTGGATTTCACTCTTTACTGTTGGTGTGCAAATTTATAGAAAAGTTAAAAAAAATTTTTTTCTAAACCATTATTTGATTTCCCAAGGCAACTTAGGTTTTTGTCATAAACTACTTACTCCAAATAAACATTACCAGCAGAGTGATTATTTTATTTATTTAACTATATCAGTTCAGGGTAACTACCTTGGTCAAGGGTGCTACATGAGGAGAGGAGAGTCAAACCCAGTTCTGCAAATGCAAGGCAGTAGCTGTGACCACTACTCCACCTGCTGGCCCAGGCTTTAACCATTCATAGTTGTTACTGCTGAAGACTGGCGTTTACAACAGTAAAGCTACTAATGTTAATATTTGGCTCTCGTGACCTTGTTTCACTGTCCTCTTTCCCGGTCTGCCTTCTGTCAGGTCTGCTTTTCCACTTTAGGGTCCAACAACTTTCCTCCTCCTCATGTTCTTGTCAACCCCCCCCCGTTGTCCGTGCTGTACCACCTCCCCCAGATCCCTGGTTTGAGTGGCTGTATGTGCCCATGGTGACAGTGATAGTCCCCTGCAGTGCCAGTGGCTGTGTCTGTTGTGCCTGCGCTTGCTCCCGAGAACAGAGGTGCAGCCTGGACCCCTGGTCTGCTGTGTTTATTTTTATTTTGTGCTCCCTGGTGTGCCCCCCCCACACCCCACACCCCACCGCCTCTTTCTCACTCCTCCATTTTCAGAGCGCTGGGTCTCGCCCCTCTCACTCTCTCACTCGCTCGCTTGTGCTCCCCTCTCAGAGAAAGGCTGTGAATACCCCAGGGAGCTGATGCAATTAAAATGCTAATCCTGTCTGTCTACGGAGGGAGCGAGCGGGCGAGCGAGCGAGGGGGGGTGATGGGGGAGGGGGGTGAGACTGACAGCATGAGGGATTACAGCTCACACTGAGAACTCGACTGAAATGGAGAACAGAGGGAGAGAGAGAGGGGTGCTCTGGGGGAGGGGCGGCAGCATGGAGGGACCAGCGAGGAGAGGGGGAGGAACACGGAGAATGATAGAGCAGGGGGAGTGTGTGTGTGTGTGGGGATGAGCGGAGCGCTGCACACCAGTCATAGTTGACACAGCTCAGTTGACGCCGTACCTGTACTGAATGCTGTCCGTGCATCGTGCTCCATTCATACTGTACCTGTACTGGTGATTAGGGGAAAAATGAAGTGTAAGATGGTGTAATAATATGGTACAAAATGGAGGTGTAAAGGAGACGGGGTCAGGTGTGTGAGGACATGTCAGACATGCCGTCTGTTAGGGTCCCCTCTGGTGCCATCATGGGAGGCTCGCCTGCCTGCATGTGTGTGTATGGTCACAAGCGATAGACCTCACAGCACACCTTGGCAACGTGTGTGTGTGTGTGTGTGTGTGTGTCTTAATTAAGTAATCAGCTTCTAATGGGAGTAACTGAGGAGAATCCTGGGGCCTTGGACCCCAGCTGGGGTCATAAACAGCTGAAATGGAACCGGAAAGGCCACTAGGGGGCGTAGTGACTACTTCTGGAGCTTACAGTTAATATACTGTTATTTAAGTCGATGTCTCGGGTGATTTAAAGTGACAGAAAGTGAATTTTATGTTGTTTTACCTGTTTATACGGCAAGTTACTTTTTAGTGCATTGGTAATACAGCAGGAAGTGGGGGTCAAAACTTGCATATCAAGTTATATGGCACTACCCGCTGTCCTAAAACCCAGCTTGTTCACTAACACCTACAGCGTCTGGCTCACAGGTCCTTAACCACCATGTCCCATGTGTTGGGTAGTGTGTTCAGAACTGTGGTTGAAGGAGCGGCACCTGAACTGCTGATGCCGAGCTGTAACATGAGCCTTGGCTTTGGGTTGAGACACCCGTTTGAAGGATGGTCAGCGCCAGGTTACGGGTGTTCCCAACCAGATGCGTACACTTGCATAGGCTCCCACAAGTGTTTTGTGTTTGATGCTGCGGGGGGCCAGCAATCGGGGTCATTAGTTCAGGCGGCCAGCCTGTACATTCCTGAGCGCTGAGAGGGACTGGCGCGGCGGAGGAATGCACGGCGCCCCCAGGGGTGGGGTGGGGGTGGGGCAGGAGAGAACAAGAAGAAATGAGTGCCAGCAGGAGGTGTGGGGGGAAGAGACACACGAAAGGGAATATTTGGGGGGGCAGGCAGTAACAGTATGGGAACGAATGGGCCTCTGATGGTACTGTAGTCCGGATCGAAACCTGCGCGTGCGCGAGGGGTTCTGAGGCCAGGACCGCATTTCTGCTGTCCAGTGGTCACCAGCCACT
This sequence comes from Heterotis niloticus, assembly GCA_018136845.1. Classification (NCBI taxonomy): domain Eukaryota; kingdom Metazoa; phylum Chordata; class Actinopteri; order Osteoglossiformes; family Osteoglossidae; genus Heterotis; species Heterotis niloticus. Next base: position 27,992,318 of record CM030897.1, read on the forward strand.
GTTCTAGGAGTCTTGTTAATCATCCCAGAACACAGGCTAAGGGACAGCACCTCCAGAAGACATGTGTGCAATGTAGAGATGTCTGTTGCAGAGGGAGGCGTGCATGCATGTGTGTGCAAAGGAGGACAGCGGCACCCCCAGGAGCTGCTGTTCAGTACAGCACACACATGCAACCCCCACTTGTACGTATAGCCTGCAGAGCTCATACTGACACACGCTGCCATTAGCGTGCTCATGCCTCACTCTGGAGTCAGCCTGCGCTCCAGGTAGATGCTGTCCCCTGCTGGTCATGTGTGCACACTGCACCTTTTGGCTGGCTCCTGTTTTGGTCCTCAGTGTTTTTGTTCCTCTTTGGCAGTGCTGAGTATCCGTGGAGTGCAGGAGGAGGACCCCCCGGACCCACAGATCATGCGGCTGGACAATATGCTGCTGGCTGAGGGCGTGTCAGGCCCGGAAAAGGGCGGAGGGTCCGCAGCAGCTGCAGCTGCAGCAGCCGCAGCTGGGGGGTCACCCAACGATGGCAGTATCGAGCATTCGGATTACAGGGCCAAGCTGGCGCAGATCCGACAGATCTATCACTCAGAGCTGGAGAAGTACGAGCAGGTGAGCGCAGGGTGGTGAGTGTCACATACTGGGTAGCTGTGGTTCAGGGGTAAGCAGGATTGTGTGAACACCTGCTGGCTCCTTCCGTAGGCATGCAGTGAGTTCACCAACCACGTGATGAACCTGCTGCGGGAGCAGTCACGTACAAGGCCCATCTCGCCCAAGGAAATTGAGCGCATGGTGGCCATCATCCATCGCAAGTTCAGCTCCATCCAGATGCAGCTGAAGCAGAGCACCTGTGAGGCCGTCATGATCTTGCGTTCCCGCTTCCTCGATGCCAGGTGTGTGTGTGTGTGTGTGTGTGTGTGTGTGTGTGTGAGAGAGACCGCATACCTGTGTGTGTTGCATATGTGTGATCAGGTCATGAACCCGCCATCTCTCTGGTCCTTCCCAGGCGTAAACGTCGCAACTTCAACAAGCAGGCCACTGAGGTGCTGAACGAGTACTTCTACTCACACCTGTCAAACCCATACCCCAGCGAGGAGGCCAAGGAGGAGCTGGCCAAGAAGTGTGGGATCACTGTGTCTCAGGTGAGGGATTAGGGGTTGCTGCAGGCCCATTCACTTGGCTTAGGAGGCTTCTCGTGATGGCATACACATTGCAGAGGCATGCTGTCCTTAACCACTGTCCTGGGTCTTCACCCCTGCAGGTCTCCAACTGGTTCGGCAACAAGAGAATTCGGTACAAGAAGAACATCGGTAAGTTCCAGGAGGAGGCGAACCTGTACGCCGTGAAAACAGCGGTGGATGCGGCCAGCGTGTCGGCCCAGGCTAGCCAGGCTAACTCTCCAGCAACACCCAACTCAGGTAACACCTCCACACACATGCACGCATACACGCACATGCACACATGCGCATGCACACACGTATACATACACACACACACACACATAAATCAGGACACTTGACTTGCTTCTGTGTATCTGTCTGTCCTTGTCTCTGTCTCCTCAGTACTAACATTTCATGATGTCTAGCATGATGTATTACTTGTAAAATTTATTATCTTAGCACAGTTTGGGCAAGTTGGTTTTCATAATAAGTGATTGCTTTCTGAGACCACAGGAGGTCAGGAGGAAATAAGGGTACTTCACCTTGCATCTTCCATTTCTGGTTTTAAGCTGAAGGTTAGGTTTTAGGTCACAGCTCAGGGGGGTTAGAATTAATGACTATTAATTTTTTTGCAGAAATTCTTAAGTTTTTAATTTCAGGTAAGGCTGTGTGTGCTCCCTAAGGACCTCCAGTGTGTAATGTTGGCACTTGAGCTCCAAATTTTCAGATGGAAAGTGGCCTTTTCTGTCTCTGTCTGAGTTTTGTTTGACTGATGTCAATTTCTGGAAAGTTCTTGAGGAAAGAGAGGCCCTTAGTTCCCCCATCCCAAATGACATTTCTGGCCATGTTTAGATCATTGTGTTTAGTTGTTTCCTGTGTTGGTCTGCTCTTTGCAGGGGTTTTGTAATGCTGCTGATATTTCCACTCATCTCTGTCATTTGAAATTGGTTGTGTCAAATAACACTCTCGTACACGCGCACACACTCACTCACACACACACGCACAAACCTCTACAATCACACTTCCATCGCTTGCATGTGCACACAAACACATACACACAGCAACCCCCACTTGCTCAGGCTGCCAGGTGTGACAGGTAGGTGACAGGTAGGTCGCTCAGTAGGGCAGCTTCCTGTCTGACCTGGCCTTCCACTTCATAGTCCCCCCTCACCCTGCTGTCGTTGAGACTCAATTCCAATGAAACAACACTTGAGTATTGCAAAGCTCTTTGTGCGTGTGGGGTCTTCGGGACTCGTCTTCTCTATGACGACAGCTTTGTCTTTGCTCAAGGTCTTTTTTTTTTTTTTTTTTTAAAAACCCTAACTCTTTCTTTCATCCATTTATCAGACACCTTTCTTCAAAGCGATGTACAACTAAGAGTAAATTAAAAAGTCTGTCAGCAACAGACAAAGGATGACCAATGAACAGCTTTTCCGTTTGCTATCATCATGTTGCTGGTTCAAGTCCCTCAAGTAGCTCTCTATATAAGTGATGTTCAAGTAGGAAATAGATGGATAACCATAGCAGATTGTCTCAGCCTAATTTAGGTAGCTGTCAGCGTGGAAAAGTGGCTCTGTAAGAGATGGGTTTGAGACCCCAAATATAGGACGATTTAGATCTCTTGTGCAGGAGACCAACAAGTGGCCAGGGCTTGAGGAGTGCAGTGGTCTTGCTGGGGTGTAGGGAGTGATCTTTTCTGTTTATGGTGAGGTACAGATCCTTTGACCATAATTTCATCAAGATGTCACCCATGAATGAGGTTTAGACACCAATGTGGTGTCACTCAGTGAGGAGAGGAGCTGTTTCACATTAATGGTGATGTGGTCCCTGGATGGAGCAGCTGCAGTGTGGAGGTGTGTCAGCCATGCGGTGAAGAGTCTGGTTTTCATTTTGCTGGAGTTATTCTAGATCTTTGCTGGATCGTGTAACCTTGAGGGTGTGACCTTGGTGTCCAAGGGGAGTGGAGAGGTACAGCTCTGGTACTACTGACTGTGCACCGGCAGGGCCCTGTAACTACACCTCTGCTCAAGTGTCGGTGTGACCAGCACTGTTGTAGTTAGTAGGGGGTTTGCACCCACCTAGAAACTGCAGGGTGTGAATTAGATATGCACATATAAGGCTGTGTATCTCAGGAGGGTGGAGAGTTGCTCCCCACACCATTAAGGTGAACTTTGACCCTTGATGGGCTACATATCCTCCCTGCTCCCCCCCTCCACAGGGTCACCAGGGTTGTTCAGCCTTCCTCGGTCTGCACTCACTCAATGGGGACCTCGCCCCTTTGTCTGAAGGCCCAAGTAGGCCTGTTTAGGATTCACCTCATTCTCTGTGGACTCTGAAACCCTGGACTCCACCCCTTCGGTAGGATACCCAGGTGTCCTGACCATTGTTCCCAGTGTATTCTGAGCCACTAAAGACTGGGATTGTTGAGCCTATAGATGAGCCTATAGATCACTTCTCACCCAACCACCCCTGTCCGCAGAGCTTCTGCTTTGTTTGTGCTCCCCAGATCAGGGTGACTGCTGGAGATGAGAAAACACCCTAGTGGTGTGAAGCAGGTGGATGTGCAGGCACCTGGAAGAACCCAGAGCTATGTTTGGCCGGGTGATGGTATCACTGGGCATGCAAGATGAAGTTGTAGACATGCGACATAGTGACACAGGGTGTTCCTCTGTGCTCATTTGGAGGAGAACGTGTTTCACAGTTATTGTGGCTAAAATGGGATCCTGACAAGACCATGGTTATCTGTGTCTTGTCACTGGCGTATCTTCAGTTTACACATCTCTGACTAAAAAATGCTATATGAGGTGAAATCTGATGTGTTAGAAATTCAGAATGTGTATAAATTGATGTCATTTTCTGTGGAGTGTATGACACCGCTAGTATTATACTTCTATGTTCCTGTTTGGTGCTCTGATATGACTTGGTTTATTTTACCTGAATGTGTGACACTTAAAGGTTGTTAAGCATTAAGATTTCTGTGTTTTCATACTGTCCTTATGGTAACGGTACCTGATGGTGTTTCCTTCTCCCCAGGCGGATACCCTGCACCATGCTACACACCTGATGGGCGACTATGAGGGGCTGTCTGGGAGCACCCTCTACCCCACACAGCACCTGAATGTGAGTGTTTATTCATATCTCTCTCTTTCTCTCTCTCACACACACACACACACACACTTTATATATATATATATATATATATATATATATATATATATATATATATATATATATTAAAAAAAACACTCTTCTCCTGTCTCCTGGTAATATGCCATCTCTGTTGTATTCCAGGCCAACAGCAGCTGGCAGGATGGGACCAAACCTTCCTGCGTCACACCTCCGCCCAGGGCTCCCAGCAGCAACCGCTCTGACACCTCCCACTAACACACGTCACGCACCTAGAGATCTTCCCCATAGCCCCGGTCTTCCCTGTAGCCCCGCCCACTGGTGCTTGTAGCTCCTCCCATTTCTCATTCAGCTTCTCCAAGCACGACATCCCACTTTTCTCCTTGTTGGACTGCATGCTCTCGTCGTGGATTTTTCTCTCACTCTGTCCCGCAGGCGTGCGGTTACATTCACCCGTACGCGCTCCTGGTTACCGCAGGCAGGACAGTGTCAGTGGGGGGCACCCTAACAGGAGGTGGATGGACCAGCCTGTGGACGCAGTCACAAGACTCTCTGGCATTGGCCGAGAGAGAGCGAAACCCTGCCTGTAAGGAGAGGAGTTCTGAGACCACAAGTGGCCATGCCCACCCGGAGGACTCCACACAGACGGACACAGATGTGACGACGTCTGTATATGCAGTGTTACCGTGATATTGACCTCCTGGGGACAATCAGATGGATCCATTTTTGTCTGGCGAGTATGTCTGCACGTACCGCGATTCTCCCCATCTCGGCCTCCTCCTCTCACTTGCCATCTGGCAAGTGGAATCGCCGGTGACCACGGCAACACACGCTGGATCTCCGAGAGCATCGCTCCTCCGGCTTGTACCAAAGTCACGTCCTGCTGAGTTTGTCACCCGCTAATGGTCCTTGCAGGAAGGCATAGGACTTCTCACCACGTCCTTGGGATTTCCTCTGATGTACATAAGTCCCGCTGATTCCCTGTGCCCACACACTCCATTTCCGGTACTTTCCAAGAGACACATGGTCATCTGGCAGCGGAGGAGCAGGGAGACGCAATGAGGGTGGAGGCTGGAGGCAGCTGAGTGTCGAGGGCAGGGCAGAGGTGGTTGGGTAAATACATACACTGGCTTTCTGCTCATTCGTTTTCAGAAGCTACCATAGATTTTTTCTGTGGGTTTTTTAAAAGCAATTTTAACCATTCTTCTCTTTTTTCCCTTCATTTGTTTAAGAGAACTTAGTCCATTATAGCTTTTTTTCTAATGCTGTTTGACAAAGAAAGCACCAGCCACCAAATAAAGATAGACTTTAACACTACAGATATTACGGTATGTTTTGGGGGGTAAAGGTAATAAATAAATAAATGAAAAAAAAACTCAAAAACAAAAGAAAATAAAAAATGTGACTGTCTTCCATGCATGTAGGGATTTTAAGATGTAGTGTTTTTTTTTTTTTAAATTTACTTTCCAAATTTTTAACTTTACAGAAGATGTACAAAAAATGAAATATAACAGAGTACAATGACCAAAAATGGATTTATTCATCAAGTTGAATGCGTGCACAGAACCACACTTTCCTTGAAGCCTTCCGGGGTTCCGTCTCTGCACCACCCGGGCTTTGCTGTTCTGTCCTACGGCCACAGGAAGGCGGCAGCCAGACTCAGCCATTCAGAAGTCCACACTCTTGCTCGAACCTGCAGTCAGAGGCCATGGGGGAGGCACTCGCGACTGCTGCTCTCTGTATTGTCGAAACCAAAAATAGTGTAATGGTGTAATTATAACCACGTACCGGTGTTTGGGTAACAGAATTCAGCGCATTTCATGTCTCTCCGTCACGACCAACACATTTTTTGGCCAATATTTGTGTCATGGGTGGGTTGTTTAGTTGTTTTAAATGTCCTTTTCGCCGAGTACAGTAGAACGAGTGTCGGTGTAGCCTCACTGGGGTGGGGTGTGGTAGGGGGGCTACCATCGCGGGTCACACTGCCATCTGAATGGTGAAACGAGACCACTCAACAAGGGCTTTCTTTTCCTCAGATTGAACCAAAAAAACCATTGGGTGGGCCGCAACCCGGACCGTTGGCAAAATCCTTACTGTCGTCCTGACGGCTCTCAGCCTCCCCCGGTTTTTCGTACCCAAGGAATGCTGAGAAATAAACAAATATATTTACATACATACATATATATATATAAATACATATATATATACACGGTATATTTGACACATGTAAGGCAGAAGCGTGAGTCACGGCGAGGTGCGAGTCGGTTTGTTTCTATGATGTATGTTGACAAACGGACTGTCTGGCAACTTTTAATGGTGTTACCCTGGTAACCGTGTCCTGTTGTCTACTGGTACCACCAGTAGGATCATTATTTACTCCTTACGACTGATGCTATTACTGCACCAAAATTAGTTACTCTTTTCTATTTTCTACCACTAGTTGATGGGTGTTGCTGTACAGATTGTGGAATATTTTCTGTTGTTTTTTTACCAGTTGAAGCTGGACTGGGCGGCGGGGGCCCTTTGGCCGTCTCTCTGCTCATCGGGGGCTTTTTTTTTTTTTTTTTTAAAACCATTTTACCGTTTTGGGATCTTTGGGGGGGGGGGGGTCCCTTCCTCCAGTGGGTCCCCTGCTGCCACAGTCGGGGACAAATCCCCGTTAAACTACGTGATGCGGGTTGGCAGGGGGGTGGGGTAGGTGGGCAGGGGTCTTGTAGTCTCAGACCCCCCGCAGTCAGAGACATGGGATGGCTGTAAACCCCCCCGAAATATTAATTTTTGCCCCCACCTTCCCCCCCATGTCTATATCTTTCACTTGTGTAAATATAGATTTTCAGTGAGTCGACTCCTTTTATACCTCAACTTTAGGAGAGCAGTTCTAGAAAGAGACAAAACGGAAAGAAAAATACAGAGTCTGACTAATGTAGTGCTCCTTATTAGAGAAAAATGGAAACTAATGACATTCTAGCGTGCGGTTTTCGTCCCCCTTTTTTCCTTCAGTTTCAGGGTGTTTTTTTGGGGGTGTGTTTTGCTTGTTTTCATGACAACGATGATCTTTAGTCACTACATCTAAACCATTGTGACGTTTTAAAAAAAAAAAAAAAAATTAAAAAAGTAAAAAAGAACCACACTGTTGTTGTATAGTGGACTTTTTTTGTTACTTTTCCTTTTACACAGTAACGTGCAATACAGCAGTTCCGACACACACTGACTGATATATTTAATAAAACTGTACTGTAATACACTAATACATCCCAAAATGTGTAAGGGTGCCAAATATATCAAACAGTATATTGCTATGTAACAATATATGTGGCAATATCTTTGACTATTTTCCAATATTCTATTACACTTATGTTAAGCAGTTTATACTGAACATAATGTTTTGTATTCATATTAATATTATCTGTCAATTTTGTGTGTAATTGCAAGATGAAAATATTTCCAAAAATCAGTTTCTTGGAAAGCTGCCTTACAGTGAAAGTATAAATTCTGAAGCAAATATTTTTATTTATCTGCCCTGGGGGTGTCAAAGCTAGCACTGTTCAGCAGGGGGGACCAAAAAACTGCTGTACCCACTTAATTTCACTAACAAAAACGACAATAAAATGTTTACAAAATGAACTGCAAGTTAACATGATTAATGGTGTTTTCTCTTGTGGGAACACTTGTCTTTCTTAAATTTGGTGTGACAAACCTCGTGGATCACTTAATATCTTTTCTTCGGAATAAAGAGGAATTGTGTCAGCGATTATTTGGAGCCGAGACGTACGCCTGAAAAACAAGGAAAGGCAGCAATGCCCATGTTTTGAAAAGACGTCACTCTTTGTTTTATTCTGGCTTATAGGTGCTTATAGGAGTTGTGTCCGCTGCAGTTTCGCTCTTTTGGGCCTGGTGGGATGTTTTTCCCCGTCATTAATTCTGTATGAGGTTTAGCTGGGTTCCACCTGTGTGGCCCTTCAAAGAAAAGTTCACCATCAAGACTGAGGTCCGCTAGCAGAAGACTGAAGGTCGCGGTAAGTAGAATGCAGGGTCCGGTGGCCAGAATGCAGGTCTGACTCGATGTGGACATCAACACCGGCCAGTATAAGACACCCTAGGGGACAGCAGCGCTGCAGAGGGCAGTTTGACTTACTTGAACGAGGAAAACAATAAAAAGCTAAATTCATCCGGTGTGTCCTGTTCTCGGATTTCAAACCACAACCTTGAAGTCCCATAATCTGCTTGCTGTTTTCCCACCACCGACATTCAAAGAGAAGAGTGACTGAGTGAATGGCTGAGTGTGCGTGACCCAGTGTTTGAGAGACAGAGAGAGTGAAGGCTGGAAGAATGACTGGAATACTGAGCAAGCAAGTGAGAGGGTGAGTCACATGTGGAAGGGAAATTTATATTGCACTATATTAGATTCGGGGAGGATTATATTTAATTTATAGTATGCCTCAGCTGCTTAAAAATCATAACACTTTTCTCCAAATACATTTATAAATAAATATTTTGTAATATGGATATTGCAATATGACTGATATAATTTCTCTTCTGACACATATTGCACTTTTTACCACATGGACCTAGCAGGTGGCTAAGGGGTGTGGGTGACCTTGTTGGGGGGCGCGGGATGGTGGTGGATTGACGAAAATCTGTATGGCAAGAGGGCAGATAACAGGAAACTGAGTGGCCAAATGTGGCTCCAACTGCCCTCTTGTGTACGTACTGCGTTACTGCAGCTTTATTTAACTCAATTTTATTCTGAAATTTGTCAATTTATTATTTGCAGTTAACAAGCTACAAAATGCAGCATATCTAGAATACACAGCAATTTACATTTGGAAATAATTTAATAATTTTGGAGGATGCATTTATTGCAGCTAAATTCACGTTCAGCAAGAGGTGCTGCCGAGTTAAGTCCAGATTCACAGTGGTCCCTCTCAAACACCGCACCACAGACCCTGCAAGTGATTTTGCAGTAGTGGCCTTTCTGTCCTCTGAGCGCGACTTAAACGGCTTCGCTGGTGGGAGCTTTCAATTTTGGCGAGGGGTGGGGGGGGGTATGTTTGTAAGTTGCGCTTCTTGTATAGTTGGTGATGTCTTGTTGATTTCTGTGGCGCAGCTATTCCAAGAATTACGGTTCGATATGTTTATCCATCCATCCACGCACACACCAGGCGTTACGAGGTGCCAGCGTCACCATGCTATTTCAATTTTTTTAAAAAAGTTCTTTGCACAAAAAAGTGTAGAAATCATTTGGAACGAGGAAGCTGAACTAAGATTTCAAAATACCTTCTCTGTTAAACATATACGTCTGACTTTCTTGACAGTTAGTGAGCTGGTGTAGAGCCGGCCTTAAAGCTGGGCTACGGGGGCCTCGAAATTGATCAAAATGCATACAACTTTTTATTCATTTTTTTAAAAATTATAATTACTACTATTAGTATTTATTCTTTTTTTAATCGCTTCCGACTCGGCGAGGTTCCTTTAAATTTAAATGACGTCCACACATTACGTCAAGGTGCCGGACACGCGTCACACATAAAAAGACTTGTTTGATTGGACGTCTGTCACAGTGTTGTCCGCTGATTGGTTTAAGGGGCGCCAAATACGGCGTCACTCAGAAGGCGGAGGTGGGCTGAAGTTTTGAGAAGATGGCGGTTGCGAGCTCTTTGACGCGGAGACTAAATGTTGAATGTATTTCTGTTTTTGCGCACAGCCTCTGTGTCAGAGCGAATAGTTGATATGCGGTAACTTTGTTTTCTTTTAAGGTCCAGCATTGCGTGATCTCTCTGCTGCGGGATCGCTTGGCATGGCCGTGTTGTGCTGCAGTTGACAGCAACCTTAAGCTTTGACCTTAGAGGTCCTCTGTCCGGGGTTTACATGGTGTTGTGGTCCCTGTTCATGTAGATGTGCACACCGTTAAGCCTGGGGTTACAGGCTAGTGGGTGTCTCTGGTGTTTGCAGGTACCTCACTCACCTTCAATGAATAATGTGAAGCACAGGGCCACCACCCCTCTTTGTGCCCCCCCCAGCATTTTCTTCTGTTTTTGCTGCAAAAATAATTTAATAGCAATAAACAGAAATGTTTGACACAGTGAGGCTGTACAGCCCCCATCAAAAAGACCTATTAAAGACTTGTACCTCCTTAAGGTATTATTTTTCTTTTGTTTTAGTTCAACGATTGTTTAGTTTTATTCCTCCTTAAGTCTTTTTTTTTTTTTACATTTGGAGGAATTTTTTAAATTCCTAATAAATGTAGCCCAAATTTATGAGCTCTATAGGGCTGTGTGCTTGACAGTTCACTTTGTTGAAACTCACATGGATATTCTGAAAGTTTGAAAGCCCAATTTAAACAGTTAAAGTACCCAAGCAATAGTTATTCCACCAAAATGACAACCGCACTGTTTGGTATCATTTGCTTGAGGAGGGTCTACAACTTGAAGACTGGTTGTCTTAGAGTTTAAAATGTTTACCATTTGGTTGCTAAAGTTATAACAAGTACAATATCCATAATCAATACTGGTTAAACCAAATTTAAATACCGCTTACTAGGTTAAATGGTAGCTGTCTTAAAGGTTGAGTTCTAACACCACAGGAGACCTTTAGGTTTACAATATTTTTCATTCCAAGTACAACCTGCAGGAACAAAACCTGCCAGACCAACAAAACAGCTCATTTGCTAAAGGAGCTCGTGTGGCATCTTAAAGGTTTTGAGTTATAGCCTTACAGGGGTTTTAGGTTTCTAAGATATTGCTTTGCAAGCACAACCTGCATGCTCAAACAAGTTGGAGCTGAGTTTATGTACAGCTCACCCAGCTAAAGACAGCAGTGTGAGAGGTTGAGAGGTGTAAGTTCTCATGAAAATAGTTTTTCTCAATTATTCACTGAGACTCCAAGTTGGAAACACATTAACGTATCAAGTTTGTGTTGAAGCTGAAGGATTAAAGGTTCTAAATGAAGACCGATATTCTTACAATTGTTATTTTTTAAGTACAGCTCAACATTTTTACATTTGTGTTTGTTGCTGCGTGCTCATTTAGCTCAACTTTTAAAGACATGCACTGATACTTTCGAGGTTCTAAGTTCTATCCCACTAAGCCATCCAAAAAATAAATTTGTTAAAAAAATACTGATATTTTGCAAGAGTAACCTTTATCCTAGAGGTGAGCAGGGCTGTGTGGCTGTATAGTTCAGTGGTTACAGCAATAAGCCACAATGAACCACTTCATAGGTTCAAACCCCTACTTCACCCTTAAAAAAGTGACTTTTTTAAAAAAATAAATACTACTACAAACTAAAGATTTCAAACCTGATCAGATGTCTACCTCTAAAATCCCCTGTAGCTCACCTGGTAAGGTGAGTGTCTCTGGGATTAGAAGTTCAGGGTTCAAATCTTAGTATTACCCCGCTTGAAGACAATTCTTTTCGCAAAGACTTAGTCTGTCTGCATCTTATCTGGAAGATTTGAAGGAAGCAGTAGCGTAACCCCTTGTGGTGCGGTGGGAAGCTGTTGGGTTGCGGACTTCTAGCCAGCTGGTTCAAATCCTACTGAGGTCCCAAAAGGTGAGTGATGTTGAGATGAAACTGCATGACTAACCTGTGGCACTTGATACCAGCAGATACAGAGTGAAGGTGACAAAGGTAAGCAAATGGTGTTAGTGTGGTGAAGGTAAGTGGATAGTGACATGTGCCAGTAATGGGTGACCGAAGAAGGTAACAGAAGGGAAGAGGATGAATAAAATCAAGGGGAAAACTAATTCTGCAAAAAGTTTTTTTTTGCTCTCAGTCCCAGCCCTTTCCTCCCATCCATCTCACCTCCCCCCCAGCCCCACCCTCACATCCCTACCACCCACTCTTCACTTACCTCCACTGGAGCAGTTTCACTTACCATAGCTGAGACCATCTTCTCCTAGCCAACACTTCACAGTGCCCATGAGCCTTGAACCAGCAACTCTGAGGTTAGGCACCCAACCTCCTTACACACTGAGCCACTGACTCACCTGAGAATTGATGTTTTGGGTTTCCACTTATGCTTCGAGTAGCTTTAAGATGCTTAATTAAGAGGTTAAAAGTGAAAGAGTACCAAGACTAGAACTTGAACTGTTGACTCCACGATTAGAGGTGCAAGCTCCTTACCCGCTAAGCCACTTGTGCACCTGAAGGAACAGCTTTCGGTTTTCCACTAATACTTTACATAGAATTAACATGCTTATTTTTATCAAGGCAAAAGTTAAGATCTCCCAGCATCAGGAATCAAACCCTCACACTCAGCCTCCAAACATCAGCACCTTAAGCCTAAGGCTACACAGCAACTACAAACACCCTGCAACTTTGGAACATGGAGCACGATTACATCCTATTTGCCATCCAACTCTCCCATTGCATCAAATCCTATCACATCTTTGCAACTGCTAAAATTAATTTTTTGCATTGGGAAACAATCTGCTGTGTGACCAATTTTTCTACTAAAAATTGACTAATTACATATCCAAAAATACTACATTTCAAAATGTACAATATTACAGCAACAAATTTTATCACGAGTTCATGCAGACAGTAGCAACTGCTGAACCAAATGCCCTAAGGCAACAGTTTTGAAATTACACATAGCAAAAATTACCCTAGTCAAACAATAAATAGATAAATAAATTCACCGATATTCTCCGCAGGTCATCCATTGTTCACATTTATATTTTACTTTGTACTGGGTTCTTTTTTACAACTTTATTGTAGCTGAGATGTACCGCCTGCAATTCAGCATCTTCATTTGCACTGATCTGAGTTTCACATGAGACAAATATTCTGCACAAAATCCTTCTCTATAGTTTCTGATTTGTTTGAATTTTTCTTAAGGTCCAAATTAAACTGGGTCCTTAAGTTCTCATTAAAATAGATGACATCCGGAACCCTGGTTAGTGGCGCAGGTAACAGCTGGTCACAACTAACACTGAGGTAAGACTGCAGTCTGTGTTCCATATACCGTAGACAGGTGTCTAGTTTGCGTAGAGGCAATTTTGGCCACATATAATATACATACAACTTAATTTGGTACTGTACTCTGGAGAACCAATGTCAAAGTTTAAACTGCACAATGTAAAAAATATATTTAGCAGGTTATTCATCCTCTGTATTTGGTTGTAGAAACTGTGTAGGGAAAAACTTAAACAACAGCAGTTTTAAGATATGTTTAGTTTCTGAATCTCTGCAACAAGTGGATCTCACACTCAAAGACAACTACTCTTTTGCAATCTACACTTTTAATTTTAAAGGCCAGTCATACAGAGCTTTGCATACAGCACAAAGCCACATTTGAACAAAGCAGGAAGGGATCTTTTGCACCATGAACTAACATTAGGTTAACCGGCAGCAGATCTCATGCAAAACATTTATTTCCATGTAAACACGAGAGAAACAGGGTACCTGTGGGAGGGAAGTCCCTGCAGAAGCGAAAACGCATCAACCTGAGCACTTTTTGCAGTTTCAACAGCAGAGTGGAGCGGAACCGAACCGATCAAGTGGCCAACGCACCTGCAGCCCTGCTTCGTTCATCAGGTGTTCTGGGGGTCCAAGGCCAGTTGAGTGCCCACACCTAAAAGGAACAGAAAACGGAAAAGCGGCCACTAAAAGCATCACTTGTGTAAGCGAGGTGCAATCCTTCGCCCTTCATCCTCCACCCTTCATCCTTCTCCGCTGTTCGTCCCCTTGAGCAGAACGGGGGCCCGTGTGCGCATGCGCGCGATGGCTCCTGCGCTGCCGAGACGCTTCTTGAGCGCCTCGGACCGTCGTGTCGCGGGAGCGAGGATCACGCATGTCGGCGTCTTTCTTCATCCCCAGTCGGCGTGCGAGCACCTCTTCTGCCTTCTTTCGCGCTCCGTATTTCCAGCACACAGGTGTATGTTTCTCTGCGTCTCCTCCTTATCGATCATAAACGCTCCATGGGCTGAGTTGCAGTTCTGTGTAGGACCGCCAGGGGTCCTGTGCGCTTGAACTCGAAACCCACCGTCTTTTGGGCGAGTGCTTTACCCCAGTAAAAATGAGCCAACTATACAAATGGGTGAGTCAGAGTTGGTTAATGTGACGCATGAGCTGTAAAGCAAGAAAATGAACATTTTGAATCGTAATTCCTTCTCCCATTCACGCAGCAAACCACTTTAACGCGATTCTTCACTCTGCTGCGGACGCTCAAAAATGTTAAACTACACCAAGCCGACACAAGATGGTGCTGACGGCCACCTTTTTGAATCTGTCTTGACTTGCGTTTGTTGCTGCAGAATGAATGAAACATGGGGTTTTTTAACCGATTATTGGACTACTTGGCTCATAGTCTCTTTAGGTTTCCACTTGTTTAAAAGTTGGAAACCACCTCTGTATCAGATCCCCAAAAAAAACTGCAGTTAAAATATTTAACGGTGACACTTACAGCAGAAAAGAATTAAATGCAGCCTTGCCACATGGTTTCCTCCCTTTGCTCGCTCTTCGCCGACACGGGCTGTGGAATTGAAACCCAGTGCAAGAGCAGTAAGCATGTGAGACTAACATTAGGTGCAAAGCCCACTAGAAGCTGGACCTGGACTTATCCCCCAGAGGCTTCAAGTTTTGTTCACTTCACCTTGCAGCCGGTAAGATGCTCTGCTGCACTGCAGATTCATCTCAGTAGTTATATGTTTCCAATTAGTTCCTTTCTCCTTATGTTCATAACTCCTGAGGAAAATACCTGGGGATTAGATTCTATGTACATATATGGCTCAGAGGGAGAGTTTCCCAGAACTTTATGTAATACAAATATAGGGAAGGCTAACCATCACTTTTTACATGCTTAAAATTCCAACATATAATATTTGTCATTAAACTCACACTGCATAACTGTGAAAGCTGGCTTGTATCTTGGTTTATTATTGTGTTTTGCAGGTGTATGACTGCTGCTGGTAAGTTTGTTTTTCCACAAACCAATAATAAAATATATTTATTTATACATTTGTTTAATGCTTTTCTCTGAGACAGTCTACAATGTAAAGGAAATTATAATTTACCCAAATTGCACAGCTGGGTTTTTATTATTATTATTATTATTATTATTTATTTCATTTTTATTATTTGTTCAGTGAAACTGTGATGGGTGCATGTGTGTGTGTTCTACTTTCCTCTCTATCTTCTTGCAGCCCCCTGCCTGTGGAGCACTGCTGGACCTTCCAAAGAGGATGTGCAAACACAGTAAAAAGCAGTAAAGTCATAGTGTTTACCTTGTCTGCTTCTGGGGAAAGGGTGTCAGAGGTGGTTTGATCATCGGAAACAGGATCTTTCATCGTGTTCCATTACGCTGCTGAGAAGAAGGAACAAAGACTATTACGCGTGACCAGAGAACAATGTGACACAAATTATTCCTGCAATATAATATACCGTATAGCTATTCTGAATCCTGAATGTACCGTTGCTATGTTACTGGATTAAAGGAAGTAATTTTGTGGTGTGTTGGGTAAGAGACAAATGCTCCTTTTTAGCATCTATGCTCAGGTTATACACTGAACCGCATGGCATTTTCCAAAGTAGGTAATGTTGACATGGCAGAGAGACAAGTTGAGTTCTGATATTGTCACACCCTGAGGGCTACCAGCTGGCTGCTGTCCGGGTTCAGTGGCCCCTGGCACCCTTTACGCACTTGGAACTCTGCTCCGTGTGTAGACGTTACCCGTTTTCTGCCCACTTGTGGACAAAATGAAACCTGCCACACTTTGTTATTCAAAAAATATCTGCACAAGGTGATGGTTGGAGGATGCAAAAGCAATGGAATGAATGAAAGATGAACATGCAAGAAATCATACAATATAGACTGCTAGATGCAAAATAAAAATGTAGTGTATGTAAGCAAAGTACACAAAGCCTCACCACAGGTTAGTTTTTTCTTTTTTCTCACACCAACAAATCCTCAGTGCTGGTACTGTGGATAGTAGCAGGCTCAGGTTCATACTTTCCTTCCTTGGAGGCTCTACCAGCACCCTTTTACTCAAAAGGTCCGGGTCCTTACCTCTTAGACTACTGCCCAAAACAGTACCTTTAAACCCCTTTTATTCCTCCACAACTTCATGCCTCAAAGTGAAATCTTCAAGAACACAACCAGTAAGCGGGACTTGAACCTGGCACCACAAAACTATAAGCATACACACTTGCATACTGAGCTCCAGAGCTCCTGCGAGTGCATTGTAAGACTTTACACTTACATTTAAGGGTAAGAACCACAATGTATACATACATCAGTTCTTGAAAGTTTATAAGATGATACACCAAGCAACCTCAAGCGTGTAAGTTTAACCACAGTACTGCAGTTACCTAACACATAAGATTAATCGTGCTTTCTACTTGTACTCACCACTAAGAGCCACATTAGTTAGTTAAATGCTACCCGATTCTTCAGAAAGGATTCAATCCAGAATAACGGTTTGCTCAAACACAGCAGCGCAGCCCTACCACAAACATGTCACTTACAGCTGTGGGAAATGAGATGCAGAAGAGAACTCTTGTGAAAAAGGCTTCGAACCCAATACCTACAGATGACCGAAACAAGTTTTTGTCCAGTAACAGTGAATTGGAACTGAAATGTTTACAGCTGTTTGCGAACCGAACGAGATAATTCAATTTGACAAAAAGATGAGAGCGCCGCATGAAGGTTGTGACCAACAGTGCTTTGCATGAAAACCACGGAAAGAAATGCCTATTTTTCAACCTCTACAACAAAACGTGCAGCAAGAAAGAAGCAACACCTTTGGTGTTTATACTAATAACAGTGACGCTACCTTTTCATTCATCAGAGGTTTTTCCACATCGTCCTTATTTGCCTCATAGTTGAAGTTTTTCCTTTTATCAGCTTCCAGTTATCTAAAGCATCCATCAATCCACTGTCAACCATTTTATCTTGGTGAGTTGTGGCCACTATACTGCCAACATCTAAAACAAATATAACTAAATGTTTGTTTAAGATTTTTCAGTAGGTGATTTTTTTTCTCAGAATTAAACAGCTTGCTGGAACTTTGTGGCTAAAATCGAATACTGAAAAACTGAGTCTTTATCTGTATGAAAATTTTGTACACAGCGTGCCAAGTCCGGACTTGCTTCCTGCTACCTTGTGGACACCGCTGAGAACTGCATTTGTTTGGTTACCCCGGACGAGATCTCAAGTATCCAAGTTCAAGGGTTTTAACACCAGAGTCGTCACGGTGATAGATACCGATATACGCTGATCAGTCACAACATTAAAACCACCTGCCTAATATTGTGTAAGTCCCCCTTGTGCTGCCAAAACAGCTCTGCTCCTTTGAGGAATGGACTCCACAAGACTTCTAAAGGTGTCCTATGGTATCTGGCACCAAGATGTTAGCAGCAGATCCTTTAAGTCCTCTGAGTTGCAAGGTGGGGCCTCGTGGATTGGACTTGTTTTTCCAGCACATCCCACAGATACTGGATCAGACCGAAATCTGGGGAATTTGGAGGCCAAGACAACACCCCATCCCTGAACTCTTTGTCATGTTTCTCACCCCATCCCTGAACAATTTCTGCAGTGAGGCAGGGCCACTGCCATCAGGGAATACCATTGCCATGAAGGGGTGTACGTGCTCTGCAACAATGTTTAGGTGGATGGTACATGTCAAAGTGACATCCACACGAATGCCAGGACCCAAAGTTTCCCAGCAGAAAATGCCCCGAGCATCACGCTGCCTCTGCCGGCTTGCCTCGTTCCCAGAGTACATCCTGCTGCCATCTCTTCCACAGGTAAATGACGCGCACGCACTCGCCCATCCACATGATCTAAAAGAAAACGTGACAACAGGCCACTATCTTCCATCGCTCCATGGTCCAGTTCTGATGCTCACATGCTCGTTGTAGACGCTTTCAGTGGTTGGCAGGGGCCAGCATGGCAACGCAGCCAAGCTGCGATGCACTGAGTGTTCTGACACCTTTCTATCATTGCCATCATTAACGTTTTCAGCAATTTGTGCTACAGTAGCTGTTCTGTGGGGTCAGACCAGATGGGCTAGCCTTCGCTCCCCACGTGCATCACCCATAACCCTGTCGCCGGCCCACCGGTTGGCCTTCCTTGGACCACTTTTGATAGATACTAACCACTGCATCCTGGGAACACTCCACAAGGCCTGCCGCTTTAGAGACAACCTGACAGTTGTCTAGCCATCACAGTTTGGCCCTTGTCAAAGCTGCTCAGATCCTTACGCTTGCCCGTTTTCCCTGCTTCCAACACATCAACTTCATCACTTGCTGCCTAATGTCCCCCCCCACACCTTGACAGGTGCCATTGCAATGAGATAATCAGTGTTATTCGCGTCACCTGTCATTGGTTTTAATGTTGTGGCTGATCGGTGTATATTCACTGGTCTTAGCATCAGTTAATTCTACTGTTTTTCTGGCAGTTATAAAGAAAAGGTTTAAATGTTGAATCACACGCCAGAAAACATGGCCTGATACCACCAAATTAATCCTTACAAGATAAACTGCTATGTAAATACACACAGCTCTCATTTAAAACCGAGTAGCAGTTTAAGACAATATTTATCAATAAATTTAGCCGACTTGGGCCTTGATTTAGGGCTTGGTGTGTATTAAAACATTTAGATTCAGATCAGATATAGAATCAATGGTTGGTGAAGGAACAATACCGATGTGAACGCCACATATTGCCATTTGCATTCAGACAATGAGAAAACTTAAGAAAAAATCAATAAGCTGTATTACTTTGAGAGAGAGCCTGACAGAAAAATCGGTAACGTTCCAAATCACAGAAAAACCACAAGTAATTCACACCGATTTAGCATAACTAATGTGAGGTGGTGAGATGGACACCACAGCGTGGAGCAGGACACGCCGTGACGGCCAGATATCCACTACCTGCCTCATATCAGTTGAGTACAATGAGGCCCCGCAGCTCACCATCGAGGCACAATCCTATCAGGACATTTAAGGCGGTCGTGGAGGCCTTGCGGCCCCCGGAGATCCCTGTAGCTGACTGAGGCAATGGCGTTTTACTGAATACGGCAGCCGGTTCTGTTGGGTTCATGAAGGTGGTCCACACATTCGTATTTGCTGCGACTTTCATACTTATGATGAATTTTCATAGCACCTGGCTGAGCCTGTTAACTATTTTCGGTTAGTAGTAATTCAAATTTAACGTTAAGAACTCGAATGTGACTTTCTGCTTTGCCAAACATAAATACATTCTTCATTACATCGCTGCACCAGTCACTAATGGAGTAAAGTGCAAAAAAACAGGTTTCACATAACAAAATGTATAAAGTGAAATCTTTAGCAGACAGTTTGTTATACCGTAACTATCAGTATTAAACCTTAACTTTATAGTATTATTGAAAGAATGGCTTTCATTACGTGAAAAAACATTCTGCCATACTGACCCTTTAACGTCAGACATACAAATAAATGCGATAAAAGTGACTGGAAAAAAATTGTGAAACGCTTAAAATGTGCAAAACTTTTATTTCTCAATTTCTTTCATTCTCAAGGTTAAACCCACTCCTCGGGTTACTAAAACTTCGATACGGAACAATACAAATTCCAGTTCCAGTACGTTCAAGTTCAATTACAGGTGATTTCTCAGCACCGAAGCTTGAGGCCGATCATTTTAGGAAATGGAGAAAAAAATTGCCGCTGTGGATGGTGAAAAGCCGTAGATCAGAAGGAGGTCTTGGCGAAACTCGAAAAAGTTCTGATGTTGCTACTTCCTCAGCAGACTGCAGCACTGACTTCAGAGTCACTGTCTTTCCCGTTCTGATTTTTCAAAATTACTTCAGATAAATATGAAATAGGGAAAATACAACTATTTACAGAAGCCATTAAAAAGGTGTGGGCATAGGCCTTGTAGTCAGATTAATATGGGTTTCCTCCATGGGTCTCTGGGTGTCGCAACAGAATCTTATAATAATTTAGTCTGTAATCTCAATCCTGTAATATAGCAACATGTCTATTATGTGGCCAGAGGTAGAGGCAGCCTCAGAAGCAGAACAAATGGCAAATAAATAAATAGATAAATAAATAAACAGATAAATAATAAATGAAACAGCCTCTGATTGGTTGTCTCTGGTCCTCATTAGCACATCTAAAGTTAGAAGTGGCAAGGAGAGCTGTCCATCACGGTGACCCCGCCCCCGTTGGGGTAGCACCGCCCAGCAGCTCACAGGTACGTGGGGTTTCAGAGAGGTCCGAACAGTCCTAGTTGTAATTCCAACACTCTGACTCAGCCGTGTTGCAGTGTCCCCCAAACAGTGAGCGCGGAGCCAGGGCTGCGCTGTCCAGAGTGCCACCGCTTCAGTTCAGACACCCTTGAGGCTGTTGTCCACATCGCCTGTTGGTTTCAGCAACCTGCAAGACATACGAGTCAGTTCTCAGGTGGCTTCTGCAGTGCCATTCATTGCAAGGTTCTCATGCATAGGCATTTAGAGCAAGATACTTACCCATATCGGTCTAGTAAAAATGACACTGCTTTACAAATCAGAAAATAACTGTAATAAAAGTAGCCTGGAGTGGACTTTTTTCAGACTTTATACCTCCCCAAAACAGTAATTTTGAGTCCCAAAAAATAGCTGCACTTTGAGGGTTAACATTGGAGAAAAGTGCCAGTTAAACAAATTAATAATCATTTCATTTCATAATCATAATAAGTGTTGAGTCTGCTATTCAATTGTATTATATTTATCTTAACTGAAGGTTCTGATTGGTTGAGACTGTCAGTATGATAGGAAGTAGAAAGAAATATATGCAGTAGTTTTGTAAAGGAATAAGGTTTTACAGGATTTGCACAGTAGGCAGTGAATGAAGTATACGTGGGAGCCACTGGAATAACAAGCTTGTGTTAAGATGGGTTTACATTTAGTGAATTTGGATGGTTTTTGAGCTGTGTAGCAAAACAATTTAGTGTACAATGAACTAATACTAGGATCAGAAAATATTGGGCTGTCATATTGCAGCTTTTTGTATCCAGAATCCCTTACTTTGCATTTATCATTTCTAAAACAGAACGTTTTAAAATAGATTTTTAGGTACAGCATATTTTTTTTATGTATGACATGTACCATGATTCTGAGTACAAATTTATATTTATACGTATGTGATAATCAGCACATGCACAAAATGTGCAAATTCTCAGTTTGTACTGCCCTTTTTAAGCATTGTAGTTCTGCAGCAGATACATTCATCTGTCCATTTCCATTAACCGCTTAATCTTGCAGCACATTAAACTCTTGCCTTCTCAACCAGGAATGCCAGTCCTCCTGATGTTTGACGTTGGAAAAGGGTTGCAGCGGACCAGAGGCTATCCCAGAACCAATGGATGCTAGGGTATGAAACTGCCCTCGGATGGGACGTCAGCCCATACACACGAAAACTAAAATGTTAGAGGCCATCGGTGGCTTAGGGGGTGTAAGTTAGGGATAGGGTTGTACTTGGCAGCGTTTCATTCGCCTCGAACATGGCTGGTTTTGAGTTAAAAGTAATTAGCTTGTTCCAGTTTCCACAGTTGTTCTGGGGAAAAGTGACTTTTTTGCTACCAAAAAAAATCAGTCAGACTGGAGCTCTGTATATTCCAATCCCGAGTATATTTTCCTACACAAGCAATTATAATGTAACACTATCCTGAATGGACATGCTATTGAGCCTGAAGGGCCTTTAGTCACTGATAACCAGCACAATGGTGCAGCTGGCATTCGTGGGTAGACAATGGAGAGAATACAGCCGCCCGATCTCTCCATCAGCTGTCGTGGCAGGTGGTAGATAGAAAATACTGGTTATAATACACAGAAGAACCACAAGCACCTGACTTAGAGGTGACCCCATGATGTTCTGCTACAAAAAGGACCCCCCTTGTGGAAGAAGAATTTTACTGGCAGTGCACTATGGTGCCATCAGGGGTTGTAGAATATTGATGCTCCTTCACCTGCTGCTCCCAAATCATGGCTATTTTGCCTTTGACTCCACTTTGGTTATGCTGTGCTTGTCTGTAAACAGAAGCGACACCGTTTCTTTAGCAGAAAAGTGGCTGTCCCGAGAAGGGTATATACTTTGTTAGCAGGTACACACAACTTGTCCGAACATCTCTCACTGAGCTAGGTGGCATACATGCCATCTCCTCAAGACAAACTACCGATTGCCAAAACAAATAACTGGCACAGCACAGAGACACGGAGAGTGCGAGACGCTCATCTGCATGGCCACAGCAGTGGAACTCAAACGCCTTTTTGCTAATATGGCACCGATGTCCTTTCAGAGCTGCTCTATGGGTTACATCAACTCAACTTAGTGATTACTCCACAAAGAGTCCTGTATACACAAACTCACTGTTTCCTTGAGCAACAAAATGCCTGCTGACAGATGCTATTAATGAATGATGTCAAATGGAAGCTTAATTTCCCAGGCACATTCAAAGCAGCCCTCAATGAGCCTCTGTCAGGCATATTTATGTGAACTGAAATTTACGTTCAGGTTGTAAGGAACAGGTAAACTGAGCAGGGCAGCGGACTGGAGAAAGAGGGGGAAAATAGCCAAAAGTAAATGTGTGATGCCAATACCTAGCAGTGGAGAGGAATCAAATTTTGGCAATTGTCTTTTTTCTCCCACACTTATAACCAAAACACACCTGTTATGTATATACAGGCACTTTCAGACATTAACATTCATGTATAAACAACATTACTGTGGATAAGTGATGCGGTCTTTAAAATAAGAGGAATGTTTGTTAAAAAGAGAAGTCTGGTCTTTCGGGGAAAAGAAATAAATAAAACAGGAAACTGAAAAACTTACCTGAATATGTGTACTATGAAAATGTACAGTTTATCTTCACTGTTCAGAAAAGGTGTCAAGTGAACATGATGCCAAGACTTTAAAAATAAATAAATAAATAAATAATCCACTCATATGTTTTTCTACCTTCCTCTCTTTTCTGCCATAGATTATTTGAGGTCAAAGTCACATTCATTTAAGTAAATCCACATACTAGCACGTTCAGTTAAAACAAGTATTCTGGTGATTTGGTATCACTTGATTTTGCATCTACAGCACAGTGAAGAGCGCAAAGCAGCTCAAGTCACCATCTTTGGCCCCACCGACTAGCTGACAACTGTCAGACTGTAGGTGGAGCCAAGGAAGCATTGTTCACACTGCAGTTGTGCCCCAGACACTGCCTCTGAGCAGCTTGCCAAACCTGCATCCAAACTAGTAATAGCTGCCGGAATTTTCCAGTGACTGGGGCACTGAACATACTTAGAGCAGGAATGGGAAAGTGCTATCTGCAGGGGCTGGACTAACTCCTCACCAAACAGCTTCTTTGTACACAGAACAGGGAGCCAAATTCATGGTCTGCTAATGACTTCAACTGCTGAACAATGCAGCGTTCACCTGACCAGCCCCTGAGGACAGCGCCTCCCAGACAAGCCCAGTCAAGTGGCAAGTCATTCTTGCAAGAAAAGCAAGTCTAGGCAAGTATGTGCAGGCAAGAGCAATCAAGCAAGAAGCACAGAACAGAGCAGCTTTTACATGTATTTATTCATTGTCATAATCATTTCATTTCTCTTTTAAGAAAATTTCAAAAACGACTACAATATTTCAAAATTCCATTTCTATACATGACAGCTGACCTAAGGGCCTCATTTGAACTGATAACGGCGGACAGACAGAATTGTACAAAGCAGATTTCTACTAACAACACACGCGTCAGTCCATGTAATATCCAATGCAATGTTCAGTGGTCAGGAGTATGAACAGGAAGTGACAGTAAAGGGTTTCCCATTCCAAGGGATGATTTTACAATTTTTTTTTTTTTTTTTTTTGTAGGACACCTGCTGTAGGAGGCCAGCTTTGATAAAAGTTAAAAATGTGCATTCTCTAACAAAGGAAATTCATGTTTGTCCTGTTACTCTCCCAAATCTTTTAGATAAACAGGAAATGAGGTTTCATGTGTGCGCTGTCTTTGTTTCCAACAAAGTATTAGGTCATGAGTTAGATGTCTTAGATGAACCCCCATCCTAGAGAACTCTTAACAGTGTTCAAAATGGGTGGAGTGAAATGCCTGTAGACACAGGTGTGTGACATGATACAACTCTTTATTAATCCTTTAACTAGCTGGTCTGAAGAATCATTTACCAGCTCCTTAAAATCTACTTAATGAACATTTGTTAGAAACAAAAAACAGCATATAGGGGCCACCTTGTATGCTTCATAGTTTATCCTTTAGTCACGTAACCATACCTGGCACACCCTTAAAACATTTACAGAGCAAAGGTGAGACAAAAACCAGCGCATCACGGGGTTTTAGCACTGGAACTGGAACCAAAACTGCCAACAGAACAGGACTGAGACCGACAGTGGTGTTGACACTGGGACAGAGGCCAGAAATAGATGTATCATTGGCACTGAGAGAGAATGAGCGAAAGGGTGGGGCCTGGGGTTGAGCTGTTGCATGCACACACTGCTCTTGCTGCAGAACACTTCAGCGTGGGACTGACCTCGTAAATTCCCTCACTGACTGAACTGTTCTGTCATTGCCTCGAGTCTGTCAACTGTGTTTACTGGAATCGAGAAACACACAAGCTCTACCCGCCTCCTCCCCTTGGGATTGTGCAATACACAGAAGGCAGCTGAGTAAGGCATGAGGTAAAATTCTTGAGTATGTCTGTCAGGCTTTGCATTAGGCAGTACTGCCTCCACTTTTTGGCAGTATGTAAAATAGTAACATTATAATATTGTCGCTGACACAATATTACACAAGCAATCGACGCAATGCAAAGAAAACAGTACCTTTGATCCTAAGAGGCAAAGCAGTACAAGTTTTTTAATTTTTTTTTTTTTTTTTTTTTAAAAACCAGGCAACCTGCACAAACCCAATGGCATGCAAGCTCGTCCTCTTAACCACCTCTGCAAGACACCTTCACTTATCTGTGCAGTGCGGGTTGTTCTGAAAACACTGGGGAACGCGATTTGACTGAAAGAGTCCTTCCTCTGACGCACCGTTTGCAGTAGCGTTCATTTCCCGACAGGTTTACATCCATCTACATGAAGCACACGAGGCTGACAGTCAAACGTGATTTATGGGAAATTAGGTAGATTCCTAAACATTTCAACGCCTTGCCAAGAGCCTGAAAATGAGTTGCTCGATTTGACACAATGCCCAGTACAGCCACAAATAAAACACTGAGTGGACACAGACCTAACATGGGATCTGAACAAACACCTTAGCTTAAGACTCGAAATGCGACACACACAGGCATGCGCGTATGTAAAACGGCACAAACAAGTTCAAAAAGCGATACAGGTGACGCCAAAAACTTGGATGGCAGGAGGGTATTCACAGTTGGATTCACACGAAACAAAGTCAAAGCTAAGGAACGAACAGCGTGCACAGCTGTTTCTCTTTCAGTCTGTGCTGTGACATGAACACAAGTCTAACACAACTCTCTAGAGAATTAAGCAGTATTTTGGATGTAACCGTGGCCTGCCAGCATGAATATCCACATTAATAGTATGGAAATGGTATTTTTACTTTACAATCTTTCACTAGATTATAGATGAGATAAATATCTAAGTGAGGAACAATAATATTACTGGCATTTAATTTTATACAGGTACATATGTTGTTTATTCTGTTTATTGAATTTTTTTAAAAAAATAATTATTTTCAGTTTTAATACTTTCCTTTGGTAAATTGTAAGGCAAAGCATAAAAACAAGCAGCTGCCACATCGATTTTACTATTGGTACATATGCCCCTTCTCCACATTCACCTTGAAACGGACATCCAGAAACACTGTGATGTCACAGAAAACATTGCCATCGCATCTGCACCCATGTGTGACCAAAAAAAAACAAACAAAAAAAAAAAAACTCCACATTTTTAACAGAAAGGAAAAGGAACACGAGCGTGCATGTGACACAATACTTAAGCAGGGCATTAGTTGTGCACAGGATTGTCTGTGTGGTATTGATCATTACTGGAACTTTCCGAGAGTACCTCTTGCTTCAGCGTATCAAAGCGAACACTTGATGGGGCTCCTTTTTGGCCGCCTCCCTGTCTGCAGAGGCAACAAAGGATGCGCTTAAATGTCGTCAGCATCTCCTCATCCCGCAGCGAATAGATAATGGGGTTCACCACGGAGTTGCACTCTGCCAGAACAAGGAAGTACTTCTCCACTTCGAGGATCTTGCAGGACTCACAGTGAAGGCCATCCAGCAGCAGTACCACCAAACCTGGGGTCCAGCAGATCACAAAGGCACCTGCAAGGAGAGGTTTCACCATGTCGGTGTACTGAGCTCCATTTCACAACCACCATTTCAACTGAAATCTAATTTACTGAATGAGTGCAACATTCATGTGGTCCTCCAAAAGTATTGGATTCCAGCCGCTATAACCACCTGAGAGGAAAGAGCATGTTTCACAGATGTGGAATTTGTACAGAGATCTCATTTCACTAGACATATTTTCTAAATCAGATAATCTTGTATGAGAACACACCTCCTAAGATGCGGGGACTGTGTTCGTGTATGCGTGCACAAGTGTGCACACACGTGGGTGGCTTCAAACTCACATTAGTCAGGACCTCGGGCACGCATACACCATTCTTACCTAGAATCATGGTCACAGTCTTCATGAGGCTCACGACGGTTTCCTTGTGCTTCCTCTGTGTAGTGTGCTGCGACATGCTGCGGCTCTTGTGGCGCACATACAGGAAGATGCGCAGGTAGACAACCACCATGATGGAGAAGGTGACCAGGTTTAGCACGGCCCAAAAGACCAGATAACTGCGGCTATACATGGGCGCCATGACCGAGCACGCTGACAAGTTGCACAGACAGTTCCACCCCAGAGTGGGAATCAGACCCATTATCACAGCCACCACCCAGATTCCCAGGATAAGCAACATCACACGTCGGTTTGTCATCTTGCTGTGCAGCTGCATGGTGAAGATGGTCTGGTGTCGTTCAACTGCCACGGCCAGCAGATTCACTACAGAGGCAGTCAGACTGGTGTCAATCAAGCCTTGGCGGATAAACCACTGACCTATGGTCAACTTGTTCGTCCATGGACCAGTGTGGAACATGAGATACAAGTAGGAGAGGCCGGCAAAAAGGTCGGCCGCCGCCAGATTTCCCAGGAGGTAGTAGATGGGGTAGTGGAAGCGCCGGTTGATTATGATGGCAGCCATAACCAGAGCGTTGGCCAAAATGACAATGACACAGACAGTGAGGCCCAAGCCAACCACAAGCGAGTCCTTGGTTCTCCATATCGGGCTGATCAGCTTTTGGCTCTGGTTGTAAAAAAATTCCACCGTGCGGTTGCAATAGCAGCTGGGATCACTGTCACTAGTAATGCACATTTCCGCTGAGTAGGAGGACAGACGGGGGCCAGGTGTGTGGACTATCAGCTGGGGGGGGGGGGTGGAGGTTGTGGGAAAATGTTGGCTCAAGTGAAATTAGACATTTGCCATACCAATGGGATCAATGCGCTCCTTTGGCAGTCAACACTCCTCTTCGGTCCTCAGATCCACAAAGCAAACCCTCCACGCTGCATTTGCTGACGAACAAAGAAAATAAACCGATTTTAGGCATTTTTAAAGTTAATAATGCAACACGTTCGGGTACCCAGTTTTACTGTGTTTACTCTTGCTTATTTTGTGCGATGACTTTACTGTAAAATTGATTGGTGTGGAAAGGTCTTGGTTAACAGATTTTGACATAAACAAACATGTTGAAGACAGCAAAGAAAATCTATCTGGCACAGTCTTGCTTCTAGAAAAGCAGAAGTAGGATTGAATATGAGGCAGTTGTGTAGCCACCACACTGGTGGGGGAGGTGTGGTACAATGCTTCTCATCAATGGGAGGGGAGCTGCAAGGTCACATCCATGACTCAAATGCACAGTCTGTCTGAGCTGAGCAGAAGAACCTCAAAACATCCTCATTACACAACCACACAATCAAACAATAATACAATTAAAACAACTGTGCAACCAGACGGCCAAAACTGCACCCCCGTCTGGACCAAAAATATCTCCATGTCCTGATAAATCCTTTCTCTACAGCTTCCAAAACAATATGAACGGTCAAAACTCAGGCCAGGAAAAAATAAAATTTAAATGCAAACAATCACTGAAAATTTGTAACTGGGAAGGAGCTTCGGAGACCTTCAGACAGCAAACCCACTTTTCAGTCCCTCAGGTGGGACATAGGTATAAATAGAATTAGGAAGATTTAAACTAAACAGAAAATCAGTCTGCTCGGAAATGCATCGAAAACTCAAGGATCTCTATTAGCTTTAATCATTTTCCAGTAGTATTTTGTCGTCATCGGTTATGCCTGAAGCTCCGTCTATTTAAAAAAAAAAAAAGACTACAGTAATGAATGTTCTTGCAAAAATTAACATTTGATATCTATGACTGTACATTGAAACTCTGGGCGGCTTTCTGGGTAGCAATGATACTTGACCTTCCCGTTCTTGTTTTACATTTGTGGATGTTTTCATCTCTGTGCTGCTTTCACAGAGTGTTGTTGCTATTGCCAAGAAAATTTTTAATTTATAAATGCGTAAACAAATAAAATAAAAATTAAAAGGCACATCAACAATCGCTTGAACCACAGGTAAGTAGGCAGAGGCTCACAGAGAAACTTGACAGAAAGAACAAACTAGACAGCAAACTAATGTAAAGTGAAAGTGTTCCAGATGAAACAGACAAGCATCAACATAGAAATGAATTATTCAAATTCGGTCGGGATTCTGTGGCAGCAAAGGCAGGATTTGGTCACGGGGACGAGGCTTTTTTCCTTCTACTTTTAAGATGCAAGTCTTGCAAACTACAAAATCTACAGTACCTGAAACCAGCACTTCTAGGCCAGGTTGAGCAGAGCATGAAAAACCATGACACAAACCACACAGTGAGAGCAGCTGAATAACAGCATAACAGCGGTGAGTAATAAAACTCAGACAAACATGAAGGTGGTTTTAATGCTTGCAAACTCAAGAGAAGTTACATCATGATAACCGCCTATGGCTCCTCTTGATAACAAGCAAATTAGGTTATGATTACCAACACCTGTACTGAAATGACAGATCATTAAATGAAGAGAACAAAACCATCAAATTTTTACAACACATTTTTCATACTTGAGTGCTGGTGAGCCATTTCAATTTGAAAATGTGTATTTTGCTTATGGGACAGGCCACGGTTCCAAAAGAAGGAAGACCTTGCGACCAATACCATCGATACGAGAGACAACTTCACTGTCTGCTCGGCTTCCTGTTTTACAGGGAGGATGGAGAACGCGAGTTCCAGTAAGGTAATAAAAATCCTCCTCCCCCTATCAGGTGTAGAAACAAGTCACTTTTTGCTTAAGTGAAGCCACTTGGCCTATCTTGGGGGCACCTCTGGATGTCCCTTGTAAAAAAGGAAGGAAAAAAAGGGGGGGGGGTTTCTCTGTGCGTGTGCGTGCGTGCGTTTGTTTAAACAAATCCGAATCCGTAAACATGATGAGCAAGCCTGTCATTACTAAAGCAGCCACACCCGCCTTCCCTGAGCAGGGCCTCCTCCTGCTGTCTTCCTGCTACAAGTCTCACCATTTTCCCCATCCCTTTTCCTTCTCGCTTGCAGGCACGGAGGACTCGCGTCATTCCACGAGCCCCGTTTTTGTCCCGTGCATCATCAGCACTTCGGCATGGTGACGGCATGGCTTCTCCACAGGATGCTTGTACGTCTAAACACTCAGTTGGACTCGGTTCCCAGAGCCAGAAAGGATCACAAAGCTACACAAAGGTGGTGGTGGTGGGGTCACAGAGTTCATCTCATCCTCACAGGTCGTCCCTCCAAAAAGACCTACTGATTCCACTGTTTTCAACCATGAAATGTATCATTATGCTGCCCTTTACTCCTCACTACTCGGCTCTTCTGGTCTGAACTGCGTGGAAATCTGACATTAAACAAACGGCAACAGAGGAGAAAAGGGAGGAAAAACGCAACAAACCAACAGCGAGTGATTATCACGAATAACCACGTCTTCTTTTCTTTTAGTTTTTCCATGCCAGTATGGCAATCTCAATACTTTACTGTACACCACACTGCTATATCGGTGGATTAATTCTGCAAATAGACACAAATCCGTTTCCCGCACTTAATACAAGTTTCTGCCGTGCTTGTGAATGTATTATTTAACTCATAGGTACATGTATTCCGCAGCTGTGGATGTGCGCCCTGAAGAATAAACACAGCAGCCCGGTTCTCTCCCATTCATCCTCCGGGCAGAGCCCACGGTGGGCGCGCGACAAACCCGCCGCCCCACGCGATCAGGTCAGACAGGTAAAAATAAATTAATTAATTAATAAAAATAAAAAAATCATTTCACAAACGACATGAGAAACCTGGATGGTCCCACACACACAAAAAAAACGTCCCTTGCTACTCACCACACGGGAGCAAATTTAGGCGAAGAAAGAAAAAAAAAAACAAAAAAAAACCCGCGCTCGACGCCAGTAAACCCACAGGCTGTTGCTTCTCAAACACGAAGTAAAAGAGAATTTGCGACAATTATGTGGAGAGGAGCGCGGCCGTTCCTTACCGGTGACTGAGCACTGCTATTCCAGGTACCCGTCCATCCGGGCGCGGTTTAAACACGCAAAGCGGGGCTGCAGAGCGGCGTGGAAAGGCGCCTTCGCGGCGGTCTGTGAAGCTCACCTGCGCGCCGTCATCCCTCGGCCGCGCGCCCTGGGTGCGGCCCCGCGCGACTCGCGCCGTTCCAACCTGCACTGCAAGCCCCCGCCCCCCTGACTCCTCATTGGCTCGTGAGAGCCCAGAAGGCTCCGCCCCCGGCGAGGCTCCGACTAGTCGGGTTTTAAATCGAGGTTCCAGAAGGTCCCGCCTCCTCGTCTCCTGATTGGCTGCCGTCGGCCCCAACACGCAGTAAACACCAAACCGGCTCCTGTAGTGGAGCGGGAAGGAACATGCGGTCTTCCCTGGAGTCCTCGAATCGTACATGAATGTGGACTACTGAGCAACACGTACTTAAAGCTTAACTAAAATTAACTTCTTTTGTGGTGGGTAGCAGGCTGGATATAGGAGGAAAGCCGCCCTGAACTCCTTTTGCGATTTTGTACACTGTACTACACCAGAAGCCCACTTCCCCTTGGAGTACAGCTGCTGAAAATGTACGTATCTTGTAAGTACATCTACAAAAATGTAGCTGCATTCTTTTGAATGTAAGACTAAAGGAAAGCACAGAGGCCCTTGGCGGTGTGATCTAGTACCTGGCCACTTGGACACACAAAACCTGCATATGCTTGAGACATGCAGACACACACACACACACACAATGCATACATTCCTGATGGTGAAGGAACTGGTGAGAACAAGGTCGCTCCAGCCCAGATAAGAGGGAGGAGATCCAAGGCATGTTTGCGCTTGTTTGCCGAGTGCCCTGCTACCCCTCTGTACCTTTTGTTGACATAATTGCACCGAGTGTCAAGTTGGAGGGAATATTTAAAGCCTGAAGACACACTACAAAGCCACATTGTGTGAAACACACACGTTCAAACTTATTTTACAAAAAGCATCTGGTCGTTAATCTCTTTGTGTTTGAATCGGGCATCTACCTGGTAACAGCTCTACACAAAGCAGATAACACGCGATCCTTGCCTGTACAACTGACATCAGGCTTTAACAAAAGAAGCCTATACAAACCAACAAACCATGGTGCGAGCAGTTACCGCACTGCCCAGCAGACATAAAGTTATTCAAAGAACAGAACTTCTCCAGCTACAGCCCCAAAAAGGAAAGTCGACTTAAATCCTGAACCCATAAAGTCAACAGAGAAGAACTAAAGTTGCCAGTGGATAGAGTAATTTTTACTGCAGATATCAGCGGTAAATGGTGTAAACAGTGTGTGGCCAGGCGGGCCTTTCAGTGACACTGCAGCCAGCCATTCACAATGAGCTTTATTTGGACTTACTTGGAACTGGTGTAGTTGGATTCCTGTGGTTGTTGTGAAAACGTGGAAGAGAAGCACAGTTATGCATACAAATCCTTCATGAATTGTTAGCGTTTTTCCCCCTCCAAAATGACCAAAACTCCACCTTGGTTCTTTTACATCTCACTTCAATTGCTGCACAAAGGCCCAAAGGCACAGTCAGATGCATGGGGAAGAGCAGCAAGGTGAGGGGCCAGGAGGCTGGCAGATGACAGAGCGCTGAGGACGAATACTGGAGGAGGTACGTGGAGAGCCTCTTCTTCCATGAAACGCTGGGAGGACACTGTGGGGAGGTGGCAGTGGTTTGGGTGGAGATCGTGGGCAGAGAACACCAGGAAGGACTTGCGAAAGAGGAGGTGCTGATTGTGTGGGTATGGACACAGGCAGGGTGGTGCCACGGATACAAAGGGGAGGGGGGTATTTCTGTGGCTGCGGTAAAAAATAATGAACTGTATAAAACAGACTTCAAATAGCATGCCCCCCCTCCACACACACACACACGCACACATACACGCCCTTTAGAGTCTGGCAAAAGAAGGTTTTTTGGTCCTTTCTTTACAGATGTGACCGCACATGGAACTGGTTACAGCCACCAGTGGTCTGGAAACGATTAACTGAAAGGAGGGACAGTAGTCGCCCTTCAGTTCGAAGCCCGCAGGCGTCTATATGCCGAGTCTTTACAGTCACATGGTGATCTGTACTTGCTTAGTGGCCTCCATGGTCTCACTACACTTCTCACACTTTACAGAGCACAGCAGACACTCTGTATTTTCTCCAGACTCAAAACAGGCCAGCTGAAAACCAGTCCATGTGTCTCCTCAGCTAAACCAAAGAGCAGCCTGGGTGCTAGGTTTGACTGGCTCCTGCCTGAGGCTCATGGTCACTGATTTGTAAGCCCTTTATTTGGGCTGAAAGTGTCAGTCAAACTGATCAACAGGAAGCGAAACAGGTACACACTCGGAGACACACATTTATTTTGCATTGTCTTTCCGGGAGGAGAGGTGGAGGATGGGGAAGACTCCAAATTAACCTGGGGTAGAATCCCTGCAGAGTAAGGCTCTGGGAGGGTCATACGTGAAGGCATTTTTGGAGATGGGTCACACTGCGAAAACATCCACCCGCACGCACACACTCAAAGAGAATTCAAAGAGGCCAGATCAACAGCCAGCTTAGAACAAATGCAAATCTGGTTCTACTTCACTCTCCATCTGCACTTGACTCAAACTGTCACCGACAGAAACAATGAAATCATTTTGATGAGTTGCTTGCACAATGAATACTGCAGAGATTAAAAATCCTCAAGGATAAAGGGACATCAAGACAGAAACAGAAAGAGAACAACAAGGAAAGGAGCAATAGCAGAACCAGAAGTTTCCTTGGTCATTTGAGAAGGAACCAGTAGAGGAATCAACCCCCTGGCTGGGGAGTGGAGGTGGGTGAGGGGTAGGTAAGGTTAGCTTGCAGACACGAAACATCAAGAGAAGAACAGTAGTGGAGATGTTCAAAGAGGGGGGGGAGGTGGTAGGTTCGCACCAATGTGCAAGGAAACATGGGGGCAGGAAGTACGACTGAGTATTTGAAGGAGAAAAAATGGCAAGAATAAAAAGCGTGCAGACTAAACTAACAGGAAGCAGCTTGAGGTTTCTTCAGGTGAAAAGAGATTGCGTTCACATTTTAAAAAGTCAAAGTGAACATAAAGAACTAAGAAAACTGTTAAGATTCTGAATAGCTCTTTGGTAATAAGCACAAACACACACACACAGAGTGCCTCAGTCACTCAAGCTGGGGGCATACATCACTTGAGTTCTTGATGCAGCAACCAGCTAAACACACTCAAAGTATGTGTTTTCATTTGGAATGTGTAGTGAGAACACATCTTGGCTGCTGCCACATTTGAACAATTTATCCAACTGATGCTCTTCTTCAAACTGGCTAACAAAGTTAAATTATTTACAGTGATTTACCCAT
The DNA here is from genome assembly GCA_018136845.1 of Heterotis niloticus. Classification (NCBI taxonomy): domain Eukaryota; kingdom Metazoa; phylum Chordata; class Actinopteri; order Osteoglossiformes; family Osteoglossidae; genus Heterotis; species Heterotis niloticus. The sequence goes on from CM030897.1 coordinate 28,026,553, forward strand.
TTAGCTGGGTAATTATTACTGCATCAGCTTGGGGTAAATAGCATGCTCAAAGGTATTGCAGCAGCAGGTAGGGCTGAAAACCTTGTGGAGATGTTAAGTGGCGCACGCTGTAAAATGAAAACACTCCTGTGTTGGGATGAAAAATTCTAATATCATTTGGGCACTAAAAAGGCTGGAGATGTTTAGAAATACACCATGTCTGATTATTATTATACATCATTATCAAAAGACATTGCATCGAAATCAAGATGCGGAAAAAAAGGAGAGAGGAGAATATGGAGAAGTAAAGTTGCAGTTATATGAGGTTTCCTGGGGAGAACGTGTCAGTTTCTGCTGTGTTATATTAAATGCATTAATAAGAAGATAAAGGACTACAGCTAATTATTACAATATGAATAGTGAACGTGAGTCACTTTAACACCGAATTCCTTGGCAGGCTGAGAACACTGGTGTCGCCTTACTATGGAAATGCCACATCACAGTCCCCCCCTGCACCACACGCCTCCTTACAGGGAATCGGGGAAGATTTCCCCCTGGTGGTGGGTCGCAGAGCTGCCCACCGGGCCTCTCCAACAGGAACTGACCGAGTGTCTCAGTCAGGTCCTCCTGGACCCGGCGGCTGCTGCTTGGAGTATAGTGGACGGCTGCGGAGGGACGGCAACGTAACAAACGTTCGCTCGGTCATTCATTCACTTGCGCTCACATACACTGTACCAGATTCATAGTCACCTTCACACCTGCTAGCTGATTCATTTGGTGAATGAATACAGTAGTAATGAGTGCTGTGTACATTACACAAAACCTAGACGCACCGTACCCACATCAACACACTTGCATGTAGACACATTCCTCCGGGCTGTCAGACCACTGCACCATCACTACTGTTTGCGCTGATTCTTGTGTATTATTATTATTATTTATTCATGCATTCATCTATATAGCATCTTATTCATGGACAGTACGTCTGTTTAGGACAGAATGACAGTAAAGTAAACCGTGAACCTTAATTTGATACTTCCGCTGTGCCTGTGTATTTAATGGAAGATCATTTCACTGAGAACATCGGTTGCCCGGTAAAGCAGTAGGATGTGGAGTGTTCGTGATGACCACGCGCTGCCCTACATCTGAACCCTCTAGTACAAAATGTCAAGCCTGCATCTGCTGTGTAACCGCTGTCACAGCCAGCGTAGCATGTTTGCCCTGCAGAGAAAACATAGTTTTGCAAATGGAAACATGCAAAGTGCACGTGAGAGCAGCATATACAAAAAAGAGAAAACGTAGGCAAATAGTCTGTTTACTCTTACACAAACACATTTGAGGAGGCCATTTACACAGGAGTGTCCCTGATGTCCTTCAGCCAAAACACCACAGCAACACAGATCCAGACCCACAGTAAGTCACACAGCCAGTATCAGCAGGTGTACCTGTACAGGGCCCATAGTGAAATAGAAAAAAACAATGGAAATCAGGACACCCTTTCCCAGAAACCCACTTTGCACACTAGATCCATCAATTTAGACACTGAATTAACAATTTTATAAACAAAATAAGCTTAGCTTTACTCATAAATGAATATTATCTTCTACATTTGTGCACAAACAGCAGTGATAAAAATATTCCATAGAGAGGCGACACTGTTTGAGGAATTTTGTACACAATGAAGGCAGCTGGGTGTGAGACAAAGTCTAGGTGGTATCAGAGTTTATACATGTGACAACCTTGGGAAATAAGCTGCAACTGAGTCTGGTTACAGAGTTCTGTGCTGTCATACTTCAGTTTACAAGGCTAATTGGTTCCTGGAAAGGCCACATTGTGTGAAGATGCATAAATTGACACAGCTATTTCCACTATTTTTTATGACTAAAATTATAATGCATTCCAGCCCACAAATAATTTACCCGAGTTTCACTGAAACGACACAGATGCCTATAAGAAACAACGCACTGTTTACACTATGGGATTTAAGAGAATTCTGCAATGCAGCTGAAACAGTTTTATTGACAACCAGGTGTACATACAGCTTTCTTGCTTAAATAAAACCCCTAGAACTCTAGTCTTGTGGTCGGTGATAACTGCAGTTGTTACCGTATTTATCCATGTAGAACACCACTAAACATTAGAGCATCACTCATGTATCATCACTCATATTTGCTTGTGGATATAATGAAATGTTACTGTATTAACCCATGTAAAAAAGCATTAATTTCATTCACCAGTGTAGCCTAATACTGTGAGTGGGTGTAAATGGATGACCCTGCAGTGAAAGGTACAGTCAATGTTGTGTGCCCAGCTACTAAATAAGAGTTAAACATTATTACTACATAGCTCCTAACTTAAGTGTTACACAATATCAATAATAATAATTATATCGCTCTCTAGTGGAGGTGGGGAGTGTGTGCAGTTTAAATCCAGGAAGGTCATTCCGGAAACCAAAGGCATCTGGATGTCGCCTGCCTCCACATTGGTGGTGGGGGGGACACAGATCAAAAAGGGGCAAGAAGATGGGACAGATGGGTTTATTATACTGGCCACATACCATACGAATACAAGCAAGCAAACAAAAGAACATTTCCAATACTTAAAATGCATTTCACTGAAAATGCCAATTGGATGCTCAGTGACATTTATTCAGTCTAAGAGAAGAGTTGAAAAATTTGTGCTTATGACCTACAAACTGCAATGTCAAATGTAATTTAAAGCTGCAATTTTATTCAGGAACTGTTTTTCATCTATAGTGGACTGCATAATGAACATAAGCAGCGGTTAGACCTGCTCCGGAAGTGCAGTGTGGAGTGAGCAGGGCCGCGAGGGGATGAGTGTGACGCTTTATAATTTAGAAAGAGGTAACTAATGTAAATTAAAGTCATTATGGCATCTATTCATATTATCATGAGAAGACCTGAATACAGCAAGGACTGTAGTAACATAACGGTACTAGTAGGGGGTTACAGTATTGTTGAAGTCAGTAATTTTATTCAAACTGATCTCAGTGCTCATGCAGCCATAATTTCTAAACACAGCGACCAAAACTGAGGTGTAGAAAGAGACAATGCAATATTTTTGATAAGCAAAAATGTGTGTCCAAATAAAAACTGGGTGCTCTGCTATAGACACACACAGCAGCCTCATCTAAAGTATTCAGCTTGCGTTAAAAGTCAGCAAAGACCAGACAGGATGTAACAATTTCCAGACTATTCTGTGCCTTCTTTGAAGCCCTGGACCTCAACTGCTTTGTGGCCTCAGGAAAAGACTGTGCTGCTACAGGTCCTTGGAAATAAAACAGACTTGTGGGATGTGTTGCCTAGACAAGTGTGACAGAGAAAGAGAGAGAGAGAGAGAAAGAGACAGAGAGAGAACAGAGAGACTGTAGGATTCATTATAAACATCAACCCATGCAGTGCTTCCGCACACCCAACAAACTCCACAACATAGCTGGTGAGGCTCCAAGTCTGCCAAGACACTTTTTTTTTTTTTTTAAAAAAAGGATGAGTTTATTCATGATCATAGACTGCATCGTTCTCCTCTCAACTCTGACATATCAACGGTAATTGAGGAAAACACAAAAAACCAAACACACAAAAAAAGACACAAAGTAAAAACCTGAATAAAGCAAACTTGCTGAGCTGAAGGTCAGCGCTTTCTTTGCAGAACAGATATCTATGGCACATAACATCCGACTGTTAACATGGAAACAAAAAAAAAAAAATCAGAATACATTAAAAAGGCATGAAGGAATGAGGAACTTAACTTTTTCTTGCTTATTTAAACCAAATTATAAAAAACTGTATGCAAGTAACCTTCACTGAAATTAATAAAGGAAATAAAATAGTGTGAATTGTTCATTAAACATCTATTCGTTCTTCATTCTTTACACGTACAACTGTCTGCTGGTAACACACACATGCACACTCGCTCTCACACACACACACACACACAAACACACACACACACAAAGAGCTGTGTGACTGCTGAATCTCAACTTGAAATATAGCGACTGGAGAAGAAAAATATTGTGTCAGGTGTACACCAAAGAAACAGCTAAAACTAGACTTAAACTGGATCATATCAAGTGGGTAAAACGCTGTGTGTACAGACTGTCCTATTTGTACACAAACACCTCCCTCCAGCCTCCCCACCCACCCCAAACCCATCCAAAAAAGTTATCAATTCCAACTAGAATTAATATACAATACAGGCTCCAGGGGAAAGGGGGAAAAAAAAAAAAAAAAAAAAGGAGGGGAAAAAAAAACAAACTCGAGAATCGACTTTTGGAAAAGCCTTAGATCTTAAGTCCCTCTTATGGTGCCCGAACAGAGCAGAAAGCCGCACTCCACTACAATTTGACAAGAACCATACAAACTCAAACATCCACTTCTTCCACAGCTTGTTTTTCCTACTGGCTCTGCAGCTTTCCAAGTCTATGCAGGATGGTCAGAAATGAGTGATGGGTGGAGTCGAGTCTCAGCTCCCTCCGTGGAGGGGACAGGTGGCGGGCACTACCCCATGATGCAGCGGTCCTCAGCTCCTTTGGTGTACTGTGGCTGTGAAGCTTCGCTGGAATAAATTCTGGCATAAGTGCAACAAACATACCAGAATGAAGAACCAGCCCCCCCCGTGTGGTAACGGAAGAAATATTGCCCCCTGCTGGACAAGTTGTCGCATCACACCATGAACAAGAGTGTCTGCTTTTCCTGGTCCTGTTGTCTTCCCTGTCACCATGTTGCACAGTCTGGCTTTGCTCTTTCTTTCACACACTACGTTTCTTACTAATGTTGGGTGAAGGAAAAAAAAAAAAAAAAGTTAAATATTTTAATATTCATTTTCTACAAGAAAGCAAAAGAAAAAAAAAAAAAGAAAAAAACCTAAATGAGTTGTCAGCACTGGAAGGAAATGGTTTGGCATAAATGGGGAGCAAAGGGCTTCAGTGAGGTGTTAAAACAAAAACACTTGAATAAAAAAGTTCTTTACAGTAGATCCTACAAAATGAGATAAAGATGCACAACGAGCCGTGTGCTCCCACCATGACTGAGTCAGCATCTATTTCAACTGTTTGTTCATACGTCCAGGTGTGTGTATATATAATATATACTAATATATGTGTATGTATACAGATCAGAAGTGTAAGGCAAGTTGTCGACACCCTTCGCTCCTGAGGAAACTGAAGATGGCCCACCCCCCGCCCCACCTCCTTGCCTGCTTGCATGTACTCGCTTCAAATTTTAATTTAAAAAAAAAAAAAAAAAAAAAAAGCCCACAAAAGACACTACCATTTTGAAGCCGTTGCCCGGCTCACGCTCAAGTCCGACAGTTTATCTTCTCTTGCTCAGTTCATCAGTTTGCTTTTTTCCTTTTTCTTTTTTTTTTACCATTTCTTTTTTGATGCCAGTCTTTTACTGTCCAGCCGGAACCATTTTCCACACACAGCCCACCTGTGGCAGGTGGTACTGTCAGTCTGCAACACCTGCACAAAGGGTGACCGCTACAAAAAAGAAAAAAGTAAAATAAAATAAGGGCTTATTTCTTTGCCCTTTTGCAAGGTCCTTAATACACAGCCACCAGGAGGCGCCATGGTCCTCATGTTCGGCAGTTCTAGCTCCGTCTTCGGTGCTCCATCACATGGGTTGCAATCTTTCTGTCATGTTGGTCCCCCCACCACCAACCTCATGTGTCCAGGGGAGTCTGAGTCCATCTATCACCCCAGCTCACTTTTATTGGTATTTATTCAGTGACACTTTGCCATTCTGCTCCCGTGCTCAGAACAGGTTCTCCTCGAAGATCGCCATCAGGTCGCTTTGGAAATTCATGTCAATTGTTGCTGCCATCTGTAAATGTGAACAGAGTGTTAGGGTACAAGACAAACTCCTGGACAATTAGAATCCACAAAAACACACTTGAGGAAAGAATAAGGACCAGTGCAAGATGCTTACCGCTTCTCTCCTCCTCCTCTCCTGCTCCTTACGGCGCGCTAGCTCCCTCTGTTGGTCAAGTGCACTCTGCGAGGATGTAGGTGGTGCCGCGCTTGACTGGGGTGGTTGTGGGGCTGTGGAGGCCTGCGTCTGTGGTGGCTGGGTCTGCACAGGCTGTGGCGGCTGCACAGGCTGAGCATGTTGCTGCTGCTGCTGCTGCTGCTGTTGCTGTTGTTGCTCCTGACGGCGGCGAGTGTCATCATGGGGCCTCCTGGCCTGTTCCATGGTCTCCTCCTCTTCACGCCTGCGGGGACACACATAGGCACTGCTACAGCTGCTTGGGTCTACACATCTTTTTATTCCAGGATCCATACAGAAAACATTTCCAATATAGAGTTTAGTGGGAAGGAAAACAAAAGACAAAAGGGGTGAAGGAGCTGGCCGCCTCACCGCAGTCTTTCCTGCTCTCGTCTCAGGCGCTCCTTCTCCGCCTGCTCCGCTTGTGCCTTCAGTGCCTTTTCCCGCTCCTCCTTCTCGCGTGCTGCTCGACGAAACTGCTCAAAGCTGTCACTGGATGACTTCAGTGTAGAGGAGGGAGCTGACGTGGACTTCTGAGCAAGACTGGCCCATGGGCCCATGTTCTTCAGCTTTACATCCTGCTGGGTGCGGGCAAAACATTCATTCATTAAAAGAAAAGCACTTTACTATTACACAGATAGTTTTCATGTTCCCGATATAGCTAACAGTATATATTAATACCCTCAGCATCCCAGCCGACAAGTCTAGGTATAATGACGTCTATCCGAGCGAGGCAGAACCGTCAGAAAAATATTCAAACTCGGCAGGAGTACGAGCGTGAAGTCAGGCGGCAGTACTGTGCCCAGCATCTTTGGTGTCAGACTCTTGTGCCCCGATGTTCAAATGCAGCTTCTAATATTTTAGAATATTAAGCATAATTTGCTCAAATAGGGGTGTTTGCAGATACACCTGGAATGAATCATATTTATATATGTAATGCAAACAGCCTTCCCATATTTGAGTCTGCTGTATTTGACCAATGCCTAACAACTAGTTGTAGTCAAAATCCAGGGTATAAGCGTATTATTAATCCCCAAGCAAAGAGCGCGGGGCAGGAACACTAGAACAGATATCACATTTAGGCAGGCGCATAAACAAAGTAAAACTACAAAGCCTCCAGACAGCTTAGTGCTACTCTGACAAATATATTTAACACTAACACACAACTGGGTTGTAGGCCAGAGCCTATTCTGGAGTTAAGAGGGTATGAGACAGGGTACACGCTGGATGGAACACCAATCAATTGCTGAGCGTGTGCAACTTCAGACTGTTATAATACCCAACATCACAGCTACAGACCCACCGCTCTCTACCCCACCTTCTTAGGGGCCACTGGAGTTTTGGGCTCCTGTTTGAACTTGTCCTTCTCTGGCAGAGGCTGAGTTGGACCCCCAGACTCCAGAGAGCGGATGACAGGCCTTGAACTCTCCAGTAGTTTCATGTCTGGTCCTTGAAAAAACAATCTGCTTGTTACACATGTTTACACACCAATGCCTACAGAAATACAGACAGGGTACAGGGTAAACACTCACTTGATGGTACATGGCTGGGCTGGGGGGGCTTGCTGTCAGGGTGTTTATGGGCCTCTTGGCGGAGTGGAGGACTGAATGGCTCCCGGGGAACTGGGGAGGGGGGTAGTTTTTCCTCTTTGATGCCTGCCAGGGCTGGGGGCGCCTGCTGCTCCTGATACATATATATACCCATTACTCAGCTGAACGTCCTTGCACACATAAAACGCACACAAACTCAGCTTGCATGGGCACCAGACATCAGGACTTACGGGCTTTTTGGGCTGCATGTTGTTAGGTGGAGATGGGTGAGCAATTGGGGGATACTGAGGCATCTGAGGGGAATGCATCAGCAGTGGTGGGGGGCTGTCCCTCAGGTGTCCTGTTAAGTGGGATTGAGAATCCTCACCATTTCCAGGTATTTGGCACACAAGGTCAGCATACAAGGAGTATTAAAACTATAGCAGACAAATAGTGCCTTTACTCAAGGTAAATGATAAAGAGTCAGGCTACACAGTTGTTCACAAACTCAGCATCTGATACACACGGCTATGACAGTGAAGCCCCCAAAATGCCTTGCCTGTGCTGATGTGCGTGGCTCACCTGCGCTGTAAGGGTCAGGCTTGTGCTGATGCGGGGAGGGATGCTGTTGCTGAAGGATCTGCTGTCCCTTCGCAGGAGGTACGGGCACCTTGTGTTGCTGTGGTGGTTGCTGCGGTGGCTGCGTCAGCTGTGCAGGTCCAGCCGGGTAAGACATCTGCTGCTGCAAGTGTTGCATGTGCCTGGGTGGCTGAGGGTGTGGCTGCTGCTGTGGTGGTGGGGCCTGGGGAAGCTGAGTTGGTTGTTGGGGGGGTGCCTGCTGCACCTGCGCAGGCTGTTGAGTGGGTGCTTGCGACTGCACCTGCACTGACTGCAGCAACGGGGTCTGTTGTGCCTGTGTCTGTTGTAAGTGCTGCAGGTAAAGCTGCACTTGATTGAGCGGCAGAGGAACAGGCTCCTCGTCATCCTCTAGCAGCATCTGTGGGGGCTGGGCTGACAGCAGGCCTTGCGGGGTCAGCGTTGGGGGGGAGAGGGGGCGCTGTCGCATGGGTTGGTGGAGGGCTTGCAAGGGGTTTAGGATATGGGGCGGGAGGGGATGCTTTGAGGGAACAGCCTGCTGTTGCTGTGGAGGTGGTGGTTGCTGCGGCTGAGGAAGGGGCTGTGGCTGCTGTTGCTGTGGTGGTGCCTGCTGCTGGGGTGGTTTCGCAGGAAGAGGGGCAGCACGGTTGGTGGGACGAGCTGGCTGCTGAGGCATGGCGTTGTGCAGGGCTTCGCACAGTCCAAAAGGAAAGGAATAAATATTGAGTCAGTTTCAAACCCTCTAATACACAAAGTGCATGCATGCCAGACAATTTTGCCTACAAAGGACATGAATAGCCATCTGTATAGATTAATTGAAACCTGTGCACAACAAAAGTGTGAACTTGGTACAGCTGTTCCATGCCAGGGTGAACAGAACTCATAAAATTTGTACAGCAACACTCAACCCTGTTCAGGTCTGTGGATGACACAAACATGGACCTTTGGACAATAAACACATTGACCCCATATGGACAAACAAGGATTAAGCTCAAGCTCATCTCCAAATCTGCACCAGCCACAAGAGCGAAGGTGAGACTCACCGGGGGTGGAGAGCATGTGCTGGTTGAGGAAAGGGTGCGTCTCGGGTGCCAGGGGTGACACAGGACCACCGGGAGGGTGATGTGCATTCAAGTGGGGAGGAGCGGGAGGGGAGGGATTGCTGGGGTGGTGAGACAGGTGGCGCATTGGCTGGCCAAAGTGCGGCAGCGAGTCAAAGGCATTTCCCAGCAGTTGTGATGGCTCCAAGGCCTGCACTGGGGGCACCACATAGGCCGAAGGGGATGGAGGCTGCTTGAGCTGTTGCTGCTGCTGTTGCTGCTGCTGCTGCTGCAGCACAGGTTGAGATACAAGGGGCAGGGATGGGGGTGCATTTGCTCCTATTGCCTGGGGATGAGCTTTTTTGCCCTCTTTTCCAGAGTGGCTCCTCTTCTTCTGTTTAGACATGACTCCTGACAGACAAAACTCAACATCAATTATCAGTTCAGGTATCACCAACAATACTGCTGTAGACATTGGGGTGAACCTTATGACAAAACACTTGTGCGTGTTACTGGGAACACATTCCAGTCTCACCTGCTTCTGAGCCCTCGCTGTCAGAGGAGCTAGACTCACTGCTGCCAGAATCAGATGAAGAGCCAGTCTTTGCTTTCATCGTGCTCATTGCTTCCATCGTCTTCTCAGCCACTGCATATTAAGAGGGGGAAGGGACACAATCAGCCCACAACCACAGAGACACAGGGACTCAGTCTATCCCAAAACCTGCAGGTGGCATAGTGGTCACAGCAGTTGTTGTAACTGAAAAGCCCAGCTTCAAGTAACCACTACTTCCGTAGTACCCCCGGTCAGGGTACAGTACTTACTACCTCAAATTTATATAGTAAAATGACCTCTCTATACAATAAAAAGGTAAATCTCTGTGTGGATTAAAATGCTAAGTTTTGTTAGAGAAACGCCAAATGAATAGAATAAATCTTAATGAAAACCTTGCAAATTAAGAAGAAAACAACAGAATGCTCATGATGAGTCAGTTTAGATGAGCACAGTGCAAGATGACAGTAACTCACCCGGTAGCTTCTTCTTCTTGCGCAAGCAGGACGAGACATATCTTTCGAGCTCCCGCAGTGTGGAGGGCTTAAGTGTCTCAAAATCAATCTCAATCTCATCAGGATTTGAATTCTTGAGAGAAGGTTCGCGGGACTGTATGATGTGCACTACCCGGCCCAACTTGTCACCTGGAAGCTTGTTAATGTCCAAGCTCAGCTGGCGCTTCTCTTCGTAGGACATGGGCTTGCACCGGTCCCCAGCTACCAGCCCCATGTCCTCTTCCGGGTCCGCAAGGGCTGATGAAGCTGGAGTGGAGGGCACCTGGGCAGCAGGAGGCCCGGAGCGATTGGTCTTCATGCCCTCTTTTTTACTGGAGTTAGGGAAGGGAGGGTATGTCATTGTGTAAGATCTGACACAATGAGCTATTTATTGTGAAGGATATTAATGCATGCTCTTGTGGTCGCGATGCGAATGGAACCCGTCGCCCACCGGCCTCTGACCCACTGGATCAGCTGACCCACGGGGGAATAAAAGCGGCCGAGTCGACCAACACCGACGCGGGACCTACACTATAGTTCGTGACATTATCTTGCCTTTGTATATTAAAGATGTATCCGGATTAAATCCCTACCTGGGCTTCTTGGTCTTCTTGAGCAAAGGCTCCTTGTTGCTCTTGCTCTTCTTGGGCAGCTGAGCTGGTGTCTCCAGCAGCTCCTCCGACAACACCGGGGGTCCACCAGCCTTCTTTTTGTGTTTCTCCTTCTTGCGTTCCTTCTTCTCTTTTTCTTTCTTCTTTGGCTTGCCAGCCTGCGGCTGTGACAGGGCAGCCAGCTGCTCATGCACTGCCTTCAGCTGCAAAATGTCACATTTGGTGTCACAATGATGTCATGCACAAGACTTTGCCATCAACAGCACAACCTTCTGGTCTTAGGACTGTTTCTCTATTTGATGTTTGTTCACATCTTCCAGAGGATATATGTATTAATTAAAGCAAGAGAGCCATGCAGTCTTTCCATGCCAGTTGGTTTGCACAGAGTGCAGCTGGGTTTATCACGGACCCCTACAGCCCTTCAAAGATGGAGATGACCTGGTGGATTCTCGCCTTAAAACTGCACATCTCTACACTACTCCTTACCTGCTCCTGTAGCTCAGCCAGCCTCTGGGCTCTCTCCTCTTCTGAGTCGTCTGTCGAGGAGTCCGACTCTGATGAAGAGTCACTGGAGCTGTCTGAGGATGATGGCGGGGCAGGTGGAGGTTGCTGCTTGACAGGGGCAGGAAGCAGTGCAGGTGAGGGGGTAGGAACTGGCATCTCTTCTGGCTCGTCTGGCATTTTGGCAAAGCGCATCTCAAATACATCCTTAAGAAAGAATAAGAGCAGGGATAAACTGTTAAATTGAAGCCATTCTGCACAATTAAAAAAAAAAAAAAAAAAAAAAATTACAGCGAGGCCCTTAACAGGCCCTTTTACTGCAGTGTTTTAACATTGAGGCGTGTGCATGTACGCACCTGCAGTTTGCGTGCCATGGCCACCACTTCATGGTCCGGTGGGTTGTACTTATAGCAATTTGAGAACATTAACCGCACGTCGGCCGCAAACTCCTGAGCCTCTCGGTACTGCCTTGAGTCCAGTTTGGTCTGTGGTGGGAGGAAAAACATGAATGGTGCTGTATCTCTCACTGAACCAAACACACACCTCCCTCCTAACTCCCAAGGTCTTAACCACTCACCTTGATGGTTCCAAGGTCCATGGGATGCTTGATGATGTCATAGTAGTCATGTAAGCCCAGCGACTCCACATCAACAGGTTTGTAGAAGGGCCAGGCATAAGCAGCATGCTTTTTGGACAGCATTTCCCTGACAATGCCCATGCAGTAGCGAAGCTGCTCCTGCTGCTTGAGGCCAGTAGCCACACCCGCTGCCAGATTATGCTGGGAGTCAGGCGCCTCCTTTTTGGGTTGCTTGGCCGGGCGGCTGCTTTCACGGCGTGGCATTGTCTTGCCCGACTTGGGCTCGGAAGCGGCAGGTGAAGACTCGCTCAGCTGGTCGTTGGCTGTCGGTGTGGTTGTATCCGCTTTCCTCTTCTGGCTCTTCCTCTGCTGGAAGGAGGAGTTGTTGGAACAGTGAGCACAAAGGCTGTACATCGTAAATATGACTCAAACCCACTGCATCGATACTAAACTGAAGTCTCCCCATTTGGCTTCCTCTCTGAAAACACCCCTTTCCATCCCCACTCCACTAAAACCTGCCTCTTACTCACTTTTGCAAGGGGTGGAACTGTCTGGGAGATGGGCATGGGGGGCAATGTGGTCTGGGGCATGGGGGGCACCGAGGTCATGATGGGACCTTGGCTAATGCAGTCCACGGGGCCGAGTGGGTATGGTGGACCCTGTGGGGTGCCATGTGTAGGGGGCACACGGGGTGGCAAGCCCGGCATGGTGGGAGGGGGAGGTAGAGGTGGGGCTCCTTGCATCACTGGACCCCTTGCCTGGGGTGCCGGTGAGGGGGCAGAGAGGGCCCTAGTGTGAGGAGTGGTGGATGGAGAGTCCATGGTGGCCCCAGGCTTCACACTCAGGCCTTTAGTGGGAGGAAGAGAGCAAAAATGTTAATAGAAAGTATTTGCCAAAGTCCATCATCCTTTCATAGAGATCCTAAAATGACATGGTCAGTACCTGCATCCCTACGGCCACGGCCACGCCCTTTACCAGTCATGACTGGGATCTCAGTCTCTTCCTGAGGCATCTCCGAGATCTTCTTCAAAAACATCTTCTCCAGAGCCTCCGCCATGAGGACTATGTCATCTCCACGCTGAAGGACAAGGTGAATGACATCAGAACAACAACTTCACAGTGGGCGACACCGCCTCAGTGACCAAAAGAAACTGAAGTCTGACTCTTAGCTTTCAATGTCATAACTGCATTTCAAAGAAATAAAAATTGACGCTCCGCTTTGTAATACACGCGTTGCTATTTTATTTTTAACTATCATCTTTTTCTCAAGCAACTTTAAAGTTCAACATTTCAGTAAGAAGTTATCGCATCCTATTGGCTGTAAGACATAACAGATTTAATTTTACAATCATTTCCTTGTTTGCCTATAGTCAAGTTTTGGGATGGCTGGCCAGCTCGTAGGATACGATAGAGCATCCCACAAGGCTGCAACCTCTTTCAGGGTGAGAGCAGACACACCTCCGCAAGTGCCTGAGTCCGTAAACACCAGCAAACAGGTCTGCATCCCATCCAGTCTGCAGACTGACCATGCCAGCGATATGTTCCACTGAATACACAAGAACTGAAAGGAACAAGGCTGCAGTAAAGATAAATGCCTCTTGCAGCTGGACACCACTGGGGATCAAACGGCTTAAGGTATGAGGACATCCCCCACTTAAAAATATCCCTCTAGTCTCCTGAAATGTTCATCTGCTGGGTATGCGACTATTGTAATCAATTGCTTCCAGTCTCTAGCTAATTTAGCGAGCCCCCCCCCCTATGTGTGCCCCAGATTCTGTGACACAGATCTGGGTTAGCCAGTCTCACTGTTAGTCACAAGACAGCTGGAGGTGCTCTGGCATTGTGTGGACGACCAAGGTGAAATTCAAATCTCAGAGGTGCCATCCTAAAGTTATAATTCCTAATATTTAGAGCATTCAGCAAAGTACATTTGTCACAGAAGACAACTTTGCATTTTGTGGAGGGGGGGAAAGGAAAAAAAAAAAAAAAAAACATTCACCATATGCTGTTGAGCTACAACACTCTCAGGCCAAAGATGCCACCATCCACACACTCTTTGACTCCTGAACACAACAGCATTCTGGTAAAGAGTCAATACCTTATTGTAGATATAGCAGTTGGTAAACATGGTGTTGAAGTCTTGGATACATTCCTGGGCATTCCAGTAGTAGCTGTTTTCCAGGCGCCGCTTGATCGTTCCCATGTCCATAGGACATTTAATAATCTTGTAATAGTCCTGAGGGACAGAAAATAAAATCTGACAAGGTTTCCACTTCCACAGCAAACGAGAGACAAGGCCAATCTACGTGTCTCTGCACGTCTGCTGTAATGCGTTAACATTTCAAATTTGCCCACATTCCACAGATCAGACTGAAACATGCCATGTACAATGTTGTGAAAACAATCTGGAGGGTCTCTTGTGGAAAGGAAGATCCCTTTCACCTGGACTCAGTCGGAGAGCACTATCTTCTTAGAGCTTGTTACATTTCATTATAAATGTATCTGACACTTTCTCCAAAGCAACTTAAAATCAAGCAAGAAATTTTACTGAATAAAATTCTGTGATTATGATGGCACAAGAAGACAGTAGCAAGAGGGAGTCAAATTTCAGTCCTCCGAGAATAAGGTTCCACTCTATAGGCTGCCCAAGGTGGCACAGTAATTAATAAAAGTCTTAAGTTTGACATGCCAGTGCTCCCAACGGAACACACCTCCAACATGGGATGAGGACAAATGGGAGCAGATATTGTGAGGAAGAGAAAGAGCAGAACTCACAGGCAGGTTGAGCTTGTCAGCATCCACAGGCTGTTGGAAGGGCCAAGAGAACTGGTGCTTCCATAACGTCTTCAGAACCGTCTTCAGCAGGTACTGCAACTGGTTGGTCTGGCGTTTGGGTCGGCTGGGGTTTGTCACCTCTGGGGGTGGAGGATTGTAAGAGATGGGCTGGGCAGAAGGCTGCCCATGACTGCTGCTGCCCCCAGACATCTGTGCAGCGTCCAGGCCGTCCCCCATGCTAGCAAGGAGGGGTGGGGCGGTGTGAGGGGGAGCAGATGAACCCCACTCGCTCAGTCTCGTCTCCGACTCGGGTTCCACTGAGAGAGCACCATGGATCCCATTGCACTCCTCGCTGGGCTCTCTGTGGGGAGGGAAGGCGATTACAGTTAAGGGCATCATCATTCACAGCAATATTGGTACCACCTTATTAAAAAGAGCTTCTTATAGGCAGAGCTGACTGCCAGCATGTGGCATTATCCTTCCCTTTCCTGGTCTCTCAGTGATGGAAGTACAACTTTACTATGATACCACAATTACATTTTCAATATACTGGCTGCTTCCCCACCAATAGTGTGGGTACTCACAGGTCACTTCATATCATTACCAAACATCTGCTGGTTCACCATGTCACTTCCTTTTCCTGAGAGGAAGTGGGGTCAAAAAACAAAGCGACATTCCTTTGATGGTCACCATTAATCCTGAGAAGCTCTGAACATGATGGAGATTGCAGCACTCTGCTCAACCTGCCTTCTCAGCCAAGCCCAAACTAGGCAACAACTGGAGAGTTTCATACTTTTTCAAGAGTTGCACGGACCCCCCTGGCAATTCCACAGCCCTGGGGAAAGTGATTCAGATTCTCATATTCATGATCAGAAACATCTTGGGATCACAAGCACAAAAATATAGAACTTCTCGCCTCTTGGGCTTATACACAAAATCCTGCCGAACAATCCTCCCAGGACACCATGAGCCCAATTGAGGCATTTACACATCAAGATGCCAGGCAGCATGCCCCTGCCCAAGTAATCACAGATACTTCCTGTAAGACTGGCCAGGTCAATGGAGGAATCAAGTCACGCATCATTAAATACAACCATAACTGGAACCATAACTGCCAGAGTGGCAGGGTAGAAGAGTGTTTGTACAAAAGGAGAGCATTATTATTTATTCATGCAACTGAACCTCATCTCCAAAGCAGAATACAACCTTAGATTCCCACAGTATGCCATCTGAAATAATTGACCCATTTATTCAGATGGATAGTTTCACTGTATCAATTCAGACAAAAGCACCTTACAGGTATGACAGCAGGAGGCAGGATTCAAAATTATGCCCTTTACATACAAGGTGACTACTAATCACTATGCTATCTGTGGCCGCTGCATGCATGAATATATTCTTGCACTTATAAACATACAGGCACGCACACACAAACACCTGTTCTGGTGCTAATTGGAACAGAGGAGACCAAGTAGTGTAGCTCCCCCCGCAGGAAGTGGCAACAGGGATCTCAATTAAGGACTGTGAGCAGGGCACGGGAAATGCTGCCTGGGAGGGGGAATCCCCACACAGATCCGTGTGTGACCTCAGGGGGCAGGAGCCCCCAGGCTTCATATGGTTTGACAGTCTTCAACAGAGGTGGGGAATTTTAGGCCGACAAGTCACTTTGTAATCCCTCTGCCCACAGACATCACTGAAAGGCAGAACACTCGAAGGCCCAAGTTATGACTCATGACGTGAAATAATTTGCCACCGGGCCACAAGGTGTTGAACCATTGACTTAAGAGACCGAAGTGTATCAAGGTACTAATGTTGAGAATTACGAAAACAATTTGTGCTTGGTCCAATGGCAGATCCCCCAAGAGACTGCGAGCCATGTTCCCAGAGTATTGCGGTGAGGACTGCTTGTTCAGAGCCATGGTTCCCCCTAGGGTCCAGGTCACGGGAACGCTGCGTATGAGACAGAACAAGGCAGCATCCAAGGCGGTCTGTAGCCCAAGGCCAAATGCTGCTCCTGCACTCTGCAGCTAAAAATACACCGCAGTCCAAGAGCAAGGAATGCGGCAGACAAGAAAGAGCCGATTGATCTTGCATGGGTCAGAAGAAGAACTGAGCTTCACACACAGCAAGATCTCCCCCCCCCCCCCCGAGATACACCAAAACACAGCATTTGTTGGCATTTTCATTGGTTTTCCCCCAGTGCTGCTTTCCCTACCACAAACAAATGACAACAAGGAACCAATCAGATGATCAAAACTGACTTATGAGAACCAAAGTGATCCGAATGTTGCACATTTAATTCTACTTCCCTCAAATTTGTCACATGAAAGTCTTCATACAGTTTCTAACTCCTCGTATGGTGTCATAAAATGCTCGTACTGTAGAATATGCCAGAAAGTAAGAATCACTGTGACTCTGGTAAATGTGGAAATATTGCGAAACATTGAGGCTGTACAACTAACCCCGTACAGATGCTCTTGGCTGCATGCTGCTGTTTTTGCTCTACGCTGTTGTGGAACCAATGGTGCCAGGAGACAACTGGCTTCTGCCCCTCACAGCTCCATGTACCAGTGTGGTACCTGAGTGAAAGAGGCCCATAATCCCTTTGGATCCAAGAAACTGCTATGCATTCCTTCTTACCACCATCTCCTCTCCCCTGTGAAAAACTGTAACAGCCTATATCCATCTTAATTTTTTTTTTTAAATTTTAAAAAAAAAAAAAAAAAAAAAAAAAAAACTTCTAAACTTAACTAATTTTGGTCAATTAAAAAGGAATTCCTTTTCAGGGTCACAGAGTGGTCTCTCTAACGGGAAACACCAGATTCCAGTGACCGGGTCAGTTGATTTAGAAGTTCTCCACCACTGTCGACATCGACGTGTCATGTCAGGGTGAAGAGATTTGGGCGGGGGGCCTGAAGGCAACTAAATTTAAGCTTTTAACCGTGTGGAAGGTGTGGGATGTAGTGTTTGAAGAAAAACTGCACATTTACACATAACCGATTTTCCATAAGAAAAGACATTCGTGACAAATGTAAAACTCTTGACATCTGCTTTAGAAATAGGTGTCAAAATCAACAGTGGGTTACTTTCAATAAAAATGTCAACTATCAACTGGAGACAAGATACAAGGCACGTGCTCATTTTGAACCCTTTAAGAGGAGAGTCAGGAGATATCAGGACCACCGTGGAACAGGAAGTCATCACTCCTTGTTAAACACGGAGAGACCGCCAGGAGATGTGGACAGTAGGACACATGGAAGACCTTGCAGTCAGTAATGCTCACACATCCCACCAGCTCACACAGCGAGTGCCAGAACCAGGCATATATAAAAAAAAAATTTAAAAAAAAAAAAAAACCAAAAACACCGGCTTCTTTTTACCGCTACAACATCAGGCATGTAAACACACAAAATCGCTCACGCAGGTCTTCGGGCTCCCACCGTGGGATCAACTCAGAGTGATCACGCTCTGCCGCTAACAATGCGGTCATTAAGACTCGTAAAAGCCACAATTACCAAAAGTGTGACTTTAGATTACAATGACAAAGAGCTGTAAACACCTGGAAGAATGTGTCATATCCTACCAAGAAAAATGTTTCAACATTTCAGGACTTTGTAACTCTTAACACTGATGTCCTGTGAATGCAGAGCAGTAAGAGCAAAGACTTAACCAAGATGTGACATGCAGACATAAATATTTGAAACCGGAATCTGTTACCTTTTCCCAGGCACCGAGTAATGAGCTATTTTCTCCAGAAGAGCGTCCAGCGTTTGAAAATCCAACATGTCGTTTGACTTGGCGTGCATTCTGTAATCCATTTACGAGTTTACTGATCGGACAGAAATCCAGGGAGAGGAGAAACCACCGACAAGGAGTTTGGCTTGGTCTCCTTCCAAGAGGACTCTCCTAGCCTCTAGAAAGGTCTCCTCCCTGAGCCAAAGGAGTTGCACACTTTATTCCACAGTCCACACTGGAGCGGGTTTATTCCACAAGGTAGCAGCCTGAGAAGGTCCCCCCAAGGCCGGGACCAGGAGACAAACGGGGGAGGGCGGCGTACGGCAGGCTGAAACAGCCGTGTGTAGCAGTCTCCTTTGCGCCCCTCCCCCCCTCAGCAGTGCGCCGGCCTCGTCTCCACACGCTGGCCCCATTGTCTGTCCATTCCCAGGGTCTCCTGCTCGCTTCCTTACAGACACATACACTCGCAAAAACCACGAGAGGAAGGCAGAGAGCAGTGAAGGCGAGGTGGCCGAGAACAGCCCAGTTAGGAACGGGGCACGAGCGCTTTTCTCCCTCTCTCATGCGCGCACACACAAAGAGAACAGCGTGTTGCTGCTCGCCAGCGAATATGGCTCTCTTCCGCTTCCTCATTGAACAGACTTTAAACCCACCCCCTCCTTCCCTCCCTCCAGCTCGCTCGCTCTCTCTCTCGCTCACCATCTTTCAACCCCTCCCTTTTCTCTCCCATCAATAGCTTCGAGCTCTCCTCTCCCACACCCAGACACACACCTTTTTCCCCTCAACCCCCCCCCCCTTCCTTCCTTTTCACCCAGCTTGCCCTACTCTCCACCTCCCTCTAGTCCCCCTCCCCCACACACCAGCACCACCAAATCAAGGGCTTGCTTATCAGCCTCCTCCTGTCGCTCCCCCCGGACGAGTGCATCTCGCACATTCACACACGTCTAGACTTCACTGCAGAGACAAAAGGGTCCGGCGCAGGGAGGGAGCAAGGGTGAGAGAGGGGAACATCACAACTGCTTCTCTGGCCAGTTTCTCTATCAAAGACACCCCACATTACACCGAAAACCCTGACTACAGAGGTCAGTGGCTCACCCGTGCAATATGTCCAACAGAAGTAGGCTCCGAGAATTGCCCAGCTGCCAAAACTCAATTATCACAAATTAATTTGTCACCAATTTATTAAAAAAAAAAAAAAAAAAAAAAAAAAAGTTTTTCTACTTATGTGATGTATTTATGGAAGCCATATTACTCAGCTGTTGTATGTTTTTCTCCTAGGTGACTTAATTTTAGGCATGTACAGTAGATTTGTTCTTAAGTATTAAAGTTCATATGTACCTACCACCTACAACTATTTACTCACTCATTTAATAGGATACTTTTTAAGACATCAGTTCAACGCAAGCACCTTGATCAAGGCTACCCGGGGACATCATAGGTACACAGACTACCCCATATTGTGCCTGTTAATGATACTTTTATTCATTATTAATCTACTTGCATATCTTGTAACTAGTCTACCTGTCTATTTAATGTATCTATGATATCTTGTGTTATGATACTGTCCCTGTTTCGCATATTGTGCATCATGCTCCAAGAAAAACGTTATCACCTGTGCAAGACAAAGCTTGAAGCTTGAATTAAGAACAAGGGCATGGCTTTGAACTCTGGTCCTTTCAAATGCAAGTGAATAGCTCTAATTACTAAGGCCATCACTGCCCCTGTTGCTGTACTTGACCCATTTGCACAGCTGCGTATTATTACTGTATGAGTTTGGGGCAAGGACCTTGTGCTCAAATCAAAAAACTTCAGGTTACCCGTCCATGCCTTTAACCACTACCTTCTGCGTGTTCAGCAAGAAGCTGCCAGCTGGCTAACAGTACTAAACCACATTATCTGTGTACCATGCAAAAAAGGGTTTCCAAAATGTCCGGACATCAGCTGCGCTCCACGTTTCACTCATAAATACCATTTCTAAAACTGAACCTACAGAAGTCTGCAGAGCACGGTCTTTAGAATTTAAATTAAAAAAAAAAGTCTGAAAACAAATGGGAAATGGGGCTGTGGATAAATAATGAAGTTCGGGGCTTGTGAAGTGTGTGGGCGGGCATCGTCATGTAGAAACAGCTATTTCTCCCAACACAATGAAGGGCCACTTACGCAATCAGCTCAAGAGTTCACTGGAGTTGGTTAAAAACATCAAAACAATGCTTGGAAAAAATAAACACAAACAACAACACTAATAATCAATTCAGCTCAGAACACAGAAGATTCCGTTTTGCCCGACACTTAAGATGCTGTAGAATACTGGTTGTTGTTTTATTACTGCTATTTTTTTCTGTGACTTCTTGCAATGTTACCTGTGACATAGTTCTCCGATTTAGAGCAAGTTCACTCGGCTTTGCATTACTGCTTTCTCCCCCATCACCCCCTATATAAACCCTTTGTATAACAACCAAACATCAAATTAATCATTAATACAAAGTGTTCTCTGCATTATTCCTATCTGTCCAAATGCAGATTAAGTCATAGCACCAAGTGAGGAAGACACTGGTCAGGTAATACATACATGGTTCAGTGTAAGGACAAGGAAAACAAGAGAAAAAAATTCACACACAGAAAAGGAGTTGTTTTTAACCAACTCCAGTGTCTTTCAATCCCTGACAAGGCACTGCTATTGCAACCGTAAATCTCAGTGCTGCAGCTCCAGAAACAAGCACACCATGAAGACCACTGATATACACTTTCACGGGGTCAAAGTGACACATATACAGTGCAACAAGGTGTCCTCACTTCCAGACCTCAGTTCCCCTCACCCATTCATGCACACAGTACTCAAGCCATTGAGAATTGTATCCTGAGGAACAATGCTAATTAACCACAAATTTCATGTGTGAAAATAATAGAATAAACGCATTAAATGGTGACAGGCTTTCATCTGAGGGTCATGTTATTAATGTTTATACAACGGAACAAAATGACTGAAATTAATGACTGTTTGCAGTCGGCTCAGCCAGGACCCGTGTGAGAAACCTTTTATTGTCTCCACTGCAGCGGAGCTCCTCTCCTCCCCCGTTTCCTGACAAATCTGACTCAGCTCCTGTTCACTCCTCTACCCCACAGGGGTAGGTGGGGTGGGAGGGAGGGGGCATTGCGAAACAAATAAAAGCAGACCAGTTTTCACAGTGATCAGATTGATTTTCTCTCTTACTTCCTGAAGTCTGCAGCACCCTCTTCCTGAGCCCAAGGGCACTGACCGAGTGGGGTAAAGGACGAGCATTGCAGTCAGACTTTGGAATGGCACGGTGTACAGCACAGCTCAGCCTTACAGGCCTGGAGGCTGGACTGACTCAGCCTGCTGGAGTGGAATTCCTTCTTTAAGTCCAAGCAACCAACAAACTTGTGAGAAACATCTCCCCAAGGCGGAACATAGCTGAGACATTCAGCAAAGACCAAAAAAAAAAGCAAAACTCCATAGCCAAGCCCAACAGTTGCTGGTGTAATGAGTGTGTCTGGCTAGAGGGAAGACCACCTTGCACAGTGGCCACACTTGCTGGTGCTCCAACTAATGAAACCGTGAGACTGAACAACCCTTATTACATTTTGGACTAATCACCAACTGCAATCTTTTAACACCACGTCATTGTGCTGACTTAAACCCCACCATCAGCTAACCTGATCAACTGCCTCAGTCTCCCAAGGGCAGCAAATGCCAAGAATTCAGGCAGGGGGGGGGAGAAAAAAAAAAAAAAAAAAAAATGACCACACCACTTGGCCAGGTCATCCTCTGAAGTTGCCCGAGAGGGAGCAGATGGGACCCCCTCCCAGCTCTTCTTCCGTTCTACTCCCCTATGCCCACCATTCACTCACAACTGTGGGGCTCTGCTACAGCCCAAAAACAACGATCTCTTCACATCACCTCCAGCAGCTCTTGGTCCTTCTGTGGCTCAAAATACTTGAGGGCAGGTCTCTTCCTGATGCTAAAGCCAACACTTCCATCTTTCCATTGATGCAAAGACCTAGATACAAGTCTAATAATGAGGCTGAAAACACCTAAGTGTCAACCACAAGCCATTACCAGATGCCTTCCTTCCCATCTTGCAGCTCAGGGGAGGGAGCTTCAGATCCTAATTTCTGTACAGAACTCAATGGTTACTATAATCACCAGAACACCTGCCCCCGGCGCTGTCCAATAGGAAAACACAATGGGCGTCAAACTAACGGGCACCCCCAAAAGGAGGCATGTGTATGCCGCCGGAGGACCCCACCTGCTGGCGTTGGTCTGAAAATGAATAGTGATCTAGGAGAGGGGTGGCTACACGTGCTGGGTTCCAGGTAATAGGAGGATGGGGGTTCACACTGATGTGACACACCATACAGTATTGAATTGCGGGCATCCTCCTATCCATCTACCCAATAGGTGGGGAAAAAACACTTCCCAACCACGACCTTCTCCAACCACCATTCAGTACATAAACAGGCTACTCCTTCTCGAAGCCCCCCCCCCCCCCCCCCCCCTCTTAATGAAGAACACAGCTGTCTCCAGACCCACCCAGGTGCCCCTCCCCAAAGCACATTAAAACAGATGGGAGAAAGATGCTGCAACACATGACATCTTTCAAACAGGGTAGAGACTTACATTTTTTCTGGCTTTCTGCAGATGGGGCTCCTATCTAAAGGAGCTCATCTTCTCCCTTTGTTGTTCCCAATTGGAAAATGCCTGTCAGACTATCCCACAACTCCTCTGGCCTGGTCAACAGCTTCTCAGGGCACAAAAGCCAAAGATTACTCCCTGTACAGGAACGGGATCGTCTTTCACAGGAGGATGATGATGTACCTGGAGAAGCAAGAAGGCAGTCGGTCAGCTGGCATCAGGAGGAACCACAAACATACAGTGACCATGCAACAATCAATCATGGAGCAGCATCTATCATTGTAGTGCACAAAAACAAATTGCCATTTTTTTTTCTGTACCAATTCCACAGTCACCAAGCACCATCAGTGTGGTCAAGAACACACTTACTGATCAGACACTCACACCAACAGTGCTGGAACATTTCTGCAAGACCTGCCAGCTGAGATGCACAAAGGTGCTCATTCACAAGGATAACGTACCCTTGCGCTGCATGCGACTTGCGCCGATAACCCAGCTGTGGCTAAGATACCTCAGATACTGGTGCTCAGACTCCCTGGGCTTCTCTTCCCAATTTCTTTAACACCCTATCTCCCTTCAATAAAAAGTTAAAATCAACAATTAAGCTGGCAACAGGGTTTCCATGGCAACAATATCAACAGTTTTTTTTTTTTTGGCTTGGGGGGGTATAAATACCACCAAAAAGTGAGCTGAAGAAAACAGCCTTTAAAACGAAACACAACACCCATGCCTTGCACATTTCAGCAAAGACTTTCATGTATATACAGGTGTGTGTTCGTCTTTAGGGAGAACCTGCCCCAGATTTTCTGAGCTCTAGTTAAGGGTAGTGAAACTACTGTCCACTTGGAGGGCGTGAGGGCTGATAGCTACTTCTGGAGGACAGCACTGGACGCTTACACCTTCTGGTAGAGTTCCAAGGAACCCGGTAGAACTTCAGGCCAACTACAATACGTGCTACATACTGGTACAATGACAGTGTATAGAACCAAACTAAACGCGCCACTAAAATTTATATCCAGTGGCCTACATGGACTTGTAACATGGTTGTTGACACAAAAAAAACAAGTCAATATAAATAATGTTTACTGCAGTCTATATGAGTTACATTCACCATACACTGCTGCTGTAATGAAGTTAAAATCAATAGGTGACCACTGAAAAAATTTCTAAAAGTGTGAAATGTGTTCATCACATTGCTAAACAAGTGGGTTAATGGTTACACTGTCACACTACAAGCAAAACACAGCTTTAAATATTTCTAAAAGTGTGAGACAACATGTTCAACATGACAAACATGCCAAATACCTCAGAGCTAGTTAACAGCGTCATGCTATGGGCTTGAGATGGACGAGGGATATCCAAACACCCAAATCCTTACCCATTTTAGCCCCCTTCTCCTCATGAGCAGCCCGCACCCCTCACTCAGATGCGCACTCATGCATCACAACACACATTTTCTCTTAGCATTTCAGACAATCAAATCCTCATTACTCCCTTGAAAAGCACATGCCTAAATACCTATCATCAACATACTCAGTTGAAAGAAAAAAAAACTAAGGTATATAAACTGCTTTGGGTCTGCTTATCCATTATTAAACACACTGAACACTGACAAACACAGAAAACCACCACTACTCATACTTTACACTACCTTTCACCCAGACACACCCTCCTACCTCAGTGCACTTTGTTCTGACCAGCACACAGCATTTTACACACACACACACACACACACACACACAAAATGGCGTGTCTCAGAGAGAGGTCCACACACACAGTTGAACATTGACAGGTCAGTGCCATGTTTCCGTAATCCAAGAAGAAAATAATCTTCCTCCTTCCGTGGGCGAGAGGGTTCGGGGGTGGTCCCAGAGCCGGCCGATCAAAGACGGCAAACATTCCCTCCCCCGCTCCTCCGATACACCCACCCATCAACTCCACCCTAATCTCTGTTCCTACGACAAATAAAAAAATATTCAAAAAATCTGAAATGATGTTTCCCAGCTGTCAGGTCCATGCATAAGCAGTTAACCAATAATACTTGGGGAGTGGTAAACAAGGCAAGTTCTGAGGGATGCTCTAGAACTCTGGTAGGCATGGGGGTGGGGCAGTGTGGTAACACAGCATCACTATAGGGTCCGGTATGCCGTCAAGAGTTACATCATTATACAGCCCCTGTAACACAGCTCTTGCTACGTAAGAGGTGTATATTGATTTTCTAACTCGAGACTTACAGGGAATTAGACAGCTCACGTTTTGGGCAGCTTTTATCTCAACAACATTCTGAAAATGAAATTCAGAGGTGCCAGGAAAATAATTAACATTCAATTTCAGATTATTTATTCATTCATTTAGTTAGCAGACCAAGGCAATTTACAGTGTATGATTTGTACAATAAGATACTTTAAATGGTTTATGCCTCTGGATAAGTTTCACTGTATCAATTCAGAGCAAAGGTACTACTTTACTCAAGGGTACTCGGAGAGGAGTCAGACTCGGGCCATTGGAACGGAGGATGACACTACCAACCACTAAGCCACCTGCTGCCTCCATACATTATATCACTGAGGTTCTCACATGTGGCCACATTGAAATAATGTTTCATATGGCCAGCTCAGAAGAGCCAGGATTTTTTTCTAAAAACAACATTCCTGAAAACAAGAGATCAATGACAATGGCTCCCTTAACTGCACCTAAGTACTTACACTCCCCTCAGTATTACACAGTTAACCATGAAAATGTGCAAAGGCTCTTTCAAACAATATATGCCTCCTCCCACCCATGGAAAACATCTGGAAACACTCTGCCAAGCCTGGGAGCACATCTCTCTGCCGTGCTACATGAACGCCCGGAACCACGGCACCAGAAGACAGAAATCAGCCAACACACACCGCACCCTACCCCCACAGTCTAAACCAGCTGAACGTCAGGGCTCAGTGGCACCACACTTTGTGGAATAACATCCTTCCTCTGGACAACACACTTATACAAACCGAATTGCACCAAAGAGTGAACATCAACAAAATGCTGTAAGTAGGACTGATGACATAAATCAAATTGCTGAGCAATGAAAGAGAGACAGACACACACACCTATTCACGAGTGTAACGTGTACGTGGAAATCGGCTCAGAAGGTGAAATTCTGCAAGTCTGAGACCTAATATTAGCATTGTAGTGTAAAATGTTTAAATTCTCTCACATTAGGCTAATTATTTGTAAGCACACACACGCAAACAAAATTAATTTTATATATGTAACTAAAAGATTAATTTCACTTGTATATGCAAAAATTTTAATCTCAACAGATAACTTTCTCCACAGAAGTCTTAAATAATGCCAAATGTAGTGCTTTGGTAAAACTGGAAGATTGCAGGAAAGGAAAAGGCAAATATGACCTTTTTTTTTCCTTCAGGGTGCAAGCCTTCTGGGTTGTCAGGAAAACTGCTGCATACAAAACAAACTGAGGTCACAAGGTCCAGACAAAACGGCCTTGTGAAAAAGGGACTACATCATCATGTCTCTTCACCGTCACAGCTACACATTGGTAAAACTTTCCACGGATCACTGTACATTCTAAAAAAAATTAAAAGGTGCTGTTCTTTTTCAGGGTAGTAAACCTCAGGAAAGAATGCGCAACACAATCTTACCCATCACTCTTGCTATCCAAAACAAAGTAAGAGCTGTTATTCCTAGACAGCCATATGAACTATTTGAGGAACGAACATCCAAAACTGCAGCAATAGAGCCCCGCAACTCCAAACTATAGACAGCAAAAATATCTGCACAAACAGCACCGAGTCACTTCAGCATTGCAGAAGGAACACTTGGAAATTGAATGTAGATACATAAAATAAAACCTAGTGAATCAAATACACCATGCTCAATAGAAATTGGTACAGTCCAAAGGTCTTACGCATTTGAAACAACACAGGTCACGCTGCTTCATTTACAAAATGACAATAAGCTCAATATTTCTGCTGTCTTTACATATTGTCTAAAAATTAAATGGCATAGAAAAGCCTTCTAAGTTATGAACCCACCGCTTTAAATGCAGCATTTCCAGGATTGAATTCCTATCTCACCGTGAAAATAGAGGTAGGATGGCAACACTGATCTCTCGCAAACTTATCTGGTCATTTATCATTTACTTTTCTTACAGTGCAAGCTTTCCCCGAGTTACTAACTTAAGGTTGGGTCATTTTTACTTCAGCAATTCAGGATAACTACCTTGATCAAAGATACTACAGCAGAAGTGGGAACTCAAACACGGGACGACTGATCTGACCACATACCAACCTGCTGATATAACTAGACAGCGTCGGCACATGAACCCGAGGGGGTGGAACACCTCAGTGTGCATCCATAAACCCACAAACTGCTGCAGTTCGGCGGACAAGGATTTGGGATGGAGCTACATGTTGTGTTCCTTGCGTGACAAGAGGCTGCAAACTGCGCGTGCGCATTCGCGGTGGGCACGAAACGCCTCCCGGAGTGTAAAAGACAACCGTAAAACAAACCCATACGCATTCAGAGGCAAACCAGGGCAAAAATACGGCGCTGAGGTGAGCAGTTGGTCATCCCGCAGCCCTTTTTTCGCTCGCCTCCATCAACGCACAAAATGGCGACTGCGGGCCGCTTCGCCTTCCTTTCCCCTCCTCTCTCGCACCGAAACACTAACCAATGCGGTATAAGTCACTTTCTGAGTATATAATACGAGTTAATCACCCGGGTGAAGCGATGTTGGCGGGATGCGGCTGCGGATTTTCGGCAAATCGGCCGTATGTTCCCAAAGCGCTGCTCGCTGCGACCCGCAATGCTCAGTGCTGCGCTACTCAATGCTAGCGCGTCCTTTTTTCCACGGTCGTCAGACATCAAAATTCGACAAAATATACCTTTAAACATATTACCTATTAAAATAATCCCTCTGTTCGAATGAAAATAAGCCAGCGGTGATTACATGTCCATTAAATCGTCTGTATTAAGGATACACGTAAACGGCGTTTGAGAATAGCGCTCAGGCTGATGGCTATTCCCGAAAGAAGTTGCGTCAGAGTTCTAACGTAGTTACGCTACGCAAAGAGCCGCCTACGTCGATTACGTGGGCTCGCACGTAACATCACGGCCTTGAGGCCGCGCATAAAAAAAACAAGTCGGCTAGCGTCATTATTT
Source organism: Heterotis niloticus (assembly GCA_018136845.1). Classification (NCBI taxonomy): domain Eukaryota; kingdom Metazoa; phylum Chordata; class Actinopteri; order Osteoglossiformes; family Osteoglossidae; genus Heterotis; species Heterotis niloticus. The sequence continues at coordinate 28,054,769 of CM030897.1, forward strand.
CAGCTCCATATTCGACCGGACGTCTTGACGCGGAGGCCCAGCGGGACGGATACCTACGAAACCAACGTTGAAACGCAGCGGCCATCGCTGCGTTTTGAGACTGCACAAGTGCGAAACAAAAAGGACGTTCTTCAGCTGCTATCTGTCCGCCTCACTTCGGCGATGGGCCTCCGCTGAGAGAAACTAGCACCCCGACGGGCGCCTCACGAACGACACGCCAAACCCGGCGCCCCTTCGACCGCTGGGCTCGCTGGACACGCCTGATTCCCACCCCGCGTCAAAAACGCAGCAATTCCACACAAACGAAACGGCGAAGGAGCTGGTTTTACGTCTTATTTACCTTTTTCAATCGTCTGTGGGGGCGCGCGCGCGGATCTCTTCTCCACAAGCCCGAACAAACAGCTCTTTGGACGCCGGTGACGTCAGACGCACGGCAAACGCGACGTCGCCTTTGAACGAACGCGATTGCACAGCGACACCGTGCGGTCGCACCCGGTCGTTGCAGGTGTAGGATTGCGACAGCGTGAACGCAGTCGGTGACGAATATGATTTATGTAGTGGAACGAGGCTAGATTCTCCTGATCCCTGATAATATATTCTAAATATACAAGCTAATTACTGTCATGAAGTGGTTATACAGTTTTAAAATCAAAAATTAGATTAAAGATGATTTTTTTTTTTTTGCAGGTACTCGTACCATCATGAAAGCAGACGCCCGTGACTATGCAACCGTGCAGTCGGGCGCCGGGCGACACTATGTTGCAGACATGGAGTGCAGAGATGCGCCCCCCGGTGGACGCAGGAAACACGTAATGTGCGGTCACGTAGGACGACGTTTTAGCAGTAAAAATACGTATTTTCACTCGTGTTTCAGGTTTAGGAATATTTATAGGGGAAATAAGTTACTAAATCCTGCAAGTATAATGTTGCACTCCCTAGCCATCATCTTGGTTGTAAATTTTGTGCTTTTCTGTACCTTTGACATTGGAGGCAGGTATAACAACATTTGTTTGGAAATTAAATCAAAACTTGTACCACTAACACATCACAATGGTAGGTATTAACTTTTATTTAAATCTCCCAAAGTGAAACAAATTAGAGAATGACACAATAACTGTACATTCACTTTTTCAAACCAAAATAATTCACCATTGTCCACAGCGTAGAAAAACTTCTCCCAGACTGCACACTGCAAGACAACACAGAAAGTAAAACAGTGGGGGTGTACAGTATTTTTCCATTATACTCCTGGTAGGGTAAGGGCAGGTGGGTCTGCAGACATTATTCCACAATGAGTGGCAGATGGAAGACCAGAGTTTGGAGGCTAAAAAGTCATGAATGGAAGCATGGGGCATTGTTTGGGCAGAGAGGTTATGCTACTGTGACCACATTCTCCCGGTCACCATCTTCACCTTCCTCTTCTACACCAATCGCTCCATCTATTTCTCCATTCCCTCCCCCCTGCTCCTCCAGTAGGTCTTCCTTTGCTGCTGGTCTTTTCAAATTCTCCCCTTCTTCTTCCTCTGCTCCCAGCTCCTCAGGACAGACATCCACTCCTTCTGCATCCTGATTCTCCCCCTGATGACCATCATTCACCAGGTCTGACTCTGGTGCATCAACCATTAAGGAATCATCCGGGTCCTGGTCATCAGGGTTACTGGTGAAAGGGTTCTCACCCTGAAGGAATGTAACAATACATCTATTTGGACCCAAAGCACAATGTCAACCTGAAATCTGGGAGGAATGCATAGCAAAGATTTGAGTAACCTGTACCTTGAGGAAGAGCTCCAGCTTCCTGCTGATGACCTTATGATTGAGAATGCTACGTGCCACCGAGAGACTGGCCCGTTTTGACTGCTCCATCATGCCCTGGATCAGAAATGCAGAGATGGGTCACAACTATACCTCCAGCAACACATTTTTCCCAACACTATTCGAGTTTATCCCAAGAAAACACAGTGTTGACAAGGGCACCAATACACAAGCAAACAAACAACATGTACTTATTGCGGGGCAGCTCACCCTGCGATTGAAGTTATGATCGGGAGATCGAAGGTGTCTCTGGATAAGGTGGTGCTGCATGGGAATGAAAAGATTGCAGGCAGCGCAGTGGGCAGCCTCCACCTTCCTCATGAATTGTTCCATCCCCAGGTCTGCAGAAACACAGATCTACCAATTTAACAAGTGGCTAAAAATAAATAAATAAAGCTCAAATCAGAACTTCCTAAACTAATACGATATAGGCAGGCTATGCAAGAAATTGGATGAAGAAAAGGAAAATAAGAGAATAGGAGACTATAAGATTCATTCATGAAAAAGTGGCTTGATGTGGCCCTCACTCACCTCGCGTCAAATCCTGCTCTTTATATACCTGGCAGATGGCTGCATTTATGTCATCTAGATGGTTCCGTCTCAACTCAGTCTTCTTATACTTATCATTCAGGTACTCCTGTCAATATAGAACAAGAGGCTTACACACATTCTGCATCAGTTGCTCAGCAGCACAACTTTTGGTGGGAGCACACTCACTTGCAGGAAATCTGTGGTGGGCTTGGACAGTTTGCTGGACAGGAACTTGAACTGCTCTTTGTGGAACCTGCTGTCCAAGTGGGCATCCATGTCATCCTTGTAGAAGGACCGATACTTGCACACAGAACATGCAAACATCACCCTGCCACAGGGCAAAACAGAAGGTCAGAACAAACCAGGAAATTTCCCAATTAATTCAGTTCTGGGACTAATGTAGAATGAGCTCTCCTCTATCCTTTGCAATTGACGAATCTTGATCAGTACACACTTTTATCTGCTCCGTGAACTTGTACAGCATTTTGCGACAATCCCCAGCGATAGGGGGTGTGATGAAAAACTAATGATGCCACACAAAAAAAAAAAAAAAAAAAAAAAAAGAGCAGTTGAAAAGGTAGCTTAAGTATTAGAAGCAGGCTCTGACCTCTGAGCGTTAAGTTTGACCCCTGACCTCTCCAGGAAGCGAGGGTTCCTCTTTCTCTGTTTGGTGACTCTGTCCTGGGGAAGTAGCTGCTTCCCTTCCAGGTTCTGATTTACTTGTGTGATGTCCTCCTGCATCATCAAGACTGGGCAATAAAGATGGCACAGAGAAGCAATACAGCTCAGATCCAAGAAAGTGAACAAGAGTATAAACTCAAAAGTTGAAGGGAAGAAATAAAACAGCCTTACTGTCTCCTTCCACTGCTGTGGTGTCCTCCTGTGGAAACACACAGCAGAAAGTGACACACATGCAACTTGAATGTGACAAATAAACCAAGTTTTCCAGAAACAACACAGAAACTTTCTATTCTAAAGACAAGTCACATACAGCATACAAAATCCAATATTAGTTATTTTTTCATGCGTGGGGTTCTACCAGGTACTCTGGTTTCCACCCACAGTCCAAAGATATGTTCCAGGTGAACAAATAACTAATCTGCTCTTAACGTGTTTGAGTGAAGGAACACAGGTGATTGCCCTGCAATGGAACTGTATCCCATCCAGGGTATAGCCTTCCTCACACCCTGTATGGACCATTGCAACCCTGACCTGAATAAGCGGTTATTGATAAAGGATAGATGGATGGATGAATGAATGAATGAATCAACACACTCATTCAGTCTAAAGCCATTACCAAAGAACCACATGGGGTAGGCAGAAATAGTTTTGTAAGCACATACCTGGGATGCCTTGCTTTCCTCTAGCTTCTCATCAGCCTCCTTCACCTCTGTAAGATAGAGACTTTTAAACGTTTTCTGAAAGCTGTCTAGAAGAAAGACAAACATGAATGAAAACACACAAAGCCAGAAGCATGTGGGTTACCATCGGTGGGCTCTCCGTCACCCATCTCAGTCTGACTCGTCTTGGTGTCTGGCTCATCTGCAGCTGCTGGCCTCCTCCTCTTCCTCCCATCCTTCTCTGGCTTCCCCTGCTGGGGGTGCACTGTCCATCAACACTAGCCTGTGCCCTCCCTCCCCCTGCCCCCATCTTCTCCCCCGCCATTTAAGTTCAACAGAGCTTTAACAATACTGGCATAGCATCCATTTTTATATGACAATGATTTGAAGCAAACATGATAAAAATAAACCAATTTCTGTAAAGGAGGGCCAAGTTGTAGGACACTGTATTGACATTTTCATTTCTTTCCCCCATCAGTCTGGACTTGAAAAGGCTTAATTCTCTGGGGCAGACCTTAGTCATTTTTTGGAAATTGTACATTTTATTTGGGAATCCAACTTACTGAAATGTCTCTAGTCCATGTTCATTACCACACATATCCCCATTCACAAACAGGCTATCACACAATAACAAAGACAAGTCTGATGACTGAAAAATCTCTACCAGCATTGGTAAAAGTACATTCGTTTAATCTATAAACAGGTAAGAACAGGTGCTGCAGAGTGGGCTCTTCCAAAGAAATGTTTTGGATCAAAAAGCTTGCATTTTAAGTTTTTTTGTACCTGTATGACAAATGCTCACTTAACAGTCCCGCTATAGATTCCTGTTTAAAGTGTTAAGATTTATATTCATCTTCAAACATCACCATTTTAGAATAGACTACCTCAACTAAAACGTATTTAAAAAAAAATAAAAAAAATAATAAAAAAAATAAAGCCTCATGAAATGAGGGGGGGGGGGGGAATAAATAAATAAAACTAACCAAAAACAAATCTGCGCACAAACGCGCGCGTGCACGCACACACACGCAGTGGACCATAGAAAGGTCGGTCCACTGCAGGGAGGGATGTGGTTAAGGGGTTCTAGTTAGAATCATCTTCTAAACACACTCATGGTGGAGGCTCTAAGAGGGCAGACATCCCAGGCAAAAGGAAAGCTGCATATGCCACCAGTTACACAAACACGAAAATCCTGCAAAAATACAGGTCTGGGCAACAGTCCCTAGAGCTGCCTCCGAATGGGTCAGAGCTTGAAGGCTTTTGTCCAGGGGCAGTACACAACAACAGAACGTAAAGGGCTTTACACTGTGGGACATCAGCTTTTGGGAAGGGGCCAGGCATGGTTTCCACCTCCACTCCAGGCTGATAGTTGCCGGGTGGGGAAGGGGGTCTGTGGCGGTACTTACTCGGTTGACGGGTCTCTTGCGCCCGCGCTGGTGCCCTGCCCAGGCACCCCCTCCAAAGTGGCTGGTGCCGGGGAAGTCCTGCGGGCCAGGGCCCTGCCGGTACACGCCCATCTCAGGGTACATGTGGTGAGACAGGAGCGACGGGGGCTTGCCCCGTCCACCAGGGAAGTGGCTCCCTGGGCCTCCACCCATCGGGGACTCCTGCCAGCGACCAAACCCGGGACCACCTGGTCCCCTTACCCTGCCCCCTGGGCTGGGCTGCCCTGCCCAAGTTGGGCCAGGGAATGAGTCACGTGGCTGCCGCACCAGCTGGGGCTTGGTGGATCCATAGGAGGAAGAACCTTCATAGCCGCCTCCCCCAGGGCCTGCGCCCCCCCGCTGGCCCTCACTGTAACCATAGTTACTGGATCTGTAGAGATCACGCTGGGTTAGGGAGGAAGGATGAGAGTCGAAGGACTCATATTGGTCAAACCTGCAAAGGAGTCGCAGAGCAAGAAGAGTGAAGGAGTGACCAGCAGAGACGATGCCTTTCTCATACATATGCGCGACCAAAGGCAAACCGAAAAACAACCAACGGAGGTCTGAATGCAATGGCAGGCTACTTCTCAGATGTGAACACAACATGCCCACTTCCCCAATTCAAGAGTCATTCATTATCTTGAAGCAAGGTCTCAGTGAGCTGACCCCACTGCCTGGCTGACCAGGAGCACAGTCCCAGCAGTCCATCCCGCCCTCCATGACATGTCCATCTCAATGGTTATCCTAATTTGGATGATTTACTGTTCTGTTGCCCTCTTCCTACAGCTCAGTCTGCATTTGTTCACAGCTGGATGGGGGATCTAAGCCAACAATGTACTTGGATGTGAAGTGATGGTCGTACAAAGTGGACAGACAGTAATGTCACTCAGATGGCCAAAAATGAGGAAGACAGGGGGCAGGCAAACTGCACCATAGTAAAGACAGAACAAGTGTAATATAAGTGAACTGGAAGGGGAATTTGAAAATGGAGAGCACAAGAGGAGGACATCAAAACTGTATAGATCACCATGGTTCTGCAATATAAACTACAAAAGAAGGGGGGGGGAATTATTTGTCTTAACTCAATTATGTAAGTCATGCACACAAACAGTACAGAAACTATGACCAGTGTTTAGTGATTCACTGGGAGAGAAGAGTCACATACATCCTAGAAGTCAAGTCAGTAATGCAAGAACCACTGCCAATGCATGCAGCTTTTCAAGTCCAGTTCCAAAAAAAAAAATATATATATATATATTAAAATAAATAATTTTTAAAAAAATTTTATTTATAATAATTAAAAAAAAAAAAAAAAAAAAAAAAAAAAAAAAAGTTGACCATCTACTTGGGAACACCTAAATTTTTGCAGCAGCAATCAATATAAAAACCCCTGTTCATGTAGGGACAATGCACTCAAGATTCCTACACAACAATAATCCATGGGAAAATTTGCAAGAGTACTTATCTACATACAGAGAGCCACACAAGCATGTCCACACAAAACCTTAATTCCAGCCCAGCATCTGCTTCAACTTCAAACGAAGACTTCTTAAAGAAACTGAGTTATTTCTTCATCACAGAAGATGTCAATTAAATTCAGGTGTCAGCAACTGAATGCCTGTTGTCGCCACACCTCAAAACTCCTGAGCCGATGACCTTCAAATAGCAACTGACATTAACAGATGGTAATTTGGAACTGTTCAAGAGCCATTTTGGTTATTCCCAAATGCCACTTCATCTACTTTCTGCCTCTGATTATAAAACCAATGAAAGGAGACATTTAAGGTTTAGAGAAATATGGGAGGGTCAACAAAAAAATGCGGAGTTTTTTTTTTTTTTTTTTTTTTTCTTCCCCTGAGCTGCTGGATGAATTTTCAGCCCAGTGTGAGCAGGTCATACACACCATTTATGAATGTTCTGACAGTGGGAATAGGTGGAGAACATGTGACAATAAGGAGAGGTGCCCAGATGAAGCACAGGAAAGGGAATTAGGATGACCCAGACAGATGTGAGCCTCTGGGGGGGGATGTCAAAGATCAGGAGTTACCTGTCGCTTCGGCTGCCTCTCTTCAAGCCACCTTCCATTTGAGTCAGCATGTCCAAGCGCTGGTTGATCTTGGCAATGACAGCATCCGCACTTGTGCCCGTAGGAGAGCCTACAGACACTCCCGAGAAGCCCCGCTTAGAGAAGCCTGAGCTGCAAGACCCGTAGCCACTCCCGTACCCACCGTCCCCGTGCGTGCCATAGCTGTCCGGGCCTGGGGTTAACAGCAACGACAGGAAAGGAAGGTTAGCTTCCTCCACCACCGCAAATATCCCTACCATCGCAGGCTGTAGATGGAGGTCACCAAGAAGAGAAACAGTGACAGTACAATCTATTAGAGGTAGCAGGCAGCACAGAGGTTACAGATGCCACCTTTGGCCTTAAATCCCACCTCCTACTATAGTGTCCGTGATCAAAATACTTAAACTGAATTGGTCCAGTAAAAGTTAAACCGAATGAGCAAGCCATTATATGTACTGTGCTTGGAAAAGGTATCAATTTAATTTTAAAAAGTACCAATAAAATTATATAAAAACCATGCTAGAACAGACATGTGAAAACTTTTTTGCTTTTCTAGCCAGTTTCATAGTTGCTTACCCCTGTTGGATGAGTTTCCACGACCCCAGTTGGAGTAACCTGACAAGAGAGAAAAAAGAAAACCAGTCAAAACATACCGCATACATGGATACTTTATATACAAACCGATCACAAAATATCCTTTTAGACACATTTTCTGTCAAAGAACGCACGTTTGTCGGGAAATGAAATACCGGCAATGAGAAAGGATTTCAAAACCAAAATTCTTCATTCAACACATTTGTAAAGGCTTTGCCAATAAATCCAAACATTTGGCGTTGTGGCCAAGGAGCTGTATATTATTAACGATAAAAACAAAAGCTGTATCTGAGTGACTAGTTTCAAAAGTGGATATCTTTGTTGAACTTGGGAAGGGGAAGAATCATTTTTCACAGCGTTTTTCCCCCCCGACCCCTGGCCTCGTTACGGTCCGTGCGGAGGAGCTCGGTGGCGACGCGAGTGCGGCGGCCATTTTGCCTCGACATCCCGGACTCCATCTTACCGCACTTCACCATAACAATAATAACAGTAGCAGAAAATAACGGCAATAACGCAGAAAAAGTCACACACGTTCAACAACACGAAAGAAGGCAAATCGCCCCATAGAGCAACGGAATATTAATTTAAAAAAAGACGCATTAAAAGGTGCACCTACAAAATTTGACAACGCATATTTGCCTATCTGATTTTTCACAGCTCACACACCACTTTGTGTCATTCAGACACGGAATAAAAGCACAAATGCACCGCCCATTCCGTTTCGTTTGCAATTTCTGTCGCATAAGTACGAACCGCTCTTCACCTTTTTTTTTTTTTTTTTTTTTTTTTTAAACATCGGGATTGAAAACGCGTCCTGTTTTCTGCTCGATTCGTCCGATTCACACAAATGATCACTTAGTTTGTCATGAGGAGTTTTTAATCGTGCCAACGTGTCGGAAAAAATGTGGAAACACCCCCACGAGAACAAGGACTATAACGAAGCATGGCTAAGTCGCCAGGCCAGTGCACAGCAACAAGGAAATGAGAATTCTAAAGAAATGTACGTGCAATAAAGACAGCTTTGCATGCAGTACCTGCACCGAAGCCCCGACTGTCCATGTCTGATGGAGATGTTACCGGTCCGCAGGGTTCTTTATGTAGAGCGCGTCTTGGGTGGCGCGCCTTCGAAGCTTGCCTGCAGGCGGCGCTATGCAGCGCCACAACGCTGTTCTCACGTGGCTCACGTCAAGAAAAACCGGCATGGACACCGGCTCGTTAACGCTGAGTCCTATAAGGCTGCGCAAGAATTCAGCGGGCACCATTTTTACGCAGTAAAAAATCGTCAGGGGGCAAAACGAGACATGTTGAACATTGTCTGCACAGAATGCAACAGGATATCGCATTTTACTCTGTATAAACAATAAAAACGCCTCATCAAAGAAAAATGTACCATTTCATACAAAGATTACGGCTTGCACAATCCTTGTTACTTTATAGTTGAGAGAATACAATAGCGTCGAGATCGAAACTAGGTGCTGATTGGGTGGACTGTTGACGGACACTTCTAAATAACCAATTGGCTGTAGCTACAGCGGAAGTGTGCAAGAAGGTCGAAGACATGGGAGTCAAGATAGAAATTTTCCGGGTTTGTGTTTCATAAAAATTTACGTGTTTATACAGCAATACTTGTTATTTCGCGGATTGAATTGATAAGCACCGAAATATAACTGAATCTGAGCAAATCTTACCGGATACGGTTTGACTAGGATAAAGCAACAAGGATAAAGAGCGTTGAAGATAGTTGTTTTGAGTCAGATCTCATAACATTACCTCACAGCAAAGTAGTCTTTATATTGCAAAACAGTTTTTATTATATATAGAGTGCATTACAGTCCCGGTGTTGGTGCTTGGACAGTTACTTATAAACCACTTAAGTAATAGATAAACATTTATTTTTGCTCTTTCATCATCCTTCTACTACATTATGGATAGGCTCTGGACCTAAAACTGAACAAGCAGTTGCGGATAATGAACGGATTGATGTATCTACAGCTCTTCATCTGTTGTTGATGCCCCTTTTTATTCCCTGAATTGTACATCACTGTGAGAAAAAAAAAATCTGCTTAAAGAATTAATGTAAATGTAGGTGACAGATGAAAAATGACAGCTGGTGTTCTCCTTAGATGATGTTGTACTTGTCCTTTCCTGTGACCATGTTCTGGATCTCCAATCAAGCAGAGTACTTTGAGGAGTATGTGGTGAAGAGAAAGGTCTGTACAGCTTCAGTGTTTCTCATCATTCAGTCTGATCTGTTCCCAACCCAATTGTTTATTAAACAAGAGACTATTTACATGTTCTTATGTGCTTTTCATTCAACCTTATCCCTGATACCTGACCATTCCCACTGCTGTCATAATGCAGAGAGAGATCTGCCCTCCGGGTGAGGAGATACGGGTAAGTGTTCAATAACAGCATGAAAAGTTGTGCTAGCAACTACTATGCTTGACTTCTTAGCCACTGTATTGTCAATGCACGGGTGAATGATTATGCACCTTTTTTTTTTTTTTTGTTAAAAAAATACAGAGACAGGAGATGGAGAACTTCAAGGAGCGCGTGAGAAAGTTACGTGAACAGCAGCTGCTTAAACAAGCCGGGCTCACATCAGAAGAGTGAGGGAGTGGAGGGCTTAGAGGCAGAAAGCTGACATCAGCCCACTGTTAAGAATTAGAGATCCCAAGAGAACACTTGGGAAGTGCAGGATGAAAAGGAACTATGGGGGATCTATGGTGACATAAAGGCATATGTTTCGATGCATGCATGATTGGAAACGGTACACCATTTTTGGGCTCTTATAAACGCAATATTTAACAGTGCATTTTTTTTGTCCCATGGTAAATACTAGGTATCCAAGAATGCTTTTGAAAACATGCTTACAACATGTGTAATCTTTTTAAAATCTTTTTTTTTAATTAATCTTTTTGGAGATTATCAAATGTACATATTTTCTTTAAATAAAAATGTCTGTGCTTTGCTTCAGTTTTTGTATTATTTCAATAATTTCTGAAGAGGTTAGATTTTAACCTCTAAAACTATCTCCTAGTAAAGTCTGTCTCTGTGGTTCTGTCCCTACTGTCTGAATATTTGGGCAAGGGATATGCACAAATCCTCCCTTTTGTTTTTCACAGAAAAAGCTGGCTACAGTACTCCATTTTGGAACTACAGATCCAGTCTTTCATTTACCGTCAGAATTCCAAGAACTTCTCCAGATTGTCTTGAGGCCAACTGAAAAGGGCTTTTAAAATCTTATTATCTTCTTTAAGGTCCTACTGAATATATTTCAAAGTCGATAAGGCAAAGTTACTGTAAAAGTATTTTCCTTAAAAGAAGTCCTTTCATCTCATGGGGACCTTAATGTACGCAAGTGCATATTTATTTGTGAAGGACAGATTTAAAAATTCACTGGGACTGGTTCCATACACAGAGATGCGACGGATCAGGGAAAAGTCACAACTTACAGAAAGAGCAGCATTACGAAACGGCGAATTTTTCCAACCATAACGTAAAACCCTGCCTCTATCACGTGATCACCTGTGGTCCTTTCGTGTGACGTCACGACGTGACACCCAATTACAAATTAAAACAAAAGGGGAAAAAAAGACGTGGACGCGGAAGTGGCAAGATGGCTCCGAGCGGGCTGAAGGCGGTGGTCGGGGAGAGTAAGTGCGCAAAAAGTGCCGAACTGTCAGCAGAATCAGTCTGACGTGACTTTTTGAGTGTAAATTATGTCTTCGGTCGTTTTAGCATTTTGTTGTTAAAGAATGTTTACGCCAAAAATGCTTGTTTTGTGGGGTCAGACGGACTTCCTTGTTTGTCCATTGTGAGGCTGACAGTTCGGCTGGTTTCTCAAAAGTCACGAGACCAGGCAAAAATCAGACACTGTTTGGTCTTTAAATGCTTATGTTCAGCTTTGAAGCCGACTTTTTGAAGAATTACTAACACATCATTTTGATCGTGTTGTCTGTGTTTGTGGGCGTTCCCGTGTGCGATTGTTTATTTGACAGTTAAGACTTTGTTTCACGGTTATTAGTCGGTTATTTTGCTGCCAGTATTCGCAGTTCAGACCTCTGTTTTCTTCTGTGTTTACTAAATTTCCTTTTCCTTTTCCTGTGTTAGTAAAGCAGTGTTGCACACACATATTTAGAATTGTGTGCAACACAGCCTTGAGGTCGATAGAGAGAGTAGACGTTGAAAACATGGGTCTCCCACCACTGCTGTAGTACTATTTATCCAGCTATTGTACTTACCCAGATCGGATACTGTAAATTATTTATCTGTAAAACTGGGTAAAACATAGTCAAGTTGTTTTGTGGTTCTTAATGTAATAAAAAAAAAAATTAAACAGTGGCCAACTGCTGACAACAAAAACACTGTTTTGCACATTTGTGTTTGTTAATTTCTCAAAATCAGATACTATATTTGTCCATCCAATTCACTGTTTTTCTGCTGAAGTGAGGCCACTGATCATTTCTCAGATATTAGCACTTAGTGCTACTTGAGCCAAAGTTTGTGGTCCATCTGCAGAGATGCCTCAGTTTTTTCACATGTACAGTAACATTGAACTGTCATCATGACTTTGTCATTTTCTAGAAATGAAAGGAAGTGCATGTACACTACTGGTCAAAAGTTTTATAACACCTAATTTTTAAAAGTTTTTATGGAAATGCATGCAGTTTAACATCTTAATGTTTTGTGAAATCAAGGCATAGAACAAAAAAACAATGGAAAATTTAAAAAAAAAAAAAGTCAAGGAATCATTAGGTGTACAAAAGTTTATTCAGATTTTTGATTCATCAAAGTAGCCACCTTTTGCTGATTTAACAGCCAAACACACGGCATTCTTTCTATAAGGGAAATCAAATATTGGTCAGAAAGATCTTCCCAAGACTGTTGCAGAAGTTTATTTGTTCTATGCCTTGATTTCATGAAACATTAAGACATTAAACTGCATGCAGTTTCATAAAAACTGGAAAAAAAAAACTGAAGTGTTCTGAAACTTTTGACCGGTAGTGTACCTCTTTCCCCACTATCGTGCCTTTTTCCTGTTCTCCACTTTCCACTTTTTCATTTCAAACATCGACAGTGTATCAAGACACATCATTGATGTACACTACCGGTCAAAAGTTTTAGAACACTTTTTTTCAGTTTTTTTTTTTATTCAGTTTTGACCGGTAGTGTATGTCACTAGATGAGATGACACTTGGTGTTGTGTGCTACTGTTTTGACTTCTTAGAATAGCACGCACTGCATTTTGGTTATTTAAACTAGCTTTAACAGTATTAGTACAGTATGGAGGACTCGTATGCCTTTTCAGAAGCTAAATTGGATCCAGTTTTTTTTATTATTTTTACTGTAAAAGTTATATTGCTTAGGGTGCCTATGTCCAGGAGAAACATTTTCATGCAGGACACTGTTTAATTTTAATTTGGGCTTTCTGGTGCTGTTGTAACTGTATGTAAGAATGCATGGTGATGGAGTGCAGAAGGCATTGTTTATCAGTCATATACTTGTGGACATGCCTGTAACTGACAGGTTTAATTATAGAAAGTGTGAAGTTTAAGATGCTGCACTCAAAAAAAGCTTGTAAAACTGAGCAAGTGCCTTGAGCTAGTTGCTACGCATACACGTCTGTATTCTCTGATCTTGGATGTTTTAAAAATAGTAAGAATAAATGCTGTCATGAGGCATCAAAGTTCTGAATAAAATGAGAAAGAGAATAAAAGCAATAACTGATACACTACTTAACTTCTACATTCCTACAATATACCCTGTTTATGCAGACTCTAATGAGGAACCTGCTTTTGTAATGCGTAGCATATGGGTATGACGACTGAAGGGTTGTGAATAATCATGAGATCTCGTACTTTTCTTGCTGTGTAGAAGTCCTCAACGGCGTGATCAAAAGTGTCAAGAAGGATGGCGAATGGAAGGTAGGCAGGTTGACCCCTGTGACACTGAAGGAGTCTGAATCCATTTGTGAAGCATCATCTGTCATTCACATAAAAAAATGGAGCCTACTCTTTTTCCCTTCTCTGCCATACATAGTTCAGTTTTTCAATTTATTACTGTTAAGGAAGGAGATCACCACACTCAGGACAATTGGGGGGGGATCTTTTTTCCCCCCCACTCTCTTTCCAGGTTTTAATTGTAGATCACATCAGCATGCGGATCCTATCTTCCTGTTGCAAGATGTCAGACATCATGGCCGAGGGAATCACCAGTAAGTTAATATTATAATAATTAGTGTAATAGTTATTGGGGTTATTGAGGCTGATGGTTTTACAGGTTTCAGGGGGACTGGTGTGTGCAGGGAGGGTTTGTTGGACACTGTTGAGGTATTTCTGAGGGGAAATGTTCACAGGAAGCAGTCTATGGGTTTTGTTTCGCTATATACAGGTTTGAAGTTTTGTTAGGCTGCCAGCTAAGCCCTCTTTCTCTTCTGCAGTTGTGGAGGATATCAACAAGCGCAGAGAGCCCATCTCCAGCCTAGAGGCCATATACCTCATCTCTCCGGTGGAGAAGGTCAGCTGAATTGTAATTGTGTACTTTAATTACCAGGACTTACTTCTCAGTCTTTAGTATTGTGGACTTACTTTTTGAGTTTTTTTTTTTTAAATTATTTTTATTTTTTTAATTCTGCAATAATTGCATTAGTTAAATCACTGTAATGTTTTTGTCTTCATCCATGTCTTGGTGCCAATCTTGCATGCAGTCAATAAACTCTCTCATCAATGACTTCAAAGACACAGCCTTCACCTACAAGGCAGCACACGTCTTCTTCACAGATAGTAAGCAAGAAGATGTTTCTTCAATCATTTTTTTTGAACCAGATATGTTTCATGAAATTTGCAAAATTTACATTTTGTATGTGTGTTTATGTTTTCTTTTCCCCAGTTTGTCCAGATGCTTTTTTCAGCCAGATTGCCAAATCCAGAGTGTCCCGGGCTATTAAGACCCTGAAGGAAGTTAACGTAGCCTTTCTGCCCTATGAGTCACAGGTTAGTATCTGCAGATAAGCAGTCTGTTTGTTGATGCTGCCCCATGTCATTCTGTTCCTGTAATGCTACTCCCTATCTGTTTCTCAGGTGTACTCTCTGGATGATCCCAGCTCCTTCAAGATATTCTATTGCCAGACCCCAAAAGAGGAGCGGAACAGGAGGCTAGAAGCATTGGCTGAGCAGATTGCCACCCTCTGCGACACGCTGAAGGAGTATCCCGCTGTCCGCTACCACCAGTAGGGGTCTCACCTGAATGTGTTCCTGACAGCTATGAGCATGCATCTCCGCATCAATTTAATGATGATGATCTCTGTATACTTCAGGGGAGCCGAGGAGAATCTGGCCTTGGCCGAGATGGTGCAGGACCGACTGAACGCCCATAAAGCAGACAATCCCAGCATGGGGGAGGTAAGCACATCCACCACAACATGGACCAAATATCTTGTTTTTGCATGCTGATGTGAATTATTGAGGAATCACCTTTACATGAGTCAACCCCCCCCAGCTGTGGATAAAAATCTGCCTTAACCGATACAGCAACAATTTTACAATCTGTTCTGTGAAAAAATTTGTGTTTCCGTGTTTAGTCTACTACTTTGCTTTTGCCTCAATTTCCTTTGGAATCCATTTGGATTTGAATAAATGAAAGTGGATGATTTTAAACCACCAATGCACCACTGTTGTTTCTTTTTTCATGGCGGGGCTCGTCTCTTCTTTTCCTTGTCTCTTCTTCTGTCTTACTCTTAATGTTCAGTTTTCCTCTCTCCTTATCAGCTGAAAGTTTGCTGCTTTGGATGGACCACTGGAGGCATGTACTTTTCTTCTACTTATCCTTTTTTCTCTCTCCTCCCCTCCTTTAATAAATACATCTTCTTGCTTTTATTTTAGTCTCCTTTTTAGTTAGAGTTCTGTTAAAAGCTGGAATTGTTATCCTTTCAGCTGCAACTTTGTTTCCAGAAATTGTTGCGGCCTTTCAAAGTGTGTTCCCATGTGTTTTCAACCCCTGTGGTCCGGAGTGAAAATGTGTTGGCAGAATTTTTTTTGTAGCCCCCCCTCCTTTCTTTCAAATCTTATTCAGTTCATCACATCAAATTGGCATCTTAATGTTGCCTGGTTATAAGAATCCTCCAGGCTCCCATACAAAAAGATGCTCAGTGGTCAATTTTATCTATATTACACAATTACCTTTTAAGTGTGGTATGCACCAAGATATTCTGTTAGGTGTTATTGTTTGTGTGTGTGTTTGTTTAATTTTTGGTACTTCAGGAATTCCTCAGCAGTCAATTCTCTTGTGCTGGCAGGGAGCTGACAAAGCACGGTCTCAGCTACTGATTGTGGACCGTGGGTATGACCCTATTTCACCAATCTTACATGAGTTGACCTTCCAGGCCATGGTCTATGACCTTCTGGAGATTGAAGGAGACATCTACAAGTGAGCTTGAAGCATTTAGCACAGATTAATTACAGCTCAGTTAATCTAAATCTTCATAAGTGCTCATCATAACACAGCCAGTGATATATTTTCAGGTACCAAACAACAGGTCTTGGCGAATCACGGGAGAAAGAAGTTCTCCTAGATGAAGACGATGAGCTCTGGGTCCAGCTGAGGCACATGCATATTGCTGATGTGACAAAGTATGTTCTGTTCACTGAAACCACAAGAACATGGCCGATGTCTCAAATTGATCCATCCATTTTGTGTTACCTGCTTTCTCCTTAAAATTTTACTAAAATTTTAGGAAAACCCACGCAAGAAAATGCTTGGTTGTTGCTGATCTGTTGATTTGAATCAATTTGAATAATCTATTGCCCATTTCGGCCCTGGTGGATTTCTAATGTAAACCAAAAATGTTCTTTTGTTCACCTCATGTATGCCTTTCCTCCCTGCAGGAAGGTAACGGAGCTGTTGCGGAACTTCTGTGAGAGCAAGAGAATGTCTACAGAAAAGGTAAGTGTCACTGGACTTGGATCTGCTTATGGGTCACACCCCTCCCTGTTTCTGATTTTTTTTTTTTTTTTTTTTTTTTAAATTAATTTTATTTTTTTTCTTTCCATTTAAATAATGTCTTTTAAGTCTCTGGGTTATGAGAGATGGTGGTTGTGTTTCTCAACAGGCCAACATTAAAGACCTCTCACAGATGCTCAAAAAGATGCCTCAGTACCAGAAGGAGCTGAGTTTGGTAAGTTGTTCTCTTCAGTATGTGCCTGCTGCACTATTCTGAACCAATAATAAAAAAAAAAATTTAAAAAAAAACATTCTTTCACCACTCTGTTCAATACAAATCCCATTTCCAACATTTCAGTACTCAACCCACCTCCATCTGGCTGAGGCCTGCATGAAGAAGTTTAAAGCAAACGTGGACAAGCTTTGTGAAGTTGAGCAGGTTGGTACTACACACAAGCAAATATAATGTATACTTCCATATGTTGCAGTCGGTACCAGTCACTGTAGTGGCGTCTACTCTGTTTTCATTCATTACTGCCTGACTGTAACCCAGAAGGTAGTTGTAGATTAATGTGGAATAACCTTTGATGGTAGTTAATATCAGCTGGTGGCAGTATAAACTGTTCGTACAGACATGTAGGGTGTCTGCATTGTGACAGTTGTCTAGGTGGAGGGTGTGCTTGTCCCCAAGTTGGCCCTGATGAAATGGGCAGTTTGGTTTGAAAAGGATTAGGGGTATAAAATCTGTGCTATGGACGGAGGGATCAGTCACTCAGAGCCTATGGTCTAGACAGTAGTCAGGACAGCATTCATCGGTCACGATGACTCACTCAACACGAGTGGTATCTTAACCCATGCAAGCCTAAGCCCTCTCATAACATTCATGCAGTACTACACTCAAGAAACCATTTAAACTCACTCAGTACCGGTCCCATGTGTTGCATGCCTGCATGTTATGCTCACAACAGCACGTTTAAACATCTTGAAATGTCAGCATGATCCAGATAGGGGGAGGGCATGGCCGTAATTGTAGGCTGGTTTGAAAATAGTTTTGCCGATCCCACGTGGCTTCGTCTGTGAGGTTCTGTCCCGTGTTCCTGAAAATTATCTGAAGAGGAAGTATATCGATTTCTCAGCCATTGCCAAAGCTCAGTAGCTGCTTTTCAGGAACTTCCCTATTTCAGGAGATGCTCCAAAGCTCAGATATGAGTCCATGTAGTGATAATTTGTAATACTCAGCACTGCTTGTTAGAAAGTTTAGGCAGAAGTTGTGTTTTTTAAAATCCTCCTATTATTAGGACCTGGCTATGGGGACAGATGCTGAGGGGGAGCCCATCAAGGATGCTATGAAGAGCATTGTCCCAGTGCTGCTCAACAATGATATACAGCCCTATGACAAGATCCGCATCATCCTACTCTATATATTCCACAAAAAGAAAGGCAAGTTTCTTTATTGCTGCAGACATTCCTCCCAAAAGAAACACTTTGATCTTAAGTTGTGCTCACCTGAAAGGTAGATGTCAATGTTGTTCAGTATTCTACAAAATACCTTGGGGACCTGGACTGTAATTCTGAATGAAACTGCTCTTTCCAATTGAGTGGCAAATCATGACAACATAGCACTGTTGTATTTTTTTATTTATTTATTTATTTTTTTTTTTATGTTTAAGCAGTTTTTTGTTGCAATTCAAATAAATATTTTCAGTCAACTTGCACAGACAGGGCTTCAGCAGTGATTGCCATTCCTACACTACAGGCCACTGTGGGATAACTGGGTGTTACAATGGCTGCTGGTCTCCATACAGGGATCAATGAGGAGAACCTGACTAAGCTCATTCAGCATGCCAACGTTCAACAGGACAAGCATATTGTCACCAACTTCCAGCGTTTGGGATGCTCCATCATTGCAGGGGTAAGTGCTGTGACCCTTGTCTTTTTGTCTTTCTACCTGTGTCAATCTGGGTTAACTTATGTCTCAACATACCTTTTTCAGCTCTAGCTAGCACCACGGGTCCACCATCCTGTCAGCTGTAGTAAGATTCACGGCACCTGAGTTATAATGAGATTTGTTCCGTTTAGGGGGCCAACTCTGCGAAAGTTCCGCCAGCGAGGAAAGAACGCACAGAGAGCACCTACCAGCTTTCCCGATGGACACCCGTCATCAAGGATGTCATGGAGGTATGTGGGGGACATACTTTGTCCTGGGGAATTACCCCATCCAGCTGGTTAGTGTGTTTGTCTGTCATTTTTTTGTGGTACCATACATTTTTTTCTTTTGCCTCTCAGAATGCCATAGATGACAAGCTAGATAAGAAGCTGTGGCCTTTCATTTCTGAACCCACTCCAGTGACTGCTGCCCCGCCTGCTGTCAGGTGGGTCAACATCTTAGGAGACAGAGGCTAGTGTTTGGGGACTTGACAGCAGGACAGGTTATGATTCTGGGGGTTGGTATAAGAATTTGGATTTGGGAGATTTGTCTGCACAAAAAAGAAATCATATATTCAGACACTTTCATTTTGCATGCTGGCTGCAGATAACAAAATCTAGTAAAACTCAAGCGTTACTCTCCTTATAGACTCTTTGACTGCAGTCCTGCTTCTTTTCCCTTTGAGTGTGAGGTGGGACCAGCAGAAGGAACTGTTTCATTCTAACGCCTCCTTTTGTTTTTTGCAGTGCGCGGGTTGGACACTGGCACAAGAACAAGACGGCAGCAGAGTACCGTAGTGGTCCGAGGCTCATCGTCTTTGTGATTGGGGGTGTGTGTCACTCAGAAATGCGGTGTGCATATGAAGTGACCCGCGCAACTGATGCCAAGTGGGAGGTTTTGATTGGTGAGTCGAGGATTTGAATTGACTGACACATTACATCACCAGGCTGTGAGCACAAGCCTCAGTGAATCTTCTTGTTCAATGTCAGTTCTGTTGTTGATGGTCATTTCTGTCACCCCACAGGCTCCTCCCATATTCTAACACCAACCAACTTCTTGAACAGCCTGAAAAATTTGGATGAGCCTTCCCAGATCTCATAGACAAACCTCCATGTCCTGCCGTCATCGACACATATCTGCCTGCTTACTTTCGTGCCGCGTCCACTCAAATGACTAACAAGCAGTTTCTGCCAGTATCTTCTCAGTACAAACCCCATCACCAACCGTATGAAAATTCAGTGAACTCCACCCAAGCGTGCAGTGAAAAGGGGAATAAACGGTGGTCACCACAGCAACATTGTTGATGAGCACAAACTCAAATGCTCACCCCTGGCTCTGGTGGGGGTCCAATGAGGGTCCATGTTAAAATGTCACAGTAACTTCTGAGCCTGCTAAGAATTCCTTTATGTGGTTTATATGTAACTTGAAGTTCCTCATTTAGTTCTAGCCATATCTCCAGTTATACCAAAGTATGTATCGCTGATCTATGTTATTCCTTGAAACACGAGTGCAGCATAAGAAATGTGGTCTTTACACTGTAGTCAACACACTGTTCAATCTGTTCTGTACAGGCCTCTTTGCCAGTAGTGGGTCATTTTTCTAACCTGAGCTTACATAATATTATAATTTATATGTTGTGATTGATTAGAAGTGTCAAAGGTCTTTTGAATTTTTTTTTTTTTTTTTTTTTTTAGACATCTGGAGGAGCTTGTGTTGTGAATCCTTGTAGATATCAGTTGTTCTTATCTGTCCACATCCTCTCATCTTGGACAAGAGTTTTCAGTAGTCAACATTATGTGATTCCTCACCTTTTATTCATGTTTAATTTTAAAAGTATCAAAAGTAGATGAAGGTTTATTTGTTTTGTGTTTTTTTTTTTTTTTTTTTTTTTTTTTCCTCCTCAGCCTTGAATTCCTCCTTCATCGAGTTATGTACTTTTATCACATGAATTGTTTTGAAAGGGCTGAATGTTATGGGATCAGTTACAATAAACTTTATGCACATGGAATTTGTTTATTGTACTTATTTTTAACCTACTGTCAGTTCATATTCAGAAATGTGAAGAAGTTGCTGCAAAATGCATTCATCAAAATTCTATTTTATTATTTTATTCCATCGTCCAAGATGATGTAATTGTTAGCAACTGAAAAGTGTGCAGTTATTCAAGTCCCACTCTGTATCTCAAATGTTGCTCAAGAATCACTTGGCATCATCTGGACAGGCAGGCAGTCCTTTAAAACCCATAGGTTTCATCTTCAGCTTTATGTCTGTGGATTTTTAAGTTGAAAAGTACCAAGAAGGCTGACTGATGTAATAATGTTTGTATATAGAAACGTAGGTATTCTTGCATGTACTGAAGTCTGTTACATTCACCAACGGATAAACTATATAAATTCTTTGGTAGTCTTAGCTTCTGCAGTGTTTTTGAGTAACTCCTGTTCTCAGAAGGAGTAGCAGCCAGAACAAATCGAATGATCCGCATACAGTATATTCCGTGTGAAACGAAAGCGTATTGAAAAGCATGCCTAGAAAAAACTGATGTAGAAAAATTATGGTTGACACTGGGTTCATGTGGTTCTCTGCACATCTTCACAGAATCTTTTGCTGTACAAATCAAGTATCGGATGACATGACATGAATATGATGTTTATGGGTCATACAGATGAGGCATCCATTAGAAAGTGACAGTCGGATTTACAGTAATAATGTTGGTCACAACCCAGCTGAGCGCTGTATTTAATGAAAACAATCATCTTTCCCCCACCCCAGAGGATTATTTCATTTGATCTAGGATTAGTAATACTAATATTTTGATGGCAGACATGGGTTGGAGCATTTTGAGCATCTAGTTTTAAACTATAGCTTTAAGCTGTTTTAAAAGCACCCTGGTCGGTTGCTTTCTGCTTCATGGGCATGTGGATGAAAAGTTAGACATCATCTAGGTGAATGGAAAATCCTTCCTTTGAACCCTTTGTTTTTGGTCATTCTTCATTTTTTGGAATTTGGTTTCTTGTTAACGTCACCATCTGTAGTTTCATTTGCATTTGGATCATTTTCATTTTATTCTGTTTTACAAGCGTTGAAGTTTGGAGGAACCACAACAATGACAGCTGTTGAGGCAACAGGAGAAGCACAGAGCAGAGGAAACCACACCAGACTGGTGAGACAGGTGCTGGTTCACCCTTAAATTATTCCTCGCCTTTCTTACTTCAGCTACAGAAGAATGGAACATTATGCTATGTTCTGCATTCATGTTCTTCACAGTTCCTCTGTTTGAATCTTAATGCTTGTTTTTTTTTTTTCAAATTCTACCATGTATAAATAATGCTCAGTTGGGTTCCTTATATAATTCCACCAAACCCACCACAGACACCATATTTCCTAGTTTTAATCTGATCTGGAAAAGCTGATCTCTAACAATCTACATTGTTGTCCAGAATGGAGTCAATCTAAATGCTGTGGACCAGGATGATTTCTCCTTTGTGAGTCATGTGCAAAGGGGACATACAGAGGAGAAACGCTTTGTCGTTGATCCTGAGAAGAAGACCCCTTGTTCACCGTCTTCAGTAGGTCCGTACTCAAAACTCAGTTTCATACATACCTTTCATGAATGTCTCTTGCCCAAAAACACTCAAAAAAATGCACAACTACATTATTTTGTATAGTGGTGATTATGAATGAGCAGTTTACTGAAACAGAGTTATCACTTCTTCCAGAATCTGATATGGATAAACTTTTCAGTCTTGTGGCCAACACTCAGAGCTGTCGTTTTGATGACCAGCACGTGTCAGTGAATACTTCAGTGCTAGGACACCATGTCATCCCTGAGAGTTATCTGAATGAAGTGATGAAAGTGGAGACTGGACAGAAAGCCAACCATCTAAACACTGAGGTAAGAATCTTTACAGACCCGCAGTGCACTTGGTTAGCATTTATTTTGGCCAGTATTCCACTGTGATTTCTTCATGGATGTGGAAAAGCAGTCGAACAGTAAAGAAATTTAGATGAGGAAAAACCCCTCTTGTAACCTAAAGAACCAATAATAAAACCTTTGAGATTCCCTTGCTCTTTTTGTCCAGGGTTCTAGAACAGAAGTACAGCAATGTTCTGCTTCCCATGTAAGCTTGAGCATTGGATCTCAGGATCATTCCATAAACACCCACTCCAGAGCTTCTTCTCCAAGTCAGAATCTTCAAGGTCCAGTGTCCTTCAACCAGATGCAAAAGGAAACCAACTTCAACTGCCCTGGCCTAAGAAAAGAGAAGATCCAGAACAGCATAAATCATTCAACTCAGGTGGGTAACGGTTGCTCTTTACTGGCCGCCCAGACGGCATTCCATCGATTTTTAAAAAATTTCTTATGTAATAATACGTCCCCGTTTTTATACCGATCAGTTTAAACAAATTTTCCAGAGTTAAAATCAATGTTGAATAGCAGTTCTCATGTTGTAGCCTGTTGGCTGATTGGGCGCTGTAAATATGCCACAGGGAGCAGGCATAAATGCTGAAGACCAGGACGATTTCTTCTCCTTTCTCAGTCATGCACAGAGTGGATGTATCAAGGACCAGCGTTGTGTCATTGACCTCAAAAAGAAGACCCCTACTTCTTCCTTTACAACCGGTCTGTGCCAAAGTGTCCAAGACCTTTCTCAGATATGTCATTAGCAAAAAATTGCATTTGAACACAACGGTTCTGGGGAAGAAAAAAAAAATCTAAATTATGAATAAATATGTAATAATTATTCTTCAGATGCTGATTTGGATCAAATTCTCAACCTTGTAGTCAACTCTCAGACGTCTCGTCTTGATGATCAGCGAGCGTTAATGAGTGCATCAATGCCAGGTCTTCAAGTGGTCTCCACTAGTCATCCTGAGGGATTGGGGAAAATGCATAGTGGACAGAAAGCCAACCATCTTAGTAGCCTGGTAAGACTTTTTGTAGATTCTGTGTGTTTTATTTAGGCACTCTTACATGGAAGCTGCATACAGGTTGAGTGCACGTGGATAATAAATCAGTCCAGGTCATTAGGGAGGTAAGCAGCACAGCCAGTGAAAACAGCCCTGAGGTTTCATTGTTTTTTTGTCCAGCACCACAGAATGGAGGACCAGCGATGTTCTGCTCCCCATATCCTCCTGAGCCCTGGGTCCAAGGTTCCCTCCACCAAAGGCCACTCCAGGCCTTCCTCTTACAGCCAGCATCTCAAAGGCTTACTATCCTTCCATCAGTCTCCAAAAAGATCAGCATCTGTCACTCCTGCCCCAGATAACCAAAAGGTCCAGAAGCACACCAGCTATTCAGCTCAGGTGTGTACAGCTCATTATACAACAGTTTTGTTATTATTGAGAAGTTAAACAACTGATTCTTCTTTTTGGTATGAAAATTTATGCAGTTGACATAACCTTATTGAGGAAACAGGTTCAAGTTTTGCTTAGAGAAATTACTGGAGTCGAACCTCTTTAATAAAGAGCTCATGTAGGGCTCCAACTTGGGTTACTGCTAAGATTAAGATTATGCTAACTGTAAGTGTTCAGAAAAGGCTTTTGTTTAAAACGTACACAGGAATTGGAATAACTAAGAGTCAAAAGGCCATATTTAGGCTTGGATAATTTTTTCAAATCAGAGCTATACATGGTTAAGGCCGCAGTAGCTGCCAGAGTTCTGATAAAAATTTACAGGAAATAGGTCGAGGTTTGGCTTCGAAAACTGCTAGTGTCAAGAACCGTTACAGCCGAAGTAGGAGTACAACAGGGTCGAGCGCTGATGACCCGTGCTGCCATGGTGACCGCACGTGATGCATAACTGAATGTCCGCTGCAATGTAGTGGCCTAATCTCTCACTTTTCCAATAGGGAGCAGACTTAGACGGTGAGGACCAGGATGAGTTTTTCTCATGTCTTAGTCAAATACAGGGGGGACGAATGGAGGAACAACGCTGTGTCATTGATCCTAAACAGAAAAGTCTTTGTTCCTCTTTTCCAACAGGTCTGTGCTTAACTCTCATACTGACAAAACTCTTGCTTACTGGCCTAAAAAATATAAGCTATAAATATCTGTTTCATTTAACATAATTTCAATTTTTACTAGTCACTTTATAACTGAAAACAATTTGAAACTATTAATCAGTAAGGCTTTCTCTTTTTCTAGACTCTGACATGGATCGCCTTTTTAGCCTTGTGGTCAACAAGCAGAGCAGTCGTATTGATGATCAGCGCGCTTCCATGAGTGCATCACTGCCGGGGCTTAATGTGGTCTCTGGCAGCCTTCTGGATGGACCGCTGAAAATTAATCAGCAGAAAACCAGCCAGCAAGGCACTGGGGTACAAATTTGTACAAATATCCTTGATGGGGTCTTGGCTATGACATTAGTGACACTTGTATATGGATGTTGACAGGCATATAAACAAGACGAGTCTTAAAACCATATAACCCATATAATAAAGCTTTTGAATGTTGATGTTCTTTGTTTTTCTTCAGGGCCGCAGAATAGAGGAGGATCAATCCTCAGCACCCCATATCCTCCTGAGCCCTGGATCTCATTCTTCTTCAAAAAAATCTCTCTCCAGATCTTCCTCTCCCAACCAGGACCTTCGAGGCCCAGTGTCCTTCAACCAGGCACCAAAGAGATCACCCTCTGTCACTACAGCTCCCGATAAAAAGAAGGTCCAGAGCAGCACAAATCAGTCAGCTCAGGTGTGTACATGTGAATAACAGTTTTTACTTTTTGAAAAATGCCTGAGAGGATCTCAAGTTACAAAGGTCTTCAAAAACATCTTGTCATTGCCTACCGGAAGCATAATTTGTCTAAGTTATGAACTTTTGGATAGGAAAAAAAATCTTATCCTTATAAATGCATTTCTGAATGAGTGATCCCATGCAATAGCCTAAGCAGTCACTGTGGTTATGCTTTAATTTTTCTAAAAGGGAGCAAAGTTAGATGCTGAAGACCAAGATGAGTTCTTCTCTTTACTTACGCATGTACAGAGGAGGTGTATGGAGGAGCAGCGCTGTGTCATTGACCCTGACAAGAAAACCCCACGCAATTCTACCCTCATAGGTCTGTGCTGTACTGTCAAACTTAATATCTGTCTGTCTAGCAATATAATTATCTTATTTCAAAACATTCATAGATACTTTCTTCTTGTTTTTATTTGATTCTTCTCATCACACAGACCTTCATGATTGACTTCCATAAAAAAACTTTGTTTACGGTTCTTCATCTGTTTTTTTCCTCTTTCAGACTCTGACATGGATCAGTTTCTCAGTCTTGTTGCCAATACTCAGAGATGCCGCCTTGATGACCAGCGTGTGTCCATGAGTACATCATTACCAGGACTGCATGTAACCTCTGATAGCCATCTAGCTGGAGAAGTGAAAAGGGAAACTCAGAAGAAACCCAATCAGCTTGCCATTGGGGTAAGAACCTTAGCAAATGCAGTACAGTATGCTTGGACAGTATTTCATTGAAATTTGACCATGTGTTAGGTGCACGCAGGTTATGAATAACTAAGCAGTTTCAAAAAATTATTTATGGAACGCAAGCAATGAGTGAGTGGTGGTAGAGGGCATACATTTAGGTCACGGAAGCTTCAGAACTGATAAAAAATTTTTTAATCTTCCTTCAGGGCCCTAGATTGGAGGAACAACGTTTCTCTGCGCCCCATATTCTCTTGAACCCTGTGTCTCAGGCCTCTTCCAACAAAGCCCACACCAGACCAACATCCCCCAACCAGACCAGCCGTGGACCCCTGTCCTTGAACCAGGTTCCTAAGAAATCAACTGCTGTGACCTCTGCTTCAAATAAAGAGAAGATCTTTATGACTAAACATAACCATAAACACCCTGATCAGGTGTGTAACTCTAATCATAACTCTTAAGTGATAACAAGAGGTCCAAATTTGGTTTTTGCAAATGCATATTATTCTTCCATCCACCCATCCATCCATCCATCTATCCATCCATTTTCTTTTACCGCTTATCATGACAAGCAGTGGGCACCAAGTTATGAAACTGCCCCTGTACGGGATGCCAGTCCATCGTATGGTTGCCACACACACATACACACACAAACACACACTCATTCATTCATTCATTCATTCATTCATTCATTTTTGTATTTAAAATGATGCAGTATAAAAACCTGTTTTTCCCGAAAACTTCTGAATAGTTGGTTTCATACAGCAGTCTTATGTGTGTTTTGGCACTCTTTTCCCACAGAGTGTAGACTTAGATGCTGAAGACCAAGATGAATTATTCTCCTTACTCAATCACGCACAGAGGGAACGTATGGAGGAACAGCGTTGTGTCTTTGACCCCAGCAAGAAGACCCCTCATAGCTCATTTCAAACAGGTCTACACCAATGTCTCAAATTCACAAATACCAGTTCTTTTTCCTTAAAGAGCAAAGACACGTATAAATTTTCTGTCATACAGTATCTGAGAATTTTATGATGTGCATATTTGAGTTTTTAACATTGTAAATATTTTTGTTTTCTCTTCTAGATGCTGATATGGATAAACTCTTTAACCTTGTGGCCAACACTCAAAGCTCTCGTCTTGATGATCAGCGTGTGATAATGAGTGCATCAATGCCAGGACTTCACGTGCTCTCTACTAATCATCTGGGCGAACTGGTGAAAAATGAGACTCAACAAAAAGCCAACCACCTTGGTATCTGGGTAAGAACCTTCATAGAAACATAATATTATGTGTGGAGTTTATTTCGGCGAACCGTGAATATGAAAAAGTTCAGGTATTTCAGTTAAAGGTGTTCGGGCGCATAAGCAACAATTAAATATAGGCATTTATGGCTGAAAAGTAACAGGTACTGTAAGTCAAATACAACTAGTTAGTCCACACATGCTGTAGAACCAGTAATAAATTCTTTAATGGTCCATTATTATTTGATTCTTGTCCAGCACCCCAGAATGGAAGAGCAGCGATGTTCTGCTCCCCATATCCTTCAGACCCCTGGGTCTCAGGCTCCTTCTATGAATGCCCACTCCACATCTTCCTCTCCCAGCCGGAACCTCCAAGGCCCACTGTCCTTCAACAATGCTCCAAAGAGAACCACCTATATGTGTCCTAGTCCAAATAATGAGAAGATTCAGAACAGCAAAAATCACTCGGCTCAGGTGAACAAATCTGACAGTCTTCACTATTGGAAAGATGATTGAGGTTTGTGGAGGCTAGACATTCTTTAACTTTTACACAGGGGGTACAGTCAGATGCCGAGGACCAGGATCAATTCTTTTCCTTCCTCAGTCACATTCAGGGAGGTCGTATGGAGGAACAGCGCTGTGTTTTTGACCCTTCCAAGAAGAATCATAAAACCACCGCTCCATCTGGTTTGTGTTGAAGTCTCAAAGTAACACCGTTTCACACGTGTCTTACTTAGAAAATAGGACATAAACATTTTTGTTCCTAATAATTGTGATGGACATTGAAAAGTTTTTTGAAACAGAAACTATAATTAGTATGAAATATTGTCTGCATTTCCCAGATTCAGATATGGATCAACTTTTGAACCTTGTAGCAAACAGTCAGAGCTGTCGTCTTGATGATCAACGTGTGTCAATGAGTAGATCAGTACCAGGACTTCGTGGGGTCTCTGGTCATCTGGATGGACTAGAAGAAACGGATGCTGCACAGAGAGCCAAGCAGCTTGGCAGCCTGGTGAGAACTTGTGCAGGTTTCTTGTGCGATAATTAGAAGCAGATGTCTGTACTATAGGTGTATAATTAATACACATCACACTCGGTGGTTGAGTACAGGTAGTGAAGATAGGTATACTTTTGAAATTTAAAAAATTTGTATTGTTTCATTGTTTCTCCTCTAGGACCGCAGGATAGGAGCGCAGCAAGACTCTGCTCCCCAAATGCTCATTAAACCCGAGTCTAAACCTGAGTCCCTGGACCCTCCTTCCAAAACCCTTTCTCGACCGGCTTCCCCCAGCCAAGTCGTCTCTGAACATGTGACCCAGAGCCAGACCCCTAAGAAGTCAACCTGTGACGCTCCTGATCATCAAAATCAGGTGTGTAGCTCCTTACTGATAATATGGGTGATAAAAAGCTATTTTATGATGTTTTTTTATTCTCTGTCTCATACCCTGTTTATGTGTTTTCCTGAAATAATCTTATTGTAAAAAGACTCTATTGAATTGCATCTGGCCCATGATACCTCAGCCTTTGATGGCTCATGTTTATGACCAGCAGGAAGAAGGCTCGCATTCAGGTTGCCAGGATGATTTCCTTACCCTCCTCAGTCATGTGCAATGGGGGCACTTGACTTCGGACCCTTGTTCCCCAAAGGACACAACTATCACTTACATTGGTCTGTATATCACCTCAAACAAAAACCCAGTTTTTTCCCAGTAATATAATATTACTTTGTTTGCAGTTATTCCTCACATAACAGAGTTAATTTGTTCCATGAAATTGCCCCATTAGGCAAATTCTCATGTTATATTTTTTGTAGCAAAAAATATTACTTCTAGCGATTAATTTTATATAGCCTGAAAGCTGCACAGCAACCAAATTTCAGTGGGTGCTGGCTACTGTTCTTTATGAAAACCTGAAACTGGGTAGAATAATAAGAGAGCAAAGGCAACTTATGCTATGGTATCAGCTCTTA
Source organism: Heterotis niloticus (assembly GCA_018136845.1). Classification (NCBI taxonomy): domain Eukaryota; kingdom Metazoa; phylum Chordata; class Actinopteri; order Osteoglossiformes; family Osteoglossidae; genus Heterotis; species Heterotis niloticus. Next base: position 28,084,031 of record CM030897.1, read on the forward strand.
TTCCACAAGTTGTTGGAAGTGAATAGGCATTCTTAGTGCTGAATAATAAGCATCTTATATGGAAAAAAAAAGGGTCATATAATTTATAAAAAATAGATTTTTCTTGATTATCCATTGTATGGAATCCCATTATATGATGGTTCATTGTACATAAAATCATTATTATGCAGCAGTTAAATACAGGGTGATTTAAAAAGAACGGAACACTTTCATAAATTTATTATTCAGGAACTAATATTAATATGAATGTGTGATCTAAACCATTTTGTAAAGAAGCCCACGGTTTTTTCTCAATCTTACAAATGCTCTCTATTCTACAATTACTTATTATTCCGTAATAATTTTATGAATGTGTTCAGTTCTTTTTCAATCACCCAACACTTTGATAATCCAATTTGTGCATACAGTAATGTGAAGATGCAGTGTGTCTCTCTGTCCTTTGATGTAGATGTAAATCAACTTTTCCGCATCTTGGCCGCCACACCAAAGGATCTTCTTAATGACCAGTTTGTGCTGTTAAACTCATTGCCTGGGCTACGCATTACCTCTGGTCACGATCCAGATGAACAGAGAAAACTGACAGATGCTCCTGAGCTTGGTCAGCTTTTTAACAAGTTTTCAGGCACTCAGGTAAATTCATTTTAGGTTCACAGGTCAAAAGTGTTTATTTGTCACGTACGTGGTTATCGAATATACCATGTAGTGAAATGTGCCCTGATTCAACAGGAGACCGTGTATGGTTCCATTCCAAAAATTTACAACAAGTAAAAACAAACAAACAACCAAACACCAAGAAGACAAGTAACAAACAACAAATAGATAAATAAGTAAATAAATAAATAAATAAAACAAATAAATAAAACCTTAAGTTGCATTGTGGGGACAGTGATAGTGGCAGAGAGGGGAGCAGTCAGTGGACATTGTAGACCCTGGTTTGTGAGGATTGTGATGGCATGTCTGGGTTCAGAAGTCTTATGGCCTGTGGATAGAAGCTCCTCCTGAGCCTCTCCATTCTGGCCATAATACTTTTGAAACGTGTGCCTGATTTCAGCAGGTCAAACAGATGGTTGCTGGAATGAGACGGGTCACCGATGATCCTAGTCGCTCTGGTCCTGCATCTCCTGGTGTAGATGTCTTGTAGGGATGGCAGATCAGATCTGGTGCAGCGTTCCGCTGCCCGGATCGCTCTCTGCAATGCTTTGATGTTGCGAGCGCAGCTATTGCCAAACCAGGAGGTGATGTTCTGAGTCAGGACAGTTTGTACAACACCAGAGTAGAAGGTTTTAAGGATCGCCGGAGAGACCCGAAGCTTCCTCAGCTGTCTGAGGTGGTAAAGACAGTGCTTTGCTTTACTGGCTTGAGCTTGGATGTGTACAGTCCATGTCAAATCCTCAGTGACATGAACATCCAGACAGGGCAAACTGGCAGAATTTCAGTCTTTTTTCAGTACATGCACCCAAACAATGGGAGTGTAGACTGACTGTAGGTGGACAAAAATGTGGTGATGGACTGTTATAAAATAAATTCACATTTATTTATGTGGTTTCTCAAACTTTATTTGATCTTTCAGTTAAAAGAAACTATGGTTCTTTACAGATAAGTACTGTAATTAACTTATTCAAGTAGAAAAACAGGTCAGCCTGCTTCTACTGCAATAGAGAGCTACAGAAAACTCAGTGCTTTAGCATATAATTAAAATAAGGGACCACAGAGACTTTATTGTTTCCTTGTTTTTCCTCCAGAACCCAAGGACAGAGGAGCAGCGATGCTCCTTCCCTCCAAAGCCTCAAACACTGGAGGTCCCTGACACCCTGAAACCGGGTCCTTTGGGGCTCAGTCCTGCTAAAGCAGCCATGCCTGGAAATCGCTGCATCAGCCCTCCAAATGGCCCGATCAGCCCAGATGATGACTACTTCTCTCTTATCCACAGAATTCACAGCAGCCGGCTGCAGAACCATGGAAACCTGGAGGGAAGGAGAGAGGGAGGCAGGGCAGAGAGCAGTGGTGCAAAAGGACGAACTGAAGGAGGAAAAGAGAAGTGGGAGAAAGAGAGAACAGGAAGAATTTCTTGGAAAACTGGAGAGGAGAGTGAGAGAAACAGAATAGGGGGGCAAAGTAGAGAGAAGAGTGAAGGTAGAGCAGGATGCTCAAGAAGCAGAGAAGAGAGTGAAGTAGGGAAAACAGAGGACAAGAAGGAGAAGGGGGGTAAGGGAAAAGATAAGGAGAGAGCAGAGAAAAAGAAAGGGGGAAAAAAAGAGGGAAAAGAAAAGAAGAGAAAGAGAGGAGGGAAAAAAGGCCAAAAAGATTAATAAAAACATGTATACAAGAGGGTTTGAAATAATGTTGACTGTAGCTTTCACAGAGGATACACAGGTACTGACCTTGATATTTTTCAAACATGGAATTTTCTATTATGTCTTATGTTTTTGTCCATTAATATAGATAATATCAAGAGCAGCATACATAGTAAACCCTCTGCACCCAGAGTGGGAGACTGTGCAGTTGAAAGTTTGGTAGATTATCAGTTGGATTTTTACTCTGATGTTTTCTCTTTAGAATGTATCATATCCCTTCTAATAAACCAATAAATACACTTCTGTGTTATTGTATATTGCATTTTTGGGTTTTACTGATTAATATTTTATGACTTCTGTTTAAATATATGTACGTTTCATTTTCGCAGCTTCACTCTAACAGAAAGCCTGACCCTACAGATAACACCAGTCACACATTTTTGAGTTACATTTTTGCGCACGCAGTTTTGCAAAGTTTTAAATTATTTTACATTTCATCTCTTCATTTCGCCAAAGCAAATTTGTTTTCGAGCACGTTCAACAACAGGAAAGGAGTTTCAAACATAAGAACACAAACCGAAAAAATGGTCTGTTATCTGCAACAATTATATAACTGTAGCAATTATAATAAAATGGAAATAATCTAAATCTTTGTGTTACAACACCATGAAGAACAATTAATATGATTTACCGCAGAATTTCATATTCTGAACCCAGAACCAGCCAATCAAAGTGCAACAGGGGTGGAGTTAACATTGTCCAATCAAATTGCACCAGGCCGGAAGTGACGTTTGCTGAACGTTGGCTAAACACGAGTAGCGACGGAAAGGCATTGCTAACTCTTCTAAGGGCGATTTTGACTGTTTTCGTTACATTAAAATATGCCTTCTTTGACGGAGAAGCCGCAAGTCACGTTTGTAAGTAATGAAGGTTCATATTTGCATTTTTAAAAATAGTTGTAGCCCATAAACGTGACTTGTTTTTAGGCCTTCTTTGAAACCTCGGGACTCGAGTTAGTATTTAGACGGTGTCAGTCGGTCGGGGAACGGTTAGCAGTCGCCGGGTGTGCCGCCTGACACCCTGTGGGCACAATATGTGTGTTTATGTGAAAGAGCGTCTTATTAATCACTTAGTGTAATGCATTTTTGGTAACTGAGTTGTTTTATAATTAAATGACGGGGATGTAGAGTTTGTAATAAACAAGCTGTTGACAGTAGTGAATAGTACTGTGAGTAGAGAACGACAGACACGCCATTGGTCCTTAACAAAAAGGATGTTTTTGCGTATATTATGTATGTATGTATGTGTGTGGCAAATCGAGGTAGAAAATAAAACAATTTCTGTCAACTTCTTACACTAGACTGGGTAAAAAAAATACCAGTTTCTTAAATTTGGTGTGAAAAATTGTCATACTTTGGGACCTATGAAGACTTAAGCCTCAAGAGATCTTTATTGTCAGCCCATCTGTATACCAGCATACAGTATGGTTGACATTTTCTGGCGCCCATGGTGCTACATTCAGACAGTTTAAGAAAGGCTTGCAAAAAATATAGAAAATTACATTACAATACAAAAATACACAAGGCAAGCTCAAGACATTAAGTGTGGTAGATGTTGTGCAAAGTAGCAGCGATGTACAATGTTTACAAAATACAATACATGAGTCCTTTAGTGGTGGCACTTAAATGCTATCCTTCTCAAAATGTGTGTCTGTTTCTCTTTCTCTATGGTGATGCTTCCACTTCAAGGAAGAAGATGATCTCCCGTATGAAGAAGAAATAATCAGGAATCCGTACTCTGTCAAGTGTTGGATGCGATACATTGAGCACAAGCAGAATGGTACCAAGCCTGTCCTCAACATGATCTATGAGAGGGCTCTCAAAGAGTTGCCTGGCAGGTATGTGTACATTATATATTTATGTAGTGGTTGTGCAAATCATGTTTTGCAGAGAGTACTTTGGTATCTGTTTAATTTGATCATGTGTGCTCATTTGTTCTAGAAGCTGTGAGACTTTTTTTAATGGATACATTGCTTTTTGCTCCAAATGATAATTATTTTGCATGTATGTGTGTCTGAATAACTCCAGCTATAAGCTGTGGTACAACTACTTGCGGGAGAGGAGGAAACAGGCGAAAGGAAAGTGCATCACTGAGCCCATCTATGAGGAAGTCAACAACTGTCACGAGAGAGCATTGGTCTTCATGCACAAGGTAAGTAAAACCTTAAAGCATGCTGGGATTGAGACAAGATGGGTGATGTGTGTAAGTTACAATTTCATAAATCTCTCCCAGATGCCCCGGATTTGGATTGATTACTGCCAGTTCCTGGTATCCCAGCGTAAGATCACACGGAGCCGGCGCACGTTTGATCGTGCACTGCGGGCACTGCCCATCACCCAACATTCCCGCATTTGGCCACTGTACCTCCACTTTGCCCGAAATCTGCCCCTTCCTGAAACTGCCATTCGTGTATATCGCAGGTATCTGAAGGTGAGACCATCCAACTGAACTTCAATCCTTATTTTGCTATCATAACTCAAAACGGTATCAGTGTGCATTCTTGGAGCTATGTTCTGATGTTCTTTTTTGATCTATGTACAATCTGACTCACTCTTCACTCTAGCTGTCTCCAGAAAATGCAGAGGAGTACATTGATTACTTGCGTTCAGTCGGCCGCCTGGACGAAGCAGCAGTCCGACTTGCAGCCGTGGTAAATGATGAGAGCTTTGTCTCCAAGGAGGGCAAGTCCAACTATCAGGTGAGCATTTTTTTAAGACTCCACTTATTACACTGCCCTTCTGTTGCAGCTCTTTTAGTCTTTATTTCTTAGTTATTTGAGGTAGGTGTGTTGATGTAGCAGTGCTGCAAAGGTGGTTTTTGTCTTATACACATTACGGTGGTTATTTACTCTCCACCTTTTTCCTATCTTTCTTGAAACCAATCACATGACAGCTGTGGCACGAGCTTTGTGACTTGATCTCCCAGAACCCTGACAAAGTGAAATCTCTGAATGTGGGTGCCATCATCCGTGGTGGCTTGACCCGCTTTACTGACCAGCTGGGAAAGCTCTGGTGCTCCATGGCAGATTACTACATCCGCAGTGGCCACTTCGAGAAGGTACGTACCATGTGTGTAGCAGGCATGCTGTATGAAAACAATTTTTGTGCTATGGAAGCACACATTTAATTTTGGGTAGAAATTGAAAGTGGTTACTAAATTATTTATGCCTACATGTTTTTTTTTTTTCTCTCAATTTTTTGGTCTTAATTTCTTTGCTTTCTGCAGGCTCGAGATGTATATGAAGAGGCCATTCTGACAGTAGTGACAGTTCGAGACTTCACCCAGGTGTTTGATAGTTATGCCCAGTTTGAAGAGAGCATGATTGCAGCTAAGATGGAGACTACATCTGAGATGGGGAAAGATGATGAAGGTGCAGCTGAAATCTCTCATACAGGCACATTGACTTCATACTCTGTTGTAATGTACAATGTGAAGATGTAAGGTTGAAGATACCCACCAATTTTAACATGTCCACTGTCATTTCCATGCTTTGGAACACACACATACACAAAATAATTTACTGTCTATGCTGTCTCTCTGACCCAAGATGACATTGACCTGGAGCTAAGACTGGCTCGCTTTGAGCAGCTGATCACACGGCGTCCCCTGTTGCTTAATAGTGTGCTTCTGCGTCAGAACCCCCACAATGTCCATGAGTGGCACAAGAGGGTCAAGCTGTATGAGGGCAACCCTCGCCAGGTGAGGAACCCTCCCCTTTTTGTATTATTACTTGTTATTTTATACCTTCATTGTATGCTGTATAGTCATCCTTATGCTGTGGTCAGACATTTGACCTCTTGTGTGACTTTTGACTATTCTGCCTTCAGATCATCAACACGTATACTGAAGCAGTCCAGACTATAGACCCCATGAAGGCCACAGGAAAGCCACACTCCCTTTGGGTTTCCTTTGCCAAGTTCTACGAGGAGAATGATCAGCTTGATGACGTGAGTCCTAGGAAGGACTTCTTTTAAATATGATTTACTTAAAAAGTTATGTTTAGGAGCCAAGTTTCATTTAGAAATGCGATATGAAGGCTGCGTTGTCAGCCTTACAGTTAGCTGACCTGATAAAGTTAAGCTCATCCAGATATTCAGCTTTAAAAATAGGTTAAATATAAAATCATCATAATCCTCTCTGAATTAGGCTAAGCACATTAATACAGTAATAATGTTGCTTTGTTATTTGTGTTTTTGGGATGTTCTCCTTTGGAAAAGATTCACCCTTATCTAATCCTATTTCTCTGTGTCTGCATCTCTTCCTACCCAGGCACGGACGATATTTGAGAAGGCCACGAAGGTAAACTACAAGCAGGTAGATGATCTGGCAGCAGTGTGGTGTGAGTATGGAGAGATGGAGCTCCGGCATGAGAACTACGACCAGGCGCTCAGAATCCTGCGGGTAAGTCTGTACTACAGACCTGAACCTCAAGGACAGCAATGATCCTCGGTGCAGGAGTACTCTTGAGTTGGAGAGCATTAGTATCCCACATACCCTCTAATAGCAACATACAGAATAGAGTATCACTGTTTACCAAACCAGACTGATGCTGCAGCTTCCAAGAATTTCTAAAATGTTTGCAGCTTGAGATGAGTCCATTTATTCTATACAGCAACTGGGAGATTGGTTGGGTCTGCCCCCTTCTCTACTGTAGTGCTCTTGAGCAAGTTACTTACCCTGACTTGTTCTGGTAAGAATTACCCTGTTACATAAATGGGTAAATCATTGTAAGCAGCTTAACATTGGAGATTGCTTTGCAGAAAAGAATCTGATAAATGAAAGAAAGTAAACGATTATTCCATTTCTCTCCACCCAATTTACAGAAAGCCACAGCCATCCCATCAAAGAAAGCAGAGTACTTTGATTCCTCAGAGCCCGTCCAAAATCGTATCTACAAATCCCTAAAGGTTTGGTCCATGCTGGCTGACCTTGAGGAAAGTCTGGGCACGTTTCAGGTGCGTTTTATAAATATTATGTTAATGACTGTATGAAGGTCACTGATATTGACCCCAGAAACCTGCCCTATCCTAGTGGAGTGGCGGTCTTTGGTCATACAAAGTGGGATCTGTGAATTTGGCCGCAGTTACGTTCACTCGCATACCGGCTTCTTTCCCCACAGTCTACAAAGGCCGTATACGACCGCATCATTGACTTGCGTATCGCTACACCCCAGATCGTCATCAACTATGCCATGTTCCTAGAGGAGCACAACTACTTTGAGGAAAGTTTCAAGGTGACAGCTCTCACACATGCAAACAAAATAGCCTTTCAAATTTTTGTTAAGTGTTTTGACACAGTATGACTGGATGTTTTTGAGATGACCCTCAACCTGCTTACTCCTGTCAGGCCTACGAGCGAGGCGTTGCCCTTTTCCGCTGGCCCAATGTGTATGACATCTGGAACACCTACCTTACCAAATTCATTGACCGCTATGGAGGCAAGAAGCTGGAAAGGGCACGGGATCTTTTTGAGCAAGCCCTTGATGGTTGTCCCCCAAAATATGCTAAGAGTAAGTGAGGGAAAGCCTGAGGGAAAGATGGTCGACTATACGTTTAATGTCTGTAGATCCTCCTGCATTGTAGACGTCTGTTTTAAAGTGGCCACCATGTAGCAAAGCCTCTTCACCGGTGTAACTTTGTGCTGTTATAAACACCCTGACTTTTGTTGTGTTCTGTGATTGACAGCCATCTACTTGCTATACGCAAAGCTTGAAGAGGAGTATGGGCTGGCGCGTCATGCCATGGCAGTGTATGAGAGGGCCACGCAAGCAGTGGAGACCTCGGAGCAGCACCACATGTTCAACATTTATATCAAGAGAGCAGCGGAAATCTATGGAGTCACTTACACCAGGAGTATATACCAGAAAGCCATTGAGGTGAAGGGGCCTCCTTGCTCATAGCACAGCAGGGTTTGAGCTTTGAAGAGGTTATGAAGAAAGGAGATTAGGATAGATGGCAGCTCATCTCTAGCCTACATTGTTATCATTGTTATTGATTGGTGTGCAGTTACCTGAGTTCTGCTGAGTTAAAATTCTATTGTTGATGGGTTCAAAGAGCAGGTGGATGGAGCCAGTGGCACATGGCACTGTTCTGTGTGTGTGTGTGTGTGTGTGTGTGTGCGTGTGTTTGTGCGTGTGTGCTGAAGTTTATGTATTTTGAGATCTGCTCCTCCCTTTTTTGATTTTTGGATCGGCAGATGAGGGTGTTTCAGGTTGGGTTTATATGAAATGTTGGTTCTTATGGTAATGTCACTGAAATTTATTCGTACATCAGGTGCTCCCCGATGAACATGCTAGGGAAATGTGCCTTCGCTTTGCCGACATGGAGAGCAAGCTGGGCGAGATTGACCGTGCCAGAGCCATCTACTCTTACTGCTCCCAGATCTGTGACCCCAGGGTGAGGAAACCCAGTAAAAACACATCATGTTAAAGGTTTTTTTTGGAATGCCTTAGATTTGGCGGCTGTAATTTATAGTACAAGTATAACAAGAGGTAACAAGAGCTTCCGCCCTACTTTCAGATGACCCCCACATTCTGGCAGACCTGGAAGGACTTTGAGATTCGTCACGGTAATGAAGACACTATCCGGGAAATGCTGAGAATCAAGCGTAGTGTCCAGGCGACCTACAACACGCAGGTCAACTTCATGTCCTCACAGATGCTGAAGGCCACCACTAACTCCACAGGCACAGGTGAGAACAGGAACAAACGTACACTGAGACCTTCCACCGAGCTCAGTATGTGGCATGAGTTGCCAAAAGCCAAAGTGCAGTCTTCTTTTGTATGAGGAAATTATTCCTTTTTCATGCTCTGTGGTGATCTGTATGTGTGCAGTCTCAGACCTGGCTCCAGGGCAGAGCGGTGTAGATGACATGAAAATGCTGGAACAGAAGGCTCAGCAGCTGGCTGCTGAGGCAGAGAAAGACAAGCCCAAACCCAAAGATAAGATCCTCTTTGTAAGGTTAGTAATCACTGTCAGCCACCTTCTTCTGTTCCATAATGAACAAATTCCACAGACGTAACTGCATTTGCAGGCGTCCAAGGCAGTATGTCTGTAATTACGCTCCCTGTTAGGATCACTGATGTAGAGTTTGAACTGTCTGCCTCTCTAGAAGTGACACGTCTCGCAGCGAGTTGGCTGACCTGGCCAAACAAGCCAATCCTGATGAGATCGACATTGATGATGAAGAGGAAGAAGATGCTGAACCAGATGGTAAGGATAGAACTTTTTTTTTTTTTTTTTTTTTTTTTTTAAAATCTGTTTTTAGTTTGTTTTGTGTGTTTATTTATTTTATTTTGCCTGAAACAGAGGTGCAGCTGGAGCAGAAGACAGTCCCAACTGCTGTATTTGGTGGCCTAAAGGAGGACTGAAACATTGCAGCATGATGACATCACTGGGACAGAAAACATCAAGGACAATGGCACTGTGGTCTAAATGCACACAAACCCACGACCCACTGAAGAAAAATGTAAACTGTTACTCTGTATATATGCTGAGGAAAAACAAGTGCGTGCTTGTTAATGGAGTCCTTTTTTTAATCTTTTGTGTCTAATTTGTAAAATAGCTCCTTTTTAGCCACAGTTTCAAGAATAAAGTGCACCTTTAGCTTTTTCCATCTTCCTTCTGTGGGATCTGTGACCATGTAGTACCGATTTAAACCACAGGAGGTTGCCCTCTCACTGTCTGACTTTTGAAGGTTGATTTTATTTTTTTTTCCCCCCAGTAGGGCACAAACAGTTTTTCAACAGCACCATTTTATATGCAGCAGGTCAGTGCCACGTTGTTCATTTCCTTTGCAGTGAATTAGTGTATGAAGTTGTAGCAGATGCGTGAAGGAGAGTGGCTGATGCCATGCAGTGCCACTGTCTTTAAATTGTAAAAAAAAGAAATAAATAAAAAAAAAAAAGGAAAATCCTGTCCTAGAAAAATGTCCCCGATGATGGGTGGGATTTGGCTGGTCAACGGCCAATCAATTGCATTGGAGTTAAGCTGGATCCACCCTTCTCTTGGGGGTGGGATTTGGGGCGGGCAAGGCTGAGCGTTGCAACTGGGTATGCTAGGGGGCTGCAGACCCACGAGAGCCCTGTGTGAACCATCTTGCACTGAAGAAAGCAGAGGAAAAGTACAGCTTGCATGCCTGTCACCCAGAACAGATGTTTCAGGAAATAAAAAGGCTGTTTGCATCATTTGGAATGCGTGCAGATGCCGGGGCAGAGCACTTCCCTTATACATTGTAGATATTTTACACAGCCTTGGGGTGTGTATTATTTCGGTCTCTCACCATGAAGGGCAGTTCAGGGTTCACAGAAGAAATCATTCGCTTTCACTTTATTGTGTATGCTTTTCTGCGAGTCCAGTTGGATTCCCCCCCCAGTAGAATAGAATTCTTTCCACAAGTTGTTAATGCAAGTCATTCCCTGTGGAAGTTGTCTGGGTACTCTGAGGAACGTTCCTTTCGGACTGTCCGTAAGACCTCACTGCCTGCCTATTAGGTCAGCTGCCATCATAGGCCCGGTTAAGGGTTTTGCTGCCCACAGCCACAAGTAGCGGTGGCATTTTCAATAACATAACTGAATAACTCAAAGGGAAAAAACTTTCCTCTCCCAAGGAGATTAAAATAGTTTTGTTGTAATCCTTTTATAAAGTTATACCGGTGGGCTGTGAACTCTCCCACTGGTCCCCAGTCCAAGAGCCGCCCTGAGAACTTTGCTCCACTCAGATGCTGAGCTGAATGTGAGGGATTACCTCCAAGGACACCAGCATGTACAGTATGACCCAACACAGAAATTGACATTTTCTTGACACATAGTCACACACTGAAGTATCATACACAATGTGACTGCAGCTGCCTGTGGAAATACATTACAGGTGGACGATTGACAGCTGTCCCTGACTCACACTGTGTACTTTTGTGTTGCTCACCTGTCTTACCTGTGACCCAACCCAGCTGAAGTGGCTGCTTTGTGCTTGAGTGTGCAAACAGACACCCTGCAACAAATGGAACACACCATTGTTTATTGAATAACATTCAGTTGGACTCATTTACAGTATTTCTTTTGTTTGCAAAATTCTTTTACTGTGTTTACAGTGTTAACCTGTTCACTATATCCATTTACTCTATTTTGGGGGAAACTGGTTTTCATGTCTCCATAAAAGCGTAGAATAAGAACTGGACGTCCAAGAGTCATCTACTGTAATTCAATAGAATAATTTACATTTCTCATCACTGTTAGAGGAATTTTTTGCTGTCATAAGCCATAAATAAAAATGGTAAGTGAATGTTGAGGGCCCCTCCTCAGCTTCAAAAATTAAAAAAAAGATTTTGCAATATAAAACACAGTTCGTTAAGCATTCGAGTGTTAAAGCTGTCAAGACAGTTTTTTTTAATAAACTTCTCAACAGGATGACATTTATAAGTTAGGTTGCGTAACCTCCGGCCAGTTCTACCTGTACTGCACCTGTCTACCTGTCGGCTGCGTTCACACGCTTCAGACCCCGCCTACTTTCACTCCCGTATTTTCGTACCGGGACGCTATTGGTCATCCTCACTCCCGTGGATTAATCTCGGCACGCCATTGGCCGGTGAGCGAGATGAGTGACGTGCGCGTGGATCACCTGGAATTCGGTCGCTCGTCAGCGGCTTCTTGGGCGCAGTGCGATGGGCGGACGGCGGAACGGGGTCAAAAAAACACACTTCAGCCTTTCCACAGCGAATGGACGCGGGTCCGCGGTTCACACGCGCGCCTCACCTGTCCCTGGCGGCTGCTGTTTAAGGATTTAACGCTGCGGACTCGAAAGGGACGCCTTCGTAGCCCACAGCGACATTTTGTTGCTCCTTTTTTTTTTTCCCTCCTCCTTCCTCAGCGAGGAGCGCTCGCGACTAGAATGACTGCCTGATCCGCCCCTCGCGCTGCTCTCCGGCCCTCGCGCCATGGTGGATTCGAATGCCATGAGGAAGACGGCCGTGGTTCCAGACGTCAGACCGCTGGAGCAGTATGACTTCAGCCGGGCCAAGATCTGCGCCAGTCTGGGCTGGATTCTGGGGAAGGCGTTCGGCACGGCAGGTACCGCTCTGTCTGTGTGTGTGTGTGTACGCGCTGCGCTCAGAATGCGCAGGTACGTTTTTATCCACGAAGTAGGTGCGTGTCTTACACTGCCAGCGTGGTGTTCGCAATGTGTGCCGTGGACGTACCCCCTCAACCGCCTCCTGTCAGAACGCATGGAGGCGCCCGAGACGTGCGCACTCAGCGTTTCCTCCACACAAAGACGCATATCAGCTGTGTTGCAGCCCTGAACCGTGTCCCACAATGACCCCCCCCCCCCATCATCATCATCATTATTATTATTATTATCCTCATCATTGCTGAGTGTGAGCCGTCAGATTCCACACATGCACCCACATCAGGATAGTGTATCGATGACAGGCCCACCAGCCTGAGGGGATCCTCAGACAGCATGCGACCCCCCCCCGCTGGGGGTGTGCGGGAGTGATGGAGGAGCACAAAGAGGAGCTGCTGGAGCCCGGTGTGCTTACACACTGACAGCAGCGGCCTTTGTCTCCCCAATCGTTCACACGTTGTGTGCGTACATGCCGTCACGCTGTGGTGAATGCGGTTAACCTGAAATGCTGGTCCTGACGGCTGCGTGTGCGGCGTGCTGCCGAACCCCTACCCCGCACGCACACAGCTGTGTGCTGATGGACGCACTGTGAAAACAGTCTTCGGAGTGCGTTTGTGTATGTGTGGGTCCTGGGCCGAATCATGCGTGGTGCTCAGACCGCAGTGAGGATCCCACCCTGGCCTACTTCTCTCTCTCTGTCACAGACACAAAAGCCTACCTGCACCGTAGCAGTACTGCAGTGTGTGTGTGTTTCCAGTTTCAGTATCTTTGGAAACTGTAGCTGATGTTTGCCAGTGTTACATTTTTGACAAGAGGTTTTTTTTTTTTTTTTTTTTTTTTTTTTTTGTCCGTTTGTATGCGTTGATGTGTGGGGTTATTCTAATGGATACGAATGTGGTGGAATTGTTTCCGGCTGCCCCCTCGGGCCTGTTTTATCGGTGGCTCTTGCACAGAAGGGACAGCAATGCAGCCGCACCTGTACGTGCTCCCCAATTGGCCCTTTCTCCTTCCCCGTGTCCCCAACATCAAATACGGCCTCCTCTTTCGCTCTGCTGTCTTTGTGTTATTGATATCTTTTCCTGGTCAAATCGGGAACCCTTTTGAAATGGAAAATAATGTCGAATGTGCATTGCAAACATCTGTAAGTCCCACACTGGCAGTGGTAGTCTTATGTTATCACTTTTATCACGGTTCAGCGTCAGCGTGTGCTCTTAGGAAACCGACTGTTGTTATTGGAGCCCTGCTTTGGATTTTCTTTGTAATCTTTGACTTAAAAAAAATACAACATTGCAGGCCTTTTGCAACTCTGCGGCCTACCTGGGATTACGGTGAACTTTGCCTTGGTGTTTCGGTTGTCTGCCATTTGAGCCAATTGCTGCATGTGAGGAATTAATTGTTAGACATATTAGACTAGTTGTGCTTTGATGAACCTTAGGCACCATGCGGAGATCACTAAGCTTGCAGATCTCTTGACCTTTGACCTGTCTAGAACTATGGAGCTGATGTTTTATTTTCTGCATCGGTTTTCCTTGTTTTAGCTTAACAGACTGAAGTAAGGTTGAGGTATATTTGTTAATCTGAAACCTCTGTGTGGGATCTCACATTTGCATTCTGCCAATGAAGTTTACTTGTGTACCCCAGTATCAAAAGCTGTTCTGTTTACAGGCGCCAGGTAGCAAAATGGTTAGGACAATCTCCTTACAACTACAATCAACTATGGTTTGAATCCCTGCTTCTACAAGGTTTTTACTCTGAATTATTAAAATACTACTTTGTTATATAATAATGGGGAGCTAATTGGAAGTACCTTAGGGTGAAAACCTATTGTTGCTTTGGATAAATGTCAGATTCATTTTATTTCATTGACATGCAGTTCCTCACAAAATAAGGCTCATTGGGTCCATGAAATCATCCAATTCAGTGGCTTCTCATTGTTGGGGGTGTTGAATTAATTAATTTATTTTTAAGTCAAGGTACTCAGAATTGCTTCTGTGAAAATACCCAGCTATATAAATGTCAGTTAAATGAATGAATAACAATAATATTGAGTTTGTCGTTTGTTATAATGCTATATTTACTCTCATTACAATTTACAATTGCTTGAGTTTCACTAAGGTAATCTTAAGTGACTTGCGTTACGGCTATCTATAGATAATAGCTAAACAGTCAAGAGTCACTGAACCTGCTGTCTGCGTCTTGTCTTTGTGGCACGAGATTGCACGGATGCACAGATCAAACCTGTTGGGCGGTATAAGCGAATTTAGCAACATCCGTGTCTCAGTACACATCAGCCATTGGTGATAGCCATGCCACACAGAGACATTTCTGGTGTAAGAGAGCATTTGATTGGTGAATTTTTTGCAATATTTGATATGAGGGTGGTCGGAATTCCACCCGCTGTTCTTTCTCTGCGTGTGTGCGAGTGGATTCCCAACTCCAAAACGTAGCTCTGCTGCTTTTAATACCGATGCTGCCGATTCTCTTCTTGACGAGCTTGGTTGTATAGAAGGAGGTGGCCCAACAATGTTGTCAGCGGAGAAAGGAGGCTGCAGTAGGTGGAGCCTTTGGCTGTGTGTCGCCTGTGTATCTTGTGTATCTGTGTGCGTGTGGATGTGGGTGCAAGATGGTCCTCCCCTCAGACGATGAAATGGGGCCAGTTCTTTGTGCACTGTGGCTTGTGTTGGACAGGGCTCTGTTCTCTGTCTGACTGAATTAGGTCTCTCCAGTGCAGTGGAGCTGCTTCCTCTTCATGCCCTGGTTTCCGTTATTTTGAACCGCCTCTGCCATCCACCATCCCTGTTTTCATTCAGGTGCCTCTTGTGTTCTAGTTTCTTTGTTTTGGGATTTTTTTTTTTCTTTTTTACTCTTTTCAAGTTGCTGCACTGTTTTACTATGGAGTTACTCGTGTATTTCTAGGTTTACAAGCCTAAGGGTGATTTCCAGACTGAGGTTATAGGTCACACACACGAATGTCACTTCTGCAGCACTTTATGATTCAGCTAAAGGTGAGTCTTAGCAGCAGGTAGAGTAGGTAGTGTGGTGTGATGGAAGAAAAAGCCTCTCAGTGCGAGGTGTGTTTACCTTTGTTTCTGTGGGCTCCACCCAGGGAGTGCGCTGCTGTGAGGAAGTGCTAAGGTGATTAAAATGATTACTCATGACAGCCACGCCATCATGTCACCGATGGAAAGGACCGGAACAGTGCTCCCGCGTTGCTACGTTGGCGATGTCAGAAGAGATTTCCGCTCAACGCTGGTGTGTTAGTTGTCCGAAGCAGCCAGCTTTCTCATCCTCTGTGTGTCGCTGTGAGTGTTCAGAAATCAGACCTTACAGCCTCCTGGACCCCGGATAAAACCCTTTCTTTATTTTACAAACTGCTAGTGTAGGATGGGGTCAGTAAGCACACCTCAGAAGGCTAGTATGAGAACTGATGGGCATCCAGGTGGTTAAGGAACTCTGACCAAAGCTTTTGGGATTTAATGTGTTCGAACAAGCTATTTAACTTGATTGCATTTTCCACTGTATAAACAGTGCAAGGTCTTAACTGGATAAATTCAATTAAAATGTATTACAATTCTCTGCCACTGGTGGATATAATCAAATAAGTTCTTAAATCTTAATCAGCTCCCAAAAATTAATGTACCATTAATGGGCATATAATAATGTAGAAGAAAAGTGTAAGGTATTGGCATGTTTGCCAGGGATGGAACCCCTCTACTGCAGGTCTCCAAGTTTCCACGATAATTCCCTTATCAACCCATACGCTGCCATGTGTTTTGTCTCTGTGCTTCATGTACGTCACCCCTCCTTCCTTCCAAAAGCACACAGTAAATGGTGGATATCAGGATGTGGATATCAGCCTGTAGTCAGATGACACAAGCGCAGAGGGTGACCTTGGAACCAGTAGATTATAGGTTCAGAACCTAAGCATTGCATTGATGTTGTATCAAATGTGGGCTGGTTGTGTGTTGGCAGTGGAAACAGTCAAAAGTTGTCCAAGGATATGAGTTCAAAAGTTAAATAAGTTGTGTATTTCTCATTACTTGGGTGACGTTTGAGTCTAAGGCAATCTTCTGGTGTTCTTATTTATATAGCAGGATTTATTTATTTATTCATTTATTTATTTATTTTGACAGTTCATGGTAACTACGTAACTTAAGGGCACTACATCAGTGGCTGCTGTCCGTGTGCTGTGTCTCTGTGTTAGAACGATCGAGGCTGAGAGTAGCGCTCCACATGCGAGACCTCTCCCTTGAAAGACTCCTGAGGAGAACAGAAAGCCAATTGTGCTGTGCCCGTAAAACAAAGTTAACGTGATATACTCCGTGTCCTTTCCTGGCCTGCCAAGCCGCCTCCTTAATTGAGGGAAAGGAGCCTTTAATGTTCAACATTGCCATGGTGACCAGAGTCTGCTTCCCAACTTCAGGCTACATCTGTGCTAATAAAGAGGGGAAACTGTTAAATCCTCCAGAGGTTCCCTACCTGAGGAAGTAAGTACCAATGTGTGTGTGTGTGTGTGTGTGTGTGTGTGTGTGTGTGTGTGTGTGTTTCTGTCACCTGCCCTCAGTTTCATGTGTATTGTTTTGCTTGTGACTGGGTGGCGTGGTTACTCAATGTATAAATGAAATGGACTAATCTGTGAATTACTGGAGTTTATGTGTCATATGGCCAGAGAGGGTTGTTCTGTGGGCAGGGTTGGCTGTGGTTGTGCCTGTGATGGGAATGTGGCTATGCAGTACAGCCCTCCCTTCTTAGCCTGCCCTTTGTAACATACTGAACTCTGATGACCCCCATAATGACCCTTGGAGCTTATCCTCAGCTACAGGATCCTGGGGCTCCCACATTACCTCTACATTTATGTTTCCTTCCACCTGTCTATTTGTTTGTCCATTGGTCATACGAACTTGTCAGAAACGGCAGACATCTTGGTTATTTAACTTGGAGCATGATGTCATCTTCGTGTACTGTCACATTTGTACCTTTGAACTGTAAAAGCCAGAGGGATGAAACAGAGTCAGATATGAAGGGCCCTGCAGTTAGCAAGTATTTGTGGCACGGTACCTGCAAGCAGGCACTGCATTATGATTTATAGGAAGGATCTGGCATTGTCAGAGTAACCACAATTGGTTCAGGAAGCGTGCAGTTATGTGATCGGTCCGGATTTTAACACACAAGCCACACCTCAAAGTGGAATATTTTAATTGCCAAAGATGAGCGCAGGAATTGCTGAGGTTCAGCTTGCCATTTCTCCTGACCTGTCATGGTCAGTGCCCTACAAATCCATGAGTTTGGGGAGCTGGGGTCCTCTTTCATGTTTCCTCGCTTGTTCAGATGCGGACACCTTGTCACCTGTGACAGTGCAGGACAGGAGTGCTGGAGTTCATATCCCCTCTTTCAAATGTCGGTGAGCACTGTGAGACTGCCACCAATCAGGACACACTCATATACCCCAGCTACTGCCGTCTCTCCCTGTCTTTTCTGTACGGTGCTGTTTTCTATTCCAGCTACTGTGTGTGTTGGATCGTGTGTTTAGGGAGCCTAGTCCAGACAGATAAGAACAGATAAGGGGACTCGGCTAACTATGTTCCTGTTCTCCTTGGGTTCTTCGATACAGAAAATTGTCCGTGAACTTTTACCCCCAACTTTCATTGTGGCGTTGGCTGAAATTCCCGAAGCATCCAAGGCCGAGGAAGCAGAAGTGCTGACAAACATATGTATTTTGTTTTGTCCTTTGTGGTTCTCCTGACAGATCTCCTTTGAGTGAGCTTTGAGGTATTCGCTTAGTGTGTCCACGTGTGTGAAACTCGCCCCGTTGTTCTGTGCTTGGCTGTCTGCTGGCTGGTTAGGACTCGCATGGAAATTAGCTTGCTATCGGTTCCCTACATCTCTCACAGCCAACCTTTGCATCCTACTTTGCATTCACACCGTCTCCACTATCTGTCATTGGTGCACTGAGGTGATGCACAGAATGAGGTGCCTCTGTCTATCTGTGTGCCTATATCTGTCTTTAGCTTTAAATCTGCCACCAGCACATGTTTTTGGATCGTAAGGGGGGAATATGCTGGGGAAAATGTGTGTGTGTGTGTGTGTGTGTGTGTGTATATAGGACAGGAGAACTGTTAACTCATAGAGTGTTGGTATAAAAGTGACCTAGGGATGCCTTATTTATTTATTTGTATTTATTTATTTTTTTTCATCCATCCACACAATATACCCATTCGAAGACATTGACTGACAAAGGACAGTTTAGAGTGACCAAGTCACTTGAAACAGATCTTTGGACTGTTGGGGTCTTGGGGGCTGAAGGAAACACTCTAACATGGACATGGAAACTCCACACTCACTGAGCTAGATTTGAATCCCACTTCCAAACTGACAGGCCAGGAGTTTCCACAGTATCTGTTGGACTCTTCCCGAGGCTGCTCCATGTTCTCATCAGTCCCGCTTCTCCTCTCCCTGGTGGGCAACGACTCCTCTGCGTCTTCGTCTATTTGCCGTGTCCACGGGCCCTGTGGGTTTTGCTTTGGCTGCGAATGCAGATCAACCAGTTTGTCAGTGGGAAAACCTGGTATATCAGGTGTATGTTTCGGGTGTGTATTTCTGTGCTATGTTTTGGTTCTTGTCAGGTGATGTGCTTGTGCTCTCGCTCTCTGTGTGAGTTCAGGTTACTGAGGCTCACGGGCAGAAACAGGTAAACGTCCTGAAGGTGACACACATCCTGAACCTGTTGACCACTTTCACACCTGCTGCTTTTACCACACTGAATAGAGTTTGTAAAAATGGCTCAGTTCAACCTGACAATTAATATCCCTTCTAATGGGGTCACTAGGAGGCGGGGCTCCCCAGAGTTTAAACACTGTACGAATGTGGTGGAAATGTTTGCTGTCTGACTGAACTCTGATACCATGTAAAGGACAAAGGACAGTGTTACCCTGTTATGCCCCTCCCATCGTTTGTAGAAACTCACTATTCTACAAGTGGTTCTTGTTCACAGGCCACTGAGGAACACGAGAATGTGGGTCAAAGAGGGGGGTTGCTCTCTGCTACCGACGTGTGTGTGTATGGTGTTCTGGTGCTTCCAGGACATAGCTTTTGGGTTCATTTTGATGAGCCACATCTTCACGACTCGCTGTTACCTCGTTTAACTGCACCCACGCACCTCCACCCCCGGCCCCTTCCACATTCGGTTGATTTAACCCGAGGTCCCTCTTTTCATCTTGATGATTGCAGATGGAGGGCTCTGTGTTGCCTGGTGGAAGAATAAGCAGCCTTGGCTGTTGGGGAGCATCCCACTATGCCTGTTACCCCCTCACTTCGAGCTAGACAAGGGCCATGGTTACAGCATTTAGTGCGTTTACTTTGCTTAATTCCATCACCTTAGAGGTTTTGGTTTCTTGATTCTGTGTTGCAGATGTGTGTGGTGGGCGTGTGGATTTGCATGCTCTTGTTTGTCCTTCCCGTCCCTCTGCTGAGACCGTTAGTGTGTTTATGTAACATCAGCGCTTCACACTGACCACTGAGGCACTCACGGGCTGTTTGTCCTTCATCTCCCCTCCATAGAAAATGTGCCAGTAGAGCTGCGGGACCCCTTCTATTGTGACCAGTATGAGCAAGAGCACATCAAGCCTCCCGTCACGCACCTGCTGCTGTCCTCAGAGCTCTACTCCCGAGCCTATGGCCTGCTCCTAGGGGGCAAAGCAGGGGCCCCAGCACCCCCTAGGGACAACGCTGGCCTCCTTCAACTCCTTGCCAAGAAAGGTGTGCCTCCGAAAGACCAAGATGCCATGGTGACGGAGTCTGACCTCCGGATGAAGCCAATCAAAATGGTGAGGATGCAGGGCTTATGACATGCTTTCTTTGAAGTATACCCACGAATAATTCAAAAAGGTGTTAGAAATATTTCTTACATTTCTCAGCACAATATCTGTCTAGGCATTGTGTGTAACCATCTGTTTAGCAGATCCGAGCCGGAAGATCCCCACTAGTGGTCGGAGCCCTGTTGTGATGATCAGTCAGAGACAGGTGTCGTGGGACTACATTGGGCTGTGGGCCAGTTAATGAGAAGAACTCTTCTTGTTAATTGGGTTGGGGGCTCAGAAAACTGCCACAGAGAATTCCTTCTGAAAGGGGGAATAAGACCAGGGTGGTGTGTGAAGAGTTCATTTATTGCTATTTATTGTTATTTATTCCTTTATCTAGCTGTTTTGTCTGAAGTTACAATCTGTTTACCACGTTACATATGATAATTTACTCAATTATGCAATTGGGTATTTTTTACTGGAGCAATTCTGGCAAAGAACCTTCTTCAAAAATAACATTAGCAGGAAGAAGGATTTGGACCCAGGTGCTCTAACTACTGTGCCACTTGTTGTATCATTTTAGCACTACTTGGTAAGATAACATGTTACTTCCTACTCATTGGTATGAGGTAGGTCTCTGAACCTTGGTGGCCATACTGGGAATGGCACAGTGATGGACCAGGCACAGTCATATGTGCCCTATTGATGCCTCCTGGTGGCCGTTGCTGGTCTGCGTAATCTCTGAGCTTGACTGATGTAGTCGTAAGCTCGGTATTTGATTAGTCCTGTCTGGTGTCCCTGTGAACACTGTGCTCAGCTTGTACCTTGTTTACCTCAGTGCTCTGTTAATTGTGAGTGGTACCTCTGGGAATCTTACCTCATCTGGCATCACCTGACACACGTGTGCCCCCCTGCAGTGGGCCGGCATCCCCAGAGAGTTTAGCACTTGCCCGGTGCTGTCTGGACCTGATGCAGAGAGGAAAGTGGGTCAGAGTACCGCATGAGGAGGATGAGGGGCTGGATGGGTTCTGGCTAGTAAACAGATTTGGCACAGCAGTGATCTACCGCTCCCCCACGGCCTTCGTTCAGATCTACTGTCGGCATTCCTAGCAGCCCTCCCTCTACTTCAGGGACAAAGAAGATTACCGGAATGGCAGTGTAAGCCAAATAAAAAGGGTAAAGTCAGGAGAAAGCAGCATAGAGGGGGGGGGAAAGCCTTTTTCAATCAGCACAGGTAGAGGCATAAAAATCAGCATTCAGGGTAAATAATTATATAAGAGCCTTTCTGGATGAGTTCCTGCTCCATTTCCATATTTGTCCTTGCTGTGCTTTGTCGGTTCACGAAGCCCTGTTACTCCATCTGGAGGTGGTAAACACTTTAATTTAGCACTTCTTTTTGCAACCCAAAACTGTTCCTCTCAGAGACCTTCATAGACTTTTAGCCCAGTATTTCTCTCTCACTCACTCACTGTTGGTAACCACTTGTCTTTGTCGCAGTATGTTGTCAGGATTTCATGCTGTTCATCGGAACCGGTTTGTTCAGATCAGGATATCCCAGAATTTCCCATTCGTGGGCCCACTCTCCGGCTGCAGTCTGGTGTCCCAGTAGTCAGCATGTGTTGTTGTGGCCAAGTTGCGATTACCCTTGTGGTTTGTGGAGCCGAGGCTTTTAAAATGTATTGATGGTGGTAAATCATTATTAGGATGTTTTTGTTTGGCAGAAGAGTATCTCTGTATCTTCATCTTTCGGCTACTCCCGTTAGGGGGTCGCCACAGCGGATTAATTGATGGAAATTTGTATTTTTGTCCGCATATTAGGTTTGGCAAATTTTTACGCCGGATGCCCTTCCTGACGCAGCCCTCCCCATTTATCCGGGCTTGGGAACGGCATGAAGAAATACACTGGTTTGTGCATCCCCTTGTGGCTGGATTATAAGAGCATCTCTGTAATTTTTAAAATAAAATTTGGGGTTGTGCGATTTGTCACCATACAATGAAAGGTTTCATTTTTGCTCCGGCAAGTAATTTTATTTGAGTGTGCAGTGGCTCACTCAGGGAAATTTACCACAGCTCACTGAACTTCAACACTGCTGGGCTGTGTCACTCTCCGCTCAGTGGCAGGAATGTGGCTCCGTTGTTCTAACACCCAGTCATTGGAGGTCTCATTCCCCTCTCCGCTGCACAGTTGTACATGTCAGCGTTTAGTGTGACTCTTGTCTTTAAACGAATGTGAGCCTGTTCCTTGTTTCACATTTGTTTTTATATCCTTCTCATCCAAGGTGACTTACCCTGTTAGATAATCAACTTTACAATAATTTACTCATTTATACAGCAGGCTTCTGTTAGCATTGTTACTGGAGTGTTTCAGGGTTACTGCCTTGCTCAAGGGTACTACAGTGTAAGTGGGTTCTGAACCTGGCTCTTTCAATTGCAGGACTCCACCTGCTGCCTCATTATTTGTGGCCCAGTGTTGTTGGGTTGGTGTTTGGCAGATTCAACTCTGTATGCTTTTCTTTGAATTTGTACTATATCTTGGTACAGCAGCAGGTGCTACAGTAACTACAGCTGTCAAAGGACCTGGGTTTGTATCCGGCTCCTGAAATAGGACAAAGTAGGATCAAGCTACTTACCCTGAATTGATATGGTAAATTTCACTGAAAGTAACTTGCTGTACAAACATGACACTGTAATTGCCATGGAACAGTGGTAAAAGTAAATTCCTGCTTAAAGGTAGACACGCACTTGGGAAATTATAGCATTGGTTGCATGCAGACTGATCATCAAGCCCAGTTACGATGT
This sequence comes from Heterotis niloticus, assembly GCA_018136845.1. Taxonomy (NCBI): domain Eukaryota; kingdom Metazoa; phylum Chordata; class Actinopteri; order Osteoglossiformes; family Osteoglossidae; genus Heterotis; species Heterotis niloticus. Next base: position 28,107,098 of record CM030897.1, read on the forward strand.
CATGGCAGCCCCGTGCTTTGAGTTACAGATGTGCGCTGCAGGGGGGCATAGAATCAGGTCATTGACACAGGACAGAAATCGGTCTGAAATCTTTATCTTGTATCCCAAGGTCACTCAGTTTCAGTTCAGTTCCTGTTCAGTGATAGAATTATGAATGCTGATGGACTCTTGGCGCACCACCCTGTGTTATTTTACACCCCTGGGTGACAGTTTTAACTGGGTTTGCTCACGGCCGACATGGACTTTGCTCAATGAAGCAGGAAGAATGAAGCGCTGCGTATTTGAGTTCCACAGATGCTTTAACGTATTCTTTTTGCATGTGTTGATACATTGTGGTACCGAGACAAATACACGTATTTCATGCTGAGCTTTTCATTGCTTCAGAGACGAGCATCTGTTAAATGATTAAATGTAGATGTGTGTACATGTGGGAATGTGTATTTGGGCGGAGCACCCCTTCCTCATCCCTCAAACGGCAGATAAAAATCTCTGTAGAGATTAGTGCAAATCTGCTGCCCAGACTGGACTGCATCATCCCTGGCCGATTAACCCAGACTAGTGACACACATAGACAAACATCGCACTGCCATCGAGATGGCGCACTCTCTCTCTCTCTCTCTCTCTCACACTCACACACACACACGCGCACACACACACACACACACATATGTTGGAGCTGCAGGCCACAATCATATCAGTTTGATTGTGCAAACCCAAAACGCAGGTAGTGAATGTGATGTTGTAATTGTACTGTGGTGTTTTTGTCATTTTTAGGCATTGTTTAAAACTGCAGTGAAGGTCAAATTACTATTACTGAAGCCACAGTGGTGGTGTTTCATGCTAAGAAATGTGGCTGAGATTCCATGCAGGAGAAGGCGCAACAAGGGTTGAAGAGAGGTGCGCTGTAGGAGAATGTAGGCATGCCGACCTAGTGGCCTTCGCCCCTCTCTCATTAGCAGAGCTTGTGATAAGGCTTAGTGGATTCCAGGGGGTTGCATCCCCTCCCCCACCCATCCTTGTCACCACCATGTGGTGCTGTGGCTCCCCAGTTCTGCCCCTTCATCCACTCCCCAGTAGGAGGGTGGTCCATGTCCTTCATAGCCAGATGCACACATGTGTGCAGGCTTTATTTTGTTTGTGTGTGGCAGAAAAATTAAGACTGAGGAGACGGCAAGGTGCTGTCTCTTGTGAAATAACTGCTTAATTCCTCTTACTAGCTGTCTCTTCCCTTCCAGAGTTAATAGTTACAGGCTGGTTTGAGATGAGGTTGGCCATTAAGGAGGAAGCAGTCTGAGGTTATGTAACAGTGGAAACCAGTGGGTTTTGTGTGTGTGGGGGGGGGGAGTGCCCTTGGTGGCACCCAAATGTAGTAGAGAACAAAGGCCAAATCTGAAGGGTCGAGGCTCTTACCTAAACCGCAATAGAAAGCTGTGCATCTCTCTTTGTCCACATGAATTGGTGGGACTGGGCACCCATCCAGAGATGTGTGTGAGAGTGAGCTTTCCTGTTTGAAGGCCCTAGGATTTGAAGGTGCTGACCACACAGGCCATTAACTGTCTTACCATATTAATCCAAGGCTCTTGCTGGCTGAGCTGCATGATGAATGGAAGATTTAATGAGCTTCTCTGTTGGAGGATTTCAAGCAGTTAGTTGTGTCCTTCCTCTACAAGGCAATGCAAGTGGGTGTCTCATTGCTCTGGAGGCCATGATTCAGGTTCAGCCTCTTCTAGAAGTTTTGATGCAGTATTTGAGTTATAGTCCAGATCGGAGTACTGGGTGCACACTGTGGACGTGTCATCATGTGAGTGTGTGTGGCTTTCCAGAATTTTTTTTTTTTTTTTTTTTAAACACAGCATCTCCAGTGGGGCATTTTGCTTTGGAAATGCAGATAGTAGCCACAGATGTGGGATTCCTGGGTTTTCTGGAACAATCTGCAGTATGGGCCCAGTTCCCCTGGGAGGTCATTACAAGGCCTCTCAACTTCCTGTCGTCGTATAAGATGTGGTTCTGTAGATTTTTGCAGGCATGCATGCGTGTGTTTGTGTGGGATATTTTTAGTTTAATCCATCCAGGAAGGTAGTTTTGGTATTGCATATAAAGCATAAGAAGTTAGCTTTATGTTCGTAGTTTTCTGGCAACTATTGAATACAGTTTAAATGGGACAAAATAAACATTTGCCAGCTAAGCATTTGGAGGTAATTATTTGTGTGTTTGGGTGTGTGTTCAGCTGTGGTTTCAGCAAAAACTGATTTTTTTCCACCTCAATGAGACAAGCTGATATTCCACAGTGATTTCTGTCACATTTTCTTCCACTCGCACACAGCTATTATTGCTGCTTCAGGTCTGGCCAGTGGCATAGCGGAGACCCCTTGTGGTGGAAGGCTTATTTTTTATTGTCCTTTGTACTTGACAGTGAAAATGGAGACTCTGTTACAGCAAGCATGCATGTGGTGGGGGGCAGTTAGTGATGGATGTATTCATGCTGTCATTTCCCCACTGCTTTGTGTCAGTTTCCTTCTCTCAATGTTGCTGCTCTTTTTGTCCATTCGGAGCAGAGTGCCCACCTGGCAGTAATTGACTCGCTGATGGCGGTGAGCGCCATGGAGACAGTGAGCACAGTGAAGCTCGCAAGTGGACCAGAACAGCTGGGGGTCGGAGCCAGCTGGGAGAAAGCGCTGCTCTGCTGGGTCAACCGGGTAGGTCCCACATCAAGTCCTTTTTCTGTCACTGATCATGTTGTTTTTATTGGTCTGGTCTTAGCACAGCCTCCTCCTAGCAGTTTGAGCTTATGGTGTAGAATGTGTGAATTTTTCATGTTTGCTCCTGGCTGTTTTAGTGTTATGTCCCTGCCTGTGTGTGTGTGTGTGTGTGTGTGTACATGTACGCGTGCACTTTCTTGTGTCATCATCTGCATGTTGGTGTCCTGCAGCTGAACCAGAAGCTGAGAGAGAGCACTGAAGGAGATTTGACCCAGGGATCTCAGACCATCCCAGATTTACAGTCTGTTCAGCCTCCTGTAAGTAACAGTGACCCACACTCACACGCTCACTCTTACATGCAAACACACTGTAACACTACCTCCTACATCCAGTTCACCTCAGTCCTTTAGACTTTAGCAGAAGGCTAAGAACTTTCCATCTAACTTTTGAGTCAGTGCCTTTAATCCCCTTAACACTTTCTCGTCCTCTTCTCCTGTCTTTCTCTCTCATCCTCTTCCTCTTCCTGTCTTCCTCGTTGCTGTCCGTCTCTGACTGTTCTCTGACAGTGTCCTACCCGCTGGTACTGGAAACTTGTTCCTGTAAGTCTTGTTTTTCTTCTCTCTCAACGCTTTGCGGCTCCTCTGTGTACATGTTTGACAAGGAGGTGCCTGCACTCGGTCCTGCTCCACTTTGTCCTTTCCCTTGCTGGCAGTGTGGTGGAATGGTGCTCCTGCTGCCCTATGCTGGCCTGGGCTGTCTGTTCACCACTGATGTCGGGGGTGTGGTTGGGTGGGACATGTTTTGTCCTGCGTGAGTTTTGGCATCACTTCGGCAGCACAGGGATCTCAGTCCTTTGCACAGGGGACATGAGGTTACAGGGAACACAGTAATGCAAGTGTGTTGGTTTAGGGCCTGTTTCCTGTGGGGGACCCACAACTGAAAGTGGCATAAGGGAGTAGCCAGCGGTGGTCTACAAAGGACACGTGCTTCAGCACAGAGTCCGCAGGTGCTGTCCCGTCTTGTGCTGCAGCACCTTATTCCTTAGCCGTACCCAACCTCCACCCACCAACCAAGTCCTTCTGTCGATGTGAAGTGTCTCACATAATGATGGTTGCTTAGGATTTCCAAATGCTGTTTATGTGACTGTCATTAGTGTTTATTTAGACTTCATGTTCTGCAGTAGTTTTTTGGGTGTTTGGATTTTTATGGGGATTGTAATTAGCAATGTTGAGGTTTTTGTTGTCAGTGTAAAGTCGCTTCTTTAAATTTGCACTCAAGTTTGACTCATGAGGCTGGTGTGTAGTATTTTCCTGCTAAATTTAACTGAATTACACATTCCTCCTCAATCAGGAAATGCGGTCAAAGGTCAAGGGGGAGACGGTGAATTGTGCCCGGTATCCCTGTATTCCAAAGCGATCGTCCTTGCCACACCCCCTCTGCCCACTGACCAATCAGGAGAGCTTCATGTGGCACCACCGGACCATATCTATGCCCCCTTTTGTGGCCATTCCCACGGCAACGCGGCATTTACACGCTTCTCCTCTCTCTGCCACTTGCATCTAGAGTGCCTTCGCTTTTTGTTTGAGGGAGTCGAAGGATAAGGAGCCAGCGGTAAGGTGTCGCTCTGGGGAGCCATGAGCAGCCCGGTGCAAGAGAGACAGACAGAGACACTCAGACTATCCATGTTCACACAGCTGCACCACTCTGCGTCTCCATCCTCGTTGTGTGTTCTCATCATGTTTGTGTGTCCTCTGAACTGGGTAGGGAGGGCCCAGGTTTGCTCCCATTGCTGAAAGGCGCTGCTGCGTTACAGCAAAGCGTCTAGCATGAGGCTGCGGAGATACACCATGACTCAGCATGGAGGTGCACTCGGCACCCCGACTGGGCTGGGCCCCTTCCCACTTGGGTTACTCGGACTGAAGTAAAGGAGAGGACAGGGGCAGCACGATGTGAGATGACGGAGTGGTTCGAACCCCAGGACAGAACTTCTGCATCCTTGTCGCCACCGCCTCGTTTTCAGCTGCCGCTTCCTGTCCGTCCTCTAGCTCATCCCCTCATCCGTGCGGAGGCTGTGCGCTCCCCATGGCATGCTAGCTCTCGTCCTGTCCGTCCTCTCCTCCTGTCTTGCGCAGCATTAGCGCAGTCGAACATGGCCTGTGATTGGCTGAGCGTTGTGTTTGCCATGCATGCGTGTGGTTTTGGACGTGCGTGTGTGATCTCTTTGCAGCTGATAAAATTTGCTGGCTGGCCTTTGGTTTGTACTGTGCCGATGTGTCTTGTTATTTCCCTTGAATTTGTGGTCTAAATGAAGATGGACTTTGGGGCGCAAATGGAGAGGGCAGCGATCGTTTGATTCAGTGATTTCTGCTTCCTTTCTGTCATTAGTTTCTGATGACAGATCGATCCGCAGATTCTAGAGGTTCACCAGCACTTGAAGTAAGAGAATTGTAGGATGGTGACCTCTTGCGTGATATCTTACAGATCGGTTTGTATTAAGTCATTAGAATTGACTACACGTTGCTCCCACTGTAACCGAAACAGGAGCACACCTGACTTTTGTATTTTGTTGATTCTTGTTTGATCTTAGTGTATCTCAGTCTTCTTGTGGTCCTGATGTGGTCATGGTGTGGTCCTGTTGTGGTCGCGGTGTGAATTTGCCACCTTGCATAAAGTTGGAGGGAAGGGAGTCATTGGATCTGGCCTGGTCAACTCTCTGCTGGTCACATGGCTTCATGTAGAGCCAGTGAGACACTTATGACCCAACTCTTTGACCAGGCCCCACTCATATCTCCCTGACCATGGTGCATTTACCTGTCTCTTTTCTTTCTCATCCACAGAATCGATACAGGAAGGATAAGATGGTGCACAAGCACCCACCCACGTTCCCCGTGATCACTAGTGTAAAGGACCTCTCCAGTGGTTGTGCGCTTGCTGCAGTTGTCCATTTTTACTGCCCTAATCTCCTGCGTCTGGAAGGTACATTCTCAGACCTTGAGCCTTCATTAAGTCCCTGCCATCCAACAGCCCCTTCACCTTTTCTCCTCCTTCACTCAACACCAGATGTTTGCTGGAAGGACTCCATGTCAGTAGGGGACAGCGTATACAATCTGCAGCTGATTCGGGACTTCTGTGATGGCTGCCTAAATAGCTGCTGCCCCCTAGCATTGGAGGACTTCCTCTACTCCCCACCAGCATTACAGGTGTGGCCAATGATTTCATGTAATATAACATAGTGTAATGTAAAGTAATGGGGCACAGTCAGCCTGTTTGAGTCAGTAAGGTAATTTAATTTGCTGTTCTGCCTGTGCAGTTGAGTAACATCACATGACTTTGGCAGCCTGTATTATTAACCCTGCGCATCTCCTCCAGCTGAACATCATGAGCTTCCTGGCGGAGCTTCTGTCTTGGTTTGAGGTTCAAAAGCCGGAGTTTGTCCAGCCACTGGAGGCACTGGATTTGGAAGGTACCATAACTGGGGCATAGGTTGTGAGTGTACAATAGAAGAAATGGGATAAGGAAGTGAGGGACAGGGGACCTCGGACTCTGTCTGGTAGTCCTCAAATAGCTAGTATTCTTTTGCTTGGCCTTTGATGTGATGATGTATCAGAAATGCAGAATGTGAGGCTTTGCAGGCATACGTGTGCTTTAAATTAAAAAGAGGTTTGTTTTTGTTGTTTTTCCAGATGCTTCAGCTCTGAGTGACTATTTGATTCAGAACAGTGGGAACAACAGGTAGGACACCACCCACTGCCACCACACTTTCCCAGTAACCACTTTGGTTCAGTGTAGATATGTTCTACTCAGTGCGCAGTGAGTATTTGCATTATGTACAAGGGAATCTTAATCATTACCCTCAGTTCATAAACATTTTCTGTCTGTTTTAGTGCCTCTCCTTCCATGTTCAAGAAGCCCTTCCTGTCCATCTCCTCCCCTATCACCCCAGGTGAGATCTGCTGGAAATTTTTCTGTTCGAGTCCGTCAGTCCCGTGTGCTTTATCGTATCGGTTTGGTCTTTTCCGATATGTCTGCTGACAGGATGTGGGTCTTTGTGTGGGTCAGAACTGCAGTACCTCATCAGGGTGCATGCTTTTCTTTGTGCGTGATCGCCATGTGTCTTGTCTGATACGTGTGTATTTGTGTATCCAGGATCTCTGACTCAGTCTACCTCACTATCTCATGTAGAAGGAGTGGGAAAAACGTGGACCAAGAAGCCATTCAGGTGAGCTTCTGCAACTGCTTGTTGCATCTTTCTGTCACATGATTCTGTCACAATTTTAACCATTTTGATTTCTTCATGGTTTTGTTCCTGGCTCCTGGTTTTCCTTAATATGATTTCCCCCCCCCTCTCCCTCTCTCTCAACTCCTGATTGACCTCCCTTTCTCAATCTCTATGCTTCCTCTGTCTCCCACCTCCCCCAGTCGCCCCTTGTCCTCGGCTGTGTCCTTTAGCATTCCTTTCGGTCTGGACAGTGATGTGGAAGTTGTGATGGGGAACCCTGTGAATGCCATTACTCGCTCTGTGAGTTCTGATAACCTAAACCCCATGGGCCAGGCTACTACACGCACTCCTTACACGCCCCCAGAGGACCTCAGCCATCTAGTGAGCCAGGGTCCTGGCTCTGGGGGTCCCACGGCCTCACACCGTGCCTCCTGGGCCACACAAGTGTGCCCCACCCCTCCGTGGGGAGATCAGAGTAGGCCTATTGAGAATGGGATGGGGGACGGCACGGATCTCCCCACTATTGAGGAGGCTCTGCAGATCATTCACAACGAGAGCAAGCTGGAGCCCCGGCTGCATCCAGACGGAGCCCCTGATGGCTTCTACCTGCACTCACCCGATGATCCCACCACCGTCAGGCACAATGGCAGCCCCACTCACCTGAGCTCCTCTGCTCCACCCCGTTCTGGCATGCTATACAGAGTGGGAGAGGAGGGTGAGCCGAGGGGTAGACGTACTTCCGAGGGGTCCCGGGATGACGACTCTGTTCTGCGCGATGGCAGCGTGGACTCGGACGCCTCTGAAGATCTCCCCAAGTCCCAAAGCACACCCACAGCCCCTGCGGCCATCTCCACCCCAACTGGCTGCCTGCCAAAGTCACGGGTGGAGGACCTTCCTGACAGTGGGGTGAAGATGACCAGTTTTGCTGAGCGCAAGAAGAAACTCGATCCAGGTACTCCCACAAATGAGACTCTTCCCTCTGAGATGACAACTTGGTCTCAGAAGTCAGAGGAGAGCCCCAGCAAGAGTCCGGCACTCAACACGGAGATGTCGGAGCTGGGGGCACGGCTGGAAGAAAAGCGCAAGGCCATTGAGGCACAGAAGAAGCGCATTGAGGCCATCTTCGCAAAGCACCGGCAGCGCCTGGGTAAGAGTGCCTTTCTGCAATTAAAGCGGGAGCAGCAACAGGGCGCGCCAAGTGAGGAGGGTGAGATGAGTGCGACTTCCACTGAGGATGACCCCAGGGGGCACGCCCCTGGGAAACACCTTACACATGTTGATGATGAGGGGCAGCACCACCTGGTGAACATGGCAGGAAAGAGCAGTGCCACTCCCATGCTGGAGAAGCAGGTGACTTTCTCTAAGGAGCCAGCGCTGGGGGAGAGAGTTGGGCTTGCTGGGCTGGGCGATTACAACAACGCCGTGTCCAAGCTGAGTGCGGCACTCAATTCCCTGCAGACGGACATGCAGCGGCTCTCTGAGCAGCAGAACCAGTTGATGCACAAGAAAGTGTCAGCTGCTGCCACTCAGGCCTGGGTCATCCCGGCGAACAGAAAGCCTGCAGCTTCCCCTGTGCCACGCTTCTCCAGGGAACACACTCGTGAGCTGCCGTCCGCAGCCTCATCTGCCTCGCCTTCACCCTCCCCTTCGCGCAAGGCTGCCCCTCCGAAATCCCCACAGCCGTCCCACCGCAGGGCCCAGTCTGCACCCCCAAAGAGCCCCAAGCACCACCACCAGACCCGCCCGCTGGAGCTCAAGTTCCCCCCGCTTACCCGTGTGCTCACCCCCCCACAGAACGTGGACACCTTGCCTCATTTACGCAGGGTGTCGCCCCGGCACTGCCAGGTACAGACCTCGTCCTCTTTTAGCATCGGCAGCGAGATCCCCCCAGATTCTGTTCCTCGGCCAACTGAGGACAACTCCTCTGAGTCAGGCTCCCTTGACGACCGCACTGTCTTCAGCCTGGACTTGGAGGGAGGTATCGGGGTCAGGAGGGACCATGGTGCTGAGGGCAGTGGCTCTGGGGCCCCTTCAGAATGCTCCTTCGAGAGCGATGTGCCGACTGCCGCAAGCGGCAAGCGCAGCAGCCTGATCGAGATTCCACTGTCATCTCTGCGGGGTGAGGAGGCAGATGATGGGACCGACGCCTTCTCTGACTCAATGAGTGACCAGACGGAGCCTGACATGAAGGGTGTTGGATTCTTCTTCAAGGTCAGAGATTGCGCAGCTTTGCCACATTTTTGGCACGTATTTTGTTTCCTTTTCTATTTTCTTTATTCTGACCTGCGTATGTACATATGCAGGAGGATGAGGTGCGGCCTGAGGATGAAATGGAACGGAGAAGAGCGGCTTTGCTTGAGAAACAGCAGAAAAGAGCAGAGGAGATGAAGAGGCGGAAACAGGAACAGGAGAAGGAGAGGGAGGCCAGGTAGGGCACATTTGTCTTATGAACTGATGGAATTTGAACTCTGATTCTAATTTTGCTATGCCTTCGTGTCCATGAGGAGGGTGGGAAGCGTTGGTCTTTGAATCACAGTAGAATAGTAATTCTATGGAAATGCATTCAAATTGTATTTGTTACTGAAATTGCCTGAACTCTGCCCTTCAGAATGGCCAACGTGGACGAGCCCCGAACGCAAGGTCCTGGGGAGCGCCCTCAAACGCCATGTACCCCTCCTCCTACTAGGACCCCACCCCCAGAGGGGACACCCCAGCGCAGAGGGGATTTTACCCGACAGGAGTATGAGCGGCGGCAGCAGCTGAAGATCATGGAGGATCTGGACAAGGTTCTGCGGCAGAAGCCTACCACAGTGCGGGGAGTCAAGAAGCAGAGGCCCAAAACTGTGTTCCGAGATGACTCTGTTCTGTCCCGCAGTCCTGCCAAGGGGTTCGTTGGTGAGTATCACTATCTACGTGCCCCTCTGTCACCCAACCCCACCTTGAAGCTGCTCATACAATGTTTCTTCTGCATTCTCAGGCTCCAGGCTCAACAAGGTCTACTCACACTCCACCCTCAGCCTGTCCACCATGGCCAACGATGCTGGCAACAGAAAATCTCCAAGGTAACTGTCCTACACTCAGCATCCCCCACACGCTGACTCACCGTGTCTGCAGTGACTCACTGTCTCTTCCATCTCCTGTTGTCCTTCAGCCGATCTCATTCACCCTCAAGACTAATGTCCCCAGGGCGTTTGGCTAGTCAAAATGGGGAGAAGGATTGGGAAAATGCTTCTACCATTTCTTCCCCAGCTTCTGTCCCTGAATACACAGGTAAGGCATGAAAGGCATAAGAGAAACTACAGGGCAGAGGCTGTTAAGACAGTTTGTTACAAATAAAATTTCCCTGTGTACTTTGAAATCATTGCAGTGTAGTTGAATCTAGTTTACTGATTTCAGCTTGTGTGTGTGTGTGTGTGTGTGTGTGTGTGTGTGTGTGTGTGTGTGTGTGTACACACCCAAGGGCCCAAGCTGTACAAGGAGCCCAGTTTCAAGTCCAACAAGTTCATTATCCACAACGCAATTTCACGCTGCTGCCTGGCTGGCAAAGTCAATGAGCCACAGAAGAACAAGATTGTAGAGGTCAGTTGTCTGATTATGACTTCACTGCCATGGCAACACCCTCTCTTATGGTTTCCCATGTTCATCATTCTTCTCTTGCACTCTCTGCTCTCTACTACCCACCTAGGAGATGGAGAAGAGCACTGCAAACCACTTCCTGATCCTCTTCCGCGACTCCAGCTGCCAGTTTCGGGGGATCTACACAATGAACTCCGAGACAGAGGAGCTTGTGCGCTTGGCGGGCACAGGCCCCCGGGTGGTGAGCTCCTCAACAGTGGAGTCCATGTACAAGTACAGCTCAGACCGCAAGCAGTTTACTACCATCCCATCCAAGACCATGTCCATGAGCGTGGACGCCTTCACCATCCCTGCCTACTTGTGGCAGAGCAAGCGACCTGGAACACCCAAAAAGCCCAGCACTCCCAAGTAACAAGGCTGCAACCTGTGGGTTGGGCATCTAGGCTACCCCGTCCCTTCCCATGTCTCAGCTTGGTGACACACACATTCTAGCACTTGGATCCTCTATTCTGCCTCACAGAAGATCTCCCTGCGACCAGAGATGGCTGAAAGTCAAACCTCTCCCTCTTGAATGTATAGCAACCAAACTGCTGGAGTTCCTTTTTTTTTTTTTTTTTTTTTTTTAAACTAGACTTTTCGGGGTTTGGGGGAGGGGCACGTAGTCCAATTACAGGAGATCTTGTTTTGTTTGTAAGAAGAGCCTTTATTACTTAAGTACGAGAGGACTGAACGGGCTTCTGCAACAGAGGTATAGTTTAGCCTTTTGGGCTTCGTGACCGGGATGTGTTTTACTTTGATTTTGACATCTATGAAGAAATTTGTCTATCTGTGGTCCTCGGTTAACAAGCTGGAGATGATTAATTTCTTTTTTTTTCTTTTTTTTTCCCCCTCTTCATGCTTTTTATGAGGACTGGAAATTGGGGTGATGTATTATATCTGGATAATACAACTGGAAAATGAAGGACTTCTTTATACAAATGTTGGACATAACCAAGTGCAAATGATGTAAAAAATGAAAATCAAAGATTGTGTATATATCCGAAAGTTGTTGACGACGATACTTTTTAATAGCAGCAAAATGACTTGGGAAGCTACGGCTAAGCTACTTGGCTGCTTTGATGTGCGTGACCGCGCATGTGGGTATTACAACAGTCTTAGAAGCGTGGGCTCGATTGTAGCAGCCTTACTGAGCTGAGCGCAAGGGGTCTGCATCTGGCCATGCGCACAAGTATACACACACGTGTCTATGTACAAACAACTGATTACCATTCTGTAGCAGGGCTGCAGTATGAAGGATTGATCATGGTGAGCGACTCATCTCGCCCTGCAAATCCAAGGGCTTTAGTGGACCTGGTGTGTGTGTGTGTGTGTGTGTGTGTGTGTGTGTGTGTGTGTGTGTGTGTGTGTGTGTGTGTGTGTGAGAGAGTGAGAGAAATGACTCCTTGCTTTAACTGGAATGTTCTCTTCCTGCTTCCCACTCCACTCCCTCTTGGCTCAGGTCTCGTGCTGGGATTACCTGGCTCCGTCCCAGAGTACTTGAGTTATTTTGCCAGGGTCCAAGTTGGTGTGGTAGGATCAGCGAGGGAAGCATATCTCTCTCTGTCGAGGGTCAGTCAAAGCTCACTGGTGTCACTCTACATTCTGCTCCATCAGCAGTAGAGCAGTGCACTGGTCTCTCCCTGGCTTGTGGTACCATCAGCTGAACTGTAAGCCTTGCTCTCCCTCCCTACTTCTTTCTCCATCTCTCTCTGAAGTGTTAACCTGCAGTCATTAGGTACCTTTATCATGTGACGTATATCATGGATGTATAAGAATGCAGAGATGGTATGGTGTTGGGTCAAATCTTTCCCTGACCATGCCTTAATCCTTGGGTCCTGCCAAATTCTGCCCTAAACTTGAGATGTTTTTTAACTACCATTCCCTGGCTGTTCTGTACTATCTTACCATTTTTCTGCCTTTTTCTGAACCTATTGCCAATGCCCCTTCATACCACTTCCCTTATGCCCATTGCCTTGCTTTTCCCCATTCCATTAATTTTCACTGCCTTTTGCCCCATTGAACATATTTGTTGCTTTCTACTGTTCGAACCATATTCACTGCCTTATTTTATTCCATTATGTGTCACTACATTAATGTTGGCCCGTTTCATCCTCTATTTTGTTTTTGCCTCATGCAAACCATAACCACTGCCTTACTCCTCTTCCACCTTTTTCTGCTGCCCTTATTGTTCTCTGCTCTTTGGTGTCTTTGACTTAACTCCCTGTTGCCCCTGCAAAATCCTGGCCTGAAGTTTCTGTATAGTCTGTGAATGAACCACATGCGTGTTAAGTCAATGAATGAACTGGATTTTGTGCAATTTGCGTTTAGAAAGATCCATCTCGTCTTGAGGTATATTTATTGGTTAATGACTAGATTTTTTGTTTCACTGACGATTTTATTTATGTTGGTTAAGGTATTGATTCTACATTCCACGTTTGACATGTAGTTTGCTTTCGTTTTGCTCTGTTAATATGCATGGATGCTGGCAGGGACTCCTGTATTGTACTCTCTCCAGATTGTTCAGAAAAAGTCATCCAGCCTTGCTGACTGGATCAAAATAAAACCCTTTTTAAGCCATCAAGGCTTTTTTTTTTTTTTTTTCCCCTCCCCCCCCCAAAATGGCTGCTGGCCATTCATTTCACGTCAGGATGTTTGGACTAGAGACTTCCCGGCTGCTGCTTGACACAACTAAACAGTCTCACATGCGTTCTGCTGCATGCAGTCATGAAGTCTGCTGTCTCCACAGGTGGGATGGTGGTCTGGAGCTCCTCAGCTCTGCTTAGTGTGGAGCATCTCTGTCAGCAGGGAGTTGCAGGGTAAATCGCCCAGCAGGTGGCGCTGGTACAAATACTCCTCCACTTGCAGGCTGAGGCTACGGACCTGGGGCAGCTTGAGAAGAAGTTGACCGAACTTGTCAGAGTGCCTGGGATGAGACCGCAGTGTGTGGTCCATTAGAGTCCGGTTGACCCGCTCTTGCGTTCGTTCCACCAACGTGCGGTCCTGCACTGACTTTACATCTGAAACATGGTCAAACCCAAGACATTGGCATACATCTCAAAAGCATACTTCACATTGGGGAAAACAAGTGCACCTGTGATCCATAATTGAAATTTCTTTCTCAGGAAAAAACAAACATGGTTTTGAAAGCTTAAGTTTATTTACTCTGTGTTCGTGAATTGCAGTCGTAATCTGATTTAAGATGTGGAATTTGGATATTTTCAGTTGCTCTGCCAGCCCACAAGGACCCACCTGGGTTGAAAAGCACCAAATACTTGAGGCACACAAATTCTTGTCTGTCCAGCTGCAGGACCCTCAGCTTGGACACTAGGTCTTGACCTCTGGACACAAGACTGCTGAGAGTGACCCCAGCCTGAGACAGAATGGTGGATACCTCAATCTGAGACATGCAGACAGAGAGAGTGGACATGAATTGTTACTGAGGGTTACAGCTACCTGACATACAGCTTCTGCAGATGCTACATTATGTCCATAGTCCTATTGTACCCCTATGCATGCTGTGTGTTTTTCAGGCTCAAGCACACTTTATGGAATCATGTTAGCTAAAATTTTAATTTGAGCTGAGCAATTTTTTTTGTTGAGGAATACAGCTGAAAAACCTGCATTGGTCTGAACTACTGTTCACAACATCACAAAAGGCTACCTGTACCCCTGTCTGTTCTTGCATCCAGCAAATTTTGTTTGTGCTTTAAACCTGTTGACAGTGAAATGACTATGAACAAAAAAAAAAAAAAAAAAAAAAAAAAGAGCTGATCCCCCTTTCAGAAGACACACAAGTGGAACTCTAGATCTTAAAGTACCTCCTGGTCAGACAAATCTGTAATAGAATGGTGGACGCTGGAGCATAGTGTAATGTTCTACCTGTTGTCCGGTAACCAGGTAGATGCTACCATCTTTTCCGTAAGCAACCTGTCTGTACAGGTGGTCTAAGACCAGCAGCTCACTCCAGCAGTTCTGCAGCAGACACATCTGATCATCCACCTGTACACAGAGGAAATGGACAGCACTTGTACATCTACACACCTCTTCCTCCAGAAGAGTACGATAGCTTTTCTTATAAGATTTAAACAGACAGATCACACATCTGGGTCCTCAAACAGTTTTTTAAAACGCCTTTAGAATATCGTGCATGTGCGTTTACCTTAAGATCTTTGAAGAGGACGCAGTTACGGGCCCACTCCACCAGCCCAAAAAGCGTTTGGTCAGCCATTTTGCACATGATGCTGAAGGTGTTGAGCCGGTCATGCTTCCCGCGGTTTGCCTGCTCCCTCTGCAGGCTGGCCAAAACCCGTGCGCAGAGCTGCGTCTCCTCTGGCTCGCCGTTGAGGAGCTCTGTGAGAAAGCAGGTCTCTGAGGTTGGCACGGGTGTGGGAGTGCTGGAGACTGTGGCGATGGTGCTGAGGGATGCAGGGACTTGACTGCAGCTGAATAGGAGTTCTGCCTTCCCCTGTGTATACCCCTGAAAACTGGAATGGTACAGTCCAGCAGGGTGGAAAGAGGGTGGCGCCAGGCCCTGGTCTCTGTTAATGCTGGAGTCTGTGAGAATAGGGAGCTCCAACTGGCCCGAGGGTGGGAGCTGGGGCTGGTGGAAGGGGTCCGAGGGGTGCGTTGTTGGAGAGTGGGTGGTCAGCACGTGACGCTCATGTGGTGAAGGCAGCTGCGCTGCGATGCTTTCCAGTTTGACCCTGTAGGGGGTGCCACTGGAATGGAGGTAAGCTTCTCTCTGCTGTTTCAGCTGCCTGTCCCGACGATACAGAGGTCCGAATTTGTTCCGTCCACCCCTCATTCGGTCCGCTCTAACCGCTGTCAAATCCAAACTTATAATCATACTTCAGCGACAGTATAAGTACTCTGCACATACTTAGCAAACACCAAAGGATGTTTTAATCCATCGACCTTTTGATAAGTGCTCCAGCGTGTTATTGTTACATTTATCATTGCACTACACTGCTGCTCCAAGCAGGGACAATGCATTAGCATCTATGACCATTACAAGGCTGCTCCTAGACTTATATCTCAAAGGTCATGGTTACAGACACCTCCATACAGTACAGTATGCAATCTGTGCACCTTATCGGTCATGACAACTGCCACTCCAGCAGGTTTATTGATTAACAGACAGCTCATAAAAAGTACAGTAGTTTACAGTAATGCAGCAGGACTGTCTTTGAAGATGAAGGGCAGAATGGTTGAACAAAACAACCTACAGGATCTACTAGGATTCTGCTCCCACTCTACATAGCAGCCTGGAGTAGATGTTAGCCAGTCTCTGTTTCCTGATGGACCCATGCCACCCCACACCCAGAGCCAAGACACCTCCATACCCTCTTTCCTCATGCCCACGGCCAGGCACTTCTGGAAGCGGCAGTAAGGGCAGCGTTTGCGCTGGGCCGTGTCCATGGGGCACCTCTGCCGCTCTGCGCAGGTGTATAACTTGTTGTTCTGCACCGTTCGCTTGAAAAATCCCTGATGAACAACAAGACAGCAAATGGGTGTGTGTACAGAAACAGGGGTCTCAGTTCATAAATATGACAAGTGACGGTGCGTGTGTGCGCGCGCATATGTGTGTGCACTTTTCCCACCTTACAGCTCTCACAGGTGAGCAGTCCATAGTGGTAGCCTGACACCTTATCCCCACAAATGGGACACCTCTCCACAGGGGGTCCTGCAGCATTTGTGTCTGTCTCCATCTGCTTAGCTAAAGGTACAGGACACTGTATTCAGGTTCCTCATTGTGCAAAGCTGGACATTCAGCTTGGTGACCCAGAACTTTCGAAGAACTTTCACCTTCCTAAGCCCAGTATGCTGCCTCGTAGCCTACACCGAACGGCACTCGACCGCGTTGCTTGTCGCTACTAACAGTCCGGTCACTGTTTTGGGGAACCTCTCTGCTCATCGGAGCGGGACATCTCATTGCGGGCCAAGTTGGACCGAGGACGCTCCTGAGCCACGTCTCCATCTCCTCTCTCCCACACTGATAAGATTACGGTTTGGCTTATAAAGGTTATACAATCGGTACGGTTACATGGCCAGAGGGTTACCTGGGCCTACGAAACTTGCAAGGGGGAAACCAGGAACCCCTTGTCCAACTGAGTGACATAAACACTTTTCCTGTCACAACTAGTGTAGCTCCTGTTGTAAATAAATAGGATTAATGAGTACAACATAAAAAAAAGCCCCGAAACATCAGTTCTTTAATGCGTCACTCAGTGTAACTTAAGTATTTGGCATGAAAAATGTGACAGCTGCTCCACGGAATTAAAACGACGTTAAGTCACCCAGGAAACGATGAGCGTTTGTGTCGCACGGTACGAGTCAGGCGTTTTATCGCTCGTCTCCTCTTGTCCTCTGCGTCCCATTGCTTCAGTTCGGCGGTACTTACAGGTGGAGGGTCTCTCTTTGCACAGCGAGTCGTCTCCATACTGAGCCGGGAGCGAAGCAGCGTTTGCACCGGCATCCGGGTCAAACATGGTACCTGCAACTGCGCGCCCGTCACCTCGGGACCCCGCCGTTCATCGCCGCGGCAGCGCGAAGGAAAAAACGCGCGAATGAATCGCGCGGGGCCAGACTGGTGGCGGCAGCCGAAGGGCTGAGCGCGGAAGGCGCGGAAGACACGGAGCTGCACCCGCCGGACCGACGCCTTGAGGAGGCCCTTCTCTCGGACTTTGGTCCATGGCGAGATTAATAAACCGCTACCTGCCCGGCACTCCTACCAGGCCGCAGTCTAGGCGAAGATCAGCGCTGAAGTGGCCGATTGATAAGATAAGAGGACGCTGGGGAGGTCAGTAAACTAAGTAAGACCTCAAGAGTTTGAAGCAAAAAAAAAAAAAAAACCCTGTTAAGAAAACTGTCCCATTGTTAGATTAAATTTCTGAGGAAAATATAATAAATTAGAACTTTTTTGTGTATGCTTTGTGGCTGTATGTAGACCTTTCATTATGCATGCATAGACTATATTACAACTAATACATTTCTTTGAGGGGACGAAAACGTACTAGCAATAGGATATTTCCGTCAGCGTGACGTGCCTGTATTATCGATATTATCTGAGCGAGCGAGTATATATCTGTAACAGACTTATTAGGCGAGCCATTATGGGCCGAAGTGTATTTCGTTGGGCGACAGTGCGGATTCAAGACTTCGAAACGCCCAGTACTGCTTAATAATCGCCATTCGGCCGCTCGAGCTTCACTGGGCGCGAGATCGGGCGGCTTCACGTCACGTCACGTCACGTCACGGCCCTTCAAGTGCCCAGCAGCGATTGGCAACTTTCCTGAACCATCGATGATGCTGGAAGGTCCCGAAGTTTTGACGTTGCTCACACCAAGAACTGTGCATCACGATCCACGCCCTGAATCCTCATATACGGTGGGGATCACAATTAGAGAACAGTTTTTGAACACTTGCTTTTTCTGAAATATTGTTAGTCTTCATTGCTCAGAATTTGAAGGAATTTTAGCTGTGGGTATATCACTGTTCTAATAGCATGTTTTACAAAATAATCAAGGCACTTGAACAAAAGCCTTTATTTGGTGGAAAACAGTGATCAAAATTAGAGAAAAGTAACCACTGTAGCAAAAAAGGAAAGTCAGAGAGGCGAGATTGCGTTGGTTTGGACATGTGCAGAGGAGAAATTCGGGATATATTGGGAGAAGGATGCTAGGGATGGAGCTACCAGGCAAGAGGAAGAGAGGAAGGCCTAAGAGGAGATTTATGGATGCGGTGAAGGAGGACGTGCAGGTGGTGGAGGTGACGGAGAGAGATGCAGAGGACAGGAGGAAGTGGAAGCTTTTGATCCGCCGAAAGAAGAAGAAGAAGAACCACTGTAGCAAAAAAGATTACAACTAAAATTTTTGGAAGGTTACAGCTTTCAATAATTAGTAAGAAGTGTAAAGGCCCTTGCTTTCAATAACTTCAGCACATCTGCGCCCGCAGGACATGACTAGCTTCTCGCACTGCTCTAGTTTGACCTTGGTTCACTGTTCTTCCAGTCTCTTCCACAGTTCAGTAACTGTAGTGGGTTTCTTAGCCATAACTTTGTCGCCAAGGGTTTTCCTAGAGATTCTCAGTAGGGTTTAGATCTGGACTGTGGGCTGGCCGTTTCATTATTTCGGTGTTGTTAGCGTCAGTGAACTGCTTTACCCGTTTTGCAGCGTGACAGGGAATTGTCTTGAATGAAAATTGCGGGCTGATTGGGAGATGCTCACAGGGAAGGAACCGCATGTTGCTGAAGGAGGTTCTAATAAACATTTGCAGTCACGCTGCTGGATAAGAGGCCCAACTCCTGCCGCAGAAAACGTCCCCCAAACCACGACGCTTCCTCCTCCAAATTTAACTGACTTTTTTTACGCACTTCGGGTTCCGTCTTTCCCCAGTTTGATGTCGAACACGATATTTCCCATTGGACCCAAATAAATTGAACTTGCCCTCATCACTAAATGGAACTTTGGACCAGTTTACCTCCGTCCACACAACATGCTCCTCAGCAAAGGTTAGTCTAACCTTTTGATGTGTTCTGCTGGTGAGAGGCTTGGTCATTGCAGAGTGGGCTTTTAGTCCAAATTGTCTTAAACGGTGAGGCCCTGTACGCTGAGACAAATCCTTGCCCTTTTCAGCGCTGGCGAGCAATTCCCGCTGCAGTGTCGAACCAATTCCCCATTGAAAGTCTCCGGATTATCCTGTCCTCTGGTGCATTTGTCTTACGTCGACAACCGGCATTTTTGGCAGGCTTGAATGAATTAGTGTCGTTGCAAAGCTGCGATATTCCAGCGATCACAGACTTGGAACAACCAACTTCTCTTGCAGTGGCTGAAAGGGTTAGCCCTTTGGCCTTCATCTGGACAACCTGCTGCCACAGAGTTTCAGTCACCTTAAAGCAGCTCGCCATCTAGGAGTTCTGCCAGATAAATAGGGCTTGGCGGATGATGAAGGAAATTAGCAAAAAGATGAACGCCAATAACTGGGACCAGGTATCGGAGTGTTCTTTAATTTTGATCAGAGTTCTTTTTCAAATTTCTCATTAAAATGTTTTACGTTGTGCTTCAGATTGTGAAATATGCTTAGAAACTCCTCTTCTATTCCAGTTAGGATAACTTCAAATACGTATAAGCGATGATTTTGAAATGTACGAAGTTGTAAGTTGTTCTCTAATTTTGATCACCGCTGTATATTTTGAGTTTTGGCTGAAATAATTGGCATATATTTTGATGCAAGTTTAAACAAATTTAATAAACATTGTTTGCACTTCTTGCCAAAATTTATATAGTTGCCAAAATTTTTATATATATATATATATATATATATATATATATATATATATATATATATAAAAATTTTGGCAACTATATAAATTTTGGCAAGAAGTGCAAACAATGTTTATTAAATTTGTTTAAACTTGCATCAAAATATATGCCAATTATTTCAGCCAAAACTCAAAATATACAGCGGTGATCAAAATTAGGGAACAACTTACAACTTCGTACATTTCAAAATCATCGCTTATACGTATTTGAAGTTATCCTAACTGGAATAGAAGAGGAGTTTCTNTATATATATATATATATAAATTTTTTTACGAGTAGCTTTAATACATCTAGTTACGAATGAAATAATTTAGCGACTTGAATTAAATATAAATGTAACGGGGTAAGAGCTGTAATCAGCAAGTTTGCTAAACATTTAGGATAGTTTAAATCAACAAAAATAAAAGTTATATTACCTGCAATTCTTTTCTTACACTAAGTAAAACTACGTTTTTAAAAATGTACAGAGAAAGTCATTGGTGTTTCTCAGTGCCTAGACGGTACGATTGGACGTGAGTTCGATGTTCCTAAATGTTCACATTTTCAAGTCCTTCACGTGAGTTTTTTCTGCGTGCTCCGGTTTCTTCCCACAGTCTAAAGATATATGATTAAGATGAATTTGGAACTCTAAAAAAACCCATACTGTATATGCGTGTTACGTCGTGCTGCTGTAAAGATTGCTGAATACTCGTGTGGGGTTTATTGGAGTAAATCTAGGACAGGATGTCAAAGTTCAAATTTCTGTCAGTCACTTTGGGTAAAGATGGTGGATAAAGGTGGACACAGCAGTGGTGAGACAAGTACTGTAATAGTTTCGGACAAGGTTAAGGATAGGACAGGTACTTTATTAACCCAGGAAGCGAAATGTACACGATAAATGAATGTTATAGGTAAATAAATATTAATAATTGTTCAAAATGCAAATTGCTATTTATGCGACATCCACGAGAGGTCGCTCTAGGTGTCATGTGAGATCTGGACAGATTTTATCATACTGTACAATTAAAAACACGAATCCTGAAGGAAAAAAATATGTAAGGCAAGTACTACTGAAGGTACGGGTTACTAAAATTCAAAAATTTCGCACCATTTTAAAAGTAATTTATCATTCCCAAAGCAGAAGGACTTTCAGTACCTCTTTATCCTAGTTTTACGGTCATATATAAATTAGACGCTATGTAACGTTTCGGTGAAACTAGGTCAGATCGTGGTCATGTGACCATATAATAAACTACGCACTTTTTAAAGGCCATATTACAGATTAGGCTCACTACAGAGTGCATGCTTTTGTCAGTGAAGAAATACTGCACATTAAAACTCACTGGTTAATGCCGGCTTTTGACAGAGTCTGCCTGAGCTTCTGCTTCCACTGGGAGGCGCTACTACATGTAGTAGCAGTGTACGCAACTGAGCTGTCAGGGAAAGGTGTCATACATAAAGAATATACTGGTTTATATCATGTTATACCCTCTGTACTATGCTCTAGCTATATTGCCGCATTTCCCAAGCTGTTGTGTAATCTTTAATATGCCATTATTTACCTCTTGTAAATGCTGACGTTAAATACTTTGGCTGCTTCGCATAACGACTGTTTTCTTAGTCATAGTTTCCCAACTTGGGGGTCTCGACTTCCACTAGGGGGCGCCAGAAAAATATGGGATGAAGAGTCAAAAGAGTCAAAAGAGTTTATTTGTCAAGCACATGGTTGTGTACCATGTGTTGAAATGTGCACCGATCTGAACCAGGATGACTGTGCGAACAATCTATAATGGAAAATGAAGCAAACACATATCCAAACACTAAGAAGAATAGAGACAGAAACAAGCAGTAAATAGATAAATAAGTAAGTAAATAAGTAAATAAATAAGTAAATAAATAGGGAAAATGGTACGGAACAGTTAAGGTGCCCTGGAAGGGCAGTGACAGTGGGGGGGGGTTGGAGCGGAGTGGTCAGAGATTACGTGAGGGTAGTCATGTCATGTCCGGGTTCAGAAGTCTTATGGCCTGTGGGTAGAAGCTCCTCCTTAGCCTCTCCGTTCTGGCCATAATGCTTCTGTAGCGTTTGCCTGATTTCATCAAGATGAATAGATGGTTGCTGGGATGAGACAGGTCACCGACGATCCTACTCGCTCTGGTCCTGCATCTCCTGGTATAGATGTCATGTAGGGACGGTAGATCAGATCTGGTGCAGCGTTTCGCTGCCCGGATCACTCTCTGCAGTGCCTTGATGTCCCGAGCACAGCTGTTCCCAAACCAGGAGATGATGTTCTGAGTCAGCACAGTTTGTACAGCACCAGAGTAAAAGGTCTTAAGGATAGCTGGAGAGACCTGTAGCTTCCTCAGCTGCCGGAGGTGGTAGAGCCGCTGCTTTGCTCTACTGGCTTGAGCTCGGATGTGTACAGTCCATGTCAAGTCCTCAGTGACATGAACGCCCAGGTATTTGTAACTGCTCACCCTCTCCACTGCAGTCCCGTTGATTTTAAGGGGGGTGTAGGACCGCTGCTGGCGCCTACCAAAGTCCACCACCATCTCTTTCGTTTTGCCGACATTCAGTTGGAGGCAGTTCTCCTGGCACCATGATGCCAGGTTATCCACCTCCTCCAAGTATGCTGTCTCATCGTTGTTGGAGATGAGGCCCAGCACCACCGTGTCGTCAGCAAATTTGATGATGGAGTTGGAGGCGTGTGTGGCCACACAGTCGTGAGTGTAGAGGGCATAGAGCAGAGGGCTAAGTACACAACCTTGCGGAGCTCCTGTGTTGAGTGTGATGATGCCTGAGGTGCAACTACCCACTCTCACCACCTGTGGTCTGCCTGTGAGGAAACTGAGAACCCAGGCACACAGGTGGCGGTTCAATCCCAAGTCATTCAGTTTAGTGAACAGTCTACGGGGGACAATGGTGTTGAAAGCTGAACTGTAATCGATGAACAGCAGTCGCACATAGTTCCCCTGTTTCCTGTCCACATGACTGAGGGTGGTGTGCAGGACGTGGGATATGGCATCGTCCGTGGATCTGTTGGGGCGGTAGGCAAACTGAAGTGGGTCTACAAAGTTGGAGATGGATGCTGTGATGATGGCTTTGATGAGTCTCTCAAAGACCTTCATGACTACCGAGGTCAGTGCAACGGGCCGGTAGTCATTTGGGCATGAGGGCTTATTGTTCTTTGGTACCGGGACAATGGTGGATGTTTTAAAGCACTGAGGGACTGTGGACTGAGCCAGAGACTCGTTGAAGATGGCTGTGAGAACTCCGGTCAGCTGGTCGGCGCAGCAGCGCAACAGGCGCCCGGAGATGCCGTCCGGCCCCGGCGCTTTCCTGATGTTGACGCGCTTCAGCTCCCTCCGCACATCGGACTCAGCGACGGTGATGAAGTCACCACATTCCTTCGCCAGGCTGCGGGTCTCGCTGCGGTCGTGGGTGACTTTAGCGCAATCGGACTCGAAGCGGGCATAGAATGCGTTGAGTTCGTTAGCGAACCCAGAATCGGCACTCATAGCCACGCTAGATTTCCTTCCGAAATCTGTGATGGTACGCAGTCCTTGCCACAATTTGCGCGCGTCACCCTGGAGGAAAAGCGACTCGACCCGCTCCCGGTATCGGCGCTTCGCGTCCTTCACTGCACGCCGTACGCCGTATTTAGCCGCTCTGTAAGCGCTCATGTCGCCCGTGCCGAGACCTGCGTTGTACGCAGCAGTGCGCGCATTCACAGCTTTCCGGACCGTACCATCGACCCACGGTTTTTGGTTGGCAAAGCTCTTAATCGTAACCGTGGGGACGATGTTGTCTTCCAGCACGCTCACAAAGCTGACCACTACCTCCGCGAACTCGTTGACGTCATCCGAACTTGTCCTGAACATGTCCCAGTCGACGTCATCGAGCGCGTCCTGTAGCGCGGCTTCCGATTGGGCAGACCAGCGCTTTACCTCCCTCGTGGCCGGAGCCTCAAGACGAGACTTCTGTTTGTAAGCCGGCACGAGGAAAACAGCGTTGTGGTCCGACTTCCCAAATGCCGGCTGTGGAACAGCTTTGTAGCCCTGCTCGTACGGCGTGTAGCAGTGGTCCAGCGTGTTGTCCCCTCTAGTCATGCACGTCACGTGTTGGTATAAGTCCGGCATGACTTGTCTGAGGTTCGCTTTATTAAAGTCCCCCACCACTATGGTTGCTGCGTCCGGATGGTTGTGTTGGGTAGTGCTGAGTGCCTCGTGTAGTTCAGACAGGGCTGTGCCAACGTCCGCATGAGGCGGGATGTAAACCGCCGTGGCGATAACCGAGCTGAACTCCCGAGGCAGGTAGAAAGGACGGCACTTGATGGTCAGATGCTCCAGATGAGGTGAGCAGGACCGAGAAAGAACAGAAACGCTCATCACCTCGCACCACTTAGTGTTCACCATGAAACAGACTCCCCCACCTTTGGATTTGTTGGCCTCCGCCGTTCTGTCCATGCGAAACACAGAGAATGAATCCGACGGAGTCACTGCCTGGTCCGGCACAAGGGGGGTCAGCCATGTCTCGGTGAAACACAGGATGTTACAGTCCCTCACGTCTCTTTGGAAAGTCACCCTTGCTCTCAAATCGTCCAGCTTGTTTTCCAATGACTGAACGTTCGCGAGCAGAATGCTGGGCAGTGGAGGGCGATGAGCTCGTTTCCGCAGTTTGTTCCGAACACCGGCGCGGGTCCCCCGATGTTTCTTTGTGCGTCTCCGCGGGGGGTCTTCGTGGTCGCTTCCTTTCTCGCTATCCGGCGTCCGGAGTATCTCAGCCGGCCACGACAAATCGGGTTTGAAGAGTTCAGAAACCACGTAAGGAATCTGATTCCCAATTTCCCGAAGTGTCGCGCTGTCATACAGTACCAGTCCCGTTGATGTGTGAGGGAATAATAGGTAGAAAACTACAGAAATTAAGGAAAAAACGCACAGTCTTCCTGGAGCGATCAGGTAGGCGTCTGGACGTGGCCGCGCCATTTTGAATCCAAGAAGTATGTATCAGTGAATTATGTTGCAATATAGTAGCTGTAGGTTTGGTTTGACACACTCACTTGGTCCATAAGTTCTCATGGGAAAGGACCCCCCCCTCCCCCTACTGAAATCAGTTTTAAAGACTTGCACGATATACATGACAAGTAAAATAAGGGTATCTAGGGAGAAAGAGTTGTGAACTATTGCTCCAAAGAACAGAAAACAGATCTGTGACATGGAAGGTTTAAGTATATTGAATGTGACTTGATCTGAAAATAGCTTGGCATGGCTTCTAGAGTACCAACAAGTACCAGTTTCAAATGCACACAAAACAGGAATTTATGGCAGCATTTTATTTATCTAAATATTTATCAAGTTGTTACATTTATGTATGTGATGAAATGACCATATATCCATTAACTTTTCCCTTAGGAACCTAGGAAAGATAAGATATGGATGATAGATACCAGCCTACAAAAGCGCAGAAGCATGAAAACCCTTGGAACACTTCTCTGAAAAAGACAAAGGCTTGAGAGCTCCAAGATAACTGAAATTTGTGAGTCCCCCGGTTGTTCTCTTAGCATTTCCTCTCTTACTTTTAGTCAGTGTCATCTTCTGTGTCAGTGGGTTCACTGCAAACAGGTTCTCCAGTGGCAATGTACCAAACCTCGTTGTGTCTGTTGAGAACCTTCCAGGGGCTGTAACAGTTGTGCACAACTGAAGTCAGTCTTTGGCAAACACACACTGAGTCTTTCACAGGACGAACTACATGTATACAAACATCAAGTTTTACGATATACTCTAATATAAAATTAAAATCATACAAGGAAAGAATGCCACACAGTTTCTAGATAAGCCACATCTATTTTAACACTCGAATCCAGCTCACTGTACCTGTTATATCCTACAGCATAGCTGAAGCTGCTGTTGTAGGAGGCTTGAACTTTGTCCAGATCTTTTGTCAGCAGTTTTAAGTGCATCTTAGTCGTGAAGGACAACAGCCAACCATCAAAGCTTCTTACATACACGTTCATGTCTGGCATGTCTGTGAAGTACACCTGAAGAAAATAATATATTCACATAAAATTTTACATTTAGTTCAGTTTAATAAGAGAGACTAAGACCAATCTAATGTAAACCACCTTAAAGGCTTAAACATCACCAGTGTGAACTGAGCTAAGAATGCATTAATATTAATTTGCTGAAAAAATATATATATATCTTGGTTATAGTTCAAAATGTTTTGAATTGAAATGTTTAGAGACCGCACTAGATGTATTTTTCTTGTGTACATTTTAAACGAACCATTATACAGGGTAGTTATGAACCTATGTGAATTTGATACTTGGTATTCCATGGTGCATGTGTGACAGGAATAACATCTAATTCATTGCTTTAATGGCTTCTTCACATTCCACCAGCCAGCTATATATTCCTGTCTCTTTTGTGGAATTCTGCCTTATCTAGAGCATTGTCCTAGGTCTAGAATGCAGCCAATTTCTGCAGTTAAGCTGCTGACTCCATTTTCGCTTGAGGAAATAACCTTGGGGTTTGTGGAGGCTGGAGCACTTTCTTGAAAGGCAGAGGGCAACAAGAAGCTGAGCGTATATTTAGAGGCCTGCAACATCTTTATCTCCTCCTGCACTTTCACCAGCACTGGAGCGGTCATGTCTATCTTCACACCTGTCAGAGAAACAAACTTAAAATGTTCTCACTTTCTTACGCATAAACTGGACAAGCCCTCACATAGTGACTGGTACACACATAGAGAAACACAAACACATGGAACAACAGGAGGCAGTTGTTAAGGGCACACTTGAAATGCAGAGGCTGCCAGGTGAGCTTGCAGGTTAAGCTTTAGTAACCTTTTCACTGTAGTTAGCATGAATTCTGACATGCCCCATAACGGCGGCCTCACCATCTTCATTGCCTCCTGTGATGTAGTTGAAGAGCCGCTGGAAGGCTTTAGTTATGGCCATCTCAAAGAAATAGGACTCTTCATCTGTGGACACCCATTTGGTAGGACTGTAGTGTCGCACCTGGAAAGTTAAAATACCCGTTGCACTATCATGGGTGTATGTGAATTTGGATGTGCAGAAGTGTGTGCATAAGAAACAAAATGTATACTACTTCATATTTTGACGTCTTGCACAACAGGTCAAACAGGAGGCATTCTTTAGTTTCCGTGCAGAAGCTGGACTCGCTGGAGTTGCTGGATGGGAGGGAGATTAGATGAGTCTGCAGGAGTCATTCCTGCTGTCTGCACAGGGCTGCCTGAACAGCTCTGCATGTCTTGATGTGATGCTGGTGTATGGTTCATGCAGGAGACTGCACTTCTTACCCAACTCTGGCTTCAGTAGCTGCTGCCACAACCAGTAACACAAGTCCTGCTAGAACAGTCCTGGAACACACACACCATAGAGTGACCATAAGGCCACAAAAACTTAAGAGATTCCCCACTTACCCCATAGTTAAAGGAAAGAAACTGCACAATGATTCCCAGCATTTCCCAAAGGAAGTAGTTTGAGGAAAGCTGCATCCCAACGCCAGATGCATGTCTGAAGTCAGGATAGTCTCTAGAATTAGCTGGTGATCTAGCTAGTTGCCTACATTTTGATGCAAAATATCTGCTAAAATGTCAGTAATGCTGTGCAGCCAGCTGGGATGTCATTAACCGATAGTTTAGGACTGTAGGGTTTGTATGAGATGAGGATCACAAGCGTTTTAAAATTATTCTTGTGCTGATATCTGTGTGCACAAAGCCTTCCCCTTATTTTGTATTGGAGTGAAACGGGTGACAGAGCTTTACTGAATGTGAAGCGTTGCTGTTAAAAAACGCAAAGATAATTTTACGTATGCAAATTTGACACTTACATGATGCAAAGTCCGCTGTGCGTCCGTCCGTGCGCGCTGTAATCCAGCGGAGTTCGAAAAAGTTTCCAAATTTCCTCAGTGCCGTTGCTTTATAGCTCGCCTTTGTTATGAAACGAAAGACGACACCCCCCCGATCCCCTCTCTTTTTTTTTTTTCCGACAACTTCTACCAAACTGCAGGATATGAGACGGCGAATACGATCCTCTTATTTTTGTTTTCGCCATATTTCAAACATTTAAACATTATGTAACACCCAGAAGACACACCCCTTTAGGCGTCTTGGACATGTGACTATATTAACTCGCTTGTATAAGAGTTTGTTTGGTTTTTTCCGTGAAATGCTTAGAAGTTATTCTAAATACATTTTTACATTGATCATGGTGATATTACTACGCGAAAAAGAGAATTAAAGCCTTTAAAACAGACGACACCACAATTCCTCCCTAACATTCAGGAAAAAGTCCCCTTTTTCCTCCTAAATTCTTGGCGTTTAAGTAATGAAAAAAGTGAGCGTTTTTCATACAAGTTTTCCCTGCTATATTTTTGTTGATACACGTGTATTGTCGGGGAGTTCGTCGTGCAAACGCCTTAGGGCATCATTTCAAATGTCGCGCAGACGTGTTTCGTAGCCAAGTGGGATAACCAACCGGGCTGTGGTGTCTATGTTGAGGTGGGATCCGTGCTACTATCGTTCCTCCCTCCCGCAGTCTTATCCAGTTTTCCAAAGGAAGAGTTAAAGAGTTGTGTAACGTTTATTTTGTAAGGGCAGAAAGGAGAAAGAGGTTAAACAGCCTCTTGCGAAACATTGAGTAATGCATGTCTCCCAAAAACGATACAATGTCCATTTCGGTTTTTTGGTCATTATGAATCAGTGTAACAATGATATATCTAGATCGAATACAGTAAACTTAAGCAACTCTTTGTAGTTCCCCGTTTGTTTTATTTTTTGGCATTATAAGGATTAAGGATTTTAAAACTTTGGGTGCTGGAGACCACCAGTAGATATGAAAGAGGTTAAAATATCTTTGGAGTCGGCAGAAATGTTTAGTTCATTTTTTTCTCCAAGTGCCTTTTTAAAGTTAACACTGGTTGCATTTCCTAATTTTATAAAAGTCCAAAATGACAGTCAACATGCAGACAGAGATGAAGGCCTACAGCGTGGACTTAGGATTGCGGTGTTAATACAACATTCCATTCTATGCAGCATTCATATCATCATTTAAAACTAAAGATTAACTAAAAGTATCGATAGAATTGAGCAGTGTTGTCAGAGAAATATGGTTAGTAATCATTCTTAAGTAAGTGCAGATGTACACATGAGCATAGGGCATTTAGATGGGTTTTCTTATGGGTGCACAGCAGTATGACTGGGTATTTGGGCAGACGGTCCAAGGTCTCTGTCCAGGTGGGTGTGCAGTTGTGAACACAAGTTGGTTTTTGGATGGCTGTATAGGCACTAACCCCACAGACTGTCCAGACTGGTGTACATTTGTGTATCCATGTGAATCTTCAGGAGGCTTTCCGGGTCGGTGCTAAGGTAGATTTCCAAGAGAATTTCAACTTTGTTTTTGGTTCATGTCCAGTTAAGGTGTATAGGTGGGTTTTGGCTCTAGTCCCTGGTGCTGGTGCTAGAATTGCTGATGGCCTCAGTGTCACTGTTGTCTTCCTCCTGGTCCTCCTCCAGCTCTGCCCTCCTTTCTTCACGGATGTCTTCCAAGATAAGCTGGTATAGGTCCACTAGGCTGCCCTGGCTCAGGCACGTATTCACGGTGGAACCTGAGCTCACGTGGGCCGTGCTTGGATACAGCACACGGGGCTTGTGGTTCCTCATGCGGCTGCGAGGGTGTATGCACTGTGTGCCTGGTACATGGGGTTCTGAGATGGCAGAGGGAAAGATATAATGCTCTTTGATTGAAATATCTCTGTTATATTTGTAATTATACATTTACCCGCAAGCTAAATATTAAATATTAGTGTTGCGTGAAAAAAAATTATTAATGAAATAGACTGTTTTATGAGTTTGTTATTAATGAAATGAATAAATGAATTGTACTGTGTTGCACTCGTCAAGCTCCAGTTATGCAATATGCTGTATTATTGACTTTTTGTAGCACTGTTTTGTGAAGCACTTCATAATACATCTGGCGCACTGATGAAGGTATTACTACTGTGTACTGCTGAGCTTTACAAAGTGTTTTGATTGACAGTAGCTTCAGTGGTCCACGAAGGCTGTTGTATTTTTCTAAATATGTAAGATTTGAATTTGTTCTTCCTTGTGCGGGAATGCGTGTTTGTGGTTTCCTGTGCTGGCGTCAGCAGTATTTGCCTTATTTATGATCCTCAGAGAGAAGCAGAGCAGTCTGCATTTCATAGCAGCAGTAAAGTGCTTTTTGCTAGAGTTGTACTCGGTGTTTTCATGCAGCTCTGACAGACAAAATTTGCCCATTCATTAGACACCTCGAGGCGAGAACATGACATGACATTGTTTTGAAATGAACAAAAAAGAGCCGTGTAAAAAAAGCACATGAGATGTTTAGCGTTACCTTGTCGATTGTAGCAGTCCTCAGCCAGGCAGCTGTGTGGGTTTTGCCTCGGCCCAATATTTCTGCGCTTAGGGGGCAGAATTTTAGTTGGGGTGACCAGTGAATGGCAGGAGTAACAGGGCGATCCCACATTCATCTGTCCAAAACCCCTGGTAGAAAAACAGGATGAAAGAGTGACACAATAAAGACAGAAAGTAGCAGAGGTTATGAAAATATTAGGATTAAGATAGGAATAAACAAAACAATACATTGGCACTGTGAAAAGAGACACATCAGCCTTACTGCATGTGCTCCTACAGCGCTGGCACTTGCAGAAGTAAAAGGAATAATTGCTGCAAAAGAGACACACAGATGAGACAGCTACCTGAACATGCGTGTGCAGTTGGGACAGTGGAACTCTGCAATGCCCCACCTTTTGTCTTCTGGGACAGGGTCATATTTCTTTTTGCATTTCTGACAGCGGGACACCTGTGATGGGAACATGGGCAGTGTGTGAATGCAGCAATATGAACCCTCAACCACACAGATACTGGCTACTGGAACCATATCTGGCTTAATGACTTATGAACCAAATTCCGTGGTGCTTGTAAGGGATGATGAGTGCAGGAGACCGATAATCACAGAGAAGTCATGGTCATAGAAGGGCTTCTATAAGGACCTGCATGTTTGATGTGTGTCTGGAGCTTAGGGTTTGTGTTTATTTAACTTGTTAGTGTGTAGGGAATACTTGTGAAGAGGCTCGCTCAGAAACCTACACTCTTCCTTTGGGGAACGCTGCGCCACCAGTCTATGTCGCAGCGCTCGCAGGCAAACTGGTGCACATCTGAGGGGATCAGGTTGCGTTGTGCGTCATCAAACATGCGCAGGTTTTTCCGTGTGAGGGGCAGCACCCGGAGCCGGTCAACTAGTTCCTGCAGAGAGATGCCTACAGCTCTGCCCAACTACCCTTACTATGACATGGATCTGGGCACATTTTGATCAACCAGAAACTGGCTTTTATTCAGACGTTCACATTCTCCCTTAAAGTGCATACTTACAGTAATGTCTTCATCGTTTCTTGGTCCCCTCCGTGCATCTGCCTGTAAGAGGGAGATCGTGCAAAAAAGGGTTTGCCGATAGGTGTATATAAATCTTTATTTAGAAATATTAATAATTCAGAAGAGTAGCTCAGAAGGTAAAGGTAACAGAAGTTATCTGTTAAGATTGTGAAAAAGGATGTTTTTTTTAATATCCTTGTAATGACTTTCCTTTGTCTTTGACCTCCTTGTTCTCTGTTACTAGGGTATTTATAAGCTAATTCCTCGTGTTGTTAGCTCTTTCCTGCCTGAATAGGCAGATAAGTCCAAACAGGAAAAAAAAACATTTGCAGTTCAACATTTGCAGAACATCATAGAGTGTACATGCACCGCATTACTTCCATTTTGACTAGTATGTGGTACAGCCTGTTGCTCCTAGTCTACAAACCCGTACAGCATGCTACAGCAGATGCGCTAAACACGAGATGTATGAGGCTGCTGCCGGTGTAACACAGCATACTGTTTTACAGTAAACTTTTTTAATAAGTAGAAAGACTACACTCTAAAATAATGATAAAAAGTACAGTGTAGTACAAAAAAAAAGGTAGTGATTCTTACATTTACTTTGACTTTTATTTCATTGCAGACAGTATGAACCCAAGATATTTCATGTTTTGTTTGGTCAACTAACACTTCATTTGTTAATATACATCAATTTGTTAATATACATCCATTCCTGCATTTCAGGCCTGCAACACATTCCAAAAAAGTTGAGACGGTAAAGCATTTACCACTTTGTAATGTTGCTATTCCTTCTGACAACGCTTAAAAGACGGTTTGCATGTATATTAAAAAATTAAATGTTAATTGACCAGACAAACCATGAAATATCTTGGGTTCATACTGTCTGCAATGAAATAAAAGTCAAAGTAAATGTAAGAATCACAGTTTTTTTATTTGCATGTTCCATACTGTCCCAACTTTTTCTGATTTGGGGTTATAAACCAGATAAACCAGTAACATAGTTGTTTATTATCATTGTACATATAATCTTATGGGACCATCGTCGTATATGCTGTCCGTTGCTGACTGACACGTTGTTATGCGGCACATACCTGTATTGTATATTGGCAAAAACAGTGGTCTTAAACTAACTGATTGTACTTCAAGAACTGCATAGCCCACATCTGTGAAAAGCATCTCTTAAATGAGTAAATATAAATGCAAGGGAAGTGAGCCAACAGAAATGAGGGTTTACTCTTGGTTGTCTCTGTCGGGCTTGGGCTGCAGCCGCTTCCTGCTCCTCGGCCTCCAGTCTCTGTACAACGTTCTGAAGGAGGGAAGAGTCAGAGATGAGGGACTCACTAGAATACAAAAACACTTGACAGTCACATGAATTCAGGTATGGCATAAACGCCTGAAGATGCTTAGTATCAGCGCAAACACAGCTGTATGCACAATGATTGTTACACAAACATATCATCTCCTTTCAGAGTTACCCTCGCTGCTTCATCATTCTGCAGAATGTCTCGGTCTTCTTCGTCCAAGTCTGTGTAGCGCAGGTAAATGAGAAAATTAGAGCAAGGAAAAAATGGGAAACTGAGGAAAAAAACTGATTCAAATTCGATTTAATATACAGCCTCTGAAAATGGAGAGCAATGTATATGAATGGCTGTAATTCCTAAATGGTTAATGTAATACTTTTGTTAAACCCCTTACATTAAAGCTGATCATCTACACTTCAATCACATTTTTATTGCTTTGTTTCAAATCCACTGTGGTGGTGCACAGAGGCAAAATACTGAAAACTGTGCCATTCTCCAAATACTTGTGGACCTGACTGAATTTACCTTTAGTTACTTTTTCATTTCATCCATAAGTTCATCTAGGTCTTGAGAATTAGTCTTTCTTAGATTTCTATTTGATTTTTATTAATATAGTTAAAAGTTTCTGCTCTATTCTCATTCATACAGCTGAATATCATATTGTTTCACTGGGGGACTTCTGAGAATTCTCATTACAAGTCTGGCTTGTCTCTACAATGCATGCCTAATACGTAAATACACAGGAGCCACGGTGAGACCGGAAACCATCCTGCACTTGTTAAAGACTCAACACCTTTTCAGGCAATGTATGACAATACAGTTTTCCCCTACCTTACAAAGGTTACATGTTTTTGAAGACAAGGCTCTGTTATATGAATAAATGTACCGTAAATGTTTTGTGATGCTCCAAATTCTGTCCTCCTAAATCTGAAGTACTGCCTCGAGTTGAAGTGGAGGTATTAAATAAAACACGTCATAAATTTGAATTTTCATAACTCAGATGGGTATATGTTGTAGCTATAGACTGTACTAACCACTCAAATCTGCTGCAAACAGTAAAAAATAGAGCTTTATATGCCTTTACCTCTCTCTTTCATTAGAATAATGTCCATGGCAACAACCCGATGGTTATTGCCATAGCGTCGCATAAGTACGGTTGCCTTGTCAACTGGAATCTTCCCATGGAACGTCTCTCTCAGTCGACGTACACTCTTTTCCAGCTGAATGACATAAATATCAAAGTATTCTAAAGAGTACTGAGCAACAATGCACTATACCTGAATTATCAGTATTCACATATGACCATCTCTGGCACATATTTATACACAGAAACTTGTCATGTATATTCCAACATATTATGCTATGTTGACATAAGCGTGAGTGGTCCATACTTTATGCACACACACAGAGGTAGTAACAGTCAACACAACCTGGCACAGTAACTGTGACATTCACTTTACGTAATAAATCTCCACATGTATTACATGCGGATTCTCCCAAAAACGCACATGCTCACACAAACAGAAAAAACTAGACAGACATCTACAAGTACCACAGCACACTAGATAACATGCCAGCCACACTCTCATATTACAGATAACTCTTCAGCTTTTCTCTGTCATGCAATAAATATTATTTCCTTCACACAGGATTACGTCATAGGTAGTAGTATCATAGCAATATGTTTATTTTACTTTTCGGTTTTATTTATTTTGACAGCATTATTTTCAAAAGCAAGCCTGGGCTTCATGGACTCCAGGTCGAGAACCCCTGATACAGATCCTTTTGTAATGCCAGTGACGATACTTTTCAAACTGTTCTGCCAGTATCATAACGGAATTTGTCCAGCCAGCACAAATACTAGATAAAAACAAGTGAGGTTACAGTGATCTGCGTGCGCATCCAGACCAACGTATATGACGCAACTTATTGACTGTTTTCAGGTAGCGGCTAGTGCGACTGAAAGGGCCGGAGTGTGCGTGTTCAAACGGGCAAAGCAAAAGCTGCACTGAATAACAACAGTCTGCGGAGATGTTGGTTGAACGCAGTTTTGTGACACACTGTGGTATCTCTTGTCTCCGGCTGTCACTAGGCGATCGTCTTGACCCTCCCTTAGCACGAATCTTCACAAAGCTCAAGAACTCGCAAAAGCTTCGCACAGAGGGTGCCTTTAAAATGAACCCCGCAGAACCTGCCACCGGGTATTCCTCCTCCTCCTGATGCACTGGCCCACTGCTGCTTTAAAGCCCCGCCGTCAGTCACCTTAAAGCCATCAACGTATTCTGATACGTATTCGTACGCACTTCTGAGTCCGTGCTTGCAGAATTACGTGACGCTGCGGAAGAGAAACTGTTCAGCCTTACCTCGACCTCAGCGCAGAGTCGGTTCATTTTTTGTTTTGTGGATGCTGTTAATTTTTTAGTCAACTTGGGTGAATAATATATATAGTAAGTGTGCGCACGGTGCTGTTCAGTGACGTTTGCTCGGTGAGCGCAACTTCATTGAAGTTTTCGGTTTCCTGCTCAAAGTCCTTTTGCTGTGCGCCGTCGCTTTACTCCTCTTTAACTTTCGATTTAGCGTCAAAACGGATTAGAGTGAAAGAACTCCCCGTGGCCACCTGGCGGCGCCAGAGCATCTTCTACGTTGAGTTATACTTGAGCCATTTTCCCCGAGCCCTTTTCTGTATTTTTTTGGAAAAATAGCATATAGTATACATATATCACAAAAACATACAAATTAGTAAGGATATTAGGTTCTCTGTATATGATTGAAAAATACACTCAATAAAAATAGACTTTGTGTTGATAAAATACATTTATGTATGGCACATACAGTATGTATATAATTCTGCTGCAAAAGTCATAAAGAAATTAAGCGGAGGACACTGATGCTCATTTTTATATCTTGGCTATAAATTACCATGAGGTGTCCACAATTTAGTAATTTCGGGTTGCTAGTGTGTTTATTAATACCTGGAGAAGTCTGTTCTTTTCCTAATGTACGGGACACGGGACATTTATCTAGACACTGGTACCAGCATGGCAGATACACTGTTAAGCAGTTTTTTTTGCTGCTTAACATAACTGATAGTCACCCAAGTTTTTATTGCCAGTACTTCTGGTTAGCCATGGTCTACTGAGTCTGGAAATGTTTCACTTCTCCTTGTGGGAACAGTACAATTATAGTCTGTCTTAGGCCTTTTCAAGTGGAAAACTAACAGATAGAAGAGTTAACAGTATTACGATTACTAGCCGATTAAATATTTCTGTGCATACGGTCCTCCATTTTACTTGCATTTGCTTGAAGTTAATTCTAATACTGTGTGCGTGCGTGCAAATAAAAAATGAGGTAAGTTCTAGTAAATATGCAGATCAAATCTTGTTGCATGTGAGGACACACAAGTCTACAGTTACCTACATTTTATTAGAAGTAATTTATTTTACAACTTGACTGTTGCAAACAGTGAAAAGGTTTCTGTACAATGATTTTAAACTACTTTTAAACAAGTATACGAATTAATAATAACAGTAAAAAAAGATCTAAGTGTTTCTAATAGTACCAGACCAAACTATTGGTCTCATCCTGTTTCACAACAATGCTAATAGGAAGTACATGTTTGTTTTTGTCCTTTTGCTCTTTTTAGTACATACTCATTTTAGAAACGTAAGACATCAGAAACAGATGGACCTGCTCCAGACAAAACATATTTACAAGAGTACATCAGAATTTCTGACATGCACAGTGTAGCAGAACACGGAATGGAAGACACAAAAAGAGCTACTGCATTTGTGTGCCTGTAACAAACTATTGGCAGTTATGGCAGTTCTTCACTTGGCTCCCGTTTATCAAAGCAAACATGCCCAAACACACCACGATCCTGTGGTGCATTGGTAGCTAGGCAGCATCCAACCGGTTACCTCTTGGAGGAACTGTTCTGCCTGGGAACAAATAAACACCCCTTTGGCCACACAGTGTTTTTCCATGACTATCTTAGTCCCACTAGGGGCCATCCTAGAGTCAAACGATGGTATACTGCTGGCTTCTGGCATGGAGGGGATATAGCAGCAGTAGTGTAACCTGTTCATTTTCTGGCCTCCTTGGTAGGGAGCTGCCTTGACTACGTTGCAGTTCTGACAAATCAAGTCATTCTAAGAATATGTGTGGACTCTCTAATCTTTACTAGATGAACAATCTTTTTCAAAACAGTGCCTTTGCAGTACTTTTGGCTTTAACTAGATCTCTTATAACAGGCAGAATCGGTATCATTCTTTTGTTACGATTTACATATGCATGATTGTAACAGATGTCCTCAGCAACAAAAACTCCTCATTACTATCCGGATGAGCTGCAGCTGACTGCCAGGGGTGAGACAGCAATGACTTACAAGAAGGTGGATTAACTACATAGCAGTTTTAGCTCCACCCACTGCATCATATTTAATCTCCCTAGCTGGAAGGTGTGGGATGAGTTACAGATGCACACGTTTGGCTGTCCCATGTGCCATAAAACACCCCAGTAAAGAATGACAGGGCATAGCTGTTCCACACCTGTTGCCAGGTCCGTATCAACCAGTGTTGTCACGAAAGGGTGGAGAGGAGTCTTCTGTGGTCATTCACTGTAACACTGAGAGAGAATGATGATATTTCAGGATGTAAACTGTTAGCAAATATTGCGGTAGTCTTTCAAAGGATGAGTTGGGATGTTTTGCTGAAAAAAAGGAGTGGGATTAGGCAGCTAACAGACCCAGAGCAGAGGGTCATGGTTTCAACATTGGATTAGTTGGGACAGTGCTGTGGCTATTGTCCAGCTACATTTTCACTACAGCACAACACAAAGGATCTGGAAATTGCTTTGTTGGAATGTCCATCTGAAGTGTGACAGTGACAGGCATCACTCAAGAGTGGCAGAAAGTAGCAGCTGATAAACATAGCTTAGTCCATCAAACAAATACAAACAAAAAAAAGTCAAATAAAAACTGCTAAAAGGGCAGTGAAAGGCAGAATTAGAGCTGGCAAATATTTCAGGTTTTTTGTACAAAAAAAATCCCTCAGCCAGTGCATCAAATTCCAAGACAATGCAGCACAAGAGGCCTAGTCCGTTTGTCAGGTTCAAGCCTCCAGAAGTTGACAGATGAAGGAGGTTCCACACAAAATGTCCATTGGGAAGATTTTTAACCTTGTTGGTCTGTCCTAATGACAAGAAATTAATAGTAATATTACTGACCTGTTTGACTGCCCAGCTACCAGAATCATAAGGCAGTGTTGGAAACCCAGTTACTCTTACCCAATTTAGCAGAACCCAGGAAGCGCTTCAGAAAAATGCCCCTCTACATTCGGAAAGCAGTAATACCTATATGGAATGTGTTTGAATTAAAAAATCATGCATTGATCAGTAAAAAAATACTAAAGTTGGCCATTTTAACAAGGTCTACTTATTTTATCATTCTAAATATTTTCTTGCTTATTCAACCTAAATAAATAAAAAAATAACAGAATCGGAGAAAATAGTTTTAATTTAAACAGGGCAGCTATACTCCTTGTGTAGTCTATACCGATCATGATAGACTGTATGGTGAATTTGCCGATTAACCCACATACTGGTGCCCTTTTATGAACTCGGAATTGGGGAAGTCTGGAACAGTTTGCTGCCAGCGTGTGTTGCGTAGGGTGTGCAACATGGATTTTTTATGGATAGAAAGTTTTATGTAAGAAACAGTACAAACCTGCAGGGTAATGAGAGAAACAATATAAAAAGAATAAATAAAAAAGAGGAGTTTCCCTCAATAGTTTTGCTTTTCTCTTTATCTACTTTTTAAAAGTGTGTTAGTGTCAGGAGCACTTCCCCCTGTCTTTGAAATTAAAGACTTAAGTTTTCTTCATATTCATATTATTATAAAAGTCCATTTTTTGACAGAATAAGTCTTACTTCATTAAATTGTCTTCTCTTTTTAAGACAACAAACATTTCCCTTGTTTTACCTCCTGTTTGCTTGCAAAGAAAACAAGCCAACAGTCTATTAATTATATAAAGTCAATCCAAATCCAATCAAAATCTTGGAAAGGGGGTGACGAATAAAACAAAATGACCGTTCCCAAAGGGAGTTGTCATTTCTTTTCTCAAAAGAGTCCATCCGGGTTAGCTGCGAAGGAGTCTTCATGCAAACACCTGCATCTTGTTGTTGGACTCTGGCACATGGGATATCTGGGTCTGGGCAGAGCCAGCCACAGCTGGGCTGGGGGTGGAGTCTGACCAGTCAGACACACAGTGCGGAGAGGGGCTGGACCATGCTTCAGGTGACTCAGGAGAGGGGGTCAGATAGGGGTGCTCACTAGGTAGGTGGAGATAATGCTTGGGTGTGGCATCAAGGCCAGAGCTGTAGCTATGTTGGGAAGGCGGGGTAGGGTAGTCCTCCAGACCTGCACCAGAACTTGGGGGCTGCTGAGGAGGTGGAGCCTGAGACTGCTGGGAGGACTGGGCTTGAGCTTGGTCAGACTGTGAAGGCGGGGCCTGGACCTGGGGAGGCTGTTGCTTGAAGAAGGGTGGTGGCACAGGCTGAGAGGGTTGAGCGGTGGGTGGGGTTGAGGTGCCCATACAGGCCATACTCTGTTGACTGGCCATAGCGTGCTGCTCAGCAATGGAGGGTAGCTTGACAGGACTCAAGGACTGTGGTGTTGACACAGGCGTGGGCTGCAGCAAGGGCTGCTGGGAACCATGGAACATGCGTTGTTGCTGGAGAAGGAGACTGTGCTGCTGTTGCTGCTGTTGTTGCTGTTGCTGCTGCTGCAGTGTGGGGCCCTGTGAGGCCACGCTCGCCTGGGTGCTGATGTTGGGGTGTGGAAGGCTGACAATCTGCTGGCCGCACTGGGTTGCGGCAGGCATGCGGGCATGCCAATCAAAAGGCACGCTCACAGGACTAACCATGCCCAGGTTAAGCCCCAGCTGGCTGGTGTTCAGCAAATACCCTGATGAGCCTTGGGCCACCGGTGGCATGGGCACACGGCCCATGGAGAGGGCACCGTCTCCAAGGTCGCCCATCTGGGCCATTGGTACGGCAAAGGGGCCACCTGTTTCTAACATGCCATGCACCATGGGTGTGGTGGGCATTGACACAGAGGGGTGAAAGAGGCCAGGAGAGGACATGGCAGCTGGGGAGGCTGGATTGGTGACATAACCACCATTGCTGGCACCTCCACGAGGCGAGTCCAATGAGTCGACCGGGGATAGGGTCACTGAGCTCTCTAGCAGTGAGCTCTGCATGTCCAGGGTCAGCTTCCTGTTACGTGATTTCGCCGACTCCTTCAGCCCACTTTGTGGCCCACCTAGCCCAGGCCCTTTGGCTCCAGGTGGACGGCGGCCCTTCTTACCCTGGGGTGTCTGCTTGAGGTTGGGGGCAAAGGCCCCAGGGGGGCACATGAGTGGTGAGAGGGTATGCTGGCCCTGGGGGCTGCGCACCGTGTTGTACTCATCCAGCAGCTGCACGATGTCATGGTGCATGCGCTCCTGGGCAATGTCCCGGGGCAGGCGGTCCATATGGTCTGTGATTTCACGGTTGGCAAAGTGAGCCAGCAGGATCCGTACTGCTTCGCAGCTGCCCTCACGTGCAGCCAAGAAGAGGGGGGTCTCCTCCTGAGAGAGAATATTGAAGAGGGAGGAATAAAGAGAGTGCAGAGAGGAGTTATTGAGGGGGAAAAAAAACAAGGAAACACTGGAAATTCATTGTCACAGTCTTGTATACTAGTATTTTGGCAAACTCCCTGTTCCTTTGTAACTAAGCATGGGAGAATAATGATAAGAGCTGAGTTTAAAGAAAAACAAGGGTGAAGATAAGTTTTCCGTGTACCTTGAGGTCCTGCATGTCCTTGTTGGCTCCATTCTTCAGCAGGGCAACAGTTGCTTCCACGTTATTGACCGCAGCTGCCCAGTGCAATGCTGATTTACCTGCC
Organism: Heterotis niloticus; assembly: GCA_018136845.1. Taxonomy (NCBI): domain Eukaryota; kingdom Metazoa; phylum Chordata; class Actinopteri; order Osteoglossiformes; family Osteoglossidae; genus Heterotis; species Heterotis niloticus. The sequence continues at coordinate 28,147,607 of CM030897.1, forward strand.
ACACAAGTCCAAGAGAGAGAGACAGAGGTTGACTTTGAAGGACCTAAATGATGATTAACCAACTTTCTGACATCAGTACGTATGCTCGTAAGTCAACAAGCATATGTTCTCACCAAGTTCATCCACAGCATTGACGTCAGCGTGACAGGCAATTAGCTCTTCTACCATTCCTTCCACTGCCAACCGTGCTGCCAGGATGAGTGCTGTGGATCCGTCGTACATCCTCGAGTCCAGATCTGTTGCTCGATTCCGAATGAGAATCTATACACAGGAGGAATCTCCTCTTTAATTTTATACACATCAGTGTTGTGCAAAAAAACTGAAGAGATAATGTTGTGCCCTGATTCTCTATAGTGTAAGGCTCCATGTAGCTTTGTGTGTAGCAACTGTTATGTATGGTTTTCATATATGCATGTGCATACCTGGAAGACACCCTGCGCGTCAGCAGCCACAGCAGCATGCAGCGGCGTGCGGCCTGTGTTGTCCTGCGCGTTAGCATCTGCTCCTGCATCCAACAACCTCTTGGCAGCATCAGCACGGGCATAACGGGCTGCCAGATGCAGTGCAGTCTCGCCAGTGCGGTCTGTCTGTGCTGCCAGCGAAGCACCCTGATAGATGAGGTCCGAGATAATGTTGGCCGACGACTCCTCCGAGTCCTCGTCCTCTGCTACATCTGACTCCAGGCCACCACCACAGAAGGACGCCAGCATCAGTGGGGTGAAGCCATCTGCAGAGGAATGAGCCGTTGGCAAATCAAAAACTGCTTTTGCCCCGCATAAGAAAAACAGAATCAAATTACTTACAATGAGAAATACAAACAGACAAAGCTGTCCTGAGTCCAGTAGACTACAGTGTTGTGACTCAACTGAAAACACAGTTCTTGCAGCCAACAGTGGACACACGCACCTGGGCCCCTCACATTGACGTCCATGCAGTCACTGTCAAACTCCCCTTGGGGGGGTGTGAGTGCCATAGAGGGGGGCATGCGAATATCTGCAGCTGCCAGGTGATGCTGAGTCCACCGCCGCGAGTCAACAGCATCCTCACTATCAGACATGACACTGGGCTCTTCAACCTTGGAGAGTGAAAATACACAAAAGGTTAGCATGAGACAGCAATGCACTTGCAACTTGCTCGGAATACATCTGAGATGCATGCACTGCATATGGCCTGCATGCATGACAGGGTGAACTTACTTTCAGTCTTTTGGCCTCGGGGCAGTCTGTGTCAAGCCACTGGTCACTGTGATCTCCCAGAAGAGACTCCTCTACGGTCTTTGAGATGTGTCTATAGCCAAAAACAGTTTTAACAACCTGCTCCAGCAGATACAAGTGTGTTTTTGAAGGAACTCATTTAATAAACTTGTGGAGTCCACTTACTTCATGCCCAAAGCGTCCTGGCCTACGGGCTCCCTGCGGCTTTTGTTGATGCTGGTGTCCTTTTTGAGCAAGAACCCTTCAGGGAACCACAAGGTGCTGTGCTCACGCTTGCGCCTTGCGATTAACATGCCCAGCACCAGGATTACCAGTAGGAAGAGCACTGCCACACCTACGAGCAGCAGTTTGATCGGGTCTGTTGTTTTAGGAGGCACCTTTTCACCTGCAAGAGAAAGACTGACTGAGAGATGGGCCATACATAAAATACATAACCAGCCCCACCTCCTGCTTTTTAAAATCTTCCTGGTACATTTTTCATAGCTCAGCTTAAGGATGCATGTGTGCTATAGACTTTGGGCAGATAATCAACAATATACTCCATGCACTCTCAGCTAATACTCACTGCTAACTTGTTTGATAGGATATGGGAGAGGAAGCATCTCCACAGCAGACAAGGCTCCCAGATACTCTGCGGCACTATCTGCTGTAGGGAAGCACCCATTGGACCCCTGAGCACACAGCCTGTTGTCAATTTCCAAATATACAATGGATCTGCAGAAGAACAAAAAGAAGCTCAATGCACAATATCCCAAAACTACCAGAAGAGAACCAGAATCCAGTATCAAGGGTCACATACTCACCCAGTGACCTCCTGCTGAGAACCGAGCTCACGCTTGAGACGTGCGTCATTACGCGGATAAGGATGAATCATGACCTTTCCGTTGTGGTCTAGTCGGAAGCGCACGGTGGTGCGCAGGATGGCACTCAGCCTCTGTAGGAAAGCTGTCCCAGTCCGGAGAAGGTCTTCAGGAGGCATGAGCACCACAATTACCAGTACACCATCCGCCAGGTCCTCAGGAACATTGTCCGCACAGTCCAGGCCATCCCAGCCACACTCCTCTGTGTTGCAACCTTGGTCACAGCGTCCATCTCCATAATGATCAATACAGTAAGCCTCGTAGATTGGGCTGTAGGGAGAAGAGGGGTGATCAGTAGAATGCATATACAGTATGTCATTGAAAAGGCAGAGATGAAGAAGAGTAAGACAAGTTCTTACTTGCATGTCCTCACTCTGCTGTTGCAGTCAAAGTTGTCGTAGAGGCAGTCTGCATGGTTGCAGGCCTCGTCACACTGGCTGTTGTTGAAGACGCGCCAACACTGGTGATCGCTGCATTTAGCCCAGGGGTTCACAGCCAGCGAACAGTCTCCCCCATCCCACTCGCAGAGGAACGTGTTGCACTCCTTGTTGCAAAAACCATCCCTGGCTTTGCCATGGCAGTCAGCAAGGGGACACACTGGCTTTGGTTCTGTGCCCAGCTGCACGGAGCCACTGAGCTCGCAGCGCTTGCCTGCCCGTCCGCTGGGGCACTGGCATCGGAAAAAGGGGAAGTTGGAGTCCTCCAGGCAGATGCCGCCATTCCTGCAAGGCTGGGAGGCACAGCCATCGGGGCTGCGCTGTTGGCAATCGGGTCCGGTAAAGCCTGGGAGGCAAGTGCAGCGTGGGCCACGCATGGTTGGCACACAGCTACCCCCGTTGTAGCAGGACAGCTCACGGCATAACAGCAAACTGCGTTCGCAACTGGCTCCAGTGTAGCCCTGACCAAAGAAAATGACAGGATCCTCAGGGGAAAAGCAATGGGCTGAAGATGTATGTGGAATATTACAGGTTGAAATCCTGCTGGTTGTGCAGGAGAGGTGCTGCCAAGGTGAAAGGGTAAAACTACTCACAGGCTGACAGGTGCAGGTGTACCCCAGAGGAGTGCTTGGTGAGGGGGAGCAGGCACCTCCATTCTGACATGGTTGGGACTCGCACACACTGAATCTACTCTGGCACTTTCGACCTACAGGCAAAAGTGTGACAGGTGTCCGCTGAGCACAGGACTACACCGGAGTCCCACGCACGCACGCACACAGACACATACAGTAACATACACACTAACCTGTGAAACCAGGCTTGCAGACACACTGGTAATCGTTGGGAAGCTGGATGCAGTCCAAACTGTTGGAAGGACTGCAGGGGTTTGGTCGGCACTCATTGATGTCCCCCTCACAGCGCTCACCTGTGAACCCTGGGGGGCAGTTGCAACGATACCCTCCAACCTGGTCCACACAGGTCCCATTGTTAAGGCACTTGGGCACTCCTCGCGATCTCTGTGAGGAACTACAGTCATCCTCATTTATCTCACAAAGGACGCCTAAAAAAGGACATATGAAAATGGTTAATTGTTGTATTTTTTGTTTTAAATTAAGAAAAATGTTCAGGTGTGCTGGGAGACATACCCAGAGTCCCAGGTGGGCACGAGCAGATGTAGCGTCCCACAAGGTCAATGCAAGTTCCTCCATTCTGGCATGGATGTGACTGGCACTCATTGATTTCAACCTCACAGTCCATTCCCTGGTAGCCTGGCATACACTGGAGGAGAGGGCCCTTGAGTTATTGCTCAGTATTTCTGTAGTCCTAAGGTTTTCTTATTTATCTTTTTGCTATTATTGTGATATCAACCTACGGACTACTTTAATGAAACCATAACTCCTTTCTCCTCCTCACCTCACAGGTGTATCCTCCCACATAGGCCCGACAGGTAGCACCATTGCGACATGGCTTGTCCTCACACTGGTCTACCTGGCTCTCGCAGTAGCTACCGGTATAGTCTGTGGGGCATTTGCAGTAGTGTGTATTTCCTGCGTTGACGCAGTGACCGCCATGCCGACACAACTGATCAATCCTGAGACCTGTCCCCAAGAGAGGAGAACATTAACAATGAGCGCACATGAGTAGGAAAAGTTCAGTCAGTGGGTATAAATGGGTTAGGTTGTTCATTGGCACACATACCTCTCTGCACTGCAGCCACCTCGCAGGACACACCTGGGATGTCACAATACCTTCCTGACCATCCGCCCATACAGTCGCAGGTAAAGGATGCGTCCTGCTGTCGGCAGCGGCCCCCATTCTTGCAGGGATTGGATAGCCGGCACCAGTCTACTGCCACCTGGGAGGAGAGACCGATCATTGCACTCAGACATGTAGAATGAATAATATGCTACTGTCAAAGGTACTTTAAACTAAGCTATGGCAGTGTATGCAAACCTGGCAGCGGTTGCCTGTGTAACCCTTGGGACAGGTACAGTGGAAGGACTCCAGGCCATCTTGACACATGCCTCCATTGAGACAGGGCCGAGTGTCACACTCATTGACCTCGTACTGGCAGTTGGACCCAGTAAAACCAGAGCGACAGGTGCAGGAGTAGCCATTGACCTTGTCAAAACACGTGCCCCCGTTGAAACAGGAGCTGCAGGCATTGAGAGAGAGACATGGTTTTTTTAAACTGCATTATTCACCTTGCAGGACAGCACTGATAATGCTAGACTGTAGTAGATAGACCCTGTAGTGAACTTTTACATCTGTAATCACCCACTCACCTCTCTGTACAGTCAGGGATATTTCTCTCGCAGTGGATGCCAGTGAAACCAGGTTTACAGGTACAGGTGTAGCTGTTGACATAGTCTGTGCAAGAGCCTCCATTCAGACAGGGTGAGCTCTGACACTCGTCTACCTCAACAGTGCAACGTGGCCCAGTGAAGCCTGGCAGGCAGCTGCAACTGAACGAATTGATGCCATCTGTGCAGGAGCCCCCACGTAAACATGGGTCTGGAGCAGAAGAGGAAAGGGGACATTTGATGACCATGGAAAAGCAACAAGTACAAGTCAGGTAAGCAGTTGGAGGGTTAACTGGCACTTGAAAGGGTATGGCATTATGCACTTACTCGGAAGGCAATCGTTTATGTCAATCTCACAGTTGACTCCGGAGAACCCTGGCCGGCACGTACAGATGTAGCCCCCGAGAGTGTTGGTGCAGGTGCCGCGGTTCTTACAGGGGTTAGCAGTGCATTCGTTAATGTCGATGTTACATTGGTGACCTGTAGAGGGAGACAGAGGGCAGTACAATGATGTGTCTGTCATGGCAATAATGCAGCCTGATTAGAACTTCAGTTTTAAGTAGATTTTCTGAGATTTTCAAGTCAAGTCAAGGTTTATTTGAAAAGTTTTTGTTTCCGGCCATCCTCAGTAATATAAATATGTACATAAATATGTAAATGTATAAATAAGGTACAAGAAAGTTAAATAAATACTTGAATTAAGGAGAGGAAAATAAATAAATAAATAAATAATAAGGAGAGTAAATAAATAAGAATAGGGTATGAAAATATACATGAGGGAGGGGGGGAGGCAGCAGCCATACCAACACACAGCAACACACCACCAGTAGTTTTATACAATGGGGGGGGGCTGGCATGTTCCCACTGTCCGAGGCAGGGGTCAGTGGTTTAGCAGTCTTACGGCGTGGGGGAAAAAACTGTCCCGGAACCTTTTAGTCCTTGTCCGAACACTTCTAAAGCGTTTTCCGGATGGGAGCAAGGAGAATAAGGTGATATTCTGATGCTGTGATTATATATTTATAGATTGTATGAATTTGTAGATGCACATGTGTACCCACACACACACACACACACACATACACAGAAACAGAGACACAATAGTGGTCACCTTGCCATCCAGGCTGGCAGCTGCACTGGAAGCCGAGGTAGTCAGGTGTGTGGCTGCAGATGCCCTGGTTCTCACAGGGGTTGGGTGTGCAGGGGGTCAGCACGTCCGTGCAGGTGGGACCACTGTAGGGCAGCTCACACAGGCAGGTGAAGCTGGCTACTCCATCCACACAGGTGCCATGGTTTAGGCATGGGTTGGATGCACACTCGTTTATATTGATTTGGCACAGTGGGCCTGGCAATACAAAGCAATAATTAGGCAAAAGACAGTAATGTGTTTGCTAATTGCTTCCATTAGGGGGCAGTGTGTATTTCTACTTGTAGACACTAGTGGAACACAGGAAACAAAAAAAAAAAATTCATCTTGGGTAAAAATTCAAGATATGTGTAGAAAACATTAACCACACGAAAGACTTAATGATAAAACATAATTCCAGCAGAATAGTTACAGACAGGTTGTGTTCCAGGAGCTGGTACTAAGGGGTCTCACCTCGAAATCCCAGCTGGCACTTGCACATGAAGCCATTGAGTTGGTCAATGCAAGTGCCCCCATACTGACATGGGCTGGACTGGCAGTCATTGCGATCCACATCACAGTTTATTCCCACCCATCCAGGCTCACAATCACATTTGTACCTGTTGAACATTTGGGGGGGGTCGGGTCAGTTCAGGGTATGGTAGAATGAGACGGCAGTAAGAAAAAATTCAGAGGAGAAAGGACACCACTGTATATGGGTTTGAGCCCTGTGGGCTGTGCTTTACACAGCAACCTACCCATTCAGGTCATCCCGGCAGGTGCCATGAACACAAGGGCTGCTACTACACTCGTCCACCTCAGAGTAGCACAGTGGGTCATGGAAACCCTCTGGACACTGGCAGTGGAAGCCGTTCTCCTCATCTACACACGTCCCCCCATTCCGACATGGGTTTGAGGCACACTCATCTATCTCCACTCTGCACAGGGGACCTGAAGGGGGCAGCACAGCATGGTGAGTAAACTGGAGTGTCCCTTTTATTCTGTGTGGTCCGTTTGCTACCAGAGTAGACAGATTTTATGCTATTCAGACATGGTACGTGACACCTTAAATGTTTATTAGGTAAAACGCAGAGGAAAATCTATGCAGTGTACCTTAAGTGCATTAGTGTGTTTTTAAAAACAGTGTTCTACGTGCCTGGGAATGGGTGGATACCAGCCTGATTTGGGTTTCAGTTTCCAGTAATAGGAACATCCTGCAGTGTGAAATGTCCCTGGAATGTTTATAGATGCTACTCACCTGTGAAACCTGGTTTGCAGACACAGTCATAGCGGTTGATACCATCCTTGCATATTCCATAGTCACAGGGGTTGCTGGCGCAGTCATCAAAGTTGATCTCACAGTTGATGCCTGTGGAAAAGTCTAATTAGATCCAAAGTCAAACCATCAAAAGGACCAGAGCAATAGTCAGCCTGGGGATGCCGTACTGAAATGTGGAGTCTCTGGGGCAGTTGAGGTTGATAGAAGCTTACCAGATGTCCCGTGTCGACACTGGCAAATGTATTTGTTGACCAAGTCCACACATTTGCCCCCATTCTGGCAAGGGTTGCTGTGGCACTCATTAAGCTGGTTTTCGCAGCGGTAGCCTGTATACCCTGGATCGCAGTTACACGTGTAGCTGGCAATGCCATCTATACAGGTGCCATGGTGACAAGGATCTGGCTGACAGTTATCAATGTTACTCTCACACAGTGTGCCTTCGAACCCTGGGCACAAATGAAAAGAGAGATGGTGGGGGCAGAGGTTTAGTAACTGAGTGAAGCATGCAAAAAACACCAGAAATATTGTAATATCATGTGTCAGCTTTACAGGGGCGGACCTATTGTTGTGTACATTTTGCTTTTTAGACGGATTTCTAAAAACTGCAAGGTATTCACCAGCACATATCAGTGACGTTGCTCACATCCCATCACAGCCTTATTTCTTTTATCTTTTTTATTTAAAAAAAAAACTAGTTTAGTAATTGAGTTCCTCATTTTCCACAGTCCCTTTGTCTTCTGCCTTCACGCAGAGACAGGGTCCAGGCCTCACAGGCCTCAGACCGACGAGTTTCCATGGCTACACTATGACTACCACAGATGCATAAAGCTGGGCGGGACCTCTGGCCTTCAGGGGCGGGGCCCTGTGATACAGGCGGACCCTGCTAGAGGCCTCCACTTTAATGGAGACTCACAGCCTTGCCTTTGTTACCGTTCCTGTGCGGGTACAATGCACTGCAGCCAGACCCCTCCAACGGTCGTCCTTGGCAGAGGGGAACTGGGCTGTACGGAATACTAAACAGTCTACAGGGGTGGTTAGGCAGATGCCCCCCCCCCTTGTGAAGACAGGCCAGTGGCCCCCCGTTTCACACTCAGCACCCTTCCTCCATCTCTCACACACACACACACACACACACACACACACACATACACTAAGGCACTGAAACGTTTTCTGTGAAGCAAAGACATCGTACTACTGAAAGATGCTTAAGATGGAAAATTGTGGACCATGTTCACATCCAGACCATTCCGGACCACCAGAGGTTATCCTAACCTTTCTTTGAACAGTGATGAGTTTTTATTATTTAATTGTGCAGCCTGACAGGGTGACTGTATATAAACTTGCAAGGACAACCCATATTTCAATCAACTTCTCTTTTTTGATCTCTCAAGTGACTTTTTAACTGTCAATGATCAGTGAGAGTACCTTTCTTTAACAACCTTTTCATTTAGTATGATATATACACATGTCTCGCTGGTCCCTGACTCTCCAGAAGTAGGGTTTTATACCCATCATGATGGTGAATAAGAGCTATATGGATGTGTATTGTGGAGAACAGAGGAACAGATGTCAGAATGATGACCTATGAAACCTCTCAGTGTAACCGCATCACTATAGTGACCCTGTAAGATGTCAGGGTCTTTGAGGTGGAGCTAGATGGGATGGGTGTGGATTATTTGTCAGTCTCCTCCCCCACCTTTACATGAATGGTTGTTTTTAGAAGATAGATTTACAGAAAATCTGGTATGACCCCCAGATCACACTGTTTATGTTACATCAGTAGCTGCGTAATACAATTTGCAACAGGTGTGTGCAAAATATAATGGTGCCCTGTTAGGAGCAGCGCTAGCAGAATGAATTTCAGAGAAGGGGCTGCATACTTCAGTAGCGACAGGAAACAGATGCAGGATCCTACCTTCAGCACAACGGCACTCGTAACCATTTGGCCGGTCAAAGCACTTGGCTCCATTCTTACACGGTGTGCTGGCACACTCATCGATATCAATCTGACACATCACACCAGTGAAACCTGTAATATAAATGCACATATTTATTGGTTATAGAAAGGCAAACATTCAGATTTTTACATCGCTATTGTATCAGGCTGTATGCAGAACATTGTGCAATTTGAATGTTGGTGCAGATCTGTGCTCTGGAATGTCTGAGGTTCTAGAATATGATTGCTGGATAAAAGTATTAGGCTAAATTAATGTCTCTGTTGACATTTGTGTAGGGGGAGGTGCAGGGGGTTGACGGCAGGACAGGATGATTGTTTATTCTGTCTCTTGGGGCAACCCCAACCCTGCACTGGTTCTACAGGATCAATAGCTAGATGGGGGGCAAGGAGAGGGGGGCGCGGGTGCTGTCTGCCCCAGATGTAAATTGCGGAGCTGGAAAAGAATCTCATTAGCCGGACTGCTGTTCCTCTGCACTTTGGTAGGGGTGGGGGGTGGGGGGGTCAATGGTGGACTATCGTTTCTTCTGAGCTGTGGCTGAGATGGGGGTGTGGGGGGTGCAAGCAAGTAGAACATAATAGTGTCTTTGTTAAGGCACGCAGATAGACGGCCTCCTGGGCCTGTCTGTTATGCACTAGTTGTTCTAGTACCCCCAAGATCGGACTTGATCTCAGCTAGGGAGAGGAGACCGCTGGCTGTCATCCCATAGGTTGTATCTGCTGGTGGTCTTAGGAAAAAAACAGGGACCTTACCTGGCTGGCAGGTGCAAGTGAAGGCATTGACCATGTCTCTGCATATGCCATCATTCACACAGGGGTTGCTCTCACACTCGTCCACGTCCACTTCACAGTACGTACCCATGTAGCCTGGGAAACACAGCCAAGCATGAGAGATAATTAAGTTTAATTTAAAAATAACTTCATAACCCAATACCCTTTATACTCCCTTTATACTATGAAGTGAAATAACATGGCACGAGTTTACAAGCACACTTGTCCCTATAAAGTCAAGTACTCATAGGGCCACAGCCGTTTAGAAGCTGTGCTTCTGAACAGAATGATATCGGTTCCATTTACTGGAACAGTGTTTTAAGTCCTTTGCAGTGATACTTTATTATGTGAAATTATTAAGTAAATGCAGAAACTTTGCACACAGATAAATACATAAAATGATAAATGTTATTTGAGCTGAAATGCAAAGGTACAATATAAACTCCTGGTCTTGAGAAAAGAACAGCTAAGATGAGCGATTGACACATTTACCCTACAACTCAGAGAGAGAAGAGCCCTTTTGTCCCAGGATCCATTCCCACACTCATTAGCATTCACAACATGCCAGCATCCCCCCACACCCCCAACCCATCCGTCTCGCTCCTGTCTCTCCCCAGAGACCCTGTGCCTGTTCACTGGCTAGGCAGTGCTTGCCCCACACACAGGCCATGCATGGGCCATATGTAGTTAACAGCCTTCTTGCTACTTAGGTCTGCTAAAGTGCTTAAAATCAAATATGTAAGTACTTCAGTTTTCACTTTTAGTTTGTGGGTCAAAAACTGATGGCCTAATAACTGACTTATTTTAAGAAAGCTGCAAAGAATTGCCATACAGTGGATTGTGAGATAAATGAGGGAGAAGCCCCAAGAACATGGAAAATCTGTTTCATTCTTGGCCTCTTCAGTAGCTCAAGATCAAGGTTAAATGATGTGTGGCTTATGGTTAGTGTAAAGGACTACCTGGCATGCAGATGCAGGTGAACTCTCCAATGCGGTCCAGGCATGTGGCATCATTTTGGCATGGCATGGACAGACACTCATTGATGTCTATCTCACAGCGTGGTCCAGTGTAGCCCCGCCCACACTGGCACAAGAAAGAACCCTCTGTGTTGACACACTTGCCGAAATGTTCACAAGGATTAGCACCTGAGGAATGAGAGTGGAGGGTGGTCAGGAAACCCTTGGAGACACACACACACACACACACACACACACACACACACACACACACACACACACCATGGAAATATGCCTCACATACCAATGGAACATTCATCCATGTCCTGGTTGCAGGCTCCACCCACAAAGCCAGCAGGACAGGTACAGATGGCACGCCCATTCAAGGGGTTGGTGTCGCAAACAGCACCCTCATTGCAGGGGTTGCTCACACATGCGTCATCTAGATGGCAAAGCAGACCTACAGAGAAAAAGTACACCAGGTGAGGTTATTCCTGTCTGAACATCCCTGGAGGCTCTTGCAGTGGCTATGAAATTTGTTCTTGTCCATGTGGTATTGGTGGACTTGTCACTTTGTCTGAGAAAAACAGGTCACCTGTCTTGCCCACAGGACACTCGCAGAAGAAAGATGCAACACGGTCGTGGCAGGTAGCTCCATTAAAGCAAACGGCGGTAGCACAGTCATCGATATTTTCGCTGCAGTCATCACCGGTCCAGCCATTCACACACACGCAGGTATGGCCACCAATGGTGTTGAAGCAAGTTCCTCCATTGTGGCAGGCATTGGGTTGCATGAGGCATTCATTGACGTCCTCTGCACAGTACTGACCTGTCGACACACACAGTACCCAGTGTACAGTACAGTACAGTCCAGACAAACCAGTGACCAGTATGATCAAGCAAGCAACTAAATGCTAATGACGCACGCTATACCTGTCCACTCCGGAAGACATTGGCAGTTGTAGGTGTTGACTCCATCGACACAGATCCCTCCATTCATGCACTTGTGCCCTGGACAGTCGTCCACATTCACCTCACAGTTCTGTCCCACAAATCCTAAGAAGCATTGTTGAGGGAGAAGAGGTAGTGGTGTGTGAAATGAGGGAAGGGCAAAATTTAGAAGGATGGAGCAGAGGAAGTAGTGGCATGAAGAAGGAAAAAGATGCATTAGACACTGTGGAAGAAGATCCAATTCATCATCCACCTTTCTTTACATTTCCTGTTACAGTACATTCTCTACAAGATACATAATTGTGGATTTCAGAAAGTGTTTAAGTGTTTGAAAGGTTTTCCCACAGTGAGACTGACAGGCTTGACAAATACACTGAGCTAAAGGCCCAACTCAAGTGCTCCCTATGGCGTCTGCTTGTTTAAAAATCATTTTGCAGCTTCAATGACTTCCTCTCCGGTGAGATACATTTCCTGCCCGCTCTCAAGAGAAAGGTTGGAGGTCCCATAAAATAAACTCCTACTGTTTACATAGGCACAGCCCCCTTTACACCCTCTCTACATTGTAGGGCTATTAATAGCAGACAGGAAGTAAAAATGGGATGGGAAGTTCTACCACACCAACACCAGCAAGATTACAGCTGTTTACTGGGAGTCTGCATGAGTGTTTGTAGCCGAACGAGATGCGTATGTCTGTGCGTGTTTCTCAACATGTAAAGTAAGCATGCATCTGTACCTGGCAGGCAGGTGCACTCATAGCTGCGCTCGCCAGTCTGGCGGCAGGTACCCCCATTGAGGCACTGGGATGGGGCACAGGGTAGAGAGGACACCTCGCAGGAGCGTCCGCTATAACCGACCGGACACTGGCAGCGGTATGAGCCGACTGTGTTCACGCACCCCCCCCCATGCAGGCATTGGCCTGGCTTCTGGCATTCATCAATGTCGATACGACAGTTCTTGCCATGGAAGCCTGGTGGGCAGGAGCAGTTGTAGCGGCTGTTCCAGTTGACACACCGAGCACCATTGGCACAAGGGCTGGTTGCACAGGCATCAATCAGGGAGCAGTCTTGGCCTGTGAATCGCAGGATTTCAAATAAATTCACCTACTATTAAATGCAAAACATTAATCTTTGGGTCAGCAGTTATATTTTCAAGCATGCAGACGGTGGCTCCTGAGTACCTCGAAAGCCTCGCTGGCAGACACAGGTGTGTTGTGGGCGACTGTTGACCACCTGGCTCTTGCAGGCAGCCCCGTTCAGACAGGGTGAGGTGTGACACGGGTCCTGATATTGACACAGTGATCCAATGAAACCGGGTCGGCACCTAAGGAGACATAACAAGTTCAGTGGAGACAGCAGGTTGGAATGAGCTTCAGTTCGAATTCAAGCACCCTGCTCTCAATTTACAGCAGTGTCAATACACTCCCTACTCAAACTATGGATCAAATGCGGACAGTGTTCTCCAGGGAGGATTGGGTGGTTGCGTTACTGGTGTGGTGAGTAGTTACTGGGAATTACAACACTGGTTAATTCGTTTTGGCCCCGGTGTGGATTTTGAGATCAAGTGCAAAGCCACATCAAGCTTCTGCCTTCAGAACACCAGCAGCAAGAAGACAGCACACTTCTGCCACGCTCATCTTCATGTTAAACAGCTGTTGAGTACCACCCCCACTTGTCCCTCCCCGAAACAGACTTTTTCTTCCCCCAGCTGGAAGGACTCAGTCCCACTTGACGCCAGCCCACATTCCTCTCTCATTACTCCTTCCCCTATCCATTAGCTCTCGTCCTTTGCGTGTGTGGCCAGGATGAACTCTTTTTCTCAGTTTAAAAAACACAAGAAGACTGCCCTTCCTTGGGCAGTTCAAACTACTCTGTTTGAAGCATCAAGATGGCAGTTTTAACCCATGACAGAGCAGTATAACAATAGTGACTGAGTGAAAGAGACACAGCTAAGCTGAATGTAAAGAAAAGAGTGATGACAAACACACTGATGTTGACTCACTGGTTATACTTGGCCCCATCTCTCCTGGAAAACCTTTCATGTGAGCTGTAAGTAGTAAGGGCGCAAGCCTCCCAGGGATGTAGGAAATACCTGTCCAGCGTCACAAAGCGAAGCATGGATGCTTGAACTTGAAAACTGTTCTGGGAGGCTATGTGACAACGGAAACATGGAGACACTGCTGAACCCAGGTCAAACTCAGAAAACAAGGAGAGGGGAGCCCATCCCAAATAATGCACGTCTGCTTTCCATGCCCATGGTGTGCAAGAACCATTCAAAGCATCCCCTCTGTGTTGGCTTTTTGAGCTTTTGCTTATGAGTGCTTTCTTGGACTTCGTTTTTGGCATATCAACAGTGCAATGATAGACCTTTGTGAAGATGGACAGTAACTCTAGAGAACTTGCTCCTACTTAAAAAAATGAAGTTTGTTTTTCACCAGAAGGAGATGGATCCATAGAGCATTTGTCTAGAACACACCTTGACTTTCCTTTTCTCGGGGTTGATACTCTTCTCAATAAAAAACTAAATTTGGACAAGATCAACAGTCAACAAAACAATTTGACCTGGCAAAACTATACTGGAAGCTGTAAAAAGAAGAAATTCCTTGGTTTCCTTCAGCTGCTAAGCTACACCTGTGCCCTGCAGACTCATACTCTGTCCTGCTGCTGAGAGGTCATATGGCAAAGGTCACCAGCCTGATTGTAATGGTAATAGCAGTCAGGTTGAGCACTGGGGAGAATGGAGGTCTGCTAGCCCGAGAATGTCATATTTCCTGTAATCCCTAGTCTCCTGCTCTGAAAACACTCAGATCCCTGTCACCATGGCAACTTCACAGACGAATGAGCAAGCTTGACATCCCACCAATCATACAGAAGAAAGGCAGCCCCCTCCCTACTTGTCCCCTTGGCTATTTGTCATGGCTTGGCTGGGTTTATTTAGAAGCAAATTAACTATGTCTGGAATCTTGGGGATCACTCAGTGGTGGAGGACAAAAGAGGGAGGGGGGTTCAGGACAAGGGATGAGTTCTTGGGGGGTGCATTAGTACAAAGCATGCTGTACTCTTATGATATAGTTCCTCTCCTTGTCGGGTAGTGACGTGATAGTCTTACCATATATACCCAGTGTGAGTACATGCATGTGTCTGGGTGTGTACCTATGAGTATATGTGTGTGTGTGTGTGTGTGTGTGTGTGTACACCACTAGTGATTCTGTGTACTGACACACATATATATTATTGTGTTAGTCATTAGACCTAGTTGCTAATACTGGTTTCAGCAAAGTTGTGACACTTTATGGCACTATAAAAACATAAATAACACTGTAGCTACATGCATACTTTTGTCGATATCTTGGCTATGGCTACCGTACTGATCCTAATCACACAATGCCGAAGCTATTTCGGCGGAACTGGACCGCACTTACTTATCTGGAGGTAGCTTGAAACCGGGCTTACTATCCTGCCCTCATTGCTTCATGAGAAGGAGGAGGCATTGAGCCACGCACAGCTGAGGAGCTTGCTTGCGCTGTCCATGAACACAAATGTGCCACTTGGAAGTATGGTTGAGGACCTACCTTAAATTAGAGAGTCTGCTTGGCTGTACTGGTCACTTGCAGAAGATGATGTGAGCTGTAGTGAAGAGGTGTGACATCTGACCTCTGACCCCAAAGACTAAGGGCAAAAGCAATGGCCCAGACGAGAGAGGGTAGGGGTGAGGTGGGTAGTAATGCCTAAGTGTCACAACATAGTAGATGAACCCGACAGCTGCAGCAAAACATCTGTCTGCATCTGTCAGCAGGATTGAGGCTGTCTGGCTGCTGCTGCCTTGAGAGTAAGAGGAAGGGGGTGGTGGGGGGCTAACAATAGTGCCATTCTTTAAGACTGAGGGAAAAGCGGGACTTGTATGGCCTCAACTCAAGTCCATTACTCTGCCACAGTTCATTGCCAGTGGCAAAGAATTTATTCCACTTAAGGTAACTCTGGTAGAGTTTTTGTTGGTACAGTTTGGTACAGAGATTCTATGTTTTGACTGAGACCCCAGAAGTCCAAGGGCATTAGCAGGATCAGTGCCAGCTGTACGTGTAATTGCACATATCTGTGGTTCAGTAAAATAATCGTGGGACAGGTCATGATTTCATACAAAAAAGCCTTAATAAGAATTCTCTATTACCATATTTTCTGACTGAAATCACATTGGACAAGTTTGTCAGTAATCCTGGGACAGTTTTTATGAACATCTTCCATAGCCTGTAAAGGATGTCTGTTGAATCTGGACATGTAGTATGACATTTGCTTGAGCTGGTGACATAATTTATATGACCAGGTCTCCACACTTTTGTTCATGCCTTTGTAACCTAATCCTCTGTTTCCTCTCCTGGGGTCATGTAGGCAGTAATATTACCTTAGCATTGCATGCACCAAGTCACACAAGTAACTAAAGGTCACCCACCACATCCCTTGGTGAGTGGTGGTTGAAACATATAGCTAGCATCCAGTGGGATCTAGGAGACATGGGCCTTGGAGTGAGCCATGGCCAGCTTTTATGACATGGCTCAGCAAAGCTGCCCACCCCACTGATAAAGAGCCATCAAATACCCCCAAAGAATAATCCCAAATGCACATTTTACTTGCCACTGAACTTGTGTGGCTGAGAAAAACTGTCTTCTTAATGAAGTCAATCAGGGTGGGAAAGAGAAAAGCCTATCGTAGGGCCTGGCCTCCCCTGTCAGCCTACTGCCTGCGTGAGAGGGCCAGCGATGCCTTAGAGACACTCGGCCCTCCCCCAACCACCCAGAGGAACCACAGTGGGGGCAGGGGAGGTTTTGTGGTTTAAATAAAAGAGCTGAAGTAGTCAGAAGCCCATTGTGTGTGAGAAGGGGGTGCAGTGTACCAAACAGACGAGCTCTCAGGACCCAGTCTCTCACCGACCGACAGGCTTCAGCTGTCGCTGTGGCAACGGTAACCCAGTGTTGAGGGGTGGTGGTGGGGGGGTCTACGAAGATACTCTGAGTACTTAAAAATAGTCAGTTTTCTCCCTCCGGCACTTTAATATAATATTCTATGTTTTCAAACTTAAACTAGGTAAAAGGAAAGAAATTTCCAGAATGTTATATTATTGTGGGTTTCTTATTTAAAACCCACAGCCTCCATTGACTAACAATGGCTACTGAGAGACAATAGAGGCATTGAAATCCCCACTAGGGGATATCTAGTGCTCACCCATGGCATGAATGTTAACTACATCAGCACAAAGATGGGAAAAACTCCTTACTGTAAAATGTGTCTACCACAGTAAAACAGGGTGAGTTTTAAAGTAGACAGACAAATTTCTTGAGGGACTATGCTTCAATGGCCATGATGGCTCTGAGGAAAGTCTATACTGTGGTCCTTGCAAGGGGACAGAGGAATGTCTTTCTTCTCTGTGATGGAGAACAGTAGGTGCCAAGAAGAAAATAAGAATTCCTTCACACTTTTCTGTGTGAACTGGCCTGCAAACCAAATTTCTCATAAAATGTTCATAAAACAGCCAAAACACTGACCACAGTCCACAAACCGCATGCCATTTGTTTCAGAGTAAGAGACATTTCTAAGGTAGGCCTTAGAGCTCTCCTTTTCCAAACAGTACCAGCCGACCTAGAGCTGACCTCAGGGGAGATGGAAGGACTAATAACCCCATCTGGAAACAGAGCTAATAACTTTTTCCCAGCCATATTAAGCTTATGGTCTGGAGAGTAAATTTGCAGGGTAGATGAAAGACTCACTTCAGTAGGTAGGATAGGAAAATCCACTGCTTGCTAATGCTATCATTACTCCTCACTCTGGCACACCAACTTTCTCTTTCTTGGTCATTAACCCATCTTCTGTATTTCTGCCAGAAAACACTTTGGCATCCTGATGAGCTTGAATCTACCTCAGTTCAACAAGGTCTTGCTCACAGCCCTTGTCAGTTTCTTATCCACTTTGTGAGTGCTCTGAGGATAACATTCTGACTCTGTCAGGCAGAGAAAACAACAGGTCCCATGTACCCTGCATGCTGAACTCACTTCAAATTTGAATGCACAATGACAGCAAGTGGCCTAAAGGAGAATAGGTTGACTTGTGCCTCTAGCAGTTCTCCCTCAAACCTCCCAACTTGTGTTCTTCCCGCTTTGCATTTAGCAAGCGTCAAAGGGCAGAGATAGAAAAATATTCAATTTGGTAAACAAGCAGTGCAATATTCTCAACCTTGGGCTGTCCATGGGAAGCTCCCAGGCTGTGAATGGTAATTACATTCAAATTTTTTGTTAAATTCTCTTTTCTGGAGGATGAAGATCAGAGAGCTGAGAGCAGCGATGTAGTCTATAGCCTGGTTTGGGGAGATATGCTTGCTAACACTGTGAAAAGGACAAATAACTGCAAATGCTCCCTGGAGTCAAATTGACACAAACTGTAAAGTGTTGTAAAATGTTTTTAATTTTAAACACTGTTGGTGTACCAATAAGAACCAACTTTCCATTGTTTTCTGGGACTGGTATTTAAACATAAACACAAGGATATAAAATCTATGCATCTGTGCCTTCGTCCCTTTGCTATAGTGTGAGTTATGTGAGCAACTGCAGGACACCAAGTAGCATGTATATACCCCTGTGATGGGCACGTCAGTGAGAGGCCATGGGAATGAATTTACCAGAGAAAGGGGTCAAAGTCACTTCCTGTGATAGAGCCTGGGAACCATGTTCCCACAGTCCAATCACAGGAACCCAGCAGAGCATGGGAATGTGCATCTGATAATGCAACACATACGCGCTGTGGGTAAGGATGCAATACGGTTGAGTCCCAGTATAACAGCAGTGTGGCTTAAGCCATATGAGTCACATCGGTGTGGCTCTCGTCTCAAGAGCAAGCCAGTGACACAAAGCTTAAGATGGACCATGTCATCGTAGCATCTGAAGGTCACTCGCCTGACATCCAGGGTGTCCCTACAAGCCCTACCCTACCCCCTCAAGCCCTGACATCATGAGTGTCTCCTACAAGAGTATGTCAAGAGCATTCCTGAGATGTAAACAGAAGATAAATAATGTGGCCAATAACCTGCAGGCAGAAATATGTCCCCCCAGTTCAACAAACATTGAACACTTTCTCTGGGCCCTACTGATCTCACATATGCACATGTCCACCGTGAAGCTTGCATGCATTTGTGTCAAGAATGACTCCATGTGTGCTCTCCATTCAGACAGCTGGAGGAAGACTGCCCACAACTGTGCGTTCTGACTCTGCAGAAGCTGCGTTCATGTATACTTCAGCAGTGACAACTGAGAAAGACTCAGTTCTACCTCAGTGGTGAATATGGAACTGTACTCCAGCAGCAGTGCTCAAATGGTTGATTCATACTCTATTGGACATGCCTGATCGAGAGAATGGTTTACCAATAATCCAGCAGAGAGGCTTGAGAAGGGCTTGAGTTATACGTACTCCAGTACTGAGGACTGTGGAAAACAGACTCTTTTGTACTAGCTAAGTACTGAAGCAGCTCTGTTGCTTGTTCCTCTCCTTTTGTCCTTTGAGCATGAGGAGATACAGACAAAGGTAGATCCACAGTGTCCAAAACCGCAATACACCAGAATGAGCCCTGAGACTCACTAGTTGCCGTCGCCGCTCCCCGCGTGGGGCGGTCGACCCATCAATGCCAGCACCTGGCCCTCCAACTCCTCCTTTGTGAAGGCTGACTCCGCAGGATTACCATCACAACATCCACCAGCTGTCTAACCCCCCCCCCCCCCCAACATACCCCTAGATCTGAATGACACCCTCTCAATCTGCCTAATTATCAAGCCCCCAAACCCACACTCCCCCACATAGGGCCACCCCCCCCAAGAGCTCCAGAAGAGCCTCCATTCCAATCTCTATGCTCAGTCACTCTTTATCAGCTACGCCCAGCGGTTCCTCAGCAAGCCAGTGAACGCTCATCTTTAAAGGGTTTGTAACTCCAGTCAAAAGGCAGCTGATTTCACCAGGGCACTCCACTTTAACATGGAAATACGAAGAACAGGAAGCAGTGCTAATACATTCCTTAATGGCATCCTGCATTTAAACCAAGCTTCCATGAACCAGAAAAAAGAAAATAGTTATGGAAGACATGAAAAAATCGTGGTGCAATATTCATTGGAGTGATGCATTTCAGCACTTTTTCCTGTGTACTGTATTACCAGCATTGGTTTTTCTTGGCAGCACCTTCTAGGAGACACCAACAACCACAATACTAATTAATAAGATTAAGTGATTTTTTTATTTCAGAAATAAACATGACAAGACATGCTTATAAAAGTGCTTTACTTTCATTGGACTGGCAGCTACAATATACTTGTGGTTTACAGCTTAGGATCCCAGCTGTTCTGGCCTTACTCACAAGGCACCTGTACTTGCTTGCTTTTAACCTCGCATGCATCTGCATCTGACCTCTTCAGTGCACACGTATGTCTTCCTGAAAATCGTCCTGTTCACCTTGAAGCTGGTGCTCAACTCACCTTTTACATTCTGCACTCTGTTCTGCTAGGATATGGTTTGAGAAGCCACCCTAAGGAGCGATACAACTGGGATTTCCTCTTACAGACCTGTCAGCAATAGGATCCCAAGTTTCTGGCTCTCTCCCTTGTCACTAAGGGTACAGATTAGTCTGTGTGAGACTGGAAGTAAACTGGATATTTGTACCGTTACTCTGACATTTCTCATTGGAAAGTGTTCTGGCAGCTTCATGGAGCTGGGAAGAATGACTAATTTAAAGCAAAATGAATCATAAAACAAGTTGAATCAAAACAGCAGTCACAGCTGAGCTGCTCAGAACTCAGGTGGAACAAAAGCCAGCAAATGCTGCAGCAGCGAAGATCGGGGTTAATGACCCCTCTTATTGATCATGGACTGGATCACTAGAGATTTGCGACCCCCTCGCTATTAAAACTTTCTGCAGCTGGGTCTGCCTGTGCTGGGGGTGGATTTAAAAATGAAGACTCGTTCAACTGGAGAAGAGCACCACATTCCAGTCTAGGGTGATTGGACACCCCTTGAGGGGCTGACAGTCTCCTCTCTGTCACCGCAACTATGTTCCTTAAGAGCCGGAAATGTGACTGTGACAGCAAAATTACACATGGATCAGAAGTCTAGCAGCAAAGATAAAACTGGAAAGAAGCAACAGGAGACCTCAATGGAGGACCAGTGTTGTCCAGCTCTGGAGGCAGGAAAGTGTCAGTGGCAGTGATGCTTTGTGTCTCGTTTCACCAGCGTGGCAAACGTCAGCTAGAGGGCCTCTAGTGCCGAGGATGGGATTTGTACAACAACCTGAGTGCACCACATCACTCTACCATGTCTAGTATTACAACAATTCCCCCTTGGCATTTTCAACTCAAAAAGTAAAATCACCTTGTCCCATTTTAGCATCTCTTGCACGTCACCCTGCCTCCCTCTCACTAATACCTGTTTTTCTCTTCCTTTGTCTGCCTCTCTGATCTGCCCTTTCTGCAGCTCCTCTCTATGACCTCCCCTTTGTGACCACTGGTGCCGGGTTACAGGCAAGTTTCTAGTGAAAAAAGCCTGTTTTCTGCTTTGCGAGGACTCTGGTTACACTCTTGCCTTCTCTCCTGAACGAGTCCACCCGTTTTCCCGCCACAATAACCCTGAGCAGGCCTGTGGTCGTTTTACGGCACATTGTTTAGATATATTTCATGTCCAGTTTCCTTTGAAACTCCCTTCTCCTGTGAACAATGGCAGCATGTTCCTCAACAGGCTCGGCATGCCCCCGCTCACTCGGCCAAACGGGATTTTAGTGCGGCAGGTCAGATATAAGACTTGATGGGGTGACAGCCCAGGAGAGACTAGAACTAGATTGCTGCTATGGAAACACAAGGACAGGTAGACCATGCTTAATGAGCAGGGCGACTGAATGCAGGACCCAGAGGAAATTTTTGGCACAAAAATCACTTAGTTTACAAATCAACTAGATAGGTGGTGGTGTGGAGCTAAGCTTAATTGACTTTTATTAATGATTGACCGACACCGCGGGCATTTCGTGACAGTGTAATGTTTCAGTGTTTATATCGTGCCTGGGGAGCCCGAGGTATACGCGTGGGTTAATGTTTCATCGGCCCAGTACTTGGGACATGTTGGACGGGACAGATAAATGTTCATTTGCTGAGGGTCCCTGTTGAAGAGCCTTCACACAGCACCTTAATGCCACAAAGACTGTCTCAGTTCAGCAGGAAGCAAAACATACCCAGCAGCTGTGAGTGTGCGAAGGCCGGTTCACGTTCATCTGTTGCCTGTACTGTTAGTAAATTTTAGCAAAGTTAGCGCATGTCTTTGCCAAGTAGAGTGCGTGTAACTGCATTGGGGTGGGCCTGTGTGTGGGAGGATTAAGGACGCCGCATGTGTGATGGGATGTGTGTGCGTATGGGGGGGTAACAGCTGGTCAGAGAGACACTCTTCCTTGCCCACACATCCGAGTAATTCCCCCGGCATCCGGCTGCGTGGGCCAGCTTGGTCGCAGCGCACAAACACAAAACAGTCTGGTTTTATCTGCAGGACAGGAATGCGCAGCACAGAGATTTAACCCTCTGAGCCCCCTGACAAATACTGAGGTCAGACCTTGGTCTTGGGACACCTCTCTTTCACAGCACATCTCCATTCTGGCGCTGCGCTGAGGGCTTTAACCGCAACCGCAGCCAAGTAGTGCCGACCAAGTGCCCCCCTCGCTCACTTTCCCCACATCTGCTGCTGCTGGAGCCACAGGTTCATCTGCAGTTCGGTTCAACAGGCTGAAGCAACTGAGTTCCTGTATGACTAAAAGTCTATCAGTCACAATTAGAAGAACAGTTAGCGTTAATTTGTCAGCATTATTTTTGCACCTGAGTAAACCAACAGTGACAAATTCGAAATTGTCCACCGTTTATTAACTTCTGGCCACAAATACATAAACTTAATTGATCCTGAAGGAAACTGCAGGGGGCCACTGTGCACCATAAATGGTGAGAAATGCTGAGTTGCGAAAGACGTGGAGGTTTCAGGAGCCTCTTCCACATACAGAACGCTGGCTGCGAATGCCAAACGCCCGGAAGCCACAGCCCTACGTGCGCCTAATGCTCAACACATTGACTGTTTATTCGTTTTTCACAGATACAGAGATTGTGCGAAGAGTGATGAACCGTCTGCTTTTTTACAACTTTGACCCCTGCGCTCGGATAAAGGAGTGGTCACAACCCATAAAGTAATAAATGCTGCCGCAGCAGAGCCTTTGGTGCAGTAATGTGCCGTCAGACAAAGAGCAGAACCGCTGCAAGGGAGCGCTTTTGTTCTGCAGAACTCTAAACCGCGGCCCCCCGGGGGCGGTGTGCCTTATATTTCAAGCGCGGGGACGTTCGGCCATTCCTCTG
The DNA here is from genome assembly GCA_018136845.1 of Heterotis niloticus. Taxonomy (NCBI): domain Eukaryota; kingdom Metazoa; phylum Chordata; class Actinopteri; order Osteoglossiformes; family Osteoglossidae; genus Heterotis; species Heterotis niloticus. The sequence goes on from CM030897.1 coordinate 28,170,847, forward strand.
CGCAACAGTAAATAAACGGATGGCCCCGCCGTGTACTTATATGTAGGGAGGAAGATGGTTTCCCACGTTTGTTCCCATTGACAAAAAAGTCTAATGGGCAGAGTGATGGCTGGAGCGCCGGGTAACAAACACAGTCCCCGATGAGGCGGGAAAGCAGAGTAAACAGCCCCCGGCCTGGGCCACATAACAATACGGCGGCACTGGAATCTGCGCTAATGACGGCGAGTGGCGCAAAGGAATTGCCATACAATGCGCCCCCCCCCCCTCCCCAAAGGGCCCGTAGACGCCACCTGGTTGGCAGGAACCGAATCCAGGCCACTGCTCTTTCACAGCCCCCTCCGCAGGTGCCGCGGGGGGTATTCAATGCAGAATATGAAGGGATTGCAACGTGACGTTTAGGCTCCGCTAAGGCGACGCCCAATTGACCAAACTAATTAACCGACGGTGTCGAGACTTAAAGCGGGCGGAAACATCAAACAAAAGTTGCGTGATAAGGGACTGATAAAACTAAGAGGCACCGTAACCCCCCCGGTAGGGAGGGGGGCTTATCAGTAGTTGCAACACTGCACACCTCCGCCCTCACGCTGGAGTTTTGAGGGTGGCGCTTAAACTCGCCATGCCCTCCACCTAAAACCCAAGCAGTCTCGGAATCGTCCATCAGTTTAAGCTCATGATCGTCACTTTGGTGTAGATTCAAATAAAGGTGTTTAGCGGGACACTTACATGCATCGGGAGGTGGACTCGATGCACGTTCCTCCATTCTCGCACGGCTGGTGGGCGTCCACGCAGCGCACACCTGGGCAAAACAACAAGGAGACAGTGTAAGGGTCAGGAGGTAGTCTGCTGTGTCAAGATGGCAGTTAAACAAGGTAGCAACGTCTTTGTCGCGCTGTTCCAAGCACTTTTGCCCTAGCGGTTTTCGTGGTTACGCAACCTTTCCTTGTTGAAACTTCTATCGTACAAGCATCATTTTCCACATGAAGGCTGACGCATCTTTCGCGGATCCCACTGAATGCAAAATTTGTTTACTGCATCTCTACGCAAAACTGGTTATGAGGACACTTGGCGACGCAGTGGAGTTTAAATCCGCGCTGCGCAAATCCACCAAGTTCGCCTTGCGATCTTTTTCGTTTAGGAAATGTAGACTCTAGTGCTGTGCGTCTTCGAAGCTACTTGGTTTTATACCCATTTATACAGCAGACTAACGTTGCTCAGTCCAACAGCACGAATTGGGTTAACGTGTAAGGCAACAGCGCTAACCATTGCGCTACCCGCTGGGCGTGTGATAAATTACGCACGAATTATGACGGTGATTCATTATTTCATTTTAGTCCAAGTGTTGAAACGCTCTTTAAACGTTTACTTGCTTTTAAATTTCAGACTGCAGTCAAAGCCTCAGACGAGATGCTCGCAGGGCAGCGCAGATTATAGTTCCGATTCTTAATAGTCTGCTCATCTTTAACAGAAGTTGTGGCGGAAACGTGTTAAATTCTAATGTGTTCACAAAGGAACAAGCGACTGAGTTCAAAGTCCAAAGATGTTGCCGCGAACCACGACGTGAAAGTAACATTTTTTTTTATTCCCAATTTAAAGCGGAAGTTTAGCAGTAACAGTCTGGCTTTTAAAAGAAGCGCATCCATAAAGAAATTAGTTATTTTAGAATTTTAAATAATATTATCGCACTCATTACTCCTTCTACCCATCCCCCTTCTAAAAACAAAGTTCAATTGTTAAAAGCTTTGTTCGTAGAAAAGGAAGGGGGTATATGGCTCACCGCCCCCCCCCCCCCCCACAAGGCACGCACAAACTCCCACCCAGCCCCCATGAAAGAGTTAGTGCCCCAACCCCCCAGTCACCCCACACGCATTCATATCCAGAACCTGCAAAGTTGCGCTTCGGATAAACCTGATGCGCCGCGATGCAGGCGCAAGGGATGCGCGCACAGAGCCCACCGGTAAGCGCGCTGCTGGTTGAACGCACTCGGCGGACGGCGCGCATTCCTTCCCGACGGTGTGACCCCTCGACACGTTGGTTGGAATGCCGACCATCCTATGCCGCTTAATGACTTTCTCACGGTGGTGGTGCCCTGCCTTTCTGAGCTCCAGTTCGTGGAACACCAGCCCCGGTGTGACAAACCCCGCGATGTCACCTGGAAAGCCAAATCCCCCCACAGAACGTCGGCTACAGCGCGATCGGACACGAACGCGACAAACCAGACGAGTTTCAAGACTGCAACAAATCATTAAACATTTTTGACTGTTACAGTAAAACCAAGAACACGTAAAACTGCCAACTGCATAGCTCCTCCTGCTTCACACGAACGAGTGAACCTTAAGGCATAACGGGCAGATACTGTCTTTGAAAGTATAGCATTTTTACCGTATTATATATTTGTCAGCTACCGTCTTCATAGTTAAGCACAGATAACTTCGAGCGTAACTTGGTCAGTCATCTCCGTCGGAATTTAAAGTCTAAGACGAGGCAGGAGGTGGAAAGCCGGCAACCCATCAGTCTGCTCAATTTCTCATTTAGTTCATCAAAATTATCACTGGAATGCAGAGTCAAAATAAGATACATTTCAAAACATACTGTTGCATCCGCATATGAAAATTCAACATGACAACTCCGTTATCAACAACTTGTTGCAACTAATGAACGTGAATTCACTTTACCTTCGCAATACTGGACAAGGGATACAATCCATAAAAATATCCAAATACTGTAATTCCCCATCCTTGTGGAATTTCTTTTTCCGGCGCTTCTTTTCAAACTGTTAGTAATAATTCATCCATTAAAAATTCACACAATGGTCAAAGTTCCAAGAAATCACGCTGCGATGGGACAGACATAAAGTTGATCAAATACGGCTTTTTTAATCTTTGCAAAGACGATTAAATGAAAATAGTCCAACCCCCTTATATATATATATGTGTATATTTAATCCGCAGCTCGAAGGCAGCGGCGGTGAGTCTCGAAACACCCCGACAACTTGGGAAACTTTTCTCCACTTTAGCGCAGGTCAGAACTCAAAAAGAAATGCCGTATTACTCCGCCCTCCTCTCCTCTCCTCTCTCCTTTCCTCCTCCTCCTCCTCCTCCCGGCCGAGAGCAGAAAGTACGGTTCCTTCCGCCTCAAGAGCCAGCGCGCATCGCCCCGTCAAAATCTCCTCTGCTCACGTCACACGACTGTGGCGAAATTTGCGCTCTTTAAACGTTTAAGGTTAAAAGTCGAGCAACTCCGCCGGCTTGACTGCCTGTCTTTCTGCTGAATCCCAAAAGGGTTAGCGACAGTAAGTTGCAGGATCTATTTCTCAGGGGCTTTTGTTACTGCGAAAACTAATTCCTAAGGAGACTCCTGCCAGTAGAACAATTAGGGGTGTCTCTTGGGAGGGCAGTGGAATGTCCAAACCCAAACCCGAAGGCTCTGAAAGCAAAACCCTGGACAAGCTGTGCACATGCTCTCAGCAGCCGGTGGAAGCTCAGACGGGCTCAAATGTGTGTGCCCTCCTTGTGAAGTGCTACCATAAGTTAAACATGGAAGTCTCGAGCTTTAAATTCTGGGGGCTGCATGGTTTCTCTTCTTGCAGACAACAGCTCATCCTTAAAAATTATGAGAACATCACCTGCTTATATGCTGCTCTGCTGAACCATTTGTAGCAGCACCTTCCATAATTTTTAATATGAATGCACTAACAAAGTCCACTAAGCTTAGGAGAGACTTAGGCGGAGCTTCTATCCACAGGCCATAAGGCTTTTGAACCTTTCACAATCCTCAAAACCACGGTCTATAATATCCTCTAACTGCCCCCCTCCTTCCTGTCACTGTTGATGTCTGTTTATTATTTAATTTTATTCAATTTTATTTATTTATTTTATGTACTGTTTCATTTATTTACTTATCTAGTTGCTGTGTGTCTTAAATTTCCTTTAAATGTAACCATGCGCAGTCTCCTGTCGATTCAGAGCACACTTTGCTATGTGGTATACCCAGTAACCATGTAAGTGACAAATAAACTCTTTTGACTCTTTTGACTTTTTGTCTCTTAAGCTTAAGTAACCTTCTGTAGTATCCTTGAGCAAAGTACTAACCCTAATTTGTTTCTGTAAAAGTACTACCCAACTGCAAAGATGGGTAAGTTATTGTAAGTACCTTAACATTTAACACTATCATTTGCAACTAAGGCTAGTTAAATGAATGAACATACTAAAGTAAATGTAAGTGACGGTTGTGCACCTACTTTGTACAAAAAGAGAGATATGCTGAAGTAACCTGGATACAGGCGAGAAGGGCTGTGAGAACAAGCTTGGCTCTGTTATGTGTCTGTGACAAATTTAGGGAAATGTCTTAAAACCTTGAACCTCACTGATGTACTGAGCGTAAAAAGTAATTTTAGAAAAGTCAAGGTGAGAGAAAATTCATCTGGTTTCATTACAAATAGGCTGCAAAGGGCTGGATCCAAAGTTGCGGCAAGTTTAGCTCTATCAAAATAATCAGTCATGTAATATAGGATTACCGTGGAAGATGCTGGTGAATGTGTGTTAGTTTAAGATTAGCTAAAAGAGGTGTTAAAAGGTATATTAGCGATAGCTTGTATGGGGAGAGGGGAATTGACAGCCAAAGGTGCCTCGGAAGTGCTTGCTCATTTACGCATGCCACAAGAACCTTAAACTTAATTTTCTATTTGCCAATTTTTCCAGAAATTATTTTTTCTAAAATTTCAATCCATTTGGCTATCAGACTGATGGGGATGGCTGCAAGTAAAATATAAGCCCTCGATTTAAAATATAAGCCTCGATTTAAATTACTGCGTGAACAAGTTGCATGAAGAGATATTTTGTTTTCTGTTTCTATCACCATTTAAATAACATTTAAATAAGTCATGATAACTGAAGTTTGACCTGGTTTTGTTTCAGGTTCCGATGTTCGGTCATGTTCTTTGAAACAGTTCTGTCCTGTCGTTCTTCATCGTTGTCAATGTATTATTTTGCAGATGAACATCATTATTAAATGCGGTATATTAAGCAGTACTCAACCTTGTTTTTACTCTGCATCTGTACGCTGTACCTCAGAGATTCAGTCAACATTCAGCTCTAAAGCGCAACACTGAGGCTGAGGGTCATCAAGTGGTTAGTGGTGCAGTTGGGTTCAAATCCTGATTCTTTTCTAGAGCCCCTGTTCAAGCTACTTACCTTGAATTTAAAAAGTAACAATGCCCTAATGTAAAAAAGGATAAATCACTGTAAAGTTGCTTATCTAATTTCGCTAAATAAAGACAATCAGTAATATTAAAATGCAGCGTTTGAATCATGTAGCTCGAAGTGACCCTAATGCTGACATGAAACTATGAAGCTTTAGTGGACCTCTCTTTACAGTTCATTTTGTGGGATGTACCTCTTTTGCAGTCATTTACATTTTTGTCATGATGATGTTTGCGGGGAGCCCATGCTAGTGGTGTGACCTTCTGCAGGGTCATCGACCAACTGTTGGCCACATGTGTGATGCTACTTGTGAAAATTCATAAGTTTGTGTGTTTCAAGTGTGTGTCATAAGAAAGCTGAGAGCAACATTTTGCATCTCTCTGGCTCATAAGTAAGACAGAAGGGATGACTCACATTCAAATTCTCTTTAGATAGGGAGGCGACAGGATGAGTCAGCCAGCTAACGCTTCTTGGGGCTTCTTCCTGGATTCTGCTGTTTGACTCAAACAATAGTCAAATGAACCTGTGCCCTTGGCAGTATGACGACACGGTCCTGGTTGTGTGTGTTTGCAGGGGTTTGTGCATGACATGTAGATATGGCTGTATCCTCAGGCTGATGTGCTGTTTCTTTGTATTCTCCTCTTTAATACAAAATTGATAGTTAACCTTTTTTTGATAAATAACCTTGTCTTAGCCTTATACCTCTCCAATATACCCCACCCCGCTCTGTATTATTCACACAAATGACACATGATCAGTGAGGTGTCTCCTGCTGCTTCACATTTGTGCTGAAATTGTGTCTTCTGTCAAGCTAAAACATTTAAACATTGACTCTTGCACAGCTGACATTATAGATAAAGGAAAAGTACACAGAACTTCGAACTGGTGGCCCTCACATTTCTACTTAGCCCTGTAATTTGCCTTAGGAAAGGGCTTCACGTAACTAAACAATAGTAGGTACAGCTGTGGAAAAGGGTGTCTGACACACACTCTTACGCACTTTCGCAGACACTAGGAATCATTGACACTTTTCACTTGTAGAGAGAAAATGCTGTCACTGCTGAAACAAAATGCTACATAATATGGATTCCATGAAGGTGTACATTGGGTAGCCTTAAGTTTGTGCTACTTACCGTGCAGCTTTGTCGCACACTGGGTTACGTACGCTGTAGCACAGAGAAAGGTTGTGAATGTGCCTGTGTGTGTGCCCTGTCTCCTGGAGGTCTCGCTCTGGCTTCTCATTCACCTGCCCATCGTTGGATTTGGCGGCTGGCAAGTTGCATTGTGTGTTTTGTCTCACCCTCCAGCTGGAGGAGTTCCAGCAGGAGCTGAGGAGTCGTGCCAAGCCGGGTGGCAGCAGAGCGCTAGCAGAGGGGGTCCCCCTCGGCAGGCAGGCGGGCAGAGCCCCCGCAACAGAGGCCCTGCTTATCCACAGCCAAGGGCCGCAATTGTGCACCTCGGGCACGTCGGCACCTTCCTCCCACTTCCTGCCCCAGTGGGTGGGGTGGGCTGGAGGGAGTACTCTTTCTGCCTTGAATCACGACCACTGCCACTTACCGTACCGCGAGGTCTCTGATAAAAATTCACAGAGCCTCCCGTGGATACACAAGTGTGCAGTTCAGTGAAATTAAAAATGACAAAGGAGGCAAGAGACTGGTGTCAAGAGGTCAATGGAGGGAAGTGGTCCAGCTTTGGACACTTTGTGTGTCCGTTGGACTCCTCTCTTTCATCAGCAATGCACTCTTATCAAAGGCAAGTTAGAGAGTTTTCAAATTATTTTTTAATATTTGAATCAAGTAGGATGGCCTGTGAAGGAGTTGACGTTAAGAGTGCGTGAGCTTTTTGCCGATAAGACTGGAACCTGCACCGCAACTTGGCACTGGTGGAATTGGGCTGTGCTCAGCATTATAAAGCAGTTTGTTTGTCGATTCGCAGTTATAGGCAACTTGGCCCACAGCCACAGAGACAGGCACACTGCGAAACGGTGCAACTAGCGGCCTCCGTGCGGGAAACAAAAACAGCTCATCCCACCACAAAAGGCCCTTTGTTTCCCCTGCACTTTTCTCAATGAGTTCCCGGCTGCTACCAGCGATGACACCATTTTATGCATAAAAAATGTCGGGCTACAGTTATTACACCATTTTAGTGTGCCCAAACTCAGTGCCAAGGATTGCAGCAATAAGAGCAGCTGCTGGCAGTTTACTAACTTGTCTCCCAGGTAGCCAAAACACACTGGGGGAGGTTTGAGTTTAACATACACTTACCCCCTCGCACATTCACACACACACACACACACACACACACACACACACACACACACACGCTTGGACAGACTCACAGCCCCACATCCCCTGTGGTGATTTCTACATGTACTCATTAACATCCTTTCAGCCATTTATTTTGTACTGTATGCTCCTGGGGGATGGGAATTGGGACCAAGACTTTTTGTAAGTTGAGGTTTGACACAACATAATACTGTTTTTCATTAAGTTTATGTGCACAAGCATCTGGCCTGACAGCTACAGTGAGCCCCTACTGCTGGAAAAGCAGGTCCTTCCTCCCTCTAGCTCCCTAAAGAAATGCAACCTCCCTACAATTGTCTGCAGGAGAAAGCAAAGCAGCCTGGACTCCTCCTCCAGCCTCCGCCAGGCTCACACTGTGTGCACTCAGCTCCTGGCTCACACTGGGCTTGGGACAGGAGGCCTTTCTGCATATTCTGGCTCTGATAGAATGTGTATGTGTGTGTGTGTGTGTGTGTGTGTGTGTGTGTGTGTGTGTGTGTGTGTGTGTGTGTATGAGAGAAAGAGTGAAAAGGTGTGCATGCATACATCATTGATAAAAAAAAATTGGAAATGGCTCACTATATGCTTCCTGAAAATATCTCCATAAATCTGTGCATCTCATTAGAAATGTACAAATATTCAGTGCCTTGCAAAAGTATTCAGTTATTGACATTTCCTGGATTATAAATGACAAATTATGCTTACACATATTTTTACAATCTTATCCAATATTTTTAGTTTGACCTTGCATACTCTTACACTATATTCAAAAGCAAAAAAACACTTTTGTCTGCAGATGTTTAAAAAAATAAAAAAATTAAATATTCTGCAACTTTCATTAAGTGCCACAGGTTTCTTAGAGGGGCAGGGGTCAAGAATTTGACTGGGTCACTGCAGGACATTCACCTTTCTGTTTTTGAGTCACTGCAACGTTGCATTGCCATTGTCCTTGGGATCATTGTCCCGCATGAAAGGTGAACTTTCTCCCAAGCTTCCATATCTAGGCAGACCAAAACAGGTTCTCTTGCAGTATTTCCTTGTATTTTGCAACATCCATTCTCCCTTGAATTTTGACAAGATGCCCAACCCCTGCTAGTGAAAAGCATCCTCACAGCATGATGCTGCCACCATCAAACTTTAATGTAGGGATGGTCTTGAGGAATGGACTGTGTTACATTTGCACCACACTCAGTGCTTTGAATTTTGACCAAAAACTTCTGTCTTGCTCTCATCTTACCACAAAACATTTCCCCACATCTTAGGTGGGACAATACACATGCTTTCTGGCAAACACCAGATGTGCTTTTGATTTGGTTCATTTGAGTAATGGTTTTTTTCCTGCCTTGCTACCATACAGGCCAGGTTTACACGGTGCTCTTGATGTTGTGAAGTGGTACACCTTTCCTCCATTTTCAGCTGCTGACTTCTGTAGCTTCTTAAAAGTTACGGCTTGTCTATGGCTTACCTCATAAGTCTACATTTTCTTTGGATGCTAACTTTCGAGGGACAGCCTTGTCTTGGCAGTGACTGAGTCATGTGATGCAGCTTCCGCTTCATGTTATTGATCCAACATTGCCGATCCAAACACTTATTTTGTACCATTTTCCTAATTTATGTGACTTGGTCTCTAAATTATTCTTAAAACAAATGCTTTTTTATCTAGAAAATATGGTCATTATTGTAATGGTTTACAGCTAGAAACCAGTTCTGTTCAATTAAAAGATAAATGTGCCCCTGTTAAGTAGTTATTCCTTATCTCTAAACTTGAAGTTTGTAGAGGTCAGAGGTTTGAATACGTATGTCAGATTTTTTTGGTTTTCTTTAAAATATCTGTAAACAAATAACTTTGGCTTTGACAAATTAGTGTTAGAACCTGAGTTCACAATAAAAATACCGATTGGAAAATTATTTGTAAGTATAACTTGTAACCCAGGCAGTGTTGTTAAGAGGTTTAAATGCTTTTGCAAAGCACTATACTTCTGCCTGTCATCAAAGTTGTGTGTGTCTGCTTGCACACGCACTTATTCATCTGTTTGCCTGTGTTTGCGTGTGACATGTAAAAGTGCATGCGGGGACACCCTGGTTTGGCTTGCATTTTTCTTCTCGTGTGAGCTCCTAGGATTAAAAAAAGAGAGAAATTCCAAGACCTTCTCCCCAACAGGATTTACATATTTGCTTCCTGAGGTACAGCTGTAAACCAAAAGGAAAAAACAGACACGCACTTTACACGAATTTCTTTGTTCTTTGCAGTAAATCAACTCTATAATCCGCTATTGCTTCATTGGCACTCTCTCTGTTTCCATCACATACTGCTGGAAAGAGCTGGACCATGCTTGGGTAGAAAGACAGAGTAACCTGAGGGTGGCCATTGCGAACAGGATGTTTGAGAGTGATGACTTTACCACTTGTATGTGCTGATTTATGTGGGAAAATCCAGGGGCCACACTACGAAAAGTGTTCAGAGGATTAGCGCCTCCTCTCACCCCCACTGCGAAAAGGTGTCAGGGGCCAATCAGACACTCATGACCCCCCACAGATGCCTGTCATGTCCAATCAGTAAGCTGGGTTTATTTTTGTAGTCTTTATTACCCCTCTGTAGCTACTAGCCTTCTTGCTTTAGCTTTTTTAGCTTAGCTCTTATTTAGGTTCAAGGTGGAGGTTTGAAAGTCTAGGTCTTGTAACTAGATGTCTTCGTGCTATTTAAACTATAGTATTTATACAATGTATGAGCATATTATATTAATGCAGTATTGAAGACTGTTAGATTATTTTTTGCTTACTGAAATGATGCATGTTCTTGTATCCAGACACAGTTCTTTGGCTATGCCAAATGCACCAAGGCTGTGCCAGCTGTGCTATCTCACATTCCTCTTCAAAAGCTATACACAGGTTCCCAGGGTCAGGCAGTTTCTGGAAGTAGGGTCACCTGACTTGAGAATTTAGGGATGTAAATAACCCTTTTCTGGTAGCGCAGGAACTGCTTCTGTTTTGGTGCCCCGGGGCCTTTCTGGGCAGAGGTTAGTTATGGTGACACTACAACCAACCCTGATTTCAGTAACCTCTAAATCAAGTTCCCACCCAGTTATAAAACTTCCAAATTTGGATTTTTGTTTTTTTTTCACAGATTACTTGACAGTATTTCCCACCATGTAAAAGGGTCTTTCTCTCACATACTCGCAGTCTCTCGGTTACAGAGTGATAAGATGTCGCCCTTCTGATGCTGTCTAGGAAATTGGAGCAATCTTTGTAGACAGTGGGTGCACAACAAGCCGTATGTATTTTGAAAAAACACCGCATGGTTATTTTTAGGCCCCACAATGGCAACTTCCAGTGTATGCATGTATTATAACTTCTGTATTTTTGTCTTGGATTGTCAGTACAAGCATGAGAAGAAGCTAGTGAACTGGTTTTCCACCAACACCTTGAAAAGCATACCTTCTACTTTTACAGTTTTTGCCTGTTGCATCTATGCTGGCGCTCTCCTCACTATACCTGCTGCTGCTCACACCCTTGTGCAATGGAGGAAGTTGAGAAGTTCCATTCTCAGTAATAGTGTCATTGCCCAAGGAGCCGTAGACAGATCGAGGGCTGGAAATGTGAAAATGGAAAAAGAAAATGTGGGAGAAAGAGGAAAGGTGAGGATAGGGAAAGACAGAAATAGTTGCTTACAGAGGAAGGTCTTAAGGGGACTGTGAACTGGGAGATGGGAACTTGTCGTTTGCGCAGGAGCAGAGCCAGCACACACCCAGTTCATTGCTTTTATTCCTGTTGATGGGGCTTGCATTTTTGGAAAGAAAAGTGGAGTCTCAGGAATAAGAGAATTAGAAACTACCATGCAGGCATCACATTACTGTAGATTAGTAAGTGTGCCAGCAATGGTGAGGTTTTTGCATTTGTTTGTTTGTTGGATCATAGCATTTGTTTGGGTTTATCTTGACAGTCTGTCTAAATGTCTTTGTAGGAAATGACAGTAAGATAGTTGTTTCCCATGAATAGTTCCTCTTCCACCTGTCTTACTTGGACACACACACACGCACACACACACAGATAGATGCAAAGTGCTATGCATCGACAAAGCTTGTCAGGTTTGTTTTCTCATGTAGCTAAATGTGAATAATGGCTGTTTCGGGGGAAAGGTGTTTGCTTTTCACACAGCTCTTCCAAACATTTATTAGGCTGGACTGAAAGGATGGGTGAGCTAAAGGGTGAAGGGAGGGGAGGCTGGAAGAAGTGTGGGTGAGGGATGGGCTCGCTGGCGCAGGGGTTCAGAAGAGGGTGACTCAGTGAATTGGCAGCTTTTGCTGAGTTCCAAAGCAGGTAGCAAATTTTTTAGTTTTTGGTTCTAACTTTTCACTTTCAACTTGAGAGTACATGCAGCTCATGAGTATACATGAAGCTGTGAAAAAAATAATGATTATAGCACTAAAACACAAGGACTTTACACCACTATTTTTTATTCAGGGTCACTGTCTCTGTAACATGTTTTTTCGAGAATGCTTATTATCAGAATTATCTCTGTGCTGAAGAGGCATCACTTCAATAGAGAAACAGGGAAAGAAATGAGACTGCAGTGTTTTGTTGTATTTCAGTTTGTTAAAAAGAAAGTTGCCAAGTAAAATGTACCATTTTAGAGGGGTCTGTGATTGAACTGCAGAGAAGTCTGGACAAAGGTGGTGGTCTACAAAGGTTTGTAATTGAACTTGAGAGTTTGTGATGCGGAAGGGTCTGTTGTTGAATCAGAGAGCACTCGTGATCGCTAGTCTGGACTGTTGGTCAATAAGAGAGAGGCCAGAGAGTCTAGAGGGGTCTGTGGTTCAGAGAGAGCGCTTGTGGTCTAGAAGAATGTGTGGTAGAATCAGAGAGAGGTTGTGGTCCAGTGAGATGCCATGGTTTAGGGAGGTTGGAATGTAAACCAATAAGATTTTATTGTTTGCCAGGGTCTTGAGGTGAGTTTCAGACAGGGGCGGAAAGGAAAACTGGGTGGATGTACCAGATGCTGTGACAGGAATCTGTTTCCGTGTGAAATAGTTGCCTAAGACCCCGAGGAACAGCTGCCAGGCAGCACTCTGTCCCCACCTCTGCCCTCGCACCTCATCAGGCTGTAAATCTCTCTGGAGACGTGTGGCGCTGCGGACCTGCTGAAAGGCCTCTTGAGGGATTTCTCCAGGGCAACGCTCAGGGTCAGCCTCTGTGTGAAGAGCTCAAGCTGCGGGGCATCGCCTTCGACAGAGAAACCGTCATACTCAACCACGGAGTGCTGCTCCTGTCACAGACGGCCACAGTGCGAGGCCAGACGCTGACCCTCGGTGTGCCAAAAGATCAGCCCTTATGAGTAACAGGACAGCCTGTCGTTACATGGTAAAAGGGCATTTAAAATACACAGTATTTTGATGCTGTGTTTCAAATATCCATCTTAGTAGGGCAACCATTTTCTTCATCATCTTTGTCTGGATCACACTGCTGTAATAATTTCAGATGAAATTTTCAAAAAAATGGGTCATGTAATAGAATAGAATAGAATAGAATAGAATAGAATAGAATAAACCTTTATTATCCCACGAATGAGAAATTTAGGTGTTACTGTTAAGACCTTATGTTCACCACACAGTCAAGCTCCTGAATTAGTCACCAACCACGTGTGTGTGTGTGTGTGTGTGTGTGTGTGAGGGCATTTGTGTTCTCTTCTTTGGTCCTCAACAATTTCTTTTCAGCCTTTGAAGTAAATGTGGCAATACTTTTACTTTCTGTTTGTATTTCTCATATATGTATTGATAGTTACTATTTCATTATTAAGTTTTGAACTTACTCTGAACTTTGTGGTAACTGAATTACCTTTTTTATTTTTGGCATACTTCTCCAGTCTTATTTTTGACTGCAGATAAACTGTCATCTTTTGACCATTTTAATTTAAAGTAAGATACATTAGGGAACTATTAGACAAGAGAAAAAGCATCACTGGGGATGTGGCCCCTCGTCCTCCTCTGTTCCTCCTGAGGCGATTGTTCCGGATTGTTTGGGGAGTCAGAGCAGCCCCATCAATCTCTTCCTTTTCAGGGGATGTCGACAGGCTGAGGGACACGCCCCCTTGCCAAAGGGGGGGTACCAGTTCCCATGCCCTCCCCACCTTCTGGACCCCCAGGGCCCACACAGCCGGCTCTTGGACATCTGGTTGGGCCATCAGGGATTCGCTGGGATCCAGAAACTCTGGCATGGTGGCAACAGCTGCCTGTCTGTGGTCCCTAAATCCATAGCTGAAACGTGTGTGTTTTTGTGTGTGTTTGTGTGTGTGAGAGTGATGATCACTTTCATAAACAGACCATGATCTGCAATAGGAGTCTTACACATAAACTGTATGAGGGATGTTTGTGTGAGAGAGTGTCTATCAGCGTGACAGCGACTGTGTTCCGTGTGTGTGTGTGACTAAGTGTGTTTCTGAGACAGAAGGAAGCCAGTGTAAAATGTGCAAAGTCCACCTATTCAGAAGACTTAGAGAGTCTGCCATCTATTTTTTTGAAGCTTTCTATATTTGAAAGGGAGATAAAATTCTTTTAAATTGATGGTGTTTCCTACTAGCGCCCCCTACAGCTGTTTTTGTGTTTGTAACCCACAGGAAAGAGACAACCTTCAAAATGATCAGGTACCATAGGAGACTGCCTGCATGTTGAAAGACCTCTACAGTGAGTATCTGTTGTCACTGCATCAGCGGACAACCGAAAGTTAGCAGCATCCCTCTGCTGCAAGTTCTTAACATGTAAATAATGTCATGATGTAAATGACAATCACTAAAATCTGCCCTGTGGACATCCTGGACAAGGAAAATAATATACGTGTCACATTATTCACTCTTGTCACCTTTGTCTCTGCTTAGATTTTAGCTGAAAAAGATGAGTTGGTCCAAGCTTTTATGAAATGCTTTTTATAGGCGTTGTAAATATTTCCCAGAAAGTAACAGCATGGTACTGTGGAACCAGCACTGGCTTTTGTCCCACAGTGTTAAGATTTAATTCACAGAAAGTAGTTGTGATTTCAGGACAAAGTGCTTACAAAGAAAGAGGTGCCTTTTCTAGGCGAGTACTATCAGGAGCTGGTGGCAGGTGAGATTACCTGTTTGATGAGTTCACCTCCTCAGCCTGTTGGGTAATAACGACTTAGCTTGTTTTGCAAGGAGCTTTTGGGAGAATCGTGCCAAATCCTTCTCGACAGACATGAATGTAGCTCACACAGATTTGTTGCTTACTTTGCTGTCATTACTCTTCTGCTGTACGTATATGTGAGTATGTGTATCTGTCAGTATTATGTGTGAACCCCTAGTAAGCTGGGGGGCAGGGGGTGTGTAAGGATGGATGGAGAAAAGAAAAGCAGTTGTGAGAGATTACACCACGCTCCCCGAGGCTTCTTACTCGTGTACTATTAACAATTCTCTAGTTCCCACACCTCCGCGCCCAGGTGAGTGTCCCTGCATGTAGGGCTACACCTGTCACAGCCTGTCCACACAGAGCTGAGGATACGCTCTGAGGTCCTTCCTTGAAGGAGAAAGAAAAGACTCACTTGGCAATGGTTCAAGAGAAACTGTGGCCAGAGCTGTCATAAAAGGAAAGTCTGATTAACACAGAGTTGCAATCATAACACGCACACTTATAATACCCATAACTATTCCAGTTGTAAAAAGAGGCTGCTACTGTTTATGAAATGTAATATTTCAGGGATGACTGTGTCATCGCTTGTGCCCAGTTAAAACTCTCAATGGGGTGGAGAAGGGTATGTCCTACCCCTGATGCACTATTTAATTCTTCCGAGAAAGATAAGTAGGAGATCTTAAGTTGGAACGACTCATTAACACCCCAGCGGTCAATGGTTTTAACGGTCACTCATGACAGTTAGTGACCAATATGCACATTCTGTGGCAGGTAAACTTCAGCACTAGATTTGTAGTGTGTTTTCTTTTCTCCATTGTGCTAGTACTCGTGCCTTTTCATCTGAGCCTACTGATCCTGGACCAGGTGACATCATCACTGGTTTCTATACAGCCCAACTCCTACTCCCACATAGGTGGAGGGTGCAGAGCCATCAGAGGGCAATGTGTCAATACATAAACAGTTGAGCAACGACTGACACACGCAACAGTGCAGCTAACTTCAGTGTAAAAGTGGAGATAGAGGGTAGGTGAACAGAAGTACATCTGCCACAAAGTGGTGGCTTACAGGTCAGTGAGAGCTGTATAAGGATACAACATTCTTCCACACTAAAGCCTGTGCCTTTTAATACAGTGTTGTGCTAAGAGATACAGTCAGGATGCCTGCCAGAGGGATATGCCTTGGTTCCGAGGTGCACTGGGCCCAGAGACTGTGAAAGCAGGGGCCAGACTCTCTCAGGTTTGTAAGAATGATGAGATGGGTTTATAAGGAGCTCATCTCTGTTTCCTGTGTTGTTCTGCAGAGCTCTGTTTAACAACACCTTTAGCCATATCCTATGGCTTGGGTCTCCTACTGTTACAGTTCTTTTAGGAGAACAGAGCCAGCTGTACCCTCAATGATGCCATCTCCTCTTAGATGAAGGCTTGCAGTTGTTCTTACTAGTTATGGACTGCAGAAATAGTCTCTCCATGCAAAGGGTCTCTGCTTTTCATTTAATATTTTTTTCAGTTTTCTGTTAAAATTGTGAAAGAGTGAAAGAATCCAGCCTGATTTTTCTGAGCTCTTGCATTCCCTTGCATCCGGTCTCCTTCTAAAATTGATTGAAGTTCATCAAGTACTGCTTCTCAAGGAATGTCTTGTGAGCCAACTGAACACAGGGGTTGAGGTTGTTGGGTTTGAGGTAATATCTTTTTTATTAAAAATTGAGTGGAGGGAACAACAGTGTTGCAAGTGAAGGGGAAAAAGAGCATTGCACTAACTGATGCTTTTTACCTTCCACAGCTATGAACTCTCTGCCCCAATCTGCTCACTGTTTCTGTCAGTCAACTTAATCCTTTTCAAAGTGCTGATTCTGGCACAGAGCACATTGTAGAAGTGCTATAACCACGACATGCGCGTTGCAATAGGCCGAATCACATCACCAAAGGAATATTTTAAAGTTATTTTAAAACTGTTTTATAGTTATACATTTTTTTACTCTTAGGCTGCCACTGCATATGTTGCCAGTTTTTTTATATTATAAAATGTCCACCACTACCAGCAGCCTGATCATCAAACTAAATTGCCAAATTTAAGAGGGTGCTTAGAGCATTGTGCTCTGATGGTATATTTGTGTGTTTTTTGCTTCTGTCTGTTGTTGTTTCCAGAGAGGATTGCCTCAGTCTTTTGTTGATTTACTGCCACATCCCTGTTCTGATGGTCTAACTCAAGCAGAGCTTGATTCTGTATTTGCCCCTTATTCTTTGGGGGAGATGCTTGTCATAAAAAACAAGGCTTGGCTTCATCCTGAGGGTTGCGTAAAACTTGAATTACTCAATCTTTTTTCAAAAACTGGTTAAGCATTTAGTTATAATCTGTTGCTTTTTTGTTTATTTTCTTTTTCACAGTGAACTGCAGTCATATTGAACACATTTTTCTTAAATGCCCCATTTTTTTTATATATATATATATATATATATATATATATATATAAAATAAAACTTATGAGGAGGTCTCCAGCATTGAATTCTTTTTGTTTTTTAATTTTTCAAGCATTTTTAATTTTGGAAATCTTAGTTCATGAACCAAGCACAATGCTGGGATGGAGAGGGAGTGGGCTGCCTATTTGGTTTGCTGCTGTCCTGTTTCCCATGGGTGAAGTAGAGAGGCAGACCACTGGGGCAGCCATGGCATTCCATGACCCTCTCGTCCTGTCTCCTGCTCTCTAATTTGGGACTAAGCGTCTGGTGTCTGGAAGTCTTCAGCCTTCAAAGCTAGGCGGTTGTGGAAAAAGTGGAGGACGGCAAGATGAGGGTAGGGGTTCTGACGTTGCTGGGATATCTCATGTCATTTAGCCAGGTTGCCGTCTGGTCAGGACACCTGCAACAGTTAAGGTATAGCAAAGATTACAGGACTGGCTGGACAACAGTCAAAGTTTGAAGTACATCATTGAACAGTTGTTCAATCCATTCCCTGTATAACATCATTCTTTACCTGTTCTTCACTCTTTTTTCACAGAATATGATGGTTTTGAGGTACTTCTTAGAGAAGGCAGGAATAAAAATAGTTGGTGATGTTTTAAAACCCCATACACTGTCTTTGACCCTATATGTGATCTAAATGCAACACTCTTCTGGCTTTATGGGTTTCTGTTTTGGTGAGGGGTGTTTTTTTAACTGCTTTTCTGTCCCTCTGAAGGCCATGTGTGGAAATTAGGGCAGCTGTCCTAGACAAAATGAGGAGTTTCTGCATGATGGCACATAAATATGTTGGCCTCCACTGCTCCTCTATGGCCTTTTGAAGTATTCTTTGGACCTCTGCTTTGCAGTATATCTATTTATGTTATGACAGTAAAGTTCTTCTGATCTTGCCTCATCTCCATGTTGCACAACAGCATATAGATTGTTGGAATAGGCATATATTACTAGATGAGGAACTTTGGCGAATAGCAAGAAAAATGCGCATCTCTAAGTCATTTATCTTACAGAAATTGCCCCAATATTGTGAATGGGAATTTTTTGCAGTGTATTGCATAACATATCAAGTTCTGCTCCAGGTTCTCACCAAGATATCATCTGTACTTTTTTCAACACTGATAATTGGTTGAAGCCATTATAGGACTACTTTAGTGTGAATCTCTCTCTGCTCCGGGCATGATGGGGACCGATTTATATCTCTTTACTGCTTTCCTTGTCTGTCTTTGGTTGCTGTAAGTGGTGTCTGTGGGATCTATAATGATCCAAACAGACAGGGTCAACCTGGAGTCTCAGGCAAAAGAGCCTGCTCATGTTTCTCTTACTGTCGCACATTTCCCTTCACTGCAGTTTTCTACACACATGTTGACTTTGAAGGGTAAAAATTAGCATAGAATAGAAGTATGAATCCCTCCATAGAGATTTACCCATATATCAGGTGAACACAAAGGGCACATAAGAAGGAGCAAAATAGATAGATAGATAGATAGATAGATAGATAGATAGATAGATAGATAGATAGATAGATAGATAGCTCTGTGTACAGCAACTTATTCCTAGGTCATCATATGAAATTAGTAGTGGCAAACTAAGTAATGTGTTTCAGAGCAAATGGAGGCAGCGAAGAGGACGGTGGTCTGGTATTCTTTATCCCATAATGTGCATTTAGTGTCAAACAGTACATGTCCAAAAGATTATTTTAATCTCTTAGACATCTACTTTGTCTCACTGGTAAACTGTGGAAGGCTAGAAGATCGTGAAGTATCTCTGTATGAATTATACAAGGTCTAGAGGGAAGAGTCTGGGGTGTTAGAAGCAAAAATGTTCATTTTTCTGTACTTCTTTGTAGCAAGACAGCTATACAATGGCCATGCAATTTGGCCATGATGGAGAAACTTGCCAGAACCATTGAACATCTGAGATACAAGTGAAACTGGAGCCCACAGCAGGAATTCCAGTTCTTTAGCCACCTCTATAGAGGGCTTAAAAGCATCTCTTTCAAGATACTTTGTTTTCTCTGAAGAAACTGGCCCAATCTGGCCAGTAACACTTCCACTTCAAAAACAGCTGTCGGCACGAGACCCCACCCACCTCTGGAAATGTTGATCTGAGGGGATCAGATGTCAGTGGTTCACTTTGAAAATAACCACATGCTAAGAACAGATTTTGCATTCTTCAAATGTCTTGATAGGCCTCAAAAATTATTCAAATTGATTTTTTAAAAATACAAATCATACACTGCATTAAAATGGATGCCAGACATGGAAAAACCATACCAGTTGTGTGGAATTTTTCAGTCCCCTGAGAGTTAAGTGCTATTGCTGGGAGAATGGCAGACACATTCCAGATGCTTGGCTTCTGCAGTTCTTCACACTTCTTCCTCATCGTGGTATGAATGTTTGGTGCTATTGACTAGTGAGTGGTTCCATAGCTAAAACCTAGCATACCTTTACTACTGTTGGCTCCTAAGCTGTTGTTCCACAACTAACACCTATCTTGCTTCTTGAGCGCCTAGTTCTTGTTCTTGAGTATCTCAGTTTTGTGTATCTGACACAGATAACTCCAGCCCTTAGTCTGGCTTTCTCACTCCGACAGAGGTCTGTCTCCAGTCCACTGAGGCAGGGCCCCTGGTCTTAACAGAGCAAAGGTGAATGCAGATGTTGGGGGTGCTTCTGCTTCTGAAGGAGGTGGGGTGTCAGTGGGAAAACAGGGCTGTGCGGTCGTTCTCTGTGGGAACAACTGATGGGGGAGAGATAAGAGCGTGGAACCGACCTTGGAAGCTGCAAACAGTTGTGCTTTTGTGCTGTGAGAATATCCTGCCCTTGTTGTGATTTCAGAGCAGCGTGTAGAGCAGGGGGCAACCGAGAAAGCCCCTCGGCAGCAACAGCGGCACCCGGCACCTAGTGGGTGTCAGATTTACACACTTTCCTGTCTGAACACACACAAAATGATGCACAACACCCTTCCCACTCATCACTGATCACTGTGAGAGTTAAGGGGGAGGGTTAGCTCCAATAGTACATGTGGCGTAATGAGCAGAAAACCACAGATTTTAGGATAATGAAGACTTGTCTCTACCTGACCTTGCATTACCGCATGCGCGTGCACGCACACATGTGCGTGCACACACACACACACACACACACACACTCACTCACACTCCTTGTCCTGTGAGTGCTCTTCTGTGTGGTGGGAGATGGCAGAAGTCCCTACCTGGTCTCCAGTAATTCTCTCACTGCTCTCATGTTACAGCAAGATTTACGATTACCAGCGCTCTTAAAGTTGTAGGGAAAACAGTTTCAGGATCAGTTTTTTTTTCATTTTACACTTGGGTGGTAGATAATGGGAGTGATTTACTGTGCTTGGCATGTTATGGCTGATGGCCTTCTAGGTTGTTCCTTAATTGTACTTATTACTAATTTACTATAGCCAATAGTCCTACTGAGTCTGAACAGATCAATTGTGCAGCCAGCATATCCAAAAGACAAGAGACAGAAAAGGAGTAATTAAAGTACAGCCTGATACTGGATGAAAAAAGTGACCGAAATCTGAGTCAGTTATTTAATCACTGAACATTACCCAGACCAAGGCTTAGTGTGCTTTGTTGCACTTTGAGTCGGGACATAACAGAAGTTTGTGTGGAACTGGGTTCTCGATCAGCCAGAGCCGTTTCTCTGGGATGTCTGGTATTATTTAAACACAACAAAACCACCAAGACTAACTGTGAAAGGAGGAGTGTCTTTTGAAGAAGTGCTTTGAGAGCTTCTACAAAGACATTCCAGCAAAAATGTTGCACTTAATCAAAACTGGAGAAACCCTAAAATGATCCAATCACCAGTTACTCCAAGTCTTAATTCCTTTCTTGGCTCATCACAGAAGGAAAAGCCTTGAAACGGAAATCGGGGATGGTTTGTGGCAGACATGGCTTCAGAAGTGGGAAACTGGAGAGTAGCCTTTCCTGAGCTTTACATGAATGCCTTTAAGTCAGACGTCTGCACTGTCATCTGTGTGTGAGGTTGGTTCTGGACAATCAGACATGTTGCATGTCAGTCTGTTTTAGGGACAAGACCTTGACAGCCATGGAGTAGCTGGAGGTCAAGTGAAAAGTTTTGGAAGCAAAGCTTTAAGTTGAGTCTTGTGTATCTTTCTCTCCCTGTTATACGTGTCCAAACAGCAACTGTGGCTGGACCTTCCCACACAAACATATCTCAGCCTCAAGGTTGAGATACAAAGAGTAGCACCTGTGGCCTCTGCTGTGGATGTTTTTATGTGGATGTGTCACTGTGCTGAGCCTCTTAGAATGACAGTTTGAAGGAGCAGCCTTTGTTCTTTTTAGTTTAAGCCTCTGTGACCCAGGATCTGTACAAGTGACGTAGCTGTGTGTTGCTGTTTTTTTTTTGTCTAAAACCCTACCCCCTTTTTTCCTTCTGTACTGCAGTGGCCATTGAGAGACAAAGTGGGAGTGTGGCCCTTTGGTCTCTCCTTCTCTAGCCCAACTAAGTGATGAGTCATTAATTTAACACCTATTTGTCATTTCAAATGTCACTTTCTATACACTTGTCACTGGTCAGGGACTCTGCCCAAACAGCTCGATAAGAGCGTGGGACCATTCCTTACAAAAGTGTGGCAAGGCAAGTGGGGTTGGCCTCAAGCACATAGAATCACTAAGTGAAAGCAGCAGCTCGCCCCTTTTCTGTATTAAATTGCAGTGTCATTGTTTACATGCGACTGCAATTTTGAACAGTATTATGGTTTGTCTGAAAAATTTTCTGGGATTAGAATATGAAGGCTGCCTTTTATAGGCAGTTTGGGTAAATACTGTTGGCGCTGGTTGTTGTTGAAACGGATGATATGATGCTGCTTTTAAGTACTACTGTTCCCAAAGGACACAACGGTGTACGGGCCAAAGTGTGTGTGCTTGGGCTGGACAGGAGAGATGAGGACAGTGTTTTGCCGGGATGTTGATCTAGGAACGTCCAGTTGCTTGATTTCTGGATCTTGTTGGGTTTCTGGTGCCAGTTCAGAGTTGCCGGATGGTCCTCATCGCAACATTGCCAGGTTTCCCATAGTGGAGACTGTTGCATTAACGGTTATCTCACACAAATGACTCATTAAAATTGTAGTTCTGCTTCCAGCTGGCAGTTTAGTTCCAATCCTTCACAGCAGCTGCTCATCACTTTGAAGGATTCCAAAAATCCAAAAAAAAAAAAAAAATGCGCACAATGAGGGGGGTCATAAACTGGTCTTTGTGTAAGCTGCCATAGCTTTTTCATGCTTCCACTTGATTTGCAGTTTAAAACAAACCAAGGAGAGCCACAGATGCCGGAGCAGAGGGGGCAGAAGATGGTAGGAAGGACTGATAGCAGAAAGAATGCAGGGTGAATGACAGTAGCTGATGATCGAGGGGAATCTGGGGCTGCAGGAAAGATGCATCACTGAGACACCATTTTGCTCTCCTCTTGCGTTCTCTTTGTCTCATTTCGATTTATTGTTCTGTGTTCTTGTTTTTGTCCGACTCGGCTTGTTCTCTTCCTCTATAAGAAGATGGGCTGGTTAGGGAGGAAGGAGGGCTCAGTAACGTAGGTGCAGACTGCACTCCTCTGTGACCACAGTGGATAGACTTCTGAGCTACATTTTCACAATGCCCAGGGTGCATCAGTCCTAGAAGCGAGAGGAATTGGTGGGCTTTATGACACTTTTGGAAAAATGTGCAAATAGCATAGGTTAAATGCTGGCTCAAGGCTTAGCAGATTTTTGGGGGGTTGTGAATGGAAAAATGTGACCCCCCCACTTCTTTTCTCCCTCTTTTCCCTTGCTCCTCTAGCCCCTTGAGATAGGGATATAAAAGGCACTTGATTGGACTCAAGGGCCTGTGGCTCAAGGGGGCTGCAGAAAGTCATTTATAAAAAGCCGGGGTTAGAGCAGAGGAAGAGGGAGCAGTGCTTTCCCACAGTGCAGGTCCGCACCGCCCAGTGCTCGTGCCTCAAGGCTGCTTGGATGGCCAGACCTCAAGTAGAGTCTAACAAGTCAGTCTGACTGCCCCTTCTGACTCCTCCTTGAAGGTGAAACATGCCCCTTTTTATACGCTCCCCCCCACAACAGAAAGGCTCTTCTTTTTAACTAACTTCTGCATTTTGTGATCATTCTCAAAAGAAAAAGCTAGGTATTTGACAACTCCTAGACTATGACTGCAAACCCGACACCAAAACCCAGACCCCAAACATGGCCCCAGCAGGTGTGCTTGGGGCCCCGGCCACCCTCCTCCTTCTGTGCAAGGCAGCAGGAGAACAATGAGACAACCCGTGCCAGCGTGTCCGACCAGAGCAGGGGGGGCGTAAATCCAGGAGATGCGGTTGTAGAGTCGGATTCCACCACGCTCCTCATCCGTCATGCAGTCCTTGGTCAGCACTGGCTGAAGGCCGCTACTGGCTGATGCCGGGCCCCATTGGACCCTCTGGCACAGGTCTACCCCCCAATCCCTTCATTCCAGCTGCTTTTCAGATGAGGTTGTTAGGTTCTTCTGCAGAGAAGCCTTAGCCAGCACCCTGCAGCTGTCCGAAGCGTCAGTCAGATACTTTGCTTTGTGCCTGTGCTCTTTTAAAGTGGTCTTAACTCCACACGCCTGAGTAAAAAGAAAGAAGAGAAGCCCAGTTAGAGGATTCACAGATTTCACAGCTCCCTTCCGTGGTCCTTGGCCTCAGCGAGTTCTGTAAAATCACAGCATCTGTCCATCCTCCAGTGGCCTTGACATTTATGCAAGGAGAAATAGCAGATTGGGGCAATAGCTGTGCACGCTCACACACACGCACGCACACACGCACAAAGGAAGACACAGTCAGTGAGCCTTATCTAATCAGAGGAACAGCTGTACCAGCCTGGTGCCCCATGGAATCATCTTCCAGCTGGCTTGGAGTCTGGGAACTAGAGATGGAAAGACTTAATATGTACTGTACACAACACACACAGTCTATAATGAACATTTAGACATTACACTCCCTAACATGACATGCAGTTCTAGCAACCAGAGAGAAACATACACACAGATACACAGTCACTTACGCACCACCAGAGCCAACATAAACCCCACGCATACGGCTATATATGGACCAAACCGTACGTGTAGCTTTAGTTTCTTTTGAGTGCTTTGCCTTGAAGTGCCGAAAAGAATACAGAAAAACTTCAGTTTATTCAAAAGCCCTAATATTAATTTGTCAAATGTTTGTTGTAGCCAAAATAGAAAATAATGACATAATAAAATGAAATAAAATGAGCAAATGATTTAATTTGAGGTACTTTTATTTGCAAAGCTAGAGCAATGTTTCTCTTGGGCCACTGCATAAGCAAGCCCCATGGAGAAGCGCACTGTTTGGTTCTGCTCCAGCTCTATGGAAATAGCTACGCTGCCATGCTGTTCCTGGGTAAATAAACATTCTTGACTTGCAACAAATTCACATCCCCCACACACCACCAAAGTGAGAAAATTCTGGGCTATGGCTTTACCCTCTACCCTCTTCCCCCCAGATGTGTCTGGGTGTTTTACTTCCCACATATAAGAATGACTAAAATAAGCATTAGTAAATTGCAACCATAAGTTACAATGGCTCCACGTCGATGGGGGTCTCACAACAATGGGAAATGATACATTCCCCGTTTCCCTGGCCTGTTAAGTGAAACCTTCATTCCCACCCATTTCAAGTCTCAGCTATTAATAACTCAACCAACAGTAACAAAGTAAAGCGGAATCTAAACAGCTACTTCCTCCTTCGAAAGAAAACTGGGGCGACTCTTGGTTTTTTGAGTGAAAACAAACACTCTACCGAAGACGGTCGAAGGGAGCTGTATGCTCTTTTGTGAGTTCACCATGTATGCAATTTATTTTTACTGATAGGTTATATGAAGAGCGGTGCGGGTAGTTATAGATAGTTACAGTAGCAGTCACCTTGGTGTTGGTCCACTGATGCATGACACCATCTCTCTTTCTCTTGCTATGTTGGAAACCGATCTCTGTGGGATGCTCATAGGGATTCAGCTGTTTGTTTTGGTTTTACTGTTAGAGGAGAAATGGGGGTAGATTATGGTGGAAGCCTCTGTGATCTGTTTTCATCTAAATGCGTTTGGAGGCTTAGGAGATATGCAGACTGCCTGATTTCTACAATGATGGACCTGCTGGATTCTTTCCAAAAACTGGAGAAGTCCAGGGCTTCCAAGTTCAAACCACTTAACAGATTAAAGCTATCCTCTTCACCTCCTCCCCAGAGATGAAGCCCACCTTAAAATATCGCGATAAGGTTATCAGACTTGTTAAGCACTTTGGCAGCACTTACGCTGTAGACGCTGATGCAGTGCAAGACCAGGGATGACTTGTTATATAAGCATTCTAGTCATCCAAGACCTGATACCTGACCTTCCAGAAGAACCCTGAAGGTACTGCAGTGCTCTTGGGACAGTGTGACAGGGCCATGGAGAAAAATCAGCACCGAGCCAGGGAGTCATAAAGATAATGTAGCTGACAAGGAACCCTTTAGATGATTTTTTACCCAGCATACTCTGTTGGCCATCTTGTTATCGACTGAAGTACTGGGGGGACCTGCTGTCATAACCATGATTGAGGTACATGAATTGAATCGTTTTACAAATGAGTGAAAATTATCGTTTATGTCCTTTTGTACCAAGTATCAATACCAGTAGTAATAATAATAATAATGGCATATCCCCTGCTCTGTGCGTATTTGGAACATTAATAGCTCAGCGGTAGCTGAGTGGAATCGGGCATAAGGCTCCTGCATCATCCACAGTAATAGGACCCATTTGACTTTTCCAAGAGTTCCATTCCAGCTTGGCCCACATGTTCCTATGGATACATGCAATGTTAAGATTGTAAAAGCACATCTGGGAATGAGGGGAGTTGGTGTATTATACAGTCACACTGAAGTGTTTGTAAAAGTGAAGCCCGTGTGACTGTCCTTGGGTATCTCCCAGGCGCCACCCTTATTTGCGTCTTTTTGTGGATTAATGTCAAGAGAAATCATTTAGAGAGCAGCAGGCAAGGACACGCAGCTCCCATCAGCGCTGTATTTAAATAGGGTGGGTGGGGCACACCTGACCAGGCAGGCGTGGCCTCACAGGGCCACAGTGACAGGCAGTGAAACGCCACTGGATTCTCTCCCATGCTTAGAGGTCAGGAGCATTTTAGGAAACATTTCTCTGAGGGTTTTCACTAGATGGAAAAAATTAAAGATAAATAATTTAACTAACCCTACCCCCTCCCCTAGCAGCCCTTGCTTTTTGAACTTGCGTGGGAGAATTTCAAACCTCTTCTTAAAATAGCAGTTAGTAAAGCTACAAGAATGGGAGTAAATTTCTCCATACAAGGGCTTTGGATGCCAGCCCTTGTCCACTATAGGACGAGGCTTTTGGGGCTCATTCTTCACTTTGGCCTCCGCCTTCTTGTCCTTGTGGTGGCCTAATGACTCTGCTTGATAAGGCCAAAGACAGTGGTGCAGGGCAAACTTCCACATTTTCTGACCTCACTACATTTCTCATCGCTGTGCCAGTCTTTCCTGTAAATGTGATGATGGGCTGGCGAGGGAAGCTTTATCTTTAGATGGCCACGTTTGCTTCTCTAGTAAAGGTCCGGACACGCAGTGAGAATGGTGGCTTTAGCATGCATTACAAAGGAAGGGGGCTATTCTACAGACTGACAGACACATTTTGCCTCTACACAACAACACCTGAAGCCCACATTACAATGATTTGTGGTTACACATGAGTAACACGTGTACTCTGTCATGAAACAATGCATGCTGTGAGTGATACTAGAAGATCACTCCCAACCTTAAGTGGGCCAGTTCAATTGCTCTATCTATTTGCTGGGAGCTTGGCACTCTGTCCTTTTCACACTTTAGTTTGGCTGTAGTTCTTTATATAAACAGTTTGTTTTGCTGGAGTACCTTTACGGTTAAATCTTCTTGATCTATAAGGCTGCCATGGAGTGTCCGTCAGCAACACACAAGTCTTTGGAAAGCCTTCACTTCTTTCTTGAGTAAATTTTTCCAGAAGGCAAAGAAATCAAGCTGTGTTTGTGTGTTTGTGCATATGTACTGTATGTTTATATTTATGTATGTTTATATGTGTTTATTTATGTATTTATGTATGTTTGTCTTTCTGTCTGAATTGTTTTGTTTATGTGTGTCTGCGTATGATGGTGCGTGTCGACAACCATCCAGGTGAGCTCACTGCAGATGAACCCAGCCTGGGTGTTACTGAAATGTATGAGTGGAAAACCTGGTGCTGACAGTGCCCAACGGGTTTTTCTGGTTCTATGGTGTGCTCCTACATCACGCCGCAGCTTGTCCCTGTCTGTGCCCAAAAGCCTGGGAACGTGTTCCGGGATACATCGCTGTCTAAGCGCCGCTGCTTGGCAGCGCTTCCCAGAGAACTCATCTGGTTATTATTTTCTTGTTTGGAGTTTTTGATGCGAGGAGTGATGGGGTGGGTTGGGCAGGAAAGCCTGTGGACAAGTCTGGATGGAAGCGAGAAACCTCTTTGTTTCTCATACATCAGTCTTAAAGATACAGAAAAAAATTTGGTATTTTTATGAAAGTGTATAATATTACTTTTACATCAAAGTTAAATGTGAATTTCCCTGCTGGAATTAATAAAGTTTGTTTCTTTATCCTATCCTATCCTGTCCTGAAACTGGTGAACAAACACACGTTTGTTTTGGATAGTATCAGAAATCTTAACAGCTATTTAAAATTTGGGTGTGCAAAGGATGCAGGGAATTGAGGAAACTGGCATTTGTGTGTATTTGTAGGTTTTTGGTGTGTGTGTGTGTGTGTGTATGTTTAGTTCCAAGCCCTAGTTCTCAGATTCAAAGGCATGAGGACTTTGTCCTCTTTTTGCACCAGAAGGCCTGACTGTAAAAATCAAATGACTGTCAGCAAAGACAGAATGAGTTTGAAAAGTGAAAGAAAACAATGCTGACTGCATTCTTGAGTGCTGAAGCCACAGCTGGGGTTGATGTCCAGAGCTGCCACTATTCATCAGCACGAACCCTACTTTTGACCCAGGTTTAGGCCCTGCTATAATTGCACAATTTATGCATCTCCTGAGTCCTTGTTCTCCCCAGTGGAGGCTGCTGGCTGTCACTGCTTAATGCTGGAATGGCTTGCAGCAGTACTGAAGAAGGACACAGGAAGTTCACGATTACCACAGACCTTGGATCCTATCAGGTTCTCCCGATGCCTTCCTCCTCCTACTCCCTCTCACCGGCTCTTGCGTTGAGGCACATCAGTTAAGTCTCAGTGTCTCTTTTTGGAGCAACACCCCTTCACCTCTCTTACTTCAACCAATTTTTTCATCTTGCTCAATGATGAAGGGAACAGACATCCTCTGAACAATGGACATGCATAACTTCTGTACCTCTTTTTACCTTGTCAAAGTGACACAGGCCTGGTTCATTAATGTTTTTCCGCTCCGCATCTACAGCCCTGATTCACATCTGCTAAATGTTTGAGTAGTAATTTAAATGGAACCTCACCGATGTCTGTTTGTGCACCATTTAAGTCTGTTCTTGCTAATTTCAGGATTTTGGGTTGGAGTGAAAATTGTAGAAGGTAAACCTTACTGGGCCTCATGCCGGATGAATAGAAAAGCCTCTTTGCCTTCTGGGTCTCCTAGTGCCTGATCTTTAGGAGGAGTGCCTCAGCAAGAACGAGTGGGCACATGGTACATGCCCCCGACCCAGGACCTCCGACCTCCTCGGTACGTCTTCCCACACTCATGCCCCATGGGGGGACAACAGAACTGAAATCGACATGGCCCAAATGCCACCCTCCTTCGCTCTGGGTAAATTTCCCATTCCCAAGGATTCTTGTCTCGCAAAAAAAAACCCCAAAGTACAAACTCCCATTCTTCTCAGGGGGAGCCAAGCAGGGCGGATCTGGTCATGGTGACCATCAGGCCAAGACACAACCCAGCTTCTCTTCACGTGTAACCCTGTGCTGGTGTGCCACACAGAGGGTAGATGCGGCTACAGCATTTGAGCAACACAGTATCATTATCCCTGTATGGTAAATCAGAGGGAAGAGAGAACAGAAGAAAAAGGGTTTGAATGTTCCCCGGGGCAAAAAGTCTCTCCAGCTTCACACACATCAAATACCCGTTTTCCTGTCTGTGTTTTTCTAGTGTAACCGGTGCCAACCTGAGTAGGATGTGACATCAGTGACACGCAGCCACAGTTAGGTCGGTTTGTCTTTCCAGCCGCGTTCTCACCAGGAACAACACACACAACCAACCCTAAATGAGAGTGACTCAGAGAAGCAGAACTAATGTGAACCAGACCTTTGGTTTGGAAGCCAGGGCTGCAGAGGAGGAGTGTACGAAGAAGGGACAGTAGATGGGAGTAGAGAAGGAGCAGGAGGAGAGAACTAAAGAAGAGATGAGGAGGAGGAAGGAGGAGGAAGGGGGAAGCAAGTCTCACTCCAGTCCTTTCCAATGAACTGGCAACAACATTCAAAACACAGAGGCGTGTTTGTGTTCAGATTGCTATCAGCTACTCGGAGGCAGCTTTCATTATGGAACCACCAACAAACAAACCTCTTCATTATAACACAAAAATTTACTGGATTCTGCCTTTCAAAAATGATCTTTGTTTTGTTTGAAAGAAGGCATTCTCGAAGCCACGAACAGCAGCGTTTAACCCTGCCATTTCTGTTCCTGGTTCAAGTGTTGAATTGCACACACATTTTCATACTTTCCACCCAAGCGTGCATCGGGTGCCTTTTTTCCCAGCAAACGGAGAGTCCAAACTTTGTGGACTTAAAGTCCTGCGATGAAGGTGTATGTGTTTGGGCATATGCGTTCACGCATGTGTCTGCTTGTGTTTTTTGCAGATACTGATAAGCGTATGTGAACGAGTGCATGTGCGCTTAGCTTTGTATTTTAAAATAACATTTGTAATAAAAATCCTCTATGTCCACCAGCCAAAATGTAACGCAGTCAAACTGAATAAACACATGAGCTCTTTGGACTGGGACCATTCAGTTGGCAGCAGTGTAGGAATCCACCCATTTCAGTTCTGTCTGGTTCTGTCTAGCTGGACACACTGGATCCATGGCAGCGCTTTGGATCTGAGCTTTCTCTTGTTCTGTGGACCGCTGTGACTGGAGCCGCTGAGACATTCGTGTTTCTGAAGGCAGGACACAGCGGTTAAGATGCAGTTGATTTAATTAGGGACTGCTGGTTACCGATGTACAATAATGCCGTAAAGCTGCTTTATAAGTTATAGCAGATGCTTTATGCAGTCCCTCTGCTGCTGTTTGATGGGCTTTCCCTTTCGCCTGTCCGATCGGGTCCGGTTCGATCTCATCTGGTAGCTCTGATCCCTGCGTCGGCTCTGCAGCAAAAGTAAGGTCTTCAACGCTACTGGGATGGCACGATCACTTTCTGGCCCAGCTCCCTATTGGATTCACAACTGGCAGGAGGTCTCCCTCCAAACTGAGGCTTAGGATGTCCGGCAAGAACATTTATGACAAACAAACTTTCCATGGTTCCCTATAAACAAACACAGAGGAGTCCGGGGAAATTAGCGAAGCCAATACTTGTCTGGAGGAAAATGTAGTTTAATTACAGAAACCAGGAACTGTTTCTTGACTAACATGGGAGAGGGAGCAAGGGAAGGAAAGGCACTCACAGGGAGAACAGGAGACAGAGATGGGGGGAAATGTAGGAGGTTGGAAGTAGGGGGGGTAAAGGGAGAGGCTGAGACCGTCATACCGATGCTGGGATTATGTTATCGGGGAGGGGCAAGCTGTCGTGGGAAAGCACTGCTGCCAAGAAACACCTGGAGCGGGACGGGGTCACCTGCAGGAGTGTTACACATGAACGCACGGCGCACTCACTCCTCCCCCTGGCTCAACATCTATATGTGTGCATAGGAATTATGACTGATGAAAGTGTGTCAGTTTATGCTGATGTTTTCTCCACTGAACCGGCTTCGCCGGAGCAGTTTTGCTTTCCCAAGACGCCATTCTTCAGCTTTTATCCACCTGTTTGACACTGGGGGTCTGCCCCTGCAACCCACAATCGTCAGTGTTCCACCAAGAGGCGGGAACCCTTCACTTCTCATTGCCCATGGTAAAAACAAGGGATTCGGGTTTCATTAGCAGGGCAGTAACACAAGCTCACGTTTCCCGAGCATAAACACAAATCCCGTAGACTCTCCCAGTTGTACCAAATTTAATTACAGGTTCATAATTGGGGGTTTGAACTGGATCGCAGGAGTTTCACAGCCGCTTGTGCTTGGCTGGATTAGGGTGGCAAGACAGCAAGAGAGGGATGTTACAATCTGACAAGGTTCACTGAAGCATCTGACAACTGAGGAAAATAGCATTTTTATTTATGAAATCAGTTGCGACATGTCTGACTGAATGCGTGGGCTTGGCCAGATTATATCAGGGTATTTCGTGCTTCAGCCAACTGGCTTGAAGAAGACATTTTTTTAAAAAAGCAGGACAGTCCTGTGACCCCTCATAATGAACTTGTCTGTACAAGGCAATGTTGAGTAAAGTGTCATACTCACAGGGCAACGAGGAGCTGTTGTGTGCCATTCTTCTCTCATTCCTTCATGATGTGATACTCATGTGTCCACTGTTGTTGGGACATGCTCATCTTCCTTCTTAATGGAACACCTTTCTATCCATCATTAACAGGAAAAGCCGCTCTTTCTTCCATGTGGCACACTCCACTCCACCAGTAACGTCATACTTCTCTTCCTCCTTCATAGCATGTTCTTTTTGCCAGCATGCATGAAACATGCTCTTCTCCTTCCTTCATAGGACATTTTCTTTCTATCATTCATGGACCCCCCTTAAATCACTCATGGGATATCATCCTGCGTCTTCTGCATGGGATATACTTGAGTCTCCTTCGGGTCAAAAAGCTATGATCTCACACATGCGCTGAGCTTGTCAAGCCATCTTTTTATTATAAGTTTGTATGACATCTATGAAAGTTTTGACATGTGATATATTAAGTTCATTTAAAGTTTCTGTAGAGTGACATGGACCTTTTACTGTGACAAGAACAGTGACTCAGAGGGAGACGGCCATGTCAGTGTTTTTACAAAAGGCAGCCGAAACACTCAGCAAACTGATTATGCTGCAATGTTTGGTTGAAAAGCCATGAAACCTGAAACCACCTGAACCTGCAGTGTCACGTGAACAGATAGACACTGCAACTGCAGATGCATATGAACAAATAAAAACACTTTTCAGTTTTTCATTCTTTAACTGAATTTGAGTGACTCTTCAGCATTCGTTTGAGCTTTCAAGCCACAGTTGATGTGGAACCTGCCAGACAGACACGGTCGTGATTCTGGGCTGGGTGGATGCTGGTGGTAGTCAGACAGTGAAAGCCAGGTATCCGAAACAGCGAGGCAACTGTCCCGCTGCAAGAAACCTCAGAGACCTGGCCTCTCCCGTTTGCACTACACCCAGTCCGTTAGACTGGAACATGAGATGGTTTTAATCATCACGTTGTGGGATCTGAGTGCCGCCTGGCAGGCCGGACCGGAGTTGACCCAGTCCCAGTGTCAACAACTCGCTTTAGGAATGCGTCTGAGCACATAAATGCCAAACATAATGTGGGAAGTGTTTGTATATGTGTCTAGGTGCGTGTATGTGTGTGGTTGTGTGCGGGTGGGACTTTGCTCCTCAGTGTTTTCTGTGATTGTCTATGTTCTGCTTGTTAAAACTGTTGAAGGGTGAATCTCTGCGTCTCTCTTTGTCATAGATTTTGTATTATGACAAGTAATTCCTTCCTCCTCAGTGCTCTCTGAAGTTCTGGGGTTTCCTCCTGTGGTTTGCAGATATTGGTTTCTCCTCAGTGTGTTGTGAGGTTACAGATGTTGCAGGTTCTTATTCGATATGCTGTGTGTTTGCAGGTCTCTCCTTAGTTTGTTGTGTGTTTGCAGATTTCTCCCAAGTATTTCATGTGTTTGTGCTGCACACTGGGACCCCCAAGTGTCTCTGGCCATAGTGAAGCGTTTCTCTCAGTGGTGATGTCCCATCAACACACAGGGTGATTCAGTTTGGGGGTAAGGCCCTCTAGGACAGAATCTCCCTACCCTGCACTGTCCCACATAAGAGCCTTCCTCCACCCTACCGCAACCCACCACCGAGGTAGACCCTCCCTGCCCCTCCTCCCCCTGCTGTTCCCACTCTGATTGAGATTGACAGCTGCTTTGTGCCATTGTACATGAATTGTCCTCTCTGATGAAGACACACACACACACACACTTCTGCACTTGCCTGTCCAAGGCTTAGGTGTGCCAGATCAGACCCCCTGCGTACAGCTTTTTGGCATGTCCTCTAGACTGAAGATCCTTCACTGTATGTGCTTAAGGCCAGGCAGAGCTGTGTAAGGAGTCAGAGAATTGTGGTGGGTGCTGTGTGTGTATGTGTAGGGGGGTGCTCCTAGTGCCTGGGAACCCGGTCAATAGCCACCCCACACACACCCCACAAAAGTCCCAGCCTCCCCAGGAGTGGGAAATGGGAACCAGGTCATGTTCACTTACAGAGCACAAAGCAGGGTGTGTTTGTGTTGACGGGTGCAAGAGGGCTTGTTGGGCAATAGGGGGGCACCTAAAACGTGCCCATTTATACTAATATTATGTGACTAAACATGCTGAGGTTGAGTGTGAGCTCACACGGGCCTGCATCATAGAATTTCTCACTTTTTCACAAATGAATTGGAAGTCATTTTAAAATAACCCTTTTTAATGAATTACGCGAGACTCCTAAATCATTCTCTGGTCGTACCTCTAACAAGCAACTTAACTCCATCTTGAGTGAACGGAGCGTTCTCGGTCTGAAGTGTGTGTATCGGAATGCGTGTGTGGTTACAAATTCTAAATGTTTACTCCCCTCTGGTGGCAAGAGTATTGCACCAGCTTAGCATTTATTCCTTCTTTATGCAATATAGCTAGTAAAAAATATTATGCAAGCAATACTTCACATTTGGCAACAACAAATGAATGATAATAAATTATTTAATGCCCAGTCTTGTCAGATTAAATCAATGCATTATTTAATTTAAAAATAATCAATACACAATCTCATAAACATAAAGTACTTTTACATTTTTTAAAAGCTAAAAATGGATATTGTTTTACTCAAAAGCATCCCATCTTCAGCGAGAACGACAGGTGTGTACTCTACGTGACTGTCCAATGCAGCCTGTGTTGCAACTCGCTGTTACATGCACTCACACACACACACACACACACACACACACACACACACACACTTCTATGTCTTCCCGCACTGTGTGTGCGGGCTGATGGCTGCGTGCCAAGTAAGTAACCCCTCTCTCCGGCACCGACTGAACCTCTCTCTGCGAGATTGTTGACTCCGCTGCCGTCCTGCGAGCGAACCCACAGGACAAAAAGGCGTTTTCAGTGGAGTCAGACAGCAGCTGGCTTTCTCCTGACTATAACATTATTAGTTCTTCCTCTTTGAATTAAGCCAGAACACTAGTTGGAGTTATAGATTAGTTGCAGGGTGTCTGTTAGTTATGGCCAGCGCCCCACTCTTTTATTTTTCAAACAAAAATAATCCAAACAGACATTTGTGCGTATGTTTGTGTACGAGGGGCTTTGTTCTACTTATTTATACCCCAGGTTTTAAAAGGGACCACCCATCTCTCTATTGCCATTTTCAGTTGGGGGAGATGGTACGTCTGCGCAAGCAGCTGCAGGTTAGGCACTTGAGGATGTTCATGGTGATGTGCATCAGCGGGCCAAAGTTAAAGAGAAGGTTGTAAAAGGTGTTGATGGAGAGGCCACCCGTTTCGTCTGCATATTTCATGGCCACAATGGGGGTGTACAGGCTGTTGGTTAGGTTCCGGAAACGGGGCTGACGTGCCTCGATCACCTTCTGGATGCACTGTGGGGTACAGAGAGAATGGTTACAGCACTTTGGCATAAGGGCAACTCAAATTTCAATATTTCATTGATGCTTTCATCAGTCCTATTAGTCTGAGGATGTGGAAGAGCGCACTCTGAACACCATCTTTCTGTGATACCAGTACCCCACCTAGTGCTGGGGATTGATAACAACATCTTACTATAATCAAACTGCTGATCACACATCTCCACTGTGTGTATGTAGGGGTGTTTCTGTGTTTATCTGAAAGGGCACTGTATGATCTGAGGGGGGCCACTGCACACCCTGGCGATGTCTTCCGCACTCTGGCCCATGGCCTCAAAGATGTCAAGGGAGGATGGCAGGTAGACATCCTTGAAATAGCGCACAGTGTCAGGATCGGCCCCAGGATACTCGATCTTGGCGACATCCTGCATCATCTTGACTTCAAACTCTGTGTGCACCGGTCCTGGTTCAATCATTGACACGCTGAGACAGACAAAGAAAACCAATACACAGATGATAACAATGATCCTATGAACAATTTTATGATTACGGATGAACTGGAAGTTAACTTTTTTAAATCATTACTAAATCGCAACTAAAAAAAATGGTACACTAAATGAATCTGTCAGTTTTATTTTGCTAAACAGATAAATAATAATAATGCTAATAATAATTTTGTCACCTTTATGAAACATATTTTAGAAATGTGGAAAATAAATTATTATAAATAAAATGTAACAGTGTGAAAGATACATCCATTTGTCAAATAGCAGGCTTACGTCATCCATGAAACCACCTCATTGTGAAGGGGGGTGAAATTATTATTTCTGATAGGGGAAAAAAATAATTGGTTCGCAACAAAAAATGTCATCTAAATATGCAAAAATTAAAAAGTATTGTGTTCCTTTTTTAGGCAGTGTGGAGCATAGTGTCTTTTATCAGAATTCTAAATCTTCCCTTTTATTTATTGCAAGAGGTGCACTTTCAATGTTGTAACTTCTAACTATAACTGTTTCTACTGGACTGTCCTTACACCAGTTTGTGTAACAGCCCAAAAGCTCTGCTGCTGATGGAGTGACTTCATTTCTCCTAAATCAAATTACCAGTGAAATTACCAGTGTGGTCAACTAACTTTCTTTTATACATCATTTTTATTTTTTGTGATTGATTCCCTCCAACTGTTTTGTATCAGAGTGCAAGAGAGCCTTAAAGCTCCATAGAAACTGAGTTGAACCGGGACTGAATTGTTCTGTTTAAAAACCTGTCGATGACTCAGATAACACGAGAGCCAACAGAGTTCTCGATCTTACAGCAACTGTTTTTCCATCTGTTGACCTGTTGTGGAAGTAAAATAACAGGGCAATGGGCAAAAATCCCCTTGGGCTGAATAATAAGTGTTAAAATTGGGTAAAAATTTTCATGAGCTGTTGCCGTAGTTTTTCATTGTGCGGGACCCGATTAAATGAGGACTGAGTGTACAGGAGAGATGACTCACTTGACGTTGAACTTCAGCAGCTGTACGGCCAGACTCTCACAGAAGCCCTCCATAGCGAACTTGGAGGCGGTGTACACATCATTAAACACCACACCTGCAGTTGGCACAGTTGCCCACTCAGTTTTTTTCCTCGCACACTGAAATATCTGCACACACCTTCCATTATGTACCTAGAGACACAACCTGCCCCCTCCAAACCCACGCAGCCTGTACCCTGTAGGCCCATGACACTGCTCATCACAATGATGTGGCCGCTGCGACGCCTCTTCATATCTGGCATCACCTCCTTAATCATGCGCACCATGCCAAAGAAGTTGGTCTCAAACACCTTCTTCATCTCCTCTATGCTGATGCTCTCCAGGGGCCCCAGCAGGCCAATGCCTGCATTATTTACTGAGAGAGACCGGAAAAAAATGTAAGTATTGTGAGGGTGAGATACAACATGCTGGTAGATTTCACACAACATCACACTCACTGAGAATGTCCACATGGCGGTCCTTAATATTGTTGATGCACTGTTTGACAGACGCCTCATTGCACACATCCAGCGTCTGCAGCGTCAGTGTCTTCCCGTAGGTGTCGCCCGCTGCCTCCAGCAACTTGTCTTTCTTCTTTGTGTCGCGCATGGTAGCGATCACTAGGGCAGATACGTGGAGGGACAAACACTGAGACACACAGATTCTTATCACCCCAGCATTGACGCACAGAGGCATTATCACCTAAGCCCTGAAGCACAGTGGGACTTGATCATACCGTCATTGAGCTACTCAGACACACTACTGGAACACACAAGGACAAGACAAGAGACATTGATGCACTGAGACTTGGAAACACTGAGACCCCTCTGAGACACCCTGTTAGAGGGTTTGTTATGGTTTTGCATAAGCTGCTGTAGACGGAGACCAGGGAGCGAGCGTTCAGCCGCAGGTCCCCAGACCCCGGGAACCTTTTCCTGATAGCTTTAATGAGATTATCCGATCGGATTCATTGAGAAGGCTTCCTTGCTGCTGCCTCCAAGGGCTGGAGGATTTGAGGAGGGATGGCTGGGAACCCACACAAGGAAGAAAAAGGCTGCCCAAAGAAAGGCCCTTTATTTACCTTCTCTGTGCAGCAAATAGTGCTCGAGTGTTATTATCTGCAGACTTGTCACCACAGAAACAAGGACCCTGAATGGGGAGGCTGAGAGGAAGGCTGAAGAGCAATTAGTGTCCACTGTCAGATTGAAGTCTGCTGTAGTAATTTGCCTGGGGGTGGAACAGCATCTTAGCATGCTGTGGTTAGCTGCTGCGAACAAAACTACTGTGGCTGCATTGTGGTTGTGGAGGTTCGAAGTTGTCATTCCATCTACGTGTCCACAGTGCTCCTTACTCCTGTTTGCTGGCTCCTGCTGGGGCTGTGCAAGGAATGTCTTTACCCACAATCCTCTGTGAGCCCAAGGAGGACCATGGGGAGGCTAGTCAGCAGGAGGCTTGTAGGATTTATCTTCATAGATCTGAAGCTTATCAGCACTTTCGACCCAACAGAATTCCACTGGCCGGCTCTCGGAGAGCGAGCGAAAGTATAGCAGGCGTGCATGCATGCATGTGTTTTTATGGGATTGTGCAGGATTTTGTTGTGCCCCAGTGCTCAGCTGGCTCGTGTTATTATTCGGACAGAAAATAACACCTGACTTCCATAGGTGTGAATAATTAACTGACTGGGCTGCTTTCCAGTTTTACCAGATGATTTTTCCCTACAAAATCTGGGTGATTTTGTCTTCTGTCCAGATGATTGTGGTCATGAACACACCAGTACTGGGATGTGACGAAATCCAGATTCTCCCTGTGCATCATTTCCAACCATCAGTTTATATGCGTGTATGTGTACAAATACATATTTGCACATCTGTGTTTTTGCTTGCGTGTGACTGTGTGTTTTGATGGGCCGACAGGTCAAAGTCCGCTGTGATCCAAGTATCTCTGGGAACTACAGTCCATTTCCTAGCGGTCAGAAGAAACCACAGTTGCCCTCAGCAGAACCGCACATCAAATTCACTGTAATATTACATCAAAAGTCCCATTGTTGGTTTTGGCCGTATTTAGAAACAGACTTTAGCAGCTTAGGTCAGCAGCGCAAAAAATCTCCGGTTATTTTTGTTAATGCCTTGAGGAGGCAAAGGTTGCCTGAAAGGGACCCAACATTGCGACACCCTGCAGCGCCAAGCTGGTTTGCTCCATTCTTTCTGACCCCATTGCTGTTTGAGCAAGAGCGCTTATGGCTTTTGCGAAACAGATGAAAGTTCGCCCAGAGTTTTTTTTTTTCCCTTCTTACCCAGGGAGCCTATGAGAAAGAGGGAAAGGGTCGCTTCCCTCAGAAGACATCCTAAAGATATCGAGAGGACGGCCACAAGCGGACGTGGCGCTTAAGACCCTAAGCGAAGAGTGAGAAGAAGAGCTGGCAGTTTTTGGGCCGGAGATGCGGTGAGAAAGTCCCGCTCGAGGGTCCCAGGAGACCCCTGGCTTGGCGCAAGCTCCCAGCTTGTAGGGTTCACAAAGCGCGCTCCTCCCTCCACGCCCGCAAACAGAGCGCGCATTAGATACGGCGGTGGACCGGGCCGGACCGCGCCGAAGCGGGGCAGCGACCGACAATCCGGAGCCATCAAAGGGGGCTTTGTGCGGGACAAGTCACTTGAAAGAGAACTGGCAGTGCTTCTCGCACCCCCCGCCCCGGCCCGGAGCTGCCCATGGAAACGACGCTGCGCTCCGCGGCGCGTGGGAAGCGGTGAAAGCGGGGGGAAGCCGGGACTGCGGCGCGCGCGATCTGCACCACAGTAGCCCTCCTTGCCCCTTTTTAGCCCTGCCGCTCGTGCAGGTGGCCTCGGGGGACAGGAGTCACGCGCGCCACTGCACCCCAACTTTCAGCGCGCCCCACTGAATTTTTTTTTTTTTATCTGCAGTGACCACTGTGTGGGTGTGTGTGCGTGTGAGTGAGTGAGTGAGAGAGAGAGAGAGAGAGAGAGAGAGAGAGAGCGAGCGTTTACCGTGGTATCGTCTCCTGTCGTCCTTGGCCAGCAGCACAGCGACCCGCAGGCCGATCCCGGACGAGCAGCCCGTGACGAGCACCACTTTCTGTCCGTCGCTGCCCATGGTGGGTCCGGCCGGGGCGGCTGTCGGCGTCGCTCTCCGCCCAGCGAGTTGCAGCGTCCGGATTTAAACCTCAAAGAGGATCATGGATCGGAACGGATCGGAACGCAAAGGCCATGTGAGCGAGTTATAGAGTCACATGTCACACGGAGTCGGGCACGGGACGGGAGCGCCCATCCTCCCAGCGCAGCGGCGCGACCTTAGCTCACACCCCCTTCGCGCGCCCTTAACTTCGTTCTGTTCGAGGGGGGCCGGTCCCGCGCTCCATCATTGCAGTATCATGGACTTCATACCTTGGTGCAGGTGCATAGTATCACAGGATGGTAACATGTTATTTTCAAGTAGCTTTTATGTGCAAAATGTAACAGCTTGGAGCTGGTTAAAATGCCAGTTGGAGACGACAACCTGACGCTGCCAGGATTTGTGTTCCTTCACTAACAGGGTCCTCAGGAGGGTTACAGCTCTTTTCCTCTTATCGGTTTATTGTGCCGACCGATTACGTTGTGCCTGTATGATAGGAGTCCGGTAAAAATTAATATCAACAAGGGGGCGTGTTCCTCGGTGCGCGAGCCAGTGTGACGTGCCAGTGTCCCCTGTTTGCGAGTGACTCGTTTGTCGCGCCAAAACCTGTTCGCTACAAGAAACGCCGTGTGGATTTTGCTCAGTTATTGATAAGAAACCGTGGTACAGTGTGGACTTTTAAGCGAACATCAGTTCTTTACTGTTATATAAACTAGCGCTTGAGCCCAGTTAATGTAAACACTGTATGGTGGCTGTTCATTAAAATCAGTTATCCACTAAAAAAGTTGCACATTAAGTCGTACATAAAACTTATGCTGTCATTGAGAAACGAATCTTTTCAAAACAGCGCAAATGAGGTTAGTCGAAACTAACCTGATCTCAGTTAACTAGCAGTTCAGTTCATCTGAATTCTCCATTGATTTCAACCACAGTTGCAACAGTAAAGAGAAAAAGAAGAGCTCCGTTGCATTTTGTTGTCTAGGGCGCAAGAGTGGAGACCCTATGAATACTTTGGTGACTGTGACCTGGGAAATCTGGAGCTGTACCTCCCCCCGCTGTTGAGATTGAAGCACTGCAGCCTGGCACCACCTTCAGTGTCGGTGCAGCGGTGCATCGCCTCCACCTGAAACGTTAACAAAATACCGCCTTGTGCTGGGAGTCCCCGACATTCCCGTCATGTTACAGACACACAGCGTTTTGTGGCAGTGGTCAGTGTGTTGTACATCTTTACGCTGGGAAGCAGTTTGCAGCATCAAAGGGCTGTTGTCATGGCAGATGTGAGGTCAGGTGTGTGTTAGCTGAGCGCAGAGTTCGAGTAGGTGTACCCAGGAGGATCATGTTGCTGACCACAGTAAGGTTAAACCTGTCTCCAGGGTCAGAATTCATAGATCACCAACAAGTCTGGGCTTGGTGGTCCGCTGCAAACGTACACGTTGGTAGAGAAGCAGGAGCGAACCGTTTAAGATGTTCCCTATCGTGAACACACACAAAAAGTCACTCTGTCTTACCTTTATTTTGTGTGTCCCTTTGAAACACAGACTGCACAATGAAAACTGGCCATTTTCAGTGCTGAGAGTAACATTTCTGGAGTAGGAAATAACATGATGATGATGATGATGATGATGATGATGATGATGATGATGGTGGTGGTGATGATGATGATGGTTATTGAGAGTCTAAGCCGATGGCCAGAGTGTCCCGCTGGAGTGACTGCCCCAGGGTCAGTGACAGCCCCTCTCTAACTATGCTGGGAATCCCGCTGTCCCTCGTTCACAACACAGTGTGACGGGTGGGAAACACATTGAGAACTGCTGTGAAGATCCATACAGGTCAGAGGGACAGAGAGGGAATGGATAGCAGAAATTTGAGCTTGTTCCTTTTTTTCTGAGTAACCTATGATTCAACTCCAGAATTGTCAGCACTCTTTTTTGTAATAGTAGCACTTTAATGCAAAATTATATGGAGCAAAATTATTACCACCACTAAGGAATATTTAAAATAACAACAGATCGCTATCATTGGCAAAATTCTGTGTTTTTGTTTGTTTTTGGTTTTTAGGAACTCTTTTGTTGACTTTTGCCCATTTCCTGTTTTCCTGGGGTATAACTATGAGGGTACGCACATATATACACCTGCTGTTTTGCTGCTGTTAGAGCAGAGGATCTTGTGAAGGTCAACGGTATAAAGAATTCCAAGTACCAGGCCATAGATGGACCTTTCAGCAAGACAATGACCCAAAATATGCATGTGGGGCAACAGAAATGCTTGCAGGAACACTAAATCAGTGTTTATCAATGGATAGCTCAGCCTCTGGATTTGAACCACATTGAAAACGTGTGGTCTGAATTTGGAGAGTGCAGTCCATAAGCACAGACCTCTGAGAAAATAAAGAAACATTACAAAATTTGTATGGAGGAGTGGTCCAAGATCCCTATACAAGTGTTGTTCAATCTTGTCAAACATTACAGGAAGAGGCTCAATGCTCAGTATTAATGACGGACCCACGTCTAACTCAAATCTTGACCCTAATAATTTCGAAATCTCTGTTTTCTTGGGGGAAAAATGACACCGCTCAAGAAATCTGTTTACATCTGAAGATGTGTTGTCTTAAAAAATGGATGGTTCCTTACATGTTTAAGCCCAAAATGCCCAAAATATAACCAACTGCATCTGTTGTTAAATTTATATATTAATTTTTGCTTATTTTCTTGAAGGATGCCAGTAATTGTAAAGCTGACTGTGCATACTGTACTTCCACTTGAATTGCAGGGGAGTATGAGGTCTACTTGCGAACAAGAGGTGGAAGTGTGTGTTACCACAGCAGCTTATGGAAAACCAGTGTGTGACGTGTCCTAAGACTAAACTGGCAATGCGCTCCAGATTAGACCTGCAGGGCCAGTTTTCTGTAATCCAATTACACTCATTGGTCAGCACACATGTTGTTTTTGCTTTTGTTGTTCTATTAAGTGCCGTTGACTTATGCTGACTCTGTGGATCATTGTCCTGAAATCATCCGGTCTTCAGCAAGTCGGCTAAGACTTGACAAAGGGGCATGGCTGTGGTGACCATGTCCATCCAATGCGTTGCAGGTCTTCCTCTTTTGCATTGACCTTCCACTTTGCCATGCATGATATCCTTTTCCTGTGACTGTTCTTTCCACAGGACATGTCCAAAATAAGACAGCCAAAGCCTGGTCGTTTTCGCTTCCAATGACAACTTTGGCTCGATTTGTTCCAACACCGATGCATTTGTTTTCCGGGCTGTCCAGGATTCTTTGCCAGTACCACAATTCAAAGGCGTCGATTTTCTTCCTGTCCATCTTTTTTGCTGTCCAACTCTCGCATCTGTATGATGTTACTGAGAACATCGTGGCTTGAATGAGTCGGATCTTTGTGTGCAGAGTTACATCCCTGAACTTGAGAATTTTGTCCAAGCTCTTCAAAGCTACTCTGCCCAGAGCAATTTTTTGTCAGATTTCTTGA
This sequence comes from Heterotis niloticus, assembly GCA_018136845.1. NCBI lineage: Eukaryota > Metazoa > Chordata > Actinopteri > Osteoglossiformes > Osteoglossidae > Heterotis > Heterotis niloticus. The sequence goes on from CM030897.1 coordinate 28,213,966, forward strand.
CTGCTTGTCACCTCATTATTGATTGTTGATCCGAGTAAGCTGAAGTGGTCTACTGTTTGTGTGTCTTCTCCATCCAGTATGAAGTTCTTCAATTTTCCAGTTGTCAAGAGCTTTGTCTTCTTCAACTTAAGATGGAATACCATTTACAGACTGTATTCTTTGATCTTGATGACAGGACGTCTCAAATCCCCTTCACTTTCAGCTACTATCATTGTATCATCAGCATAAAGATTGCGGATGAGTCTTCCACAGTCCTGCTTCTCTAGTGATTTTTTCGGCGTATAAATTAAACCGATACGGAGACAGTATGCAGCCCAGTCTTACACCCCTACTGATTTTGAACCATTCTGTTTCCCCTTGTTCTGCTCAAACTGTTGCTTCTTTTTCGCTGTAGAGGTTGTGCTTTAGAACGATCAAGTGTTCTGGTAGACCTGTGCTTTGTAGTGGGAAATGCCTTGCTCTAGTTGATGAAGCACATATACAGTAGATGTCCTTTTGATATTCTTTTGCTTCTTCAAAAATCCAGCTCACGTCAGACATAGCGAGTTGTTAAAAATGCAGTAAAATCTAAAAATGTGAGCAAAACAATGTACAGTGCTAAAAATCAAGCTCAAATGGCATGTCTAAAAAGACAAGGTTCTACTGCATCTTTAGGCACTGGGCAATTAGAGCTTGACCCTTGCTTATGAAGGACCCAGTTTTGAGTCCTAGCTCCTGCAGTACCTTTGAACAAAGTATATACAATCAGTTATATAAATAGGTAAATCACTGTAAACAGCTTAACATTATAAGTTGATTTGGAAAAAAGCTTCAGCTAAATAAATTCATCTGTTATCCCAAGCCATTTTGTTCCACTCAGAATCCCATTCTGGTCTAGAGCCTTCCTCCGAATCATTGGGCTCCTAGCCATGAAAGCACACCCTGAACAGGATGCCTGTACCTTGCAGGGGGGCCGCTCGCACCCACACAGTCACACGCTTCAGGCAGTTTATAGCGACCAATTAATCTGAAATTGGTAGGAAACCAAAGCACCCAGAGGAAACCCATGCAGATGGAACGTGAACAAGCAAACTCCACACAGACTATCCATCTAGATAGATAGATAGATAGATAGATAGATAGATAGATAGATAGATAGATAGATAGATAGATAGACAGACAGTCAGTCAGTCCCCCTGTTGACTGACTAAATCATGACAGGTTACTGGCACTGTATCCTTAATAGACCAGACCATCTCAGCCCTGCAGCTCACTCCGTGCAAAGACTATCCATTCTGTTGAGGAGCCTCCAGCTCTGCCGGTTGCTGCCGAGCAGTCCATGACACAGTGTTGCTGAGAAACTCTTTCACATCTCAGCTGAAGACCAGAATAACTTTATCTGTTTCCAGTACTTTGTATGGTGCACAATATCCCCAGTGTGGGGGACACAATTGAGCCGTTCAGTCAGATGGGTGTCCTGCCCTCTTTGCAATGCGTATGTGCGTGTTTGTATGCCTTGGTGAATTGTGTTGCAGGGAAGGGAAAACAAAGGCATCACAACATGTACTATACACGCAAGTACACACACACACACACACACACACACATCCCCCTCTGTGTCATACTCTCTGCTTTCTCCTCACCTCAGTCAGTCCGGAACCAAGTGCGGACAAGTGCAGCAGTGGCATTTTACCTGGCAGAAGCCCAAACCTGATCTCTGACATCTGACATCTGACCCCTGTGTTTACCCCAGCCAAGCCAGATGGCTCTCCGTCTTTTTAAGACTCCTTTAGTTTTCATCAGTGCCAGGACTGTTCGTATTGTGTCACAAGGCCGAGGTCATGGCACCAGCCCACGCAGCCCCTGCTTTTTGAGAGTGTAAAGGAAACCCTGAGTCAGTGGGAAGGGATGGTTCTGCAGGGTCCGTTAATAGTCAGTGCTGGACAATGGGAGCGAGCACCCTGAGGCCTGGAATGTTTGCGCCTCGGCGGAGTAAGCAAGTGAGCGAGGGAGGGAAGGAGGGAGGAGAAGTTGAGCACTCTTTGTGTGCTCTTGGAACTTACTGTCTGCAGACAAGTGTATGGAATGCACCCTTCCTTTGCAGGAGTCCTAAAAGCAAGAGGACAGAGGACAGCCAGAACGAAAAGGGTCATAGGCTGGGGGGAGGAAGGAAACAGTAGAAAGGGCAAGAAGGGCAGAAGAGTGAAAAGGAGGCAGAGAGAGAGGGGGAGACATGAAGACAAGAGAGGAGAAGGGACAAGGGTGGGGGAGGTAATCCATCTGGTGCAGAAACGAATGATTATTTGAACAGCTTATTGAAAAGAATAGATCCTACGTGCTAATTACTTTTGTCGTCCAGCAACTTTAATGACGGTAATTAACACTGACATGACTTCCAGCAAACCCCCCCCCCCCGCCCTTCGGCATGTGACTCCAGAAAGGACGAAAGTATAATTCCACAACCAGCTCACAGCGCCTCGGTCCCCTCTTCCGTTAATCTACTCTGTGCTTGTGCGTGTGTGTAAGATGGACAGAGTGTGTGCACCTTTATCTTAGCCACTTGATCTCATATGTTTCAGGCCCCCTGCCTACCTGTGGCAGTCATACCCCTGAACACACAAGCACACACTGTACCCATCACCTGTCAGAAATTGTTCAGATCGATGTCACTGAGGTCAGCTTGGTGTCGCCGTGGTTGTGACTCCAGAGATACTAGAGAGCACCCAACCCCACCCTCTCCCAAGCTCCTCCACACAACATCCACTTAATCATGTGCGTATATTTGTGTGTTCGCTTCAGTGTGATGATATCCCAAGTCCAAAAAGGTGTGTTCGCCAGCTGGCCACACCCAGGGGGGGGGGGGCATGCTCGTACTGGAATATTGTCTCTCTTTTGACATATGGAGCCAATTGTAGGAACATCTATCTTACTACTTGCAGCTTGGCACTCAGTTTAGATGAATCTCCTGCTAGTTCCTTTTTGGCGCTGTGACATGTATTGCACACAGCGTGAGGTAGGGGGTCATACACATTCATCTATCAGCCGCCCCAGTTTCTAGACAAAAGGATCCATCTCGGATAAAGAATGTACCCTTTGCTACTGTATGGATCAGTCAATGGTGTGATGCCCTTCTTTTATAAATTAATCACAATCACAGCGGAGCTAATGTCTCCTTCCCAAGCACTTAGTGTGAATATGTCATTTTCCATTTCTTCACAGAATAGTAAATAGTAAATGTATAGGGTCTTTATCATCGATGGGACATGCAACCATAGTCCTCCTTGAGGTTCATCTCTCTGAGCTTGAGTAGTGTGGTCTGGAGTCTTTTTCTTCTTTGCAAGATGGGCAGGACATGAGAAGGTGAACTGATGGTGACATCCTGAGTCAATGATACCTTTTGCAGTTTAAAAATTAATGAATTACATAACACATTAGGGCCATTAATAATACCTTGAAATGAAAGTTCTGAGGAGTGTCAAGGATGTTTTATTATTGTAAGTACATTTTAAGTATTTCTGGCAAGAAAGGAGACTCGGTAAATGCATATTTTCATCAAGGGGACGACCCCCATCTTGTTTCGGCTTGTTTCATGCCCTAGGAATAGATGACAGGTAGATGGTTTGCAGTCCAGAGCGGAGACCTTACGTGACCCCCACCCCCCCCATACTCGGTGCATCCTGTTGGCATCAGCGTAAAGTGAGAGGTAGGGGCTAAGCGTTGAAATATGTTTTCCAGACAAAGGACCCCCATGTGGGATATGTCTCTGACGGCAATTACAAGAGGTCAGCACCCTCAGTCAGAGCTCAGATTTATGACTCTTTGAGAGATAGATTTGGTTCTGCACCTGCCTGCCTCCTGTTTGGCCATAGAAATAATCATAAAAAAAGTTCCTTCGCCATTGTCTCCGGTTTGAGTCCAATACAAAGCGAGCGCTCATGTTCGCGCAAAAGAAAAGCTTGGGTCATAGCTATAAAGGAATTCGATGAGATCTTTCCTCAGGGTGCTTCCACATTACTACATAATCTCTTCAAATATTTGCATTTTAGAAAATGTATAATAATTAAGGGCAGCTGTAGATCATTCATGTCTTGTGATGAACTTTACACTGGAATATGTTTATTATTCATAGGAATTTAGGGATTTAACTGGCTTTGCTCATCGTATTTGCCTATTGTATTGATCATCAGGAGCCATGTGGTTACTTGGTTTTTGCCAGGGATGCGATACAGTAAAGTGAGGGAGCTGGGTCTAGTCCCTGGTTTTAGGACTGCGTTCCATATAGTTGCAAGATATGTTCTGACGGATGAGGTAGAACTTGGTCACATGGACTTGAACAATGACTGCCAGGCTGGTGGACCTTCCAGCAAAGCAAGGGAGTTATTTGGGACTTGACCATATGTTGAGGGGCATGTAGGGCTCAGGTGGGCAGTAAGGTGGTCTGGGGGTAGTACTGAGAGGGGGGGTATTTTTCACCACAAGCTCTCATTCCGGATTGGGCTGCTAGTAACTATCTGCTAAAACCTGCCAAGAATGTGCTCCCGATTCAGAGCGGCTTAGTTTGACCGAGGGGAGAAGGCAGGATTTGTGTTTGGCTATGGTGGTGGTGGCGGGGGGTCCTATTTACCTTCTGGATCATATGGAATCAGTCATTAGCATGTTTCATTTTTTGGGATGGGATTTGATGAAAACTGTCAGAATGCTGAATGAACCCTGAGTCAGTGTTGAAGCCTGAGCTGTAACTTCATTCACAGACAGAGGGAACTGGGTTGACATCATTGTTTTGTGATTCGATGGGATATTTGCGGGGTCTTTCCACCATGCTCCCCCTCCCCTCTCGTTCCTGGCGGACACCTCAGTTCCGCCGGAGTTTGGGTGATGATGACGTCGGCTGTATTTATGGTGTTACTGGAGAGACCACTTCTCTGGGATTTTCTTTGAGGCTCTGGGTTCTGCTGGAACACATTGGGTCCAAATTCCTTACCAGGGTGTTTTTTTTTTTTTTTTTTCAAATATGGTCCTTTGTAGAGTCGCTTGCGGTCTGCAGTCATAGTGTGGTCAGCGTTTGTTTCTCTGTTCAGGTGCGGCCTAATGCATTAATGTAAGATCCTGGTCTTTAGGGTCCCCTCAGACCCTGACAGTTGTTGGTGTTGCCCTCTGGGTGACATGGTTTTAGGACTGGGAGACATGGATCTCGCTGGGTTCTTAGACCACCAATGGCCAAAACAGTGCAAAGAAAAAGGTCAGTCCTGCTGGACTGCAGTAAAGGTGCCACAGGTCATTGCACCACAGCCTCTTACTTATTGTGCATGAAGCCTAACGCAGATATTTATTTCAGTGTCCCCAGTGTCCGTTTCCCACAGATGTCTCGATATCCCTGGGTTATGAACCCACCCGATTCTGCAAACCTAACATTTTGTCCTTATGTCAGTCTCTTTTGCCATCAGGAAGGGCCCATCCTAATTTGCATATAAAATGAATAATGTAAATTAAATTAAACTTGCCGGTAGGCAGGTACTCACCCGTTACAGAGGCAGCACTTAATCCGCTCACAAGACTCAGCGGGTAAAACTCGTGTCTTATATTTTACGTTATGATTAATAACCGATCAGCTGAACCTTTGACGGGCAGCATAGTGATTTATGGCGCGCGCCTCCGGAGGCTGTTCTTCCAAGAGGGAGGGGAGGAGGAGGAGGAGGGGGAGAGAGAAAAGAGGAAGGAGGGGGCCTCCGGGTGACAGAGACGAGAGGAGGGACGCTTTGATTGAGAGGGGGTGGCGGGCGTGCGCCTCGCGATCTCTCCGAAAAACTTGTATTTGCGGCGGCAGGAAAGTTTCGCTCGCGCCAGTCGCGGGGTTTCCCCTCTCAGCTTTTGTCTCGTGAGCGTCGGGGGACCGCGAGGACGGCAGGCGACGGCTCGCTGGCGCGCTCGCTCACGACGATGCACCGGCGGAACGGCGGCCGAGGCGCGGCGGCGAGCGGAGCGCTGGCGCGCGCCCTCTTCGTGGTGCTGCACGCCGCGACGGCCGCGCTGTCTGGTAAGAACGGGAGGTGAACGGGTCCACCAATGGGTGGCGATGCACTGGGCGCCGCGGGGGGTCCGTCGCTGTTCCCGCACCTGCAGTGGAGAAGAACGCGGGACGGGTTTAAAAGGGTAAGCCGGTACCACTGAGTTATAAATGATCTCCAAAAGCCCTTTAAGTCACTTTGTACTTTGGAGTAACTCGGTAATTACTACTACAGACATCGTAGCCTGTTTACTTATTGGCTTTAAAATTTTATGTGGTTCACAAGTGACCTATAGTTGCTCAGGCGTGGGCTGTTGCAGTCTTCTGAACGACAGCAGGGTGTTTAAGTGGTTTGGGGAGCAACGTTACTTGAAGGTCACGGGTTCGAATCCCCGTGGCTGTGCTGCCTTTGGTCCGCTCATACAGAAAGACAACAATGTACTTTAGTTTAAAACATTAAGATGCTTGTCTAATAGTGTCTTTTGAGAAATCAGCTGAAAAATTAAGCCTAACAATTCAATGAAAGTGCAAATGTGTGTTTTTTTTTTTAAAAATAATGTCATTGTACCTGTATCTGAATGTGTTTCTTTGATAGAAATTTTGGGCCTGGGAATGAGTGCGTTTCTTCTGAGAAAACACCATCATTTACACCCATTTATCCAGGTAGAACCTCATCTGCTTTAACTGTTTCGGAGTGGCTGTTTTATATCAGACACAGCAACTAAACGGAGGATAGCAGACAGCTTCTGGAATTTGTGTCATAACCCTGTAATGCCAAGATTTTGATTTAAAATCGCACGTTTTAAAAAAGACATGGAGTGTTATTATAATAATCAGGATTATACACCTAAACAGTACTGCTTTGAACGTGTTCTCTTCCATTCCATTACTCTCAGAAGAAACCACAGAAAACAGAGTGCTGGAATCTACTGAGTGTGATTTATATGACAACACCAAAAGTTTTTTCCCCATATCCACACACACACACACACAAACACACACCAGGAAGAAGCCCCCTGTGCTGGATTCTGCAGATGAGGATTGCTGAAATGCTCCCAGGATTTGAAGAGATGCTGTTAGTCTGATGTCATGATACAATGTACTCATGACGGACACCGGTTGACTGCAGACCAGTTTATTGTTTTTTTGAGAGAACAACCCCTTAACATGCATAGGCACAGTAGGGGAGTTTAGGGTTCCAGCAGGGGGAAGTCTGTCCAATCCAACATAAAGACTGCAGGAAAACCAGAGCTACATGACACGTGGAATCAAACCCATGAGTGAAAATTTGAGTGGAGAGCTGGACTGAATGTACAGCCTTGTTAAGCCTGTCCTTATGATATTCCAGAAACATTTCTCTGCATGCAAACCAACTTGGAATATGTGGTATGGGCAGTGAGGATTATGGTGAGATGTTTACAGTGAATTTCCCAAGTTTACTATGGTACAACAGTGCAAAGTACATTATTCCTTGAGTCTGAGAAATTTTTACTCAAGTGGGCAGCAGATGGGATAGCAATCAAAGTCATCACCTTAGAACAGAAGGAAATCATTTTAAAACCTGAATTTTGCTATGGTACCCTGGGCTGAGATAGTTACCCTTATGCGATACAGTAAAAATGACCCAGCTGTATAAATGGGTAATCAGTGTAAGGAGCATAGCAATGTTAGCTGAATGAATCCTGAATGAAAGTATTTTCTAGGTACACAGTTTAGAGAAATTATAATAACAGCAATGTGATCCTTTGCTGACTCCTGGGAGAACTGTATACAGTAACCATAATTACACATGAGGTCTATATACTGAGTTTAAGGTCAGATGGACCCCAGCGCCTTTTGTGTGATGTACGGGGTGATGAATTGGTCCAGTCAGTGGTGTGTGGGTGCTGGGGGAACCAGATGCTGGTTGAAAAAACTGACCCAGTTTTTGTCGGGATATCATCTACAGCCAATATCCATCCAAAAGTAATTCACAGTGACACCCTGGGGAACCTTATTCTTATTATTTCGAAATGTCGTCTTTTTCTGTGTAATTGTAGCTTTTGGATGAATCACTGGTTGGCCTGAGTAAGGCTGAAAGCATCCTAGCTACCAGTTGTGCCGCAAACAAGTTTGGAAAGCCTACTGTCCAAAGTTAAAGAGATTTCAGTTAGCAGTAGGGGTGTCACAAAGAGTTTAGTATTTTGTCCACCTTGGTTAAGATTGGGAAACTTCAAATCCTGTCCTGGGATATGTCTGCAGACTGCTATGTGACAAAGGTCTGCTTTGTCATCGCGTTCAAATATACATTCCTAGTGGTTATATGTTGTCAGATAAGTCATTTACCTAAACAGCTGCTGTCTGACATTCCTCCCTGGCCACTTAATAATCTAGTCAGAGACTGAGTTGCCGTCCACACACATGTGGTATATAATGCCCACCTGTGAAAATCTGGTGACACGTGCGCCTTCCAATTCACACCCTGCCCTTCAATGCTCTTTTTATGTTAGAAGCCAGGAAATCAGTATTGGTGGCAAGGACCTTTCTGTGGGGGTGTGTGTAGCAGCTTACAGTCTGCTGAATACCACATGGTGGTACCCAGAGGCTAGTGGAGGGGGTTGCTGGGGGTCTGGTCCCTGACAACATGAGTCACCGGGGGATAAACAGTGCGGGGTTCATTGCGTGCAGTATGCTGTGCTCTTTGTGCAGTGGTCACTCAGACGAGATCAAAGCAGCACCCTGGCCCCCTGCCACCTGCTCTTTTATTGAGCGATTCTCATTATGGCACAAACGTAGGTTCCCAAAACAGCTGCGGCTCAGCTCCTTCCCTAAGCACTTTGTGTGCAGTTTGGCACATCGGTGCACAAGGGGTGTCAATTATCCACCCTCCAGGGGGCACCTGTTGTTGGTACATTAGATGTGAGAACGTGCAGGCCTATCGTTATCTGTTGGTGTGTATCTCTCCATATGTGCGTGCGTGCCTTTGTGAATTCTGTGTGAGCTGTTGTGTTGCTGTACTTAAAACATAATATCCTTTGGCCATGTTTGCTGTGTATATTTTCTTGGCAGTTATACAGCCAAAATTGATAGCAGAGAGGGTGTGTGTGTGTGCGCACGTGTGCGCACGTGCATGTATGTGCAGGAAGATATGAACAGATGTTGTGGACCAACCCAGAACCACACAGGTACACGTGGTCTCTAGGGCTATAATTCTTTCCTCCTCATTCTTGTCTTTTTTTAATATGTTGCTAGAGCCTAGTTGGAAGAGTGGGGGTCCTTCCCAGCTCCTCTGTTGGCAGTCTGACAGATGGGTGTGTATGAGGGCTGGAGATCCTCTGGCCCCCCATCTCTTCCAAAAGACTCAGTATTTGCACATCTGTGGAGAAATCAGGTGCCTCCCCTTGAGCTGCTGTGAAATTCAGCTGAAGAAGGCAGACAGCGGTGTTGGTCATGGACATGCAGAGGGGTGTGTCAGTGATGCGGCAAGGGAGTGATGGGCTTCTCTTTCTTTCTCTTTCATCATAACACACAACACAACCACTGGCTATGTGTACACAAAGTACAACATCTCACCCCACACATACATATACACGCAGCAGTGGAGTGAACATCTGGTGTCCAGAAACAGCCCTCACCCACTGCCACAATCCTGCCAGCCAATCATTTCACTGCTACATGGAGGCAAATGGGCGGGGGGGAAACTTTGAGTGTGACCCGCATCCCAGGCCCTGGAGCCAAGGCTGGGAGAAGGGAATGGAGAGAGAGGTCAACCTATTGCTTGGCATCACATGCCGCTGCCATGCGACAGTGATCAGATGTTCCCTCACAGAGGGGATGGGAAAGCAGTGGGCGGTTCTGCAAGGACCGGCATCTGCAGATGGGAAATCAACCGCGGCTTCCAGGTCACTTCACAGGCAGTAAACTACAGCGTTTTTCTGCTTTCACTTAAGCGATTTAAGCAAACAGCTCCAAAGTTGGTGAAAAAATTGCCTGAAAATAGATGTGCATAATTTCTGATCCCATTCACTTCAAAGCCCACTGTGGCATGGCAGTTGTCGCAAGGACACACGCTGCTCCAGGTTGGGGCCCTGTCCTCCCACCCTTGCGGCACAGGTTCTGCGAGAGAGCGCCACTGATTCCAAGGGATTTCCAGCGTGACTGCTGGCCCAACCAAGCCATGAGATGTCGGCCTTAATTCAGAGCAGACTTATTTGAGCTTCTCGCTGACTTGATTAATATCTGTGCCTCCCAGCTTACATTCCTGTCCTGTCCTAGATCCTTTTTGGTTTCCACGGTACTGTGGGATGGGGTAAGGGGATGTGCCGAAGGGTGGCGTGCTGATTTGGCGCCTCCCTAATGGGGCCCCGCGATTCTGCAAAAGGGGGTAGAACCTCTAGAATCCTAGAAAGCCTTGCCCTGTGGGTACTGGGATCAGAGGTCATGAAGAGGCTGAGATATTTATGGAGAACATTATTATAAAAAATAAGGTTAGATATGGATAGGTGGGTTAAAGGGACTCATGGTCTAAATCACACAGGTACGGTTACAGTTGCACAAACCACAGCTGGGCAGATGTGGAGGAGTCGACACAGGTGAGGCCTACTGCAGAACCTGCCACATATCAAAGAAGAGAAGATGAAAAGACAGGAGGCTCCGCCTGCATTAGCATGTGATGTTGTTTATCTTACTGAAGCAGCAGTGCATGTTTCAAACAGAACTTGTGCACCTGTGTGTGTGTGTGTGTGTGTGTTTGTGTGTGAGTACCTGTGTTTCACACTGCACAGTTACTTGAAGAGCTTCACACAGTTTGCATTTCATTTTTCTACATTTGATCCTTTTACACTTCTGAGTAGTTTAGTAAGGAATTTGGGTTAAGAACATTGACCTCATTGGAACCGAATTTGCAGTGTTTTCATCACAAATCCAAGTCCCAAGTCATTTGCACAGCTGCTGCCTTGGCTCAATGTCTGAGCAAGTGTGTGTGGGGGTGATTTTGGGATTTACATTTTGAATGTGTTTCAGAATGAGAAAGCGAGCGAATGTGTGTAAAAAAGAGAAAGACTATACCAGTCTAAAATTGGTAATGACACTGAGATTTTTTGAAAAGCATGTGAGAGAGAGAGAGAGAGAGAGAGAAGGAGGGCAGCAGTCTGTTCCTTCCAGTAAAGCACCTTTGGAGATTTGAGGCTGAGCCTCTGAGGCAGCTGCACACCGCCCCCATATTCTGCTCCCTCTTAGCTCGACTCATTTGCTCCGTTTTTGACTGCCATGTTCAGCCAAAAGCATGTAACCAAGTTGCTCAGCCGTCAAAGGAACACTGCATTCCTTCTGAATGGACACACTATGTCGGCGGGCAGGTAAACCACTCAGCAAGAGCTGACCCTTTGGAATACTGCTGGCCAGATGTTGTGGCACTTGTCATAGCTCTGTTCCCTTTGAGGAGGTTTATTTCTCTATTGTCTCTCATGTCCAAGCTGTTGATGCTGATGTTGCCTGACCTCCCTCATGTCACATGGACTTGGCTCTGTTTTACTCTTGTGTTTTTCTGCCCCTTTCCTTGGAGCAGCACCATGGCCATTATGGCACTGACCAACTGTGGTCAACATAGCATTAAACTAGCAATAAGAGAATTAGCTTTAAAGACTATTCCTGTCCTGTCCCAGCAGGTGGTTTAGTGGTTAGAGCTTTTGCTTTGCTATCAGAAAAAACCCCACCTCCTGCTCTAGTATCCTTGAACAAGGTACTTACCCTTATCTCATAAAAATTACCCTGACGTGTAAACGATTAAATCAGTATGAGTAGTTTAGTGAACTAACCTCACATTGAAAAAAGGAGATAATAAATAAAAATATTAAATTGAATCATTTTCTAGGTTTAGTGAATGTGGCCTGTGCTGAGGGGAGGGAGAGGAGACATTTCCCCAGACAGACCACCCTCCATACAGACAGGTGTCAGCTGTCAGGTGTGTGGCTGGGTACTTGTTAGGCTGCTGCTCCCCAGCCCTTAATAACAGCCTCCTCAAATGGGCTCGGCTGTCTGGGACCCTCCTATTACCAGGGGTATCTTCCGCGATCACAGAGTTACTGTGCAACCACAGGATCTCAGACATCTGGGGCAAATTGGAACCCCAGCAGAACTAGCGATGCACACTGGAGCTTCGCTTTTATTATTTCATGCAAATATCAACATCCTAAAGCTACTTGTTTCTCCTCTTCTTCCCCAAACAGCCAATTCCATTGATGTTCTGCAGTTGTTGAACCTATCAGAAGACATGGAGGGTGTTAGCATGGCGACGGGATTTTGCACCATCAGGAATGGCACTAGAGAGATGGATGTGGCTTTCAGGATAGACAAGAAGCTCAAGTTGAGTGTCTCTACCCAGCGGCTTTTTCCAGGTATACACACACAAACACCTGCACACACACACGTGCACACACACACACACACACACACACACACACACACACACACACACACAGTATATTTGTTAAATTGTCTCAGTTCAGTTCCTACACACACAGAGGGAGGAGTCATGTTGGGTGTAGTACAGTTATGTTTGGCGCCTCTCCAGACTCCACCTTCCCCCTGGACTTCTCACTGATGACAACACTACGACTGAGGAAGGAGGGAAAGTTTTTCCTGCTTGCAGTGTATGACAGAGATGAGGTGCTGCAGTTGGGCCTTGAGGTGGGCTTCTCACCTGTGCTACTTTACAAGGACCAGCACGGACTGCCAACGCCCGACCCGTACCCCACCTTCAGTGAGGTCAACCTGGCTGATGGCGAGTGAGTTGAACAACTCTGGAACAGTCACAGTTTCTGTTTAACTGCTTCTTTTAAGAGTTATCAGTGTAAAGTGGAAGCCTCTGGCCATGTAAGTATTTTGGTTCCTCACAGTGACCACCCTGCCTGCATTCACCAGGTGGCACAGGGTCTCCTTCAGCGTTCAGGGCAAGGCAGTCACACTGTACCTGGACTGCAAGAAGGTGCAGACGCTGGACCTACCGCGTGGAGATCACTCGGTGGTCCGCACTGATGGGGTTACCAGGTTCGGTGCACAGCCGCTGGGCAAAGAGGTGTTTGAGGTGAGGTGCTGGAAGGCAAACCATGTGCCAGGTTTCTTGGCAACATATCAAGACTGAGCTGCTTATTGAAGCTTATTTTTTAGGAGAAAGAGACAGGATGGGTGAATGTTCTTACTTCAACTATGAAACAGTGCTAATGGTTACTGAACTTCACACAGCATCATCTCCTGTACACACACTTTGCCCTCAGCTCACTGTATGTAGATACACCTTTCCTGTAATATCTGGGAATTACATTTTGTTTGATAATTTGTCTCATGTACCAGATCTGTACACAAAGCTACATACAGAAGTTTACTTGCTTATACAATTGGATGATTTTTAATCTGTTAATTTAGAGTATGTGCATTCATCATGATACTACAAGCAGAAGGGATTTGAACCCAAGTCCTTCCGTTGCAAGACAACAGCTCTATCCACTAAGTTACCTCTGCTCTTTTTTGAGCATGATTTTATTTGGTTTTGCTTAGTATGAAAATATCAACATCATGAGTTTATGTGAAAACATAAGTGAAAAAGATTGGCAGCAGGAAAAACTTTTGCTCCTCATCACGGGGTGGGGATGAAAAGTAACTGCTGGCCAACTGACTGTGACTAACAGTTTTCCCCACTGATGACTCACTATTGTTTCTGATTTCCCCCTCAATGTTTCTCACAGAGAAAAGTCCAGAAAGATGTTTATGAGCCAGTATGAGCCTGGGGCGGTGTTCTATGACCTGTGAGAGCCACTGGGTACCAAGGGACATAAGGGTTCGGTCCATTCCCAGGCCCCTTGGTTCCAGTGGGACCCAGGGGCCAGCACTGTGGTCTTTTCTACCCTGTGTTGCAGGGGGGACTCTGTACCAGGCTGGACATCATTCTAAGTTCACGTCTCAGCTGGATGAGATATAGTACACATTGCCTTGCTCCGTATTGATGCATGCATACGTGTGTGTGTGTTTGTATGTATGTAAGTGGTAGTGAGCAGGAGTTTGTTTATTTTTTTAATGCTGTCTGAGGGCACTCAGTATCACTCTTTACCAAGCTTCTGGTTGTCATTAAAGGTGCAGTCCTGTCTGTGTCTGTGTATGTGTGTGTTTGTGATTCACTCCTGCTCTTGTGGTCCCTATGCGTGTGTGTGGTTGAAGCAAATAATAATAGGGGATAGGGAGAGCCAGATGGGCACTTGCAGGTCAACACGAATGTCCCATTGAAGGCCAGTGGCAGTCTGGGTTCCTGACTGGGGAAGCAACAGGAGACAGTAGACTTTTTAGACAGTAGACTAAGTATTAAATATCTTTGAAGCACTAGGTGGCATAGTGGTTGGAGGACCTGCATTAGAATCCTGTTTCAAAACAATTTAAATGTATCACACAGATCCTGTTTATTAATGAACTTAAGCTTTACATATGGCTACCAAGGCATTGCTCCACACTGACTGCATTCCCCCATGAGCATCAGCCTACTGCTTCATCACAGAGCCCTCTGTTGCCTATACTCCACTTTATATTGTGTGTGCTTTTGTTTGTGTGTTGATTTGAACACACTCATAGCTCCCTGAGAAATGAGAGAATAAATGTTTACTTTACAGTTCTTCCAGCTCCCTAAGCAACCACCCCTGAAGAGGATCCATGATGAGGGTGTGTCCATCTTCTCCCCCATGTCCCTTATCCCTATTTCTCATTCTGTTCCTCTGTTTGTCTGTCTGTCTCCCAGGGAGACATCCAGCAGCTCCTCCTGGTCGAGGATCCCAGTGTAGCAGCAGACTACTGCTCTCTCTACATGCCAAGCTGCGAATTCACAGCGCCCTTCAGCAAGTCAACCCTCAGTCCCAAGGAGCTGCAGGTGAGCGCATCTGCCACCAGGAGGAACTGCTCTACGCAAAGCCCACACCTTGTCATCATTTTGCAGCGTTGAAACGATATCGAGTCCAGGACTTTCTGTTGTCTCACATGCAGTGTTCACATTTGAACTGTACAGATCTGCTTTTGTCCCCCTGCTTTGGAAACAAAGAGTGATTGCACAAAAAACACAAATTTTAAATTGCATTTCAGGCAAAGCCCTTGTGGATCACTTGGCTGCTTTACTCCCTACCTTCGGCAAACACAGACGCAGCAAACACATGCCAGCAGACAGTCTTGCACATGCAGAGCACAGGCCTTTGGAGCCTGAGAACTTCATACATGTTTAATGAACATTGTTTGCGCCAGATCACCCCCTGGGACCAGATTCCCCTGTTCATCCAGGAAGGGCCATGGACAGCTGTCCCAAAAGCGCAGCACCACCCAACATGCTGCCCCAGATTTAGTATGCGCATGAATAGCAGTCTGTCTGCCAGATCCCCTGGTTCTGCACAATTTATTACTACAAAGCCTTTCCTGCCAGGGGTACGTAAGGCAAACCGCAATAATGTTGGAAGATCAGGGCTGAGTGGAGTCGTAACTCAGCTAGGGAATGAGGTGAAGGACACTAGCCTTTGCCTCGAACCAGTGACATCAATCCATCAGGGGCATGGAGATTCCGTTGGAGGGGAGCAAGAACAAAACTGTGCCTAATGGTAACTTTTTAACCTGTTCAACGTGTGTGAGTGTGAGCTCATGTGGGCTGAATACATGAAGGAGTAGCTTCAACCTCTCCACTTATATTTTTATTTCTCCACACATTTATTTGTGTGTGCTCTTAATTGTTTGATTCAGAACTGCCCCTAAATGTGTGTATGTGTGTCTGAGATTGATCTGTGAAGGAGTGGTGTCTCACCCAGGGTGTACTCTGCCTCATGCCTTGGGTTTCAAGGATATACCCTGAACTCCCAAGGCCTTGCACTGGACAAATAGATTTTAATACTGGTAATATTTTTTTGTGTATCTTTTTATGAGTAAATGTGGGTTTGGGAATAAATGTATACATTTGTTCCTGTTTGTGATGGAGTCATTAGATTCTGTGTGTCTGTCTGTATGTTGTGCATAAGAACTACCAGTCCTGCAGGAAGACGGGGTCCATGTTACCTGTCCAGAACTATGGAAAGGTCACTATGTTGGCTCTCCAACTGCCTTTTTTTCTATCATTTGTTTCCTGTCCTTTTCCCAGAAGTTTTGGAGGAGACCAGTAGTGGGTCGGTAGTCTCTCCAACAGGTTTTTGTCACATTTCCCTGTAATTTATTACTGTTTGTGCTTTTTCTCTCCATGTATGTGCTGTTTTGGCCCCGTTTGCTCAGCACAAGTCCCTCGACAACAACCTTGACCCGACTCCCCACAGCGACGTGGTAGAGGAAACGCACAAACCCGGCAAAAAACGCAGGAAAGGCAAGAAGAACAGGAAGAAGAAGAGGGACAAGTCCTCACGCAAGAACAAAAAGAATAGGAAAGACTCAAGGAAGAAAAGGAAGGAATCAGATGCCCTCGAAGATGGCTTTCTGGGGACGTCTACAGCAGTGCCCGAGTACTTTTTGCATGGCCAGTCAGAAGCCAGCATTTTGCCTGTAACCGGATACCTTCAATTGGCATCCATCAACCAGGTGGAGGTTACACCTGTAGCCACCCAAACCCCTAAAGCAGGACCTTTAACTGCCAGCACGCTGCCTCAGCTGTCAACTGAGACCCCAGAGATGTCCAAAAATGAGTTCAACTCTTCCACTGAAGTCACCCAGGTGATGCCTGGCATTCTGCCAGATTCTCTAGCAACAGGGGGAGAGGTAGGTAGGAGAATGACTTTTGTACTGCCCTCTACCTGCTTTGTGCTTCTCCTCTTAACACTTCCTAGCCCCTTGAACCCTTTCCTGCTTATCAAACCAACACCTCTTCACCTGCAGATGTCACTGTGGCACAAGGAGCCTGGACCTTTGAAGTAATAAACAGAGAATTTGAATTGAGTTTTAAATAAAATGCTTTTTTTAAATCAGTTCTGTCACGTGAAAACAGAAAAATGTCATGCCATGTCGAGGACACACAAAAAAAGGACATAACTAAACAGTCAGAAACAGGCAGCAAAAACCAAAAAAAAAAACATAAGTGACACCAAACTGAAAAACATTTAAACCAATATTGCAGAGTATGCCAGGGTATATCCTTGCACAGAGCACAATACATTCTTAACGCACCATTTTGATTTAAAACTGCCCAGGTCACAGATTGCTTTGTAAAAGGCAAAATCAATCATAATCTGGGGATTTGACCACGGATTTAAAAACTGGCAGAAGCTCGTGTCCCCACCTCTGCTCTGATTTATTCTTCCAGCTAACACAAATTGCATATTTTGCATGACCTAAAATGAAGTTTAAAAGTAGTGGTTTCTTACAGTATATGGGTGCAGTAACATGTTTCACGTGTGTTACACTATAACTGTGCCAGCAGGGCACACATAGTGTTGTGTGTTTAAGTCCCCAGATCATCCCCATGTTGTCACTGCTGTCCAGTCCCAGTCCTGTACACCTCTATATGATCCACTCCCAGTCTTACACAACTCTGTAGCATCCAGACTTTTCCGTAGCTTTCCCAAGACCTCCAGCTCTGGCAGCGAACATTTTACTTTCATATTTGTGGAATATGACATCCACCAACACTTATGAGACAGGATATTGGTTAGAGGTTTTTCCAGAACTTAACCTTTTGGTGAACAGCTTTTCTACTTGAGCAGCCAGTGTGTTTATTGTTGAGAAAAGTTTTTAGAATGTGTTTAAGGTGCTTAGGTCCAGTGTCTCTGTAGTGTCACACTGAAATTGGTGGGATCTGGGTTAACTTGAGGGTGTGAAAACCACATTTCTAAACTTGAGTTGTTGCCATATGGAAAGTTCTAAACCAAAAGATGTGTTTTAAGTGAGACTTAACTGGATTTAGTATAAACCTGATACATTTTTGTTACTTTTGAAGATGCAAATATAAACAAGCATTGTGTTCTCAAAGGACTCCTCACTGGAGAAACCAAGGTGCCAACTTATGTTACAGTTACAGCTCATATTCATAACCCATCTATCAAAATATTATGGTCTAATTTAATCAGTGTCATGCCACAGTCACAGTCTGCTAGAGAAACATTGGCATTTTCCCTTTAATTTACTAACTCCACAAGCTTCATGGCCATATAACCTGCATCTGGTAGTGGCACTCCTTCCTGAGTTCCTATTGGTTTACCACACATTCAACCTTGACCACAGAAGGAACATTCAAGTGGGGGGAAGTGATACCCACTTAAGTGTGATGATAAAGATTACCCAGACTGAGAGCATCCTCTGTCCAGTCTCATTCTGGGGCCTCACAGCCAGCTTGAGGGGACTGTGTGTTGTTTGGCATTTCCTTGGCTACAGTTGTCATGCTGCTGTTCTGATCCCTTCTGTTGGTATCCAGGTGGAGAAGCATCCCGAGCATCCAGAGGTTGAGGAGTCTGGGAAGAATTTCTTCAGCAAAACATATGATAATATTTCAGTTTCCACAGTGACGGTGGGCCCAAACATCACAAAGTATGAGGTGAGACAATGCATGCTGTCTACCATTATGGCGTTGTCATAGATTAAGAGGATATGTGTGGTTGCGCCACAAAATTACACATTGAAGCTTGGCTGGTTTATGCAGACTCTGGAGTACGAGGAGCTCAAGCGTGAGACGGAATACCATGAAAAGGAATATGAGGAGTATGAGTACGAAGATCAATATGGATTGGCTCAGAGAGAGGGGGCAGAGACCTGGCAGGTACACTTCACAGCAAACCTGTCAGAGCAGTACAGTGAGACATGACTGACATTCACAAAGCTTAAGGAAACTTGCCGTTTCCTCTGAGGTGCCAGTCTTTTCCTAAGGGATGTCAGTTAATGACTACACACACACGCGCGCGCACACACACACACACACACACACACATACGTGCTGCAGGCTATGACTGAAATTCTGTGCTGTTTCCCCAGGGAACACCCCAGAACAACGTTGGCCAGAAAGGGGAGAAAGGAGAGCCTGCCAGAACTGAACCGGTGAGGTCCTGTACATGGGTCACATAGTCACATGCACAAAGGTCACATGACTGTCCACCAGCACTGTGCTGCTGGCTGAAGTCCATAGAGCTGAGTCAGGGGTGGAAGTGTATGCAAAATGGTAAACATTATGTTAGTATTTGACATTTATGTGGACATGTAGCATCTGCATGTTTTTATATTTTCATCTCTTGCAGGGCATGTTGGTGGAAGGACCCCAAGGCCCCCCAGGACCACCAGTAAGTTTCCTTCCTGATCCAAACCCACACAAGCCACAGAGTAATCCAGTGTGATCCAAACTAGTGTGAAAAAAACCCAGTGTGACCAGAATGTTAGCTACTGTCAGAAGCATAGAATTAGCAGCAAATATGACCAGAGCATGGCGTTTGGTTACCTCTGTAAACACAACAGTCAATCCTTCAGAGGCCCTTACTGTCACACAGATGCTGTCTTATATCATGCTAGCCCTGTGTCCTTCTGTTGTGCCCCATGGCAGCACAAGAGCACATATGTGTGTGAGCTAGACAGACCACAAAACAGACAGAGTAGTATGTGTGAACATCTTTCGTTACATGTGATATGTGTGTGTGTGTTTGGGGGGGGGGGGGGGTTGTTACAGTGAAAGCATCTGGGTCTGCATCGGCTAATTTCTCCTGTTTCACAGGGTCTTCCAGGCATAGCGGGTCCAATGGGCCCAGCTGGGCCACAAGGTGACCCAGGTGATGTGGTGAGTTCTCCTACCATCTCTTGCCCATCATGCAGCAGAAAATGGTTCAGATGAGTTCTCATTAGGGACCTTGATCTCTGGGCTGAATGTGTCTCAGCTGTTGTAAATGTCCTCTGATTCTGCTCCTCCTGTCTGTCCTCAGAGCCTCCCTTTAGTAGCTGAGAAATGCACAGGAGACAGCAGCAGCGGGACACGCTGCTGTCAGTCGTGATGTGATTGCCTGGAGTCTTCATCTCTTGCTCTTTCTCAGGGTCCTCCTGGACGACCTGGCCTTCCCGGGGCTGATGGGATTCCTGGCCTTCCAGGCACGATGCTCATGTTACCGGTAAACATAGTTTCATGTCAACACACACAAGCAGGTACACTGGAACACAGAGCCTGGTGTGAACGGAGCAGACCCATCACTGCAATACAGCCCATAACATTGAGATTATTAATGTTTTAATCAGTGCCCTGAAGCTCTACCACCATCTCGGTATTAAGTGCATTATAAAATCTTCCATTGTTAACACTGACCTCTAAAGCCCAAATTCCAGTCTGCATGTTAGGAGAAAAAGTAGGTCACCCAAATCTAACACACACCTCTGGCTCTGCCCTGTGGATCAGGCATAATTACTTGTCTGACTCTGTAGTCATACCTGGCCTGTACCCCACAACAAGCATTGTCCCTCCTCCCTTCACACAAATTCATACACTGGCACACCACGTTGTGACTGAAGGGCTATTGTAGTTTGTATCCACTAGGGGGAGCAGTGAGCTAACGGCACAACTGTGCTGGGAAACCCCTTGAGAACATTGCTGTAACTCACTTTTTTCCTCACTCAGCTCACATGAGCCATGTCCCCAGTGACCAAATCCAGTGCCTGAGTCTGCTGACCATTCCCAGTGACTGGTCCCATCTCCCACTTTGCCCATTTGCCAGATTTACTTCTCTGTCCTGCTCCTTCAGTTTCAGTATCTCAGCGATGGCCAGAAAGGTCCTGTTGTGTCTCCTCAAGAAGCCCAGGCTCAGGCAATCATGCAGCAAGCCAAGGTGGGAATCGGAGTGCTTCACACTGGCCTCAGTGTTATACTTTTGCTCTTATAGTCACATTTTGGTATCAAAATTATAATTTACTGTGACATGCTTTATTGTTTCCTTGTCCATTATTTTTCTATTCATTAATTCATCATCTTATTTATCTATGTCCATTTAATTACCTAGTCATGTATTCATCTGTTTCTTGCTATCTCGTGTTGTCATACAATCTGTTTAGTGTACTGTGCACCAGGGTCCATTTCATTCTCCCTTGTACATTTAGTATATAAGGCAGAATGTAAATAAAGCAAATCTTGAACCTTGACCCTTCAACTTTGAGATGTGTTACTACTGTGTTTTCTAACTGTTTTTGCAGCTATCATTGATGGGACCTCCAGGTCCAGTGGGGCTCTCAGGTCGACCCGGGCCAATGGTGAGAACATCCCAGCTTTCAGACCCACTTTCTCTGGTCTGGTCCATTGCTGTATCTGTATCTCTGGGTTCAGAGTTGAGTGTTAATTGAGGTCCCAGTCTCTTTTATACTCAGTGTCAGATATTAATGTCTCATTTACAGCTGGTATTAGAGTTACCTCTGTCTTCTCTACAGCTGGTATCACTACAGCCACTCTCCTTGTGTTGTATTAGAGAGGCAGAATATTTAGATGCCATTTTCTAAGACAGCCTGTTAGTTACAGTTTTTATTTTTTGTTGCAGGGTTTCCCAGGCCCCAGTGGACAGAAGGGAGACAGTGGAGACCCAGGGCCACCGGTAGGTTGAGATACGGCGTCTCACTACTGCTAGGGACAGCACATTTTTTTCATCCATCTTTTCCACTAACATTTAACATGTGCAACACAAATCTGCTTATTGTTGTTATTGCTGTGGAAGGGTAATGCTTCTCATATTCAGTGCTTTTTAATCCAGTGTCCCACTTTTTCACTCTTTCTCTCTGGGTCTCAGGGACTTCGAGGATTACCTGGTAGCCCCGGCCTTAAGGGAAAGCCAGGGAAGAGGGTAAGGACCAGTGTGTCGAATTGGTGACATCAAGTCTGTTCCTGGTGAAGGTTACATGAATACATGTTGTATAGGTGGGATTCAAACCTGAGCCTTTATGTTCCAGTCATAGACATGGAATGTGAAATAAAACATTCTATAATTGCATTGTTTGGCTCTTGAACCTACCGAGTGTGTGATAGTTACCCAGCATGCCAATGAAGGAAGAGGTCCAAAACCTCAGTCATCTGTGCTTGGTCTGGGGGTGGTGACATCACTTGTCATTTATGTTTTCAAGGGACGAACAGGAACAGATGGAGGCAGAGGACTTCCCGGGGAGACTGGTCCAAAGGTGGGTTGTGGGAATTAAATACTGAAACAGAATGCGTGCACATGCACGTGTGTGTGTGTGTGTGTGTGTGTGTCTGTCTGTCTGTCTGTTCGTTTGTGTTTGTTCGTGTGAGTGTATCTTATTGTTTATTTGTGGACTGACACAAGGCTGCCAGTGGGTTTGGAGCCGAATGTGTGCTGGAACTGATCCTAATGGGCCTCTCTGGTAGGAGGACTTGCAGAGCCTTTGACAAGCTTTATTAAGAGCATCACAATGGCAACAATGCAGTGGTGACCAGCTGCAGGATGTCTGTGGTAAATACACAGGCCCTCCTGATACCACAGGAGGACAACACATTCTTTATCTACGGGAACAGAGCTTGGCCACAGTACCTGCATCCCTCCCCTGTTCATCACTGAGCTGCTGCTTTGCACACCAGATACAGAGCAAACAGGGGACTCCACCTCTGTTTGTGCTGATGTTTCTGTGTGTCATGTTAATGTATTTCTGTGGCTTTGCATATCTCCCTAGGGTGACCGGGGTTTTGACGGACTGCTAGGACACCCAGGGGATAAGGGACATCAAGTGGGTGTGCTCCTGCTCCTTTCACTGGTGGATGGGTTTCCACTAATTTTGCTGACCACAGGTTTGTGAGACTGTCAGTATGTAATTAAGTCTTGTTTATGAATGTGTGTTTTCTATTCTCAGGGCGAAAGGGGAAGACCAGGTCCACGTGGCCCAGCTGGAGAGGTGGGACCAAAGGTGAGAGCAAAATGTAGGCCAAGAACATTGGATGTTCACTGGGAGCAACCACTATAATCAGTACTGCACTGTAGGACATTTAGGCTTGTGGTGTGATGCATAAACTTACCTTTGGCTTTGTTTTTGCTATTTTAGGGATCACATGGACCTGCTGGACCAAGGGGGCAACCAGGTGAACCTGTGAGTTACTAAGGAACATACACACTCCTTTTTTCCCCTCTCTCTCTCTCTCTCTCTCTCTCTCTCACACACACACACGCAGACACATACAAATTTTCACTTAATTTTAGTTTTTTTCTGATTTGGTATCATGCCTTTTGTCCATGTTTAACTGGATAAAATGGCTTTCTCCATAAAGAAACAAAGGTTAGGTGATGTTTGGTCCACCCATTCCTGTCCCCAACTCCACCCTCTCTTCACAGTTGTCCAACAGAGCAAGATGTCCATCACCATTAGACCCCAGTAATTCACAGGCACCTCACAGACTTGACAAAGTCATGTGCTGCAGGCAGCTGAGGAATAAATCCCAGTCGATATCCTTCCCTCAGCAGAACGAAGCCAATTTATTCCTCCGCTGCGGTATCCCGGTCACAATCGGCAAATGATACAGTTGAAATTCACACTGTGATCCAGGCTGCTCGACACAGGCTGTGCTCCGGGTAAGCGCCTTAACCAGTCGAGCTCCATCTTTGTGTCAAAAGGTGGGTTTTAGCAAAGCTCCAGCATCTCCAGGTGGCTGCTGCACTGAGGACACTGGCTGGAGAGAAGGCAGGGGAGGGGCGGCAGTGCAAAGCCAGAGCACGACTGTATTTCCATTTCAATCGCCTCCCCGGAGATCACAGATGTGGCCCGGGAACAGGTGGCCTGGCCAAGCCTGCAAAGACTGAGGCTCTGAGAACAACACACTCATATGCAGACTTGGTTAAACACACACACACACACGCACACACATATTTGATAATCTGAACAACTGACGCACTGTTTATCGACATCTAGGGACTCCGAGGGTTTGCTGGACCACGAGGACCACCTGGCCCACCTGGACCCCCGGTAAGCTTTTTCTTGGTTGGTTGATACCCTCAGCAATGATTTCTGGTAACGCAAGTATTGTGGAACACACACTTTACACATCCTTACTGTGCTGCATGGGAGGATGATGCAAGAGCACAGAAAAAAAATGGATATTGCACAAAATGGTTACCTCTCAAAGACCACAATGGAGCTTTTTTAAAACTGTGCTGTTTGTGCTTTTTGTGTCTGGCAGCTTGACATTGATCTCCTTTATATCCGTTCATCCGCAGGGTATTCAAGGCATTGACGGCATTCAAGGCGCAAAGGGTGACTTGGTGCGTACAGCTTGTGTAACAAACCGACAGGGTGCCCCAGTGCAGAGAAGTAAATACCATATGAGCATAGTGAGGGAGAAGAACCAGTGAGTTTGAATTTCATTACTAGAACTTGGTTACACAAGGATTGCATAAAATTGTCCAGAGAAGGCAGGAGAGTGGTAATTTACTGGAGTAAGGATAACTAAACAGACTGAGGTTAAAAGCTAAATGAGTTTCTTAGAAGTAACCACAATCAAACTGCCTGAATTATGGATGCAAAACAGATTGGCGCCCCCTTATTTGTATGTAGTACTGAAAATGCAGCATCTTCTGAGGCTTTCAGAAGGGAAACAAGTTTTTCACATGTAGCAGAACTAAAATCTGGGCCTCAGCCCTACACAGCCAATCTCTTGTCTTGGGGTAAGCAGCAGAGTGGTCAGAGTAAGCTCAATTTAGTCACCAGTGACCATCATGAAATTTTAGTACCTCCCTGTAAGATGTCTGCATTGGCCTTCACACAGCAATGGATATTGTCGTCTCTAATATGAAGTTCGAAAGGATATAATAGCAAGACCAAGACAGAAAAATAAACACAAAAATTGAATATTGCTGGTTGCCTTGAATACAGTACCAATGATGCTCAGGAGAAGGCAAATTGACCTCTGTTCTGATTCACAGGGACCCCATGGAGATCCAGGACCTCCAGGACAACGGGGAAACCCTGGATATCAGGTGGATGATAGTGGTCTATAGTCTGTGAATACAGAACATTTACACAAACAAACAAATGCAAATGAGAGCATACAGTAAAGACATTTTGTTTTGCCTTTCCCTGTTTAGGGATTGCCTGGACCTCAAGGTTCCATTGGAATGCCTGGAGAAAAGGTAGAAAATTATGTCAGGATCATACCCCTAACCCTTACCCCCGACCCTGACCAGCAATGTCTCAGAGGCAAATAGAAGGCAGTCCAGAGTGCATGTGATCTGAAAGATGTAACTCTTGGTTGTTGGCTCAAGTTCAATGTACTGACAGTGTAGCCTGACAACAGATCAATAGCTACGCCACAGTAAACAGTGTGTGCTGCCAGTCAAACAGATGAGTGTAGGACTAGATCTGTTTGTTCTGTGGCAGCATTCCTGGTGTTAGAGTGGAATTATAAATCATGGAATATTGTGAGCCCTGGGTGTCAGTGTGCCATGCCGGGGTGGGTGGAGCTTGTGTGTGTATGTTCATGGAAATATTTGTGTGTCTTAGGTCACCTCTGTGTCTCTGTCACCTATAGGGCCCCCCAGGGAAGCCTGGAATGCAGGGACTTCCTGGTATAGATGGCCCTCCAGTAAGTGCTTTCATGACACCAGCAGGAAGCAGTGGTAACAGGGGCAAATGACACATAATAAAGACTGCCAGCAGAGGGAGACATATTTGCATATAGAGAATATGAATCCATATTGTGCTGCTTGGTAACCTCTGCTCCTGTTTCACAGGGTCACCCTGGAAGAGAAGGACCACCAGGAGATAAAGGGCTCCAGGTAGGATACTGCTCCTCTGACCATTTATTTTAGCGATAAACAATGTTAAGCGCTAAAAGGCTGGCTTTGTGTGGTTCTGGCTCAAATCAAATTGGTTTGAACCTTTGAGTTGCCTTAACTCTGATACAGCCTGTGACTTTATCATAGGTGGTGTCTAATCTTACAGATGCTTTAAATTCTTTTTTGTTATCATCAGGGGTTGCCTGGAATCCAGGGTCCTGTTGGATATCCTGGACCAAGAGGTGTGAAGGTAGGAGTTGATTTGTATTGATACAACTTACTTTTGGTCCCATGTTTAAATATTAGCTGTGAACAATTTCATGCTGTCAGTTGACACCTGTAAAGTTGAGGTGAAAAGGGAACTTTGTTACCCTTGTATCAAGAGCAAATTTACTTTGTCCCGTAGGGAGCGGATGGACTGAGAGGTCTGAAAGGAAGCAAAGGAGAGAAGGTGAGAGAACACAGGAAATCAGCCTCATTACAGACTCAGCATTACAGAGCTGAAACCATGCTAATGCAACACTATGAGTTGCCCTTTACTGCGTCTGTAGGACAAAGAAAGACACAACTCTGACTAGCTGTAGAACACCTGTCTAATCTACAATGAAAATGTCTCTTTTGTAGACACTGTCTAAGGTTCAAACAACCCTTTTGTCTTAAGTGAATTGTGTCAAATACACCCTTGTTGGATGGGGAGACACTTTTGACCATGAAGAAAAGCAGCATCTCCTTTTGTATTTCAACTGACAATTGTGTGTCACCGCTTTCTTTGACAGGGTGAAGATGGTTTCCCAGGGTTCAAAGGTGACATGGGCCTCAAGGGAGACCGAGTAAGAAACTATCGATATTAGCAGAATAAAGACAGAAAAAGCAGTAATTCTATGGAGCTGGGCAGTGAATTGGAGTTTCATCTGTCTGTCTGCTGTAAGGGTTATGATGGGTCCCTGGGTGAAAGAGGTGAAGATGGACCAGAGGGACTCAAGGGCCAGGCTGGGCTTGTGGGAGAACCAGGCCCTATAGGCAGTGCAGGGGAGAAGGTAACATTGTATGTGTGTGTGTGTGTGTGTGTGTGTGTGTGTGTGTGTGTGTGTGTGTGACTGTATGACACAGAGATCAATTAAATCTGGTCCCAAGCTAATGTGTGTAATGATGTTAATATATTCTTTCTCTCCCACTCCTTGCTTATGACTTTGTCTGATTTTCAAGGGGAAACTCGGTGTTCCAGGATTACCAGGTTACCCAGGGAAACAGGGACCAAAGGTTAGTGACAATAACATTCAGCAATTAGTGGTAACTAGTTCCTGAAGACATCTAAGGCATAGTTACAATGGATGGGCCATGGCTGTTCCACATGCGATCAAAATGCCTGTTCACTGCCCAGTTCTATAGAATCATGCCTTTTTCTCTCTTATTCTGTTAATGCACCCCAACATTCTTTCTTTGTTTTATTCTTTGTTGTCCTCCAGGGATCAGTAGGCTTCCCAGGACCTGCTGGGATGCCTGGAGATAAGGGGAAGAGGGTGAGTGTGGAGGTGCCATCCTTCATAAGACTAGTGTAATTGCCTGTCCATGCCATCTCACAGGCTTGGATTGATCTGTCAGTCCCTACAGTAGATACAAAAGAGAACCAAGTAAAACAAATTACAAAAGTGAAGTAAGAACAAGAAAAAGGGGGCAGAAGGATAGAGGGGGAATAGAAGACAGGTGTGCAGCTTAGAGAATAGTTAGAAGGACACAGGTGAGTGATCGCTGAAAGATACTAGAAGAATGGAAGGTGGATATGCTCTTCTCTATTTTACCTCTACTGGTTAAAATGGAAATAAATATGTTTGTCTGTGTGATTCTACTCCAGGGTCCAGCTGGTCAGCCAGGAGGCAATGGTGAGAGGGGTTCCAGTGTGAGTATCCATCTCTGTTTCCTTGTTTACTGAGTGTCGCTTCATAGATCTTCAAAACCAGGTCATAGTTACTTTTAGCACAAATTTAATCCAGCGTAAAGGGGAAATTCACTTGTCACATGACCAGTTCCCTGCTAATAAAAATATACAACAATGTTATGTACAGTCTGTGTATGTTTTCTAGCTGAGATCACAAATTATGTCCTGAATAAAATAGAAACTGAAATTTTCTACAAAAGTACAGAACAAATTCTCTGCATAAAGGCCTGTATCGCTGTCTTGTGTATCATTTTATAGGGGCCACTGGGAGAGAAGGGAGCTAGAGGACCAACAGGAAAAGCTGGTGCCAAGGTGAGATTTGAACCTTGTTCGGGTACTGATCCATCCCAGAGACAGAAAAAAACAAATTTAAGAAAAACCATAAAAAAGGTTTAACAACGCTTTCATTATCTTTGCTTCTGCCACCAACTGCCATCAATTCTAGGGCTCTGCAGGACAAGACGGCCCCCCAGGACCAACAGGAGAGCAGGTAAATGAGCCCCATGTGGTTTGAGAAGATTATCTCAATAAATGATAAACATATCACAGGCCCGCATGGTCATCATGGCAAATAGCTTTCGTTAGTATTGACTCTGCATGGCTGCCTTCCAGTTCACACACTGGCATACTGAGTACTGCAGAACTGCCTAATTCATACTCCTCCAAATATTCATAGTAAACATTATTAACTGTGTCCTCCCAACCCTTTCACAGGGACCTCAAGGACCACAGGGACGACACGGAGAGCCAGGGCCTAGAGGGCCTACCGTGAGTGACAGAGTCTTTTTGTGTGTGTCCTGTGTTCTGTGTTTTCTAAAACTGACAGCCGTTTGTCTGTTTGATGCTTGTTCGTCACTATTTTCAGTGTGCGTATGGTTGTGGGAGCTAAACATAAGGTGACTACTTACTCATCGTTGTTCAGGGGCCTCCGGGAAAGGATGGGGTGCCAGGTCATCCAGGCCAGCGGGGAGAGCCAGTGAGTGACATGAGCCAGCAAGTCCAGTTACCTGGTTTTTGTCATTGTTCTGTTTTTACTTGCTTATGTCATTCAAACTTGATTCAGTTATGCTTTTTTATTATACAACATTTTAGAAAGTCTTCTAGTCAGTTTATTTCCATAGGAGCTTTAATCCACTTGTTTAAATTATAAATAACCAAGATTGCTATCTGCTATCATGCAGGGGTTCCAAGGAAAGACAGGGCCACCTGGGCCACCAGGTGTGGTGGGGCCACAGGTAAGTCCTCTCATCTGAGGGAATGGTCAGCAGCAACATCATGATGAGGAGATTAATCAGTGAGCTGTGTCAGTACTAACACTGTGGGTGTGTGTTACAGGGTAAGTCTGGTGAGACTGGACCCATGGGAGAGAGAGGCCATCCTGGTGCACCAGGGACCCCTGGAGAGCAGGGCTTACCTGGCATAGCTGGCAAAGAGGGGGCCAAGGTGGGTTATTGTGGTAATTGGACTGGGAAGTCAGCAAATCTGTAACTACATTTGTAGAGTCATTGAGTATGTCAGTTAGCTGGCCCTCTTTCTCACTAAATGGCTGTAGCACAGAAGTCCCCCACAAGTCTATTGTAAGCAGAGTGCACTCAATTTGGAGCTGTCCTAATCTTAAATGGTGGGCACACTGAATTTTGATACATATTTCACATGTCAAATTATTTTAAAAAATACTGAGAGGTTGTGTCTATCAAAACTCAATCTGGTTTTCCCAACTATATCTGTGGTATGGCCTGTTCCTCAGTAACTTGTATCTGATGGTTGATAGAGGGGTATGGTGTTAGCCATTTTTCCAGTATGACCCAGCTTGGCTGCCCTCCATATGTCACTTTTCACACTAAGTGAGTGGATGACATGCCCATAATAAACACACGCTTCTGTCTTCCCTTACTGTGTCTGAGAACTGTTCCTTTTTTTCTCCGTGTTTGGTTTCCAGGGTGATCCAGGACCCCCTGGAGTTCCCGGAAAGAGTGGTCCCCTGGGACCACAAGGATTCACAGGAGCTCGAGGCAACGCAGGCACTATGGTAACGTCCCTCGGCTTGTCAACTTACTGCACACTGCTGTGATGATCGTACACTACAGAGAGGGGTGTGCCTGTGGAAGAGATGAATATAATATAGGACAGGACGGTGTCTCTCAGGGACGTTTTCATGTGTATGATATGTGACATGCTGGGAAGAGAGGAATTTTTGCAGAGAGAAGGTTGTATTATCTCTGTCAGATAAAGGAAGAGTATGATTCCACTTTCACCCTAACGCTCAGGTCCTCAGTGTCCTTCTCTCAAGTCCTTTATCTAGCCGGGTAACAAACAAACAGAAACACCACAGGTACAGGAGAACATCCTACTAGAGGTCACATAACACTGAATGCAGTTTCCAGCATCTAGTATTTTACAAGTTGTCCCTTTGACACTCTGGCATCTGTGAGACTCTGAGGCTAGAGGGTTAGATTCTGCTCTAAATCCACACTGAGCTTCTCAGCCTTTTCTAAGACTCAGGGCTTGATGCTCAGACTCATGGCTGTTACTGGCTAATGTGAAAAAGAGCTTGTTTTCTTTTGATGAGAAGTGGACCATCAGCTGGTCAACAGACCCTGTGAGGGGTTCCTTAATGTCATCTTGTTTCTCTGCAGGGATCACCTGGACTGAAGGGAGCAGAAGGTCCTGTTGGTCCACCAGGAGCCATTGTAAGTGCGTGTGGAAAATGCTTGTGCTTTACGCTCTCTTAGTGGCACCCTATAAATCATGAATAACGGGAAGTGCAGGCAGAGCATCTGTCTGTCCTTCACTTCTCCAGCATTTTATTCACACTTGTTCAATACTTCTCCTTTAGGGAGCACCTGGAGAGAGGGGAGCTTCAGGGCCAGCAGGTCCAATTGGTCATCCTGGTCGTCCTGGACTTGTCGGCCCACCTGGACCAATGGGAGAGAAGGGAGAACCGGTAATTGTTGTGAAAACCCTCTGAGAGTGGATTATTAATGTCTGCCTTGCCTTTCATGATCAAATCCCCAGACTGTTTGCCTCTTTGTTTCCCATATCTTAACTCTACTACATTTCTTTCCTTTGTCAAATTGGAGTGCTTGGGTTATTTAAGGCTCTATATTTTTAAGAGTAGTTAGTTAAATCCATTGCGGAGAGTCCTTGTGTCTGGTACCTGTTTGCCAACCATGCTTCAGGTTGGTGCTGACCCAGCTGTGCTGCTCTCTGTTTCGCCTTTAGGGAGAAAATGGTCTAGTGGGCCCAGCCGGACGTGATGGAGAGATGGGGCCCACAGGGCTCCCTGGGGCAGCTGGCCCAGCTGGCCCCCCTGGAGTGGATGGAGATAAGGTACTACCCAGAGATGAAGCCAATTTTTCACTTAGACTGCAGCTTTTTTATTTCCATGTCTGCTTTCTCTGTCTTACATCATGATGTGTTTAGCTCTGTCTGCACAGTATGTGTGTGTCTATTGCTTTGTGCGCATGCAAGAATATGTACATTTCACCGTTCCCTGTGTATGCGTGTGTCTGAGTATTTTTGTGTCTCAGCATCCTGTGTATCTGCACAGGGAGAAACTGGAGGCCCTGGGCAGAAGGGAAGTAAGGGAGAGAAAGGTGATCCGGTGAGTCTCCACATCACACAGTCAAGTCCCTAATCAGTTTCGCTTGTAAACTTTGACACAATTAAGATGTTAACTGTCACGTTCAGTTTAAATTAATTTCACGCTGCACACAAATTTTAATTTCCACATGCAACCATTCCTTGAATGTTAGGCCACCATGGCTGAGCATTTTTACATGCTGTATTTGGCAGGACGTGACCCTTTTGTTTTTCTACACCCCCAGGGTCCTCCAGGGCCAGTAGGAATCCAAGGGCCAATTGGTCAGCCAGGATCCCCGGTATGTTTTTCAGTATGCGTGGCTGTGTTTGCAGGTGGGAGAGCCGTGTGGCAGAGTGCAGTGACGCATGCTCTGTGTCATAGGGGCTGGATGGTGAGCCAGGTCCTCGTGGGCAGCAGGGGATGGCTGGTCAGAAAGGAGATGAGGGCCCACCAGGCTTCAAAGGAGGCAGTGGTCCTGTTGGGCTTCAGGTGGGAAGACACCTTGTCCTATCACTTTAAGTGAGAGTGTTTTTGTTTTATGTTTATTGAATTGTTTCATTGTAATTCTATATTCTACAGGGCATGCCGGGATCTCCGGGGGAGAAGGGGGACACTGGACATGTTGGACCTATGGTGAGCATGTCCCATCCTTTCTGGCTTGCTAAACATTTATGTGTTCATGCCCACATCATGGCCTGTGCATTGCATATGCCCCATGTGTCAGTAGGAAGCCTTCCGCTTTGAGGGCCCAGCAACTCTAGTGGTTTAGCCACTTCTGATTTATTACCACAAAACAGTGAGTTCCTCCTCATTACTGCAATTCAGGGCCATGTCAGTGTGAGTAAAGGGGGCCTTTGCAGGAAGCAAGTGCCTATTTTTGTAATAAAGGCTCTCCATGCCCATTGGGGAGGGCTTTATGTCAATGCCCCATTCCTGTCCTCATACCTTTCATTGAAGGTCCTATTCCTGTCAGTGTGGCCCTCTTGTCAGTGAGCGGGGGCTCTTTTACTGTGTGAGAGTGAATGTAGCCACCAGGCCCATTGGTGGGGTGAGGCCTGCTAATCAGACTGTGACCAGATTACTGTCAGTGCCTGCTTATAATGAGTTGCCTTCCCCCTGACACTCTTTTCAAAGCATTAAACCTTAAAGGAAGCTACAAAGAAATTTCCATTGGTTCAGCACTGTCTGCTAGTTACTTTCCCAGACCCTTGGGTGTCTGGGAACCCTCCTCTCTCCTGGATTTACTGTCTCCAGAGCTTTTTTCCCTGCTAACCAGCAGTAACAGTAGTAGAGTGCTGCATGACTGACAGCTCTTTTTGTCTGCAAGAGCGAGCACAAAGAATATTAAATGAACAACAAAAAAAAAAAACTCTTGAGAAGAGTGTGAATAGTGAGAGTGAGATGTGTGAGAATATGTGAGCATGCCAAGTGTTTGTCAGGTATGTTCTGACAGTGGAACTGGTACACTCTGGATATGAATGGCATGAGATATCTGTGTCCTTGGAAGAATCTTATGAACCACACTAAGGTTATTCTTATTTCTTTGCAGAGTCCCCCAGGTCTTCCTGGCCCCAGAGGTCCCCAGGGATCCATTGGAGGGGAGGTGTGTTCATTTTCTTCTCAGATTTGTTAGTCTTACCCATTAAACCCCCCAACAGACAGAGAGACACTGTTTTAGTGTATGAACTATGCTCCTTGGTGGCATAACGCTGTCTGTCACTCACTTCTGTTTTGGTTTTGCAGGGGGTGCTAGGAATGCCAGGAGGGATGGGTCAGCCCGGTGCTGTTGGGGAGAAGGTAGGTCTGTTTGCCTGCAAAGGCTACCCAGAACTGTCAGATTAAACCACTTTTTAGCAGCTTGCTGCTCTGCCTATGCCAACTGCTCTGCACCCAGGAGAGCTCATTTGGAGCAGATGTTGAGGGCTGGTTATGCTATCTCAGCAGGACCAAGATGCTGCTAACAGTAGGTGTTGCATTTCAGCTAATGCTGAGGTTCAAGTCCTCCAGAGAACTCATTTTGTCAAAGTTTTTATCCAAGATGACTGAAATTGTAAGACAAAGATCATGTCAGGTGAACAGCCTGCGGGTAAAGAACAGGACATTTTGAAAGTAGATTATGTGTTCATTTGGCTTTGCAGTTTAGCAACTAGGTGATGGTAAGGCTCTGATTGTCAAAGTGGTTGGTGACACCAACAATGTGTTCCACTATCCCAGGGTGAGGATGGAGAGGCTGGGAGTCCAGGGTCAGTTGGAGTGCTGGGAGTTCCTGTGAGTTGTGTCCTCTCACCTTCATTCACATTTTTCTATTTACTTCCTGACTCAATCTCAGCTTTTGACATCTGTCACCATTAGGGCGTGAAAGGGGAGCTGGGTGAGAAAGGCGATTCTGGACCACCAGGAGCCGCTGGGCCTCCTGGAGTGAAAGGACCCCCTGGAGAGGATGGACCCAAAGGCGAACCTGCAAGTTTGGCCTAGTTCACCTCCGTTTTTCTCCCTCACTTTCCCATGTCCCCTCTCATTCCTCCATTATTCTGTTGCTGCCCTTAATGAACTGTTTTCCTTTTTTCTTTTTCCTCATGATCTCCTCAGTCTTCTGTTTCCTCCCTCCCTCCCTCCCATCTTACTCATTTTTTCTTCATTGTTTTTAAAAATTCTTGCTTTACACACCTTAGTTGACTAGGTGGCATGTCACTAACTGAACATGTAGTGCCCATCATGCTTAGCGTTCCACAGCATGGTGTGTCATTCCCCCTTCCCCTCTTGGTGCCCCTGCCTTGCCCCAAGCTATTCAAACTGTTAACCGATCGATTGTGGCTCTGCCTGCCGCTGCAAGGGCCGGTCCTGGTGGTGGAAAAGGAGCCAGTCACTTAGTGAGGTCCTCTGTCACTCAGTGCGACAGCCTCATTCAGTGCTGCTTAATCACCATTAGTGCGTACAGGTGCAAAGTGGAAGCTAAAAATTGCTGCTCACAATGGAGGGTCTCTGTGACTGATTTTCTGCTTTTCGGCTTTTTTTGTCAAGCCAGACAGCAGGAAAATGGGCTCTGAATCACTGATTTAATGAACATGAATAATCTAAGCATCCCAAATCAGTTTCGCTTTTTGCTGTACTTAAAAGCAGCCCAGATTAGCACAAGAGGGAGCAGGAAAGGGTAGTGATGCCAGAGCTGTGTTACCAGGTACAGCTAGCAGTACTGCAATGGTCCTTGACTCTTTCTCTCCATCAATGTCTTTACAGGGCCCCATTGGATTCCCTGGTGACCATGGCCCACCTGGAGAGCCTGGTGCCCATGTGAGTACTGCAGAGGTTCACTGTGTGGTATTTGTTAATTACCTTTATGATTGAGTCCTCCTTAGTGGAATTTTGCATGAGAGACATCCACATTATGGTCACTTTTTCTGTATCT
Organism: Heterotis niloticus; assembly: GCA_018136845.1. Classification (NCBI taxonomy): domain Eukaryota; kingdom Metazoa; phylum Chordata; class Actinopteri; order Osteoglossiformes; family Osteoglossidae; genus Heterotis; species Heterotis niloticus. The sequence goes on from CM030897.1 coordinate 28,248,562, forward strand.
ACAGGGAATTGATGGAGGGCCTGGTGAGAAGGGAGATGCTGGTGATCCGGGGAAGGCAGTAAGTAAAAATTTCTGTTACCATAGAAACGGAGAAACGCTGAGTCTTGTGATTGCACACATTCTTCTCCAGAGGTCCTTTGTAATACACTGTTCTGTTTGTCTCATATTTAAATCTGTCTTCCCCTTTTTCACAGGGTCCACCAGGGGCCTCAGGGGAGCCAGGCCCTTCAGGACCCCCAGGGCGAAGGGTGAGTTGCACCGGTGGGATTTTTATGGGTTTCACTCTACCCAAGAGGCTTCCTTCATCGAAAGCCTGTCCTGTCTTACGTAACCATACTTGGAAATGACTATTCCAAGCTCTGCTTGTCTAAGAGAACAAAGCACTCTGACAACACACTTCATGAGCATACATGTCGCTACCCCAGTCAGCTGCCAGCATTGGCACAAAAAGGGTCCCATGATGGTATGTTAAAAAGTCGCCTACAGGCAGCACTTATAATGCAGTATTAATCACAATTTCTCTATCTTCACCTCCCTCAGTTTTTCATGTCTCCTATCCATCACCTCCCCCATCACTTTCTTTCTCCAGGGTCACATGGGACCTGCAGGGAATGAGGGCAAACAGGGCATGAAAGGAGAGAGGGTGAGAAAGTCTATCCTCCGATGAACCAGGAAAGTCCTCAGCTGCTTTTGAGATGCTGACCTCTCTCTTGCACTCTTCTCTCTGGGACTTTTCAGGGGGCACCGGGTCCTGAGGGGCCTGTGGGGAAGACTGGGCCAGTAGGACCACAGGGACACCCTGGCAACCCTGGTCCAGAGGGTCTGAGAGGGATCCCAGGGCCCTCTGTAAGTTTGGCAACCCCCCATTCCCTTGACAAACCTGTGATTTCTCTCTCTCTCTCTCTCTCTCTCTCTCTCTCTCTCTCTCTCTCTCTCTCTCTCACACACACACACACACACACACACACACACACACACACACACACACACACACACACACACAATCTCCACACTCTCTTTTGCTGCTCTGTTGGGGAAAGCAAATTGTTTGCATTCTGTCTGAGAAAATCTCTGCTGGCCCTTTTCCGTCTCTCTCATCTCAATACCTCTTGCTCTCCCCTCTTTATTCTCCCCCTTTTGAAAGTGGGCCTTTTCATGTGGCTTCCAGAACCTATGACAAGGACAATCTGATCGCTCTTTCTGGCTGTTCTCAGATCATCTGTATTGCGCCAACACGTCCCAGTTCCCTGCTGTCCACAGCTTCTCACCTGTCAATCAGTATGCACCTAGAGCACATGCTCCTCTGGTCTGATTTGGGCTGATAGCTGGATCAGTGGTGTGATTGATGCAAAGGGGCTCATGAAACAGGCTCTTTGTCTGTAGGCACCGTAGGGTTGCTGGTCTCCCTGTGTTTGTGGAGCTTGTTTTCATGCCTTGGGTCGTCCCTAGCCTGAGAGCTCTTTGTCTTCCTAGGGAGAACAAGGCTGGCCTGGACCATCAGGCCAAGCTGGACCTCCAGGACCCATGGTATGTTTTCACCATATTGTGAACATTGCAGGAATTCAGTTCTGGGGATTTCAATGATCACATCTTTTCCATCTGTCCTGGAATTGTCAAAACTTCACGTAGGACAATGGCACAAACCACTGTCTTTAACCAGTCTCTCTCACGCTCATTTTTGTTAATTGCTTATTGCTAACTGCTTATCCTGTTCAGGGTTGAGGTGGTGTGGAGCTTATCCCCAAAAAAGTACATTTACACTTTTAAACTTTAACAGAATTTTGCTTTCAGGGATTATGGTAAACAGACATGTTGAATGAGAAGAACAAACAACCAGACAGTTAAATATAAACAGATGAACATAGAAGATTTCAGCAAGCAAAAAACATTTATTTGTCCTGACTCAAACTCTGGTTTGTCTAGTGTCAATTTTACCACCATGTGGCTACTATTTGAGCTATATTTAATCCACTCTTAACTCCTATTCCCTCAAGGGTCCATCAGGCCTTCCAGGACTGAAAGGAGACTCAGGCGAGAAAGGAGATAAGGTGACACTCTTGATCTATGTGGTTGTGTGTGTGATGAGTGATGGTCATACAGCTGACTCACTGACCTTTTTCCAAACATCTTTCAGGGCCATGTTGGGCTCCATGGCATCTTTGGGCCCCCAGGAGATATGGGAGAGAAGGGAGACAGAGGACTGCCAGGGAACCAAGGAACCCCAGGGACCAGAGGAGATATAGTGGGTGCTGCTGTACACTTCCTTGTACATAGTCACATAAGCACACGCAATGCACACATGTACGTGTAAACAATTGTTTACATGAACACATAAAACATGAATACTGTTTTCATTTTCCCAGGGTTTATTTGGGCTCCCTGGCCCCACTGGCCCCCCCGGACCCCCAGGCCTGTCAGTGAGTGTTGTTTTACCTTCCGTTTCAAATTTATATTTCTCAGTGGTTTACTGATATATATGCATTTGATGGACAAACAGGAAAGCATAAACAGTGATATTCAGTTAGATTTTTAAAAGACATTATTATTGAAAACTGTGCTTGTCTGCAACTCTGTTTCTTTTCATATGGACAGACAGAGCTCTATTATTATTGTATCATAATGTGTGACCTCATCTAATTTATCACACATTATTTACATTTCAAGTTGCTTTACATACATCACGGTGAACAAGACTTGTGAAACCACTGAGATCAAACACAAAATGATATGAAACAATGCTGACAAACTGCTGTTATTGTTTGGAGCAAGGGTTCTCAAATTTATTCTAACTTATTTGATAACAGTAAATTTTTCATTTCCGTGGCTGATGCATTTATCCAAGGGATGCAGGCAGGGCTGCTGCCCTTGCCTTGCAGGTTCCTACAGGCCTGATGATCTAGGTGGTAGGCAGGCGGTGCACACTACTGTATGTGTTTTTGTATCTTTCTCATAATGGTCAGTGCCATGGTTGCAGATTGTTTCTGCAATGTGAGTCCAGCTCACCGATGTAGATGTAATGCTATACTGGTCATAACCAAAAGCCATCTCTCACTCTACTGCCCTCCCTGAAATAATCTGCTCTTTTGTTTTTTCTTTTATTTGTTGTGTACTTCATTTTAATTATATTGCATTGTTTTACCATACATCACATCCATTGCGCTTGTTAAGCAAGCTTTTCTGCTCTACTGAATTATAATCCTGCTCTCTTGTTCTTCCTGTTTTCCTTCCTCTCCGTATTTGGTGATTTGTGTCATGTCATGTCCATACATTATTTATGAGGAATTTGCTGTTGTTGCTTTCAGAAAGCTGAAGAAGTAATGGTGCCTCCCTCTCTCTCTCTCTCTCTCTCTCTCTCTCTCTCTCTCTCTCTCTCCTCTTCTCCTCCTCAGGGTCCAGTGGGTGAGAAAGGGTCAAAGGGAGATCAGGTGGGTAATATCATACAAAATCTACAAATTTCTGTTTTCATTTGGCTCATGTTGGATGTGCTGTGCCATGTGATGTAGTGACCATGTTGGTGACCAGACTGTGTATCTAAATGTGTCTTGATCTAAGTTATTGGTTTATTAAAAAAGGGATGACTAAATTGATGTCTTACTTTTATTTCTCAGGGAGTTGTTGGTCCCAGAGGGGATACAGGACCTGCTGGCCCCCCTGGACTCCCTGTAAGTTCCCCCTGTTCCTACCTTCTCTGCACCTTCTTCTCGCTCTCCTTTTTTTTTTCTCTCACTCTCCACCTTCTTTCTAGGGGCCTCCGGGTACAATAATCGAACCACTCCCAGTGCAGCGTAACCGCAAGAAACAAAGGAGGCACTCCCAACAGGATGGAACTGGTTTGCAGGAGGTCCAGGGGGATAAAGATGACTCTGTACAGGGAGATGAGGCTCTGGGTGATGAGAGTGAAGCCATGGAAGAGGTCTTTGCCTCCCTTAACTCAATGAAAATGGAGGTGGAGATTATGAGGAGACCGCTGGGCACATTTGAGAGTCCTGGCCGCACCTGCAAGGAGCTGATGATGTGCCACCCAGACTACAGAAATGGTCAGGAGATGTACCCACAGATATCGCTATATCACTACAGATACCATCTACATCATAGATATCGCTGTCACCGCAGCCTTTGATCACAGACATAAATGACGGTTATTGATATCTCCTGCCACTACAGCACTCTGTCACCATAGATACCATTGTACCTGCACACATACCATTCAATAAAAGTGGATCTTTCCACTAACAATAATTGAATTATTATACAGTACATTGCTTTAAATATAGGTAACGTGGTGGAGTAGTATCTATAGCTGGTGTGTCACAGTTCCTATTCTGTAGGTTTAAATAGGGGTTCAAATCCATCTAATTTTGTGTAGCTGCCGTGTTTGCATGTTTCCTCCCAAATTTGAAAGACTTTTGTTTCAAGTGGACTGGTGGCTCTAAATTGTCCTTATATATGTGTGTTTGACTGCCTGGTGATTGACTGCCAAACTATGCTATGAAGGTACATAAAACCTGTAAATATGTTAACTTAAATATGTACATGAAATTTTTTCCATATCATTCCTGAAGTGTGCATGAAAGTGATGGTATCTATAGTATTATTACCATAAATATTACCTAATCATAATAGCTGTCTTAAAATGATCTCAAAATAGATTCCTTTTTACAGTATCAGGTGCTTGTAATGAGGATTTTATCTCAACCTCAGTTTTACATTCTTACATGTAAGAAACTCGGGAATGGGTGGCAATTGATAGACAGAAAGTGTCTCTGAATTGTGGACTGAGAAGCTATTTCCACATGTGCCGCTGCTGTCACTGGTCGGCTATCAGCTGCGATGTGATGAGGCCTCCACATCACTCTCGCTTTCTGTGTCTCTCTGCAGGGGAGTACTGGATTGACCCAAATCAAGGCTGTCACAAAGACTCACTCAAGGTTTTTTGTAACTTCACTGCCAGCGGGGAGACTTGCCTGTACCCCGATAAGAAGATTGAGTCGGTGAGTACCAGCATGGTCCTTGTGAACAATGAACATCCTGTGACTCAAGGCCTGTTGATCATGTTTAATACTGAGTAACGATCCTTTTCCCATGGTTGCACAGGTGAGACTAGCAGCCTGGAACAAGGAGAAGCCAGGAAGTTGGTACAGCCAGTTCCGGAAAGGCAGACAGGTAGGCTCTAGGCCCTTTCCTTTGCTTGGCTCAACTTCCTGGCTTTCTGTGAGGGATCCAGTGGCCGGGGACATCACTCCAGGGGCTTTTGGTGGAAAATTGCCCAAGACAAAGAGTCTTAGCAGCCGTGAGAGGTCAGAAAAGGCATCTAGTGAGATCAGGGGACAGGTGAAGTTTGGTGAATGCTGGGCTTTTGGTATGGACAGTGACTTTCAGCCTGTAAGCATCTGCAAGAAAACATCTGTTTAATCTGGGCCCCATCCATAATCCTGTGCATGTGTACATGTTTGAGCTCCATCAAATGAATATAAATTTGTTCATACGTTGTGTGTGTTTGTATCTGTGTGTGTGTGTGTGTGTGTGTGTGTGTGTGTGTGTGTGTGTGTGTGCGTGCAGAGAATGTTGACTCACTGAATCCAGCATGCCTAATGCTCTGCCACATGACCTGCAGGCTGACTGCTTTAAACATGAACCCTTTGCTTGCACCTGACCAGATGTCATTTGGTAGCTGGTGAGACGAGACCCAAACAGTCTGGAGCGATGTGTCACCCATTGTAATGAGTTGTGTCTTGCCATCTTTCTCTCTTCCCTACTCTTTCTTTCCCCTCTGGTCATTCTGTCCATTTCTCCATCTCTGAGTTTAATCATTTTCCTTGATAAGTGCTGCATTCCTCACTTTTTCATCTTTGCCGCAGAACTGATTCCTTAGGCCGCAGCCCTGTACCTTTGTGCCATGGGTTTGTGGACATGGGTTTTGATGATCCATGCAGTTTCGGAGCCACTGAGCTTGGCAAACCACCGATCAGAACAATAGTGCCAGCAGTAGACGAGTTGCAGCACTTCCTTATCGGGGGGGGCAAAAGACACAAGTAATTCAGCCTGCTGAAGTAGTCTTTCTACAAAGTAGATCTCATGACCAGGAGAGTGCAGGTGTCATCTTTTGCTGGGCACAGCCTGCCATGGCTGATATCGAAATACCATTCTGATTACTCTACTTGACCAGCAGGCGATTTTTTTACTGGAAAACTGCCTCCAGGCAGATCTGCATCCCTATTTACATATCAAATATCACCTCTCCCTTTCATCTGATAAAATTTGATTTAACAAGGCTCTAGAGCAGAATAAAGGCTATACATAGAAACATATTTTTTGTTTTTAATAACCACATAAAAACTTGAGCATATTGGCTGTTAGTGGCTATTGCCATGTCCAGAAGGGTTTAAGCATTGGGTCCTTGGAGCTAAATGGCTCTGTTTCATTTATGGAGTAAATTATACTCCATGGGTGGTTCTGGAAACATCATGGTAAGACCCTCATGTGTGGAGTGTTTGTGGAAGCTCAGAAACTTGTGCAGTGGAATGGGGCTACTTTTGAATGTGAATCATTCTGGTGGTTCAGTTCCTCAAGTGCACAGTGATTTTTCACATTAGATATTTGCTCTGAGGTTCTGACCATTGTCTTTGTTGTGATCTAGTTCTCCTACGTTGACTTGGATGGAAACCCAGTACACGTGGTTCAGCTGACCTTCTTGAAGCTCCTGAGTGCGGTAGCCAGGCAGAGCTTCACGTATACTTGCCAGAACTCAGCTGGGTGGTTTGACAGAGCCAACAACAGTCACCAAAATGCAGTGCGCTTCAGGGGAAGTAATGAGGAAGAGCTATCACAAGCCAAGATGCCCTTCATCAGAGCACTGTATGATGGTTGCCAGGTGAGGATGGAGAAAGTGGTCATATAGAGTATGAGATACTAATGTTGAGTACAGATCACAGAGTATGGGTTATTGTCTTTGGACAACATGTTAGGAAATGGTCACAGACAGTATAGCATACTGATGTTGGGTCACGGTGATAGAGCATATCCAGTGTTGAATAATGTTCTTTTTCTTTCCCCAAAGTCCCGGAAAGGCCAAGAGCAGACAGTCTTGGAGATCGAGTCCCCAAGATCAGAACTGCTCCCCATCCTGGATGTGTTTGTCACAGACTTTGGAAACAGCAACCAGAAGTTTGGCTTCCAGGTTGGTCCTGTCTGTTTCAATGGGTAACATCTGGCTTACAGAGCCACATCCACATGATGTTTTCCCACCTGGCGGAGCTCTAACAACACCACAAGCAATACTTAAACACATTTTTAACCAAATGTGATGAATATGTGGTTTTTAATTCATTTTTGAATATATAAAGGGATGCAAGATCCCATGACAGAAGTAGCAAATGGAGAAGAAAGAGTGCGATTTATAAGGGAAATCTGCTCAGATGTCGTCTAATTTTTTCTTTCTGTTAGCGTTTTATTTAAGTGGCCCCTTTCTTTCCCCCTTTTGCCTTTGCAATTTATTGTGTGGAAACACTGACAGGGTTTGCTGAACAAGACTGACTGACAGTCGGACAGATCACACCCATTTGGGTTCAGAAAGAGTCACTTCTGGGAGGGTCTTTGACCAATAATGTAATGTATTTATGACATGGAGAAAGCAGTGGTCACCAGACACGTTTTCACTGCCCTACCACAGCTGACCTACAGCACGAGCTGGCTGCTGTGAGCCTGTCTGATGCCACAAGAAAGGAACTAAAAAAGGAAATTAAAATGCACTGCAAATGCTGTTCAACAGACCTCGTCACACAAAAACGTTCGGTCTGATTCACCGACTCAAGTGTCCATGACGTTAGATTTAACTGGCTGATATAAAAAACCAACATCAGTCTTCTGCTGAATGTCACAACAATTTTTTAGAACATCATTCTCCAGTCACTCCTTTGAAATGCTGTCGAAGCATCAGAATAATGTGTTTACCATAATTTTGTGTACTGTACATGTCTTTTGTATTCATAATGTTGTGTTTTGTTCTGTATGTCTGTGTCTTATTTTCTGGTGGTGCTAAAATGTTCCATTTAGTTTTCTTTTATTTTTTTAAATGTTAATGGGGTAAGAAAGACAAAGTGAAGATATGAGGTGATGGGGGTGTGGTTGAACTCATGCTGAGAATGGTGCTCCGCTCTGGGCTCAGTTAAAACCCAGCTACGCTTCAAGGTGGGACAAAGAGACATCGCTGTGTGCAACTCTGTACCAATCTCAATTGCTAAGGTAACCCGTTTATCCTAGAGATGCATGGACACGTGGATTTGGTATGCATTTAAGAGAGGAATGGGGTGCTGCGTCATGACAACACAAAGGTATAGACATGCTTTACGTATGGCCGAGGAAGAGTATGCCATCACTCCCGTGACAGTGAATGGGATCAGTTCAAAAGCTTGTACCCGTGGTACCCCAGGGAAGTGAAGAAACAGGCACTGATGTGGTTATCTTTACCTTGTTTATATGTTGGTGTACAGTGTGGCTTGTATAGCTTTCGGTCTTTCTTACCATTTCACATAAGGATGCTAGGAATTCAGGTTAAGCATCTTATTCTGGGTAAAACGGCAGTGTCCCTCTTGGGATTTGAAGTTGCAGCCTTTTGGCCAGAAGTTCAGGTGTTGCATGCCACCAGTTGTGGCACTCCTTGCTAGCCATCCTTATATCATTAACTGTGGTATCTGTGGATGATGTTGGGTTTAAATATTAAACACAGTTCACCCCTCAGGTTGGAAGGTGTGGGGTTAAGGTTAGGTGGTCAGGTGGTCATACCCCTGCCAGCATGGAGCTTTACACTAATGAACCCCTGGCTTGGAGGAACTCCATCCTCTGTGTGCTTTGTCCTATTCTCCATCCACAGTTTTTACCACAGTTTTGTTTTGGCTCTCCTTTCATTCACACTATCAGTTCAGTTCTCAGTGCCACATGGGAAACAATCATGATCATCCCCCCACCTGTGTGTAGTTAGCAGTATCAGTCTGTAACCTGTAGTTACCGTCTTTATAAACAAAATAAACACACCAATGCTGCGTGAAAAATAATATGTAATTCTGAAAAAAATGTATAATAAAGTGTCAAAAGTGTGCACACTTCTGTTCATGTGTAAATAGGATTGTGGCTCGCTCAGAAAAATACTTCATCCCTTCTGTCCTACACCTCTTAGGACCTAAATAATCGACAAAAAAACTAAAAAAAAATGTATTGGATTTTTTTTGGCAAAAAGAAAAATATCACCCAGTGCCAAGGAAACCACACATACTGTACACAAAATGGTCAGCAAATCGTGTAATAAAACCAAACGGCATCTACAGAGACATAATTGGTGATAATGAAATTTTGGTGATACGATGGTAATTTTTAAATGAATGCTGCTAACTTTACTCTGTTTATTATCACTAAATGTTGAGAATTCTCCCAGTGAAGGGCTGCTGCTTTCACACAGCTTTGTGGCCATATAATCGGGCTCCCGTAAGAGTTCCGTTCTGTGAGCAGTGTCTCTGTTTCTCTGCTGCCGAAGACGCCTAATGGAAGAGCAGTAATTAACCTGAGTGTGCGAGGTGCTCCATTACCGCCCAAGTGCCGCAGGCTATGGGAAAACATTTCGACATCAAGTGCGGCGCATGAAAACCAGCCGGGAGAGGAAGCAAGGCTGGTGCCACCCGCTGGGCCCTGTCGGCGATCTTCTCGGCTCGTGGGATGCCACAGGAGAGTCGTCTGCGTGTGGGTTGTCGGGAGACTCGGAAAGAAGACGCATATCGCTCAGAGGGTCGCGTGAACAAAAAAACCCCTGCTGCAAGCTGCCGGTGAGACGGCCGCCGTTCCCGCTCTTCACACCCGTGGGCGAGTCTGAGCGCTTGGGCCTGCTCCTCTGTTAGGGGCATTGTGTGAACTTAGTCTGGTGGGTTGTCAAAATGTCACCAGAGGAGGTGGAAGTGGCTCCCAGGCCCCTTGCTGGGACCCGCCGACTCCCAGCCGAAAGACGTCTTTATCGGCAGAACGAGCGCGGGCGCGGAAACAAAGTGTGAGCCAAGCGGGAGATTTAATTATGTCAGCGTTATCAGGAGACGTCACAGAGTGCCTGTCAGATCGCTATCGCCCAAGAAGGAGAGCTGAAACACAAATTGGGTGGAAAAAACCCCAGCCTGATTCAAGGGGCTCCATATGAAAACTCCAGCAACAGACTGATGGGCCCCTTCCTCGTCTGCACCACAATTAATGTGGTCCTCTGTCTCTCTTGGTTCCTCCCTCTCTGTCTCCCTTTCCTCTTCCACTCTCTTGGTCTTCCTATCTCACGCTCTAGTGTGCTCTGTGTAACTCTGCATCAGTTTGAATTTCAAGTTAGTCCTTTATTGGCATGGCAAATGTTCAACACTTGTTCTGTCCATCTATCCATCTATGTATGTATGTATGTATGTATGTTTACTCACTCCCGAGGAGCTGGATTCCTGAGGGAGGCAGGACAGTGTTTGAATCACTTCCATTAATTATAATGAACACATACCAATAGAAACATTAATAAAGCAACGGTATTTTTTATTAGGAGGTCATTTGTTACCATTTCTAATGTGACTATGAGACTGTGTTGGACTGTATACAGATGGTCCCTGACTTATGGTGCGGTTACATTCTGATAAACCCATTGTAAGTCAAAAATGGATTTAATACATTTAGCTTATAGTCACGCCTGTGGCTGGTTCAACAATGGAACGTAGGCATCGCTCTGCCCCCACCTTCAGACTGAATGATTAATTGGTGTAAGAACCAATCGTGGGCAGGATTTAGTTCCCATCTGGACTTCCTGTCAGTGCTCAGTTTCTGCTGCCCCTTGTGAACTCTCCTGCAGCCACTGTCTTGCTAAAACCATGTATTTTATTTATTTTGAATTGTGGCCTTGTCAGGAACCGGATAGGCGCGGCCCGCCTACCCATCGCAGCTGCACCTGATCCGCTCATTAGATCAGTGATAAAAGGCGCAGGGTCGGACAGCTCAAGCACGGGATCTCGTCCGTAGCTGCCAATAGTTACCACGTGCTATCCCTGCGATTCAGTGTGAACGTCTTGTCCTTTGTAAATCCTGTCCCTTGTGTCATGTCTGCATTTGGGTCCCTTACCTCGTCCCCGTCAGCGTCCTGACAGGCCTCCTCTTTTTTTTTGTGTACTGCCAATTGCTAATGTTTAGCGCTAGCTCCTGGGTGATGGCTACACTCTTTGCTGGAAACAACACTCTGTAAAGAGTTTAACGGAACTTAAATGTATTACCACGGTGTCTCATGATTGCTTCCACCAACCCATGCCATAACACCTATCGAACATCATAGCCTAGCCTACCTTAAAGTTATTACGGGCTTGCTGCTTTCATGCCATTTTCAGAGTACACAGACACAGATGGTTGTTTCGTAGACATGATGGATGCACAAAACACAACGTAGAAACGGGGGGGGTGTCCAAAAAATGCTGGCAACACAGAACACTGTAGAGTATCGGTTGTATACGCTAGCGACCGTGTGGCAGACTGAGAGATGCGGACTGCTGCCGCTGGCCAGCATCACGAAAGAGCATTGTACTGCATATCGCTTGCCTGGGAAAAGTTCAAAATTTTAAATTTGCAGTGCGGTTTCTAATGAATGCATATCGCTATCGCACCATCGTAAAAAAAAACGTAAGTCAGGCCGTCGTAACTCGGGGACCATCTGTATATCATTCAAGATTCAAAGAGATTTATTTGTCACATACATGGTAACCAGGTATGCCATACAGTGAAATGCGCACTGAATCGACAGGAGACTGTGTGCGGTGACACCCAAAGGAAATCTAAGTCACACAGCAAATAGACAAGCAAACAAATGAAACAGTAAATAAAAATAAATAAAGTTAAATAAAATTAAATATTAAATAGACATTAGCAGTGACAGTAAGGGGGGGGCAGTTAGAGGATGTTGCAGAATGTGGGAGAGAGACATATGAGTGTATGTGATAATGACAAGCTCTGTAGGGGTTTCTGTTTGCTAGCTTTAGACTGTATGTGTGAACCACACTGTAGCTGATTGTGAAGATGTCTCTGACAGACAGACATGCACCCTTTTCTACAGTGGGTGTCCCACAGTGTCAAACATGCACCAGCTTCTCCCTCACTTAACACTCTGGTCACACATACAGACAGCTGAGCACAGACATTCATTTTTACGCACACAGGAAACACACTCAATCGCAGTCTGCTTCACAGGTCACACACAGTTTCTCAGACACACACTTGCATAAATAAGAAAATCTGCACCTCTCCCAGCAGTGCAGGATGACTTCCTTATCGTACTGTAGTACAGACCCCTGTCTGTTGTGCTTACTGAAAAACACCACACACACACTCACAGTGCACAGTGCTCCGGTGTAGGACTTGCTGGTCTTCATTATTCCCACATAAAGCCCATGACAGACTGGTGCGCACACTTACTGTAGGGCCACCACGAATGTGAGGTGAACAGCCCATAAAATGCCATGATCTCAAACGCTTAATGAAGACTCATTTACTTAATATTTCCATAATTTAAAAAAAAATTGTAAATTACATCTAAGATTGCACCTCCTGTGTAGTCAGAATATATCATACATACCAAAATGCTTTTTCCCTGGAAATGTTTTCATATAAATAGTGCAGCAAATGAAATATTAATTGAAGAGATTAAGTGAGGGAAATGGCTTGAAATGAAAACCAGAATACAAAAATCCCCCAAGAGGTTTTTCCACTTTTACACGTCTTGTTCTGCGGCAGGATGGAGGGTTGCTGTCGATGCCGGGTTGGACTCCATCTGTTTGCTGCGCTTAAATGGTCCACTTAGTCAGTGATTAGGCCACATAAGTATTTATTTAATGCTACTCCTGTGCTAACCCAGAAACATTGCAGCGGTGCATTGATTTGTTTCTGTTGTACCCTACGAAGAACATAAATGGATTATTCAGACACTTTGCAGGGGTTATTGTGCAAATATTGTAAGTAAGTGAAGTGGATGAATTAAATATATCTTATGCAAGTACACACACACACACACACACACACACACCATCCTTTTCCAGACTGAATCTAATACTCTTGTTCTAGCACTGCAAGGTCTAGAGAAATTATATGTTGTTTTTACAATTGCCCTTTTTGGAAAGACTATTATTTTGAAATAAATAGTGCTGCTGAGCTCCAGCAGTCACGGTAGTGCTTCAGTGAGGTGCCACACCAGCTGCAGTTCTCCAGGTGAGCACTGCCGGGGTACCTGGCCGTGGGTTTCGCACCTCCCCGACAGCACATACGAGTCTCTAGCGTGGACCCAGATGGGATGCATGACCTCGCATGGCTGCCAGAGGAATTTCTCCTGCTCGGGTTGCGCATTCATTTTGTTAATGCGCCGATTAAATTCCTCCTCTGTCCCCCTGCGGCTTAGTCTCGCACTCCCTATCCTGTGCTCGCTCGCACTCATTTACCTTCCCCTCTGCTCCCTCTGTTCCTCATTAATTACTTTGCCCGCTGTTCAGCCTGAATACTAGAGGAAGCTCTGGTCCTCCTGAAGAATGTATAAATACCCCCAGCCGAACCCGCTGCCCTCGGGGGGCTAAAGTGTTTCGGGGGGCTAAGACCAGATAGAAATATTGTATGTCAGAGTGTGCCAATGAAACTCTTCCGCTAGCCATTATCAGAAAGGAGGCGCTCTATATAGAGAGAATTTATAAAAGGGATTCACAATTAAATTGCATGAAAGTTTAATGAGAAATGACTGAAATTGCTGAGTTCAAAAGAAGTTCTTTGTGGAGAGAGCAGAAAAGCATTATGCTAAATCCAAAAATACCACTATAGAGCGATGCGTGTGCAAAGAGGACACACACATACACACCATAGACAAGCACAAGGGCTCAGACATCAACAAGGATGCATGGTGTAGACTTGGGGAAAGACAAACACACCTCACTCTCACAGAGCGACACTCAGCACCTCTGAGGATGCACACTCACCAGAGACAAACCAGCAAATACAAAAAACCTGCTTCAATTCATCACGGATTTTTGTTGAAACGGATGACAAAAATACTTTCATCCTTGCAGCTCTCTTCCTCAAAAGTTTTCAGGAACTCAGTGAAAGAATGCCCGAACAATTGACTGGAAAGAGAGCGCCTTCCCTTTGTCATTTATGCACCACAAAGTGCACCACAAGGATCGTTTTGTTACTTTGCTTGTTGTTCTAGTTTATTTGTCTGGTTTTATTCTAACTGAAGGCTTAAACTTGTAAAAGCATTTCCATGCTTTACCTCTGACTTATTCACAATGTAGGAGAAGGGGTAGAAGTACCTGTGAGTGATTTGTCTCTCTGTTTCTGTCCCAGACACACACACTCTGCACAGACCCATCTTGTTCTTCGCTCGTCCCCAGTGTCACCGGCGATGATCAAAAGTGTTTTCCCTGAACTTTCCTGGGTGCCAGATTGCCGGGGTAAGATGAAAGTCGGGCCGTAAAGGCAGGACAGGGTGGAGCAGACTACACCATCTGCGTGGTCCTCTTCCTCTATGGGCATCTCTCCCTCTGAATGTGGTAAGTGTGTTTATGGTGTGTGTCTGCCACTGTCTGTATCTGCTGTTCTGTTTCTGGGCTCTGCTGTTATGGGTCATCCTGATATCTACGAGGTTCGGTACTGTTGGTCCAAGATGCAGCACGGTGTATGGGACAGGCAGGATGGGGAGAGGTGGGTCTCATAAATAGTGATGACAGACAGCTGCTCATTAACACAGCCTGGGACAGACGATCCAGATGCACACCCTGATACCTGCTCCCTGTCGCCATGGCAATAACCTTACAGGTTCCTGTCCTCAGACCTACACTCTGCAGCTCATTTCAGGTGGACACTTGGCATTTGAAAGTGAGGCAGACAGTAAGAATGTATGAAAGAGAGGTGCCGGGCAATAAGAGCGTGTGAAAGAGACAGGTCAACAGCTACATGGTATGTGAGAAAGATTTGGAAGGTAAGTGTGTGAAAGAGGTGGGGAATAAGTATGTATAAGACATCTGGACAGTTATCCGGTCAATCACAGAGAGGAGAATGGTAAAAGAAAGCGAGGAGGACATTCACAGTGTTGATGATGTTAGTTGCAGGGGGTGTCGGGGAGGGGCCCGCAGTTTATGCCACCAGGACCACCTTTGAGCTGTGTGATTTGCTCCCTACTGATCAGGTTTTCCCCCCGCGAGCTAGAGCCTGGCACTCGTCTCGGTTCTGCCCGGAGGTCAGAGTACAAGGCCTGCCCTGGCCATAGAAACCTACTCGCTGTCCACAATTACCAACAGTTACACACAGTTGGTACACATAAATAATTATTGCACACAAACACTCACACCCATTGCGGCCCCCCCCTCCCGAGCTGTAAAAGGCAACACTTCTCCTTCTGCGGTTGCAGTGTAATTATTCGGTGTAGCCAAGCATGCATTGGTGTGGCACAGCAAATTGCTTTTTCACCTCGTAATAAAAACATGTCAGCCTTAAGGGTGGCTCTCCTGCCCAGCAGACTGCCATTCGATGGGCTGCAGGGGGACTGTTGGGGGGTGGGGGTCTAGTCCTGGGATGCAGCGTGAAAAGCAATAGGGAACGGTTTGGAAAGGGGCGGCACAGGTGTTTGGGCAGAGGTGTAGGTGCAGCTCTTACACACAGTGCATTTTTTACTTACCTACGTTACTCTTTTGAGTGTGTTCACTCTGCAGTGGCACTCTTAAGTGAGATTTCAGTGGAGCTTAGATGCTGAAATATCTGTAACGTGAGCAAGACCTTTGTATGAAACAGTTTTGATTTTTTTTTTTTTTGCTTTTCCCTTTTCCCAGCTTTTTTCTTAATTGGATTTAAAAGGATAAACGCAGGACAAGGTTACAGCTTTAAAGCATATAATTATACTGTAATGTGTGATATACAGTTAGCCTGTCTGTGCGTGCGTGCACGCGTGTGTGTTTCTGTGCATGTGTGTGTCGTCTTTGCAGCTTTTGATCACTGCAATTACTTTCTATTTTCCTCAAACACAGAGGAGCCCTTGTCAGTGACTCCGTTGGGAGCTGTCTTTCCTGCCCTCATTTTCGCACGGATTCAATTCCGCTTCCCTCCTCCCCATCTTTTACATATAAAACACTTCCCCGAATTATTTCTTTGACAGTCATTTCTTTATTACCGCGGCTGCTGCTTCAGAGCGACAGCTTCGCTCACCTTGCGCTCTGTGACTGGAATCAATCAGAGGAAACTCATCTAGTCAGTGAGACAGGGCCTGGGAAGAGCGAGAAAGAGAGAAGGGGTGTGTGTGTGTGTGTGTGTGTGTGTGTGTGTAAGGCTGAGGAAGGAGAGTCAGGGCCACAAGCCTGCCTCTGTGTTTCTCTCTGTCCCTGTGGCAGCAGCCTGCACAGCGGACTGTTGATTTATTAAATCTGCATGTCCACCCTGAGTTGTGTCCAGGCGCATGTTTCCAGTGGGACAGACAAGGAATACAGAGCAGGCCCCCATGCCACTCTTCAAAGAGCTGAATCCACACTCTTGCTGTCCGTGTGCGTACACACACGTGCTCGCGTGCACGCACCCACAAATACATAGCTACACACCCAGCAGGGACTCTTTCATATGCGAGCCCTCTCTCCTTTTTTCGGTCGTAGAGGCCACCAAGAGTGTGTGCAAGCAATTACTGCGGTTTCAGGCCATTCCCTGAACAGCGGTGCTTTCCGTATGTCCACTTTTTTCGAGCTGTGCCCACCGTAATTAAGCCGTCACCAACGGTCGGGATTGTTTAACTCGGTAACAAGGCCGCTCCTAATCTCCCTCTCCCTGGTTAGTGATGCGAAGACCACCGCTCCAGCGAATGGCCACAAGGGGCTCTACAGTAGGAGATCCATGGGACAGTCACTACCAGGCGTGCTCTGCCCTGTGGGTCTAATCCAGTCAGTAGTTGCTAATGTGGCTGCTGTAATCTGTCCACCCTGGCCACGCACTTGTGGATTACAGGATTAACCAAACTGGGATAATCCTCTTGCCTCCTCCCTCGCTCTAATCATCATTCATGCCAAACAGCACCTGCATTTCTACTGTCACCCTGTCTGATCTCTCTCTCTCTCTCTCTCTCTCTCTCTCTCTCTCTCTCTCTCTCCCCTTGTGACTCAAGGGCACAGAGAAGAGGCAGCGCAGAACGAACTGCCGATTCTTGTCACCGACTCCACTCATATCTCTCACTCTGCCTCCGGCCAGCTCGCTGTCGTTGCCATGGCAACCCCCAGGGTCCATGCCAAGCGCAAACACATCATCACACATATTTTATTTTCTGTGTCAGGGTGTGAGGTTCAGGGGTCACAGGGACCAGAGACATACCGCAAGGCCATTTCCCTGTTGACCACATAACAGTGATACCAGCTTCTTCGACAGCACCACGCCTTCATCTTATTCCATTCCAAGACAGCCAACTGCTGTTATTACTACTGTTATCATTAGTATTTTCATTTTTATTAGCGATGGCAACAGCCTGTGGTGCTGGATGCAAGTTATTATCCGAGCTGGACCGCATAAATTCCCCATGTTCAGCTGGGATTTCTTCAAGTGCTCGGGTTTTCTCCCACAGTCCAAAAATAGGTGTTTAAGATGGATTTATGATTCTGAATTGTTCTTATTGTTTGAACATGTAAATAAGTACGCGATAGCTTTCCAGCGAGGCTATACACTGCCTGTGTACATGTTCTGTGTAACTCAGATAGGCTCCAGACCACAGTGACCCTGATTTGGACAAGTGGTTATTGATTGATCGTTGTTGTTGTTGTTGCTATGTTCTTTCTTGGAAATAAACTCAAAAAGACATACAGTCTCTTATACACAGATGACTACCTTAAGTGAGAAGCTTAACTTCGGGTTTCTGTGGCCAAAGTTACAAATGTAGGGCTCCTTCTAGGATGTAAACCAGGAACCTTTAAGTTGCACCCGTGTCTGTAGTCAATTCCCCTTCTCCTGGTTAGTATTGTTATGAGCCCCTATAGTCATAGTGTGTCACAGTAGGAGGCACATTTTGGTTTGAGAGGAGTGAGAACATCCAGCATTAAGATGTGTAAGAACATAACCTGTTGACAGACAGCTTTGCACCTCTAGAGACAGCCTGAGATCCGTTTTTCCATCTCAGCTGTCGCCAGTCTTCCTCTTGTCCAATTTTACAAACACAAAAGCTAAGTATCCGACCTTGGAGAGGCTTCCACATGAACGCCGCTGTGGCTCCTGTTTGAACGTGGTTAACGCTCCTTCATTGTGCCACAGGCCTGAATGGTCTTGCCATCTGTATTTGAGAGTGTTTTATCAGTGTGTTTCAGATCTGGTGCTTGGGTCTTGTACAGAATGGAAGAAAGTGTGGTTTGTCAGCATGGAGGTTGCTGATGCTTCCTGTTTGCGGTCTGTGGGGAGCCTGGTGCAGCATGCTCACCACCTTCTGTTGAGCATCTCTTCTCTGTTCGCTGGTCTCCGTGGTTACCAGCAGGTATTGATGGCACAGCTGCTTGGCGTGGCTAGGTGGAAGGCTGCGTACAGCCTGAATTCACATGCACCTCGAACGGACAGTATTGTAGCAATAACCTGTTTTTACACTGTGGCTCATGCCATTGCAGCCATCAAGGGACTCCGACTGTCCCCAGTGTCATTACCTTCTGCTACAACTTTTAAATAAATGAATAGTTAGGTATGGTCCCCAAATCCAGAGCAGTTTTGAAATGATTTGACCATTTTCCATATTCTCGTGCCAAACATAAGTAGGCTGGCCTTTGATTGAATTCTTATTTCTCTAAAAGAAAATGCATTTTAATCTTAAAGCACAGAAGTTTCAGTGTGTGCTGTAAAATCTAGGTGTCCTTATGGGTTCTACCTGACAAACTGAGGCCCTAGAAATAAAATCTGAATCTATCACTTAAAGAGAGCCTGGATTACGGCTATAATTTTCAGATGGTGGAAGTTTTATTTTTTTTAACCCGGCAATGAAATGTACTTCCTTACGGTAGAGCCTCTCATTTTCTCAATAGTCTGCAGTGGGTGTTCAGCTCCCCCTTCCCCCAGCGCCACACTTTCTTCTGGCAGCACAGTAAGAAACAGAGTGAAATGTGGTAGCAGCTCATCTGGCTGGGGTCCTCATTAAGGTCCAGGCACCTTGTTTTGGAATAGCTCTCCGACTGAGTGGAGGATGTTTTGGAACCACTGAAGGGTGTAATATTGATCACATCACCATGGGACACTGCCGGCAGCCAGTTTTTCCTGAGTTCGGGGGAAAACAGATGAATTTTGTTCATAAGACTGTTTCAGTGCGTCCACCTTCTTCAAGGGCAGCTTTTATCTCTGTCTCAGGAAAGCCCATCGCCGAAAACGTCCCTGTCAGGAGAGACCTTCTTGCTTTACGTACGTTCCACTGAGCTGAGCTCAGCTCAAAATGTTGGACTAGAGCAGAACTCTATCGGCCTGGTTGTTTCTGCATTCTCTTTTCTTTCCAATTCTTTTGAAGACAATGAGCTCCAGAAAACTGAAAATCAATACAGTGATGGGGTTGGCAACAGACGGTCAATACAACTACTGTTGAGTTTTAGCGCACACACAGATCCACCCTTACACTCTCCTCTCCTCATCTCTCTCGCTCTCTCACGCAGTCCTCTCCATGGAGATGTACGCAAGAACTTGCTATCTCACGCGTGAGCAAAACTCACTGACAAGTACTTTCTTCCTTATGCGTACACAAACACAAGTCAGCCAAACAAAGAAATGTCAGTAACATTGTTCCTAATGTAGTCTCATAGCAGAAGAAATCCGAGTTGTAGAAAATGCATTACTTTAGGGTAGCGTTCTCAAAGCGGGACGTGGAAGTAAGCAGAACAGGCTTTTAGATTTTTTTATTTTATTTTAAAGAGCACATGTTGGCACTGGGTGGTAGGACTGAGGCTGCATTTTGGGGGGTTCAGTCTGTACATCTCCCACACACTAGTTCCACTGGGGAGTACCTCACACACTTCATGCCCACCACCACCCACCTCTTGGAGGGAGACCAGCAGCTCCGTGCTATTTGTAGAGTGTAGCCATGTGCATTAAGGAAGAGGGATGAAGAAGTAGTTGGGGAGGGGCAAGGAGACATTTAGAACAATCTCAAAGTCTTCTGCTCTGCTCTCTGGTTGGCTGGACATTACAAAGAAAAAGAAAATATTTACTCAAGCAGATGGTCAGGTCTAGTTGACTTTGTATCTACTAACAAAATACCCATAACCTCCAGACAGAGGGAGTTTAGTGCTTCCCAGTTTTGGGACAGAGGTCCATTATAGCTGCTGCAGTTGCCTCCGCTGACATGGGCACCGCAGTGGCGGTCGCCATCCACATGCCAGCGTGGCTGTGTGATTTGCTGGAAGCAACATAATTGCTTTCACCGCTGACAAACTGATGTGTTGAAACATGAAAAATATGGTTTGTATGCTCGAGATTTTCTTCATGCAGCAAGAAGCAGTTCCTCTTGAGACAGGTTGCAGTGAGATAGGAAAGAATTTAAATAAACCTGGTTCGGAGGGAGTTCAGCCAGCCCATTGTTCTGGTCTGAAACTGGGATTGGGTCTGGGATTCTGACAAGGACTGGAATTGGGATTGGGATTGAGACAAACAGACTGTGAGTGGGATTGAAACCATGACAGGGATTCTAAGGGCTGGGTTATGGTTTATTTCTTAACTGGGATTTATGTTGTGGTTTAGACTGTGTTCGGGACTGGGACAAATAGCGGGTTTGCGACTGGATTTGGGAGTCAGATTACCAGTGGTACTGGCGCGGCACCTGGGATTAGTAATCGGTTTTGAAGAGGGAGTGGGATGTTGAAACCGGGTCGAGGATCGGGACTGTGATTTTGACTGGAACCGTAACTGTGTTTAGGAGGACCGGGGGACTCGGACCGGGACACTGACGTCAGGACCATCACCCGCCCCCCGTCCGTTTCCAGCGCTCCCTTCCACGAAGACCCAGTGAGTTTGCGTCCGTGTGCTGCCCCCAGCGGCGGAGCCCTGCAAGGGCAGCCATCTCATCACCTTCCAACCTCTGCGATGCTCGGTTCCTCTGTCGCTCCCTCCCTTCCCGCGTGCGCACTCCACACTCTCTCTCTCTCTCTCTCGGTATTGCACAGCTCCGGAGCCTCTCTCTCTCTCTCTCTCCCTCTCTCTCTCTCTCTCACACACACACCTCGCTCCCCCCCCCCTAAAAAAAGAAAAAAAAAAAAGCCTCGCATCGCACGCGCTGTCCTCGTCCCCACCGCGGGGCTGCGGTCGGCGCGCGGGGCATGAGGCGCGTCGGAGTGGCGGCAGCGGAGGGTTTGCTGTGAGAACCCGCCTCCCGAAGCGCGTTCCCGGGCGCCGGGGCAGCGCTGCGCCGTTCCGTGCGGTCCATTCCGGAGAGGATGCGGCTCTTCAGGGACCTCCTGGTGCTGCTTGTGCTGGCGGGGGGGCCCTGCGAGGTAAGACCCCGGCGCTCCGTCAACCGCTGCTTGTCCCGGGGACTCGGAAATGCGGCCAGACGTGGGTGTCGAGCGGCTCGCCGCCTCAGTCCGGAGCGTGGACGTGGAAACGTACAGGTGAAATATACACGCGACACAACGGTGTTGAAAGTTGCGGGGAGGAAAGTGCGTGTTTTTGTGTCGGTTTTTCGTTGTCACGAGTGACCCAAGTGAGAGCGTTTTCCACAGGCGGGGAGACGGCGCGCTGTCGTGGGTACCTGGAAGGGGAAGGTGTGTGTGTGTGAGATGGGGGGGGGCAGGTGTAAAGGGGACTCGACTGTTTCAGGGCTCCCACCGGGTGGCAGTTTACAGGGCCAAGATGAGCTCTGCTGTGGCACAACTGCTAACTGCTGTTGTGACTCCAGTGGGTGTGAAACTGAGTCAGACTGTGCTGCAACGCACCGCTGGACACACTGAACCGGGCCACGCCGCGCTAACCGGGACTACATCGGTCTGGCAGAGACCTCGCTTTACTGAATCGTGGACTCCGCCGTACTGAAGGACGTAATGACCAAAAGTTTGTGGCCCTGAAAGACACGATTAAGGGCAAACTGCCGATTAATATGCTACGACCGCGGCCCACGTTCTGACCGCGACTGTCCGGCACCTCTTGCTGCTAAACTGTACGTTTGTTAATAGGCCTGTTCTGCTTGGCTTTATTTCCAATTTCTTTTGTCCTCCTCGTGTCAGCCTATCGATCACTTTTCCAGTGGGATGAAGAAAAATGAAGTGACGGTTGCTCTCTGAAGCGAAACGCAGCTTTCCGGAACTTACTCGGGGCTGAGCTTTTTCAGCACAAACTCGTCTTCGTTTTGAGCAAACGTTTCAAAATGCTCGCCAAAAGGCTTAAGAACGACAGCAACCTTTTTGGTAAAAGTGTATCTAGAATTTATTTTGGCACAGCTGCAGTCTTGCAGCGGTTGAGGTCCAGGGGTCACGTGTTTTGTGTTCGGTTCGAGAGCCAAAGCCGCTGCTGGCGTGACTGGCCAGAAAGCGGGCTGTGGATCACCAAGACTCACGCCGAGTGACGTGTGGCCCGGTGCTGGTTTTGTTTTTTTCACCACAATTTGGACACCTTGCCAGAGGACATTGTCCTCTGATGGTCTCTTTTGGATTAGGGTCAAAGAACTTCCTCTCAGGCAGGGTTGTGTTAAAAGGTCAGCGTCTGGGTTGTTTTTGAGTGAGTAAAATTCCGGGTCCATGCTGGCTCTGCTGTGACCAATCCTCAATGACATCTGTGTTTGTGGGCTTTCTTGGTTGCTTGGTTCCGCTGTCTCGTTGTTGCACGCTGTATCTTGCAACAATATGACAGAAAGCCCATCTAAGTTCAGTGGGTAGGTGCAGACCCTCCTTAATCCTGCCATTCAGTTCTGTAAGCGTTTTAGAAGCTTCTTGAGAAACTGATGCACTCCGTGCAGTTGTCTGGTATCTCGCTCATCGCCGGTACAGCAGTTGCGGGCCTGACCTGTTGTATGCAGCGTCCGTTGGTTGGTACGTATTGTATGTCACTCGATATGAACAGCGCGGGTCGCAGTCGTTTGATGGGGGTGGGTCCATCCCACCACAAGTAATTCATTATTGGCCACGAGGGACTATCGGGTGTGAACACTTCTCCGCGGCGCCCGCTCGGCTGCTACCGGTTGCGAGCAGAACACCAGGAAGACTGAGATATCTGCGCCGTTCAAGCAGGCGTAGTAGACGCTTTTGAGGGAGGATTGAGAGAACAGGGAAATAAGGTTGAGAAGATTGATGTCGGTCAGAAGGAAACCGACGTGGGTGAGTAAGTGATGTGGATCGAGGAGGAGAGTTTAGGGACTCTCCTATGTGCCTTTGCAGTGGGAAGGTATCCGGGAGGTCGTGGGTAGCAAGGATTTAACGGGGTTGCACGAGGTCACGCCGAAAGGTTGGGCCTGATGCGCCAGGTGGGTATCCTGGAAGAGGGAGCGGGGCTGCGATGGAGAGCCGCGGCCTGGACTTCGTGACCGGTGTTTCTGAGATTACTGGGAAAAGCCGGGCCCTCGGCACACACGAGGGTCAGCTAAAATGAAGCAGCAGCTGGCCAAGGCGCCTCTTGTCAAATCGGCACCCAGCAGGACAATCGGCTGACCTGGTGCTTTTGTGCAATCAGACCCCAGATGGACAATCACATCTCCAGCTCTTTCTCCCTGTGGTTCCCTGATTGGATGGCTATCAAAGGGGCTTCTTGCTCCAGGTCTATACGTACACAAGTATATGGATGCCCAGCTACTTTCACAGCTCCTCTGGCATTACAACATTTATCTTCTGAGAAGATGTAGTTTTCCGATAGCGTAGTTTGGTGTAGTTCCCATGCGCGGAGCTGTTTTCTGCTGGGATGCGAGACGTTTCGGTCAGTATGGAGGTTGCCTGCAACCTTGTGGACAGACTAGTGAGAAGAGCAGGAAGCGAGTTGTCATAGCCCTGGAGTTGAGGCGGTTCAATGTCACGGGAGGTCCGGGAAGGACACGCGCTATGAGATAGCTGTCCCATCTGAGAATTAAGTAAATGAAAGCAGCGAGGATCCAGGATGTAAATCTTGCTCGGAAAAAGATGGAAGCTCTCCAATTTGGACTTCGATGTTAGCGCTCCTGTTAGTCAACTCCAGTGTGACCTGCACCATCCAACCCCCTTCACCCTGGGACAAAGGAGATGTCTAATTGAGTCTTCCAAATTGTCTGCGAGTCTCGATCAGGTGTTGCTGAGACATGGTTCTCACTATCGATTGTGATATACAATTATTTAATGAATGGCTTTGAGCAAAGAATATGAATGAAAGCTGATGGAGTTAGAGTGGGAATAAAAGGTATTTATGATTTAAATCTTTATTTTTATCTTTATCTAACCAGGGAATTAAGGCTGTTGGATTAAACGGAATCGAGGCTCCATCTCCCTTTACATGTTCTTGCAGTGACAGACTGCTGAAGGCTGCTGTTTTACTGTACTCAGTATTGGTGGGGTGCCGTATGACTGGTTTTCTCACACATGGAGGGGGTCCCCTCCCTTGATCTTTGCGCTGTTAGTCTGCTTCAGGATAAAGGCTTTCTGGAAGCTGGAGGAGGAAGCTACAGGGGAGGTCACTGTGTGTGTGTGCGCGCGTGCGCCCCCCCCCCCCTCTCTTCCTTGGCTCAAACAGGCAGATACAGAGTGACAAATCCACCAGGCCATGAGTGTGTCAACTAGACATTTGCCCGTCTTTTCACTAAATGTCAGTGTGTTTTTGAGTGTTTGTTTTTTTTGGGGGGGCAGGAAAATTGTGTCCATTTTGAGTTTATTTACCAGTGAGCTGGTGCAAAGTGCACTTTGGGCCTGGTCCAGTCTGACATGCAATTTAGGCTTGATTCAACATCCAGGTTGGCCCATCTTCTGGCAGCTTCTAGACGGTCATCAGTAAGCTCGTCTGCGGATCACAGGGTCTCCTCCTGAGTGCTGACAGCAGAGCTATTTCCCACAGTCTAAGTTCTTTTTTCGCAAAGATGCAATTTCAAGTTTTTCATTTGTACAGTTTCTGAAACCTCAAAAGATTTTTGTTTTTGCTCCCATGTGCCGCAGTTGCTTTGTGGAACGTGGCTGGTTAGTTATGTATTTTTAGGGGTTACTCCAGGTAATGTCTATCAGAAGTAGGTGAGGAGAAGAAATGAAAGATGGGCAGAGTGTAACACGGCAGGCGGTGCTGGCATTAATGGCTGAATTGTGATCTGCATGTTTTTGTGGTACTTTGGTGGTGGAGGAACATTGAATCAAGCATGTGGCCTTTGAAAAGGTGCTTCTCCCCTTTTAAAATAATGTAGACGGCTAAATGGACTCCGTACCACTTTCACACACGCAGCGCAGTTGGCTGTAATATCCTGTCTATTATTTTAACCACATTCTAATGGATTTTTTTCTCTCATTTATTTAATTTTTATCCTTTTATTAGCATGAAATGTTTTCCTTGGCTTTGTCTTTTAATGGACTTGTTGTTAATAGGGCCTGAAAAGGAGGAGGTGTCACTAATAGAGGTTTTAACACAGTCTGCTGTCTCTGAAGGATGGCGTGGGCTCGGTCTGTTTCTGTTAACGTGGTCACAGTGTGCTGAGATCTCCCAGAGATCACCGCATGGCCTCCATGGTAGTGTCACACGGAGCTGCGTGGCCCGCCAGAGAGACCCGCACTTCTCTCGTGGCTTCCGTCCCTGTGTTGTCGCACCTGTATCGCAGTACACGCATTCACCATGTACAGCTGAAGATACTCAGAGCTGTGCTCCTCACATGGACACAGTCAGCAAAATTTCAAATACAAAATCACACACTCGGCAGTAAGGCTTGCACACAGCTCACCACAACCTGTGCACAAAGGCAAAAACACACGTACACAGACACACAGTCAGGTATGCTGCACTGATGCTACAAAACAGGGCCGAGACAAGATGCTGTGTCTCCTTTGCATTACAGCTTCTACCTCATGAGCAGTTTTCTGTACGACCTTGCTTTCCTGCGCTCCATGAATCTTTCATGAGCCCAGCGATGTGGATTTCTTTGCAGAAGATTGGAATATAAATATGGCAGGGCGGCCCCAAGCTCCGCCCTGGAATACGAAGGTGTCTGCCTGGGGGGCTGAGCACATCATGATACCTGTACCTGATAACACACAAGCAGTAAATACACCTTTTGAGAGAACTGGAGAAACCACATGGGTGCACGGTGAGAGAGTGCGAGTGAGCGAGAAAGCACTCTTACAGGAAACCAAAGGGGCAGCATGGAGGTGTCTCTCTCTCTCTCTGCCAAATCTGTTGACTGTGTGTGTGTGTGTGTGTGTGTGTAGAGGAAGCTGCTCTCCTACTCACTGTGGTGCTGGAAGACTGCTGGAAAGTTAACTCCATTTGATTCCACAGAACAGGAGAGTTGGGAAGACCACAGGATGTTCTTTTATTCATACATAGGTATTACCCACTCTTCAGAGTCACCGGGGTGGGCACAACTACGTGCGTGTGTGCGCGTGCTGTGCAGTCCTGTCAACTGTACACAGGTGGTTAGGGTTGGGGTGTCTACCTTCTGCTCTGTAGTTTCCAACACAGCACTGGCAGGTCCATACCGAGTCCACATGAAACAACATTGCGCATACCTGTAAGGTCAGCAAGGACTGCAATATAATAAATGACCAAGTGGCAATGCTGCTGTGTAGTGGATTATTTATTTAGCGTAATGTGATGCGCTCTGTTTCGCACGAGCCGGACTCCCTGTCACCTTGTTGCCTTCTCTCGCTCTGTTTACGTTGCTGTTTGTTGTTTCATCTCTCCCCGTGGGCTGAGAACCCGCCACAGGCTGATGTCTCTTCAGGAATTGGCTGGATGGAAGTCGTGTGTCCTCCTCCTCCTCCTCCTCGTCTCCACTGTTTAAAAAGGAGTGGAACGGAGATGGCAGGTATCCCAGAAACCCCTGGGCGTCGTCTTCGTAGCAGTCATCGTGCGGGTGGTACGTCTGCTGGAGAGGAGACCTTGTTCTATAGGCCATGCTGTAGAGAAACACACAAGAACATCTTGGTTTGCGTTTTGAGGGAATGACTGTAAAGGGGGTTTTATTCAAATGACCTTGCAGGTGGGGTCACGAGGTGCCACCTCAAAGGTCTGCAAAGTGGGATTGGAATCCGTTACGCTGGGACTCTTGGACATGAGGGCACGCTGGGGTCATCTGCTGTTCCATATGCTCTTCCTTCAGCTGCTCGAGCCGGGTAGCCGGTTTTCACGGTGTCGGTGCGGACGGGGAGGGATCGAGGCTTTGTAAGTCAGAGAAAGAGTCGCTTCTCTCAGCCCACGCAGTTATTATCATAGCCTTTGTAATGAAGAAGGCTGGCATAATTAGACGGGCTGTGCTCCGCCGCTTGGATCCCTCACCACACCCGGGGGCAGGTAGCTGCGTTAGGACACCGGATCCGCGGCGCAGCCCGTTGGCGGCCATGAGCGAAGGGGGTCGTAATGAAGATGCAGATGTTTGCAGGGAAGGGCTGTGCTCGCTGATGTCGCACCGGCGGGATGATCTGTGCTCTCCACCTCCCGCTGCTATTGAGCCTGAATGGACCGGGCAGGTTGGAGGAGGGGCCGGATAAACAGTGTTCTCCTGGAGGAACTAAAACGGGCGGCAGCAGTAGCAGTTCGGGGCAGGGCGGTGGAGGCGCTACATGCACAGACTCTTGAGCATCATCTTGGGAATCGAGAGGACACCATCGCTGGCCCCTTCTGAGCCAAGGGCCTCCGGGAGCGGCCGTGTCAATGGCTGAAATTTCCTATTATTGCTTAATAATGGAAGGCCGCCCTTCAGAGAGGAGCGAACGCTCGTCCCCTACATGTAGACATGAAATATTCATGCGCTACGGAGGTGTATAATATCATCCATCTCTCGAGATGGGAGCGGAGCCATGTACATCCTTAAACACGGTAATCTCCGAGCCGACTGAGACCGCCGCCGCGCACACACTCAGCCACGCGCACCACCCTGAAATGACAAAAGCATACAGAAACAGCTGCAGCGCACTTCACGGAATACTGAAGCGCAGGGAACGCAGCAGTGATGCACAGCACACACCAGCATCTGGACATGCGCGCGCGCACACAGCTCTTGCCCTGCAGGATGCTATTTCGCAAATTGCGGGTGTCTGTGTAACAAAGTGTTTGGTTCTTTGTTCACGCAGTTGCCCTGTGTTGTTGCGAGTGCGCTGTAGCTAGACTGCCTTTCCACTGGGTGGGGCCACAAAGGGAGGTGGGGTTGCTTGCTAGCCAATCAGAGCAGCAGCCCAGCATGCCATTGTTCTTGCAAGGAGCGTCATGTTTTTTCCCGACAGAACACAACGAGAACCCACCGAGAGCGGGAATTTGTCTATTTTATCTGTAATGAACATCAGCAGACAGGAGCAGGTGCTGTCACTCGCTCTTCCTCCACACGCGACACGTAGGCGCTGTCCCCTCACTCGCCTCGCCTCATCATTCTCTCTCAGCCGTGTGGCACAGCATGATGCTCGCTGTCTCTTCTGCAAACTGGAGCTCCACGGCATCCCCTCGTCTGCTCACTTGCCCCCCAGTGTGGATTTGTCCTCTTTGCTGGTCCCCCTCATCCCTTTGGCTGCTCAGAGGTTCTCGTTCACTCAAACACACACACACACGCGCACACCCCTTAGTGGCATTCTGTTAGCTTGCTGCTGGCCCCAGGTTAACCCCGCCTTGAATAGCCTTGCGAGTGGTGTGCCGCAGGCCCGCAGTGGTGTGAAAACCTTGGTGAGGGACGCACAGCCAGGAGATGTTCAGCACCCGCTCATTTGTGCTTCAGACCAAAAGTGTTTAATAATGAAGCACAGTAGGACTTTACATGATTTATATTCCAAACACTGTGATGTGATTAAATTACTGCCTCATTAAGGTTTTACATCTTTTGTGAACGTTACAGTGCGAAAGACGAGCAGTGTGGAACGTAAGTGCTGT
Organism: Heterotis niloticus; assembly: GCA_018136845.1. Taxonomy (NCBI): domain Eukaryota; kingdom Metazoa; phylum Chordata; class Actinopteri; order Osteoglossiformes; family Osteoglossidae; genus Heterotis; species Heterotis niloticus. Next base: position 28,277,551 of record CM030897.1, read on the forward strand.
AGGAGGCGGTACCTCATGAATTTCTGAGTTAAAGGTGTTTGGTCGGGCTGTCACGGAGGTACAAGGTCCTGAGCTGTGCTACACCCGCCCACGCCCGCTCAGACATCCGAGCTAAGCCGCGTGCACGACAACACGTAAAGCCATGCCCACCAGAACGCTGCCACGCTCACACAAGGTCACTGCCGCTCTAAGCCCCACCCCCTGCACATCACAGGCGCAATCATCAGGTCGCCTGGAAACACTGTGTGACAGGAAGTACATCTTTAGCTTTATGGAATGCAGCGCTTGCGATCTTCCCCCGAATCCCCTTCTTGGGGCCCTGTCCACTCTTTAAGTGCGTACGTGCGTGCATGAGTGTCAGCGCACCCGTGGTCATGCCTCTGTGTACTGAGGGGTCTCCGAGGTCAAAGGGGAGAGGTTGAGGTCACAGTTCCAGCCCAGGAACATTTGCTCGCTTCCATCTGCCTCTCAATTTAGTGTTCATTTTCTCTTTTTTCAAGCACCGGTGACATCAGCTGCAGCTAAATCAAGTGCCCTACACTCAGGCTACTCTGGCAGAGACATTACTGGGGGCTGATGCCCACCCACGGTGGAGGGAGAGGAGGAGGAGGCCTGTGATGGTCATACGTGTCTCCAGAGGCTGGTCCTGGCTCATCAGGCCCCCGGCCCCTGGTTTGGCGTTGAAGTCAAATGGTGGTGGATGAGCAGCAGGCGTGGGAACGTAGCGCAGTGTCATTAGCATTGAGCTGTGGGCTGGGAATAGCGGCGCATAATTGAAGATGCTCGATGGAATTTGGAGAAGGGCGGCTTGACGGATGGATACAGGGATGTCAGTTTACGCAGGGGACACTTTCAAAGCAAAATGTAAAACATCCACCCTCTTTGCAGCTCTGTAGAATATTGTGCATGAAACAGAACAACAAAAGACAGGAAACATGGAAGGAACAAAAGAATAAAGATGGACTGAAATGAGGAGAGAGAGGGGCAGGAGAACTGTCTCTCTTATACTCTCGCACGCGCACACACACACACACAATTTGAATGCACGAATACTCATGCAGGCAAACACACACGAGTCTTGAGGGACAGACCCATGCAAAGTCCGGTGAGAACAACAATAGGTCAGCAGGGGCCAAAATGTTTAGAGCCGTTACTGTGTGATAGGAGGACCTGGGCTAAATCCCCGCTCTTGCTGTAGTCTGTAGTCACCTTGAGCAAAGTACATACATTGAATGCAGTAGAAGTTTCCACTTGTGTAAGTGTGTAAATGAGCGTAAGCATAGCGTACAAACTAAATGTTGTAAGTCGCTTTGGGGTAAATAAATAAATACGTTTTGCACCAACCCAAAACTGTAGGTTACTGTAAATGGCTAAGATGGCTGCTATGGAAACAATGCCCCACTATATGAGCTCTCTTTTTGATCTTGATTTTTCTGGACCTCCACATTGGCTGTCACGTTAATCTCTTGCGACTGTAGAATGCACAGCTTTCTTTATAAAAAAAAAATAAAAACACCAAAATAACAAAGGATACGTGCATTTGGAAGTATCGAAGGGTGTCGTCACAGATGATATTTTGCACAAACCCTCACGCACAGACCGCAGACTGATGTGAATCGCTCCTCGGTGCCAGGTGCGGCACAAAATGCCACCGATGAACGAGTTTACATTATTAAATGAAATAATTTCAGCGTTATCGGCTGGCAATCTCCATTTCTCTTTGTGACACTGTTTCAAAGCAATAAAATGCGATGGACCTCAACTGGAGGCAGGCGGAGGAGCTCAAGGAGATGCTAAGAAGTCTCCTGCTGCTCAGGCAGCAGTTCATCCCCCCACCCCCTAATGGGTCATCACCTGCAACTCAAGCAGCGGGGGGGGGGGATCTTCTTCAGGATTCAGTAGGTGCACTTGAGAGCAGCGGCCAGTCTGGATGGACGGGATTTCATATTAATGTTTTCGCAAGAATAATCACGTTATTGTCGCACGTATTGGTGGTATCGACTTGTGCGGGGTTTCGCAGGCTGCTGCTCTTCAAAGGCCGCTTGCATTTGTATGCTAAGGGTGTCCTACAGATGGCGCTCCTTGACATGCGTGGTTGGTGTTGCCGGAGGGGTTCATATCGGCCACTGTTCGACACATCGGTCTGGACGTAACCTCGGCTGTGCTTATGGGTGGAGCCACATAACTCCTCCCACCAGCGTCTTGTTTCCTCCTACTGTTCCCCTGGGCAGGTAGCGATGCTCCAGCACTTTCTAACATCTTGGGTTGAGTCCACACCATGCTTTACCACACACTACACCTCAGTTCAGAAGCACTTTGGTGCCACCACTGGGTTATGCGCGGGACCACAGCCCAATTCACAGTGACAGGAAGAAGTCTTTCCTTCACACAAGAATTAATCTGGATTTGCATGTTTGTGTATGAATGAATTAAAGTTGTTTTGTTTACGAATCCCGACGTCTGTTGTATTTGCTTCTGGATGTTCTCCGTGCAGCATCTGTCCCGCGGTGTGAGAGCCAGCGTTGTGGCACACGGTTGTTTAGCACGGAGCATCTCTTCATGTTGAGCCCTGTCTCATCCTGGCTTAGTCCTCTACTGCACATCGTCACTAACATTTTAATTCTAGGCACTTGTTATTGTTTACTTCAAGTCTCTCTTAGTTTTTTTGGTCATTTCCCAGGAGGCAGCAGTTCTCCAAACAGGGGACTTCTTGGTCACAGAGAGAACTGCACTCAGCTCTCTGTCATCTTAAAGTGCTTCTCCTCGGTGCAGAAGTGCTGAGTGAAAGAGGGAGAAGATGAAATATGAGCCTTTGAGTTGTAGAGGGACTACTGTCAGTCACCTGTGTGTGTGTGCGCGTGCGCGAATTGCCTGTTTCCATGTACGAGTGCACTTGGCTGAGTGAAAGCTTTGAATTCACAGTTGATGGCTCTGTCTGCGTTTGTCTGCCTGTTTACCCTTAATGTGTGTGTCTGTGCGAGGAAACTAATGAGGACAAGAAGGCCATTCTGCATGCACGGAAATAGCGGGAGACGCTGCCCGCGGGCCGCAGCAGGAGCAGCGAGCCGCCATGCCAGTTCTCCTTGGCTTCAGGGTGGCCGCTCCTCTACAGGAGGGGGAGGGCGACAAAGGGGAGTGCTGCTGTGCCCTGCCTGCCTGTGAGTGTTTTCGGCAAAGTGGTGTCCTTTGTGGATCGAGCTGGTGCTGCCCCATGAGGACTGAGCTCATGTCCCTGCCTGAGACCTTGAGATGAGTCCACAGTTGTATGTTGGCCGTAGATAATAATTACAGAGGGAAGTGCAGTTTGTTTGTGTCATGAACTCTGTCCATTTGGATGGTTCAACCACATGTCCTTCTGGTAATAATGAAATCCCTCAACAAAAACTGAGCTGAAAAGAGTCAATTTCAGCTTCATGTTATCACTGTTAACATTTTTACAGCAGCACAGCCGGGATGTAATATTTTTAGTAAAAAATTAACTGTGCAAATGAAGTAGGGGCACATGCTGCTGTAGCTGAGAACAAGGAAGCCCCCCTGTTTCTCTGGCTGTAAAGAAGTGCACAGGCAATGCTTTCTGTCATCAATAGCAATGTTTAAAATGCCAACGTTAGTTTGCCGAGCACGTGCCCCGAAGCCACCCGACTAAATATAGGAGCTACGAGCCAAATGTCAACATCCTCTTTCTATTTGTGACCAGAGAAATGGAAGGGACCGAGTGGCCGCGTTTTAGAGCTTCTCCTCAAGAAGACGGCACAGCTCAGTCAGTGGGAATATTTTACAGCATGACAGAATTTTTTACTTTGGATGTGAACTATGAGCACAGAGCACCTCCACAGCAGAGCAGAAATTCAGCTGCTTCCCCACATAATTGGGTGACTGTCGATGCTGCCACTTTGACTGCTGAGGGCATCTTGCAGATTTCGCTTCTTGAAGTGCAGAATCCATTTGCAAGCCAAACACATGTCTTTGTTGTTGCTGCTCAGGCTGTGTCACGTCCATCTTCACCTCCTTCTGACTCAAAGGAGCCTTCTGTTTACCACGGTATTTCTCAACAGTGCCAAAACACTACCGCAGACACACGGGTAATGTGCCGTGAGCGGTGTCTTACGCGTCAGCGTGCGCGTGCGTTCATTCCTGCACTCGCCTGCAGCACGACGTGCAGGGTTTGGCGAGTATTAGAGCCGTGTGGCGACGATGGCTGCTCTCACACAGGAGGGTTGGGAAAGTGAAAAAGATGCAACGTTGAGCTGATACAGAAAGTGTTGCGGGTGGAGGAGGGACGCAGCCTGTCGACACGTATATGCGATGAGCACTCGACAAGTCATATTTAACCTCTGACCCCTGTAATTTATTAACAAGCGCAGAGGGGAAAATGTCAGGACTATTAACTGCAGCTGTGCTCACAACACGACGCTGCACTAGAGAAAAATTATGGTTTACACAACAGAAAACATTAAATGCAAGTGCGCATTTGACAAAGCAGACCCAGAAGAGTATTTTGTAGCTTGCTGGTGCTGCTGAGTACCGTACTAATGTAGTGTCGTAAAAGGCGGTAGGGTAACACTGCTACTGCTAAGCTGCAAGGGCTTCTGTAAACTGTGCTGTACAAACACTAATGGGGCAGCTTTTGGCGGAGACTGATGCACAGCTATGAGCTCTTCGTGTGGAGGTGCTCGTGCTGCCAGCTCATATTTTCATGCTTGCAGCAGAATAGTTTCCTGTTTTGAGTGCACCGGATCCTGGGGAAGAGCCGGGACCGCGGCAGCTGCGTGCGCTGTTGTTCTGTTGTTGCCGCATTAACGTCCCTGTTTTAACAGAGGGGTTGGAGAAATGCTGCCCCTCTGTCTGCCCCAAGGGGGTCTCTGGGTGAGAGGCCAATGGCAGGGCTGTGATTCAGCCACACAGGCTAAAGGTGCAATTATAGTGCACCCGGCGCACCGCGACCTCCTGGCCACACGAGGGCGGTGTTGTACTGCAAAAGCGACCTCCCTGAGTTTAAGGAAGGCTTCTCAGCTCAGATGTTTGTGCAGAGGTTCATTAGGATTACTGGACTGAAGGAGACGATTAGGATGAATGTTGAGCTTATTTATTTTTATATGAAATAATTTTATCTTTTTTTATTATGCAATATTAAACTCCTTTGGTCCGCTGTATAAATTTGGAACCCTGACAGCCTCGTTTTGCACCTGTAAAGGTTATTTTAGCTGTGTAAAATTTACAATAAGGTTCAAAAATACTTTTTTCTAGTAATTTAACAGTGCCGGTGTTTTCTACGTTAAAATGACTTGGGGGGGGGGGGAACGGGCCACTCAGAACAACAGGAATTACACCAGTATCACATTTCAAAATGGGTTAGTGTTGAATTTTTCAGCTGAGTTTTGGACTAAAATCTATTCAAATAAACATCAGTTATGTGCCAAATGGAATGGGACAGTAAAATTATTAGATTTACGAAACAATCACAAAGATATATTACCCTCCCAGAGGTGCTGCTACAGGGAAAAAAAATCTATATTTTACAGTGTAAAGTGTTCATACCACAAGGCCAAAATTCAATCAAAGTCTGTGCAGAAACAGCCCACGGACAGCGCTGTGAATTTATTGAGAATTTGGAACAGTGCAGTTTCTGAAGTAGTTTTTACTAAGGAATTAAACGCTGTTGATGAATTCAATCATGTGTAAGATTACAAAGGTTCATGGATCATAGCTGGTCTAATTTGATGGAGAATATGACTTGCACTGAATCTGTTATTACCTTCAGAAAGGAACGCTGTATAATATCTGATGGACAGAGATTCAGTAAACCTAGTACGAAGATCTTACAACTACACAGAAAACATACAAATGAATAGTTTGCGTATTGGTTACTTATGGTCACCCAAATTTCAAGTTCATTCTCTACAGAAGAGCACAGCTGATGGGTAAACCAGCAGTTAAACGGGGAAACCTGGCTCACCCACTTTTAGATGCCGTGACTGAAAGTGACACGACGTGAAGCTGCTCCTTCTCCTACTGGGTGTATTTGGTACTTGTTTCGCATGTCGGATCCGTGCTTCCAGTTGCTACTCTCACAATAAGCAATTTTTACCATCGCGCGTGAACTAAGACGACTCATGTCGCTGTATTTACAGCAGCAATTTGTCCCAGCAAGCTACTTATTATCAGCTTAAATACAAAAAAATTAAACTCTTATTTTGGCTGATGATTGAACCTCAGTAACCTGTACCAGTGTCTGGAATGTGACTGGAGTACTGATGCCCCTAGTGGCCATGAGAGGGATCTCCTACAATGGAAGGTGCCGATTTGAAAAGGGGGTGGGCCTTGGTGGATGATTGACAGATATCAGTCAGGGGAATAAACATCTTCACACAGAGTTTGTGCTGAACTTTCTCCATTTTATATGAAGGCTTTCTTACTTTTTTCATTTGTGTCTTCACAACTGTTTTTCTGTGTTTGTGCTCACTGGTGTGCGTTTGTGTGTGTTGTTGCATGCTGGCTTCTGTCTGCCCGACGGTGCTGGTCAGGAAGACACAGAGCAGCTCGACAGCAACCCGCTGGTCAGACGGAGCAACGTAGAGGGGACGGTAGATAAGAGGGAGCAAAGGCGTGGCTGAAGGCGAGTGCAGGGAGGGAGGGAGGGAGGAAAGGAGCGAGCAAGCGGAGAGGCAGCCAATGTGCAGCTCGGTGTGCTGGAAGGGGAGCGAGCGAGCGAGCGAGCAAGCTAGGTGAGGGAGAGCAAGCGAGTGAGGGAGGCACTGGCAGTCTCGCGGACGAAGTGGCGCGGTGCTGCGCTGTTGGAGTAGACGGCTTCTCCCTGTCTGTCCCTTCCGACCTCGCGCCCTCCCTCTCGCTCTCCCACGCAGGAAGTCCCTCAAAGGGGAGACGTCTCCAATCGGGTCACTTTCCCGTTGTGGGGCCGTTGGCGCAGGGGGCAGGGAAGACCCCCCGTGGCTGCCGGGGGCACGGGGCAGGAGCGGAGACATGACTGTGCCGCTGCTGAAGATCGGAGCTGTGCTCAGCACCATGGCTATGGTGACCAACTGGATGTCCCAGACGCTGCCCTCCCTGGTGGGCCTCAATGGGACCACCATCTCCCGAGGGGGAACCTCGGAGAAAATCGTGAGTGTGCGTACAGCCCTTTCTTTTTCTCCTGGGCAAGCAGGCGGGCCGGGACTGGGGCGACAATGTGGGAGGGTGGGGAGGCACTGCCTAGGGTTTTGGGGTACTGACCTGGTTTGGGTTTGTTTCCACCTGGTTGATCTGTGCAGCCTGAACCCCTGTACCCTTGGAGATTCTCCCCTCTGGTTACGGGTGGAAGCACTGGACTGGACAGCAGAGCCCCTACATCGGCAGAACGGTACCCAGTAGAGATGGGTCCTGACTCAGAGTGGTACTCTGCCTGGTTGTGATGATAGCTTTACATGGTTGTTTACCCTGTTACGTGGTCTCTTCACCCTCGGCTGCTGGCAATGACCGGTTCTGCTCTGTCGTGGCGCTGTGCTCGTTCAGTGTTTTTGTGTCCCTCCAACATGGGTCATGTGCTCCTGGTGTGAAGAAATATGCTGTGCGTTTTAACGGCCAAACGCCCAAAGCAGTGTCGTTCCAGTGGAGGTCTCGCGTGGATCTGTGTGGGTGACAGTGTCCCTGCAGTGAGTGCGAGTGCATGTGCGTTTGTATGTGTGGGTAAAAACAGAAAAAAGCAACTGCATTTGTTTGTCAGAGTCAATTATAAAGAGGTAGACTCAGCTCTATAGTTGGATTGACGGCTGCTGTTCAAGGCCTTGACTTGATCTAATTTATTGGTGCGTATTTTTAGTGTCCCTCGCCAAATGCAAACTGGAGCTCTGTTACTTCACGAGCCACTCAGGTAGCGGAGTCGGGGTTTCTCCAGTGAGACCTGCAGCTGACACAGATGTACATGGTTATATTGTCAAATGGAGACTGCAGCAGCAGTCTAAGTATTCAAGCCCCAGAGATAATGCTGGGAACTGCTGAATACAGGAAGATCGCTGTCTGTGTCCGGGGGTGCGCGCGTGCATGGTGCGGGTGGATGGGTGTGTGGAGTCAGTCTGAATAGGTGAGACATCCCCACCTTTTCAGGGATGTCAGTTAAAGGAGGTCATTGTGCATTGGTAAGGGTCTCACATTCCACCTACCCACAACTTCCATCGTCTTGGCTGATCCAGTTTCCCTGAAAAGGTGCCAAGTGGAGAAGGATGCGTTTCGGGTGGAAGATCTCACCCCTCGGATGAGCCGTGGACAGGGTCACACTCCAGAGCCCCTTCGCATTGTTGGGTGCACGGTCTCATTGCAGCCCAGGTGTCAAACTGAAATTGAACAAAATTATGCCCTCATTAGTGTGCAAAAAGCAACTTATTACTGGAATATTATTTGCAGCAAAAGAGCTGAGCTAAAGAGAAAAGCAGCGCACCCTCAGGGGCCTTGAGAAACGCAGCATGACACCCCTGAATTACACCTCACTCTTCACCTTTTTCATCTTCTCAAAACCTACAGTTTAATTTCCACCTGCTAATATCAGCTGTCAGTCCTTTAGCGGAGCAAGCAGAGGTTCCGAAAGCACAACAGGTGGGAGAAAAACACACATTTATTGCCCGAGTTCAGAGTTCCTCGGAGCAGACGTGTTTTCCCCAGCATCAAATGTATATTGACAGTGACGCGATCAAGTGAGTAAAAGCAAAGTCCTTTGGTGTAGGAGGAACTTGTTTTTGGTGTAAAAAGGGGAGCCGAGAGGTGCGCGTTCACCCCCATGCTGACAGAACACATTTGGGAACATGCAGGCAATGCGTGCACTAACACACTCAGACATGTAAAAAACAGAGGCAACATAAGTCCCACTCCTGCAGATGGAGATTCACACTCGTAAGCAGAGGGTCTGTCCAGCTGTGTGCGGCCTACCCCGATTCTCCTCCCTCGGCGCGGCTCTAACGTTGCCGTGACCCATGCGTGTTCAACAGTGTTCACACGGCTCTGAGCTACAATTTCAATCTGCTTCACTTGATCAGCATCTCCCCCCATCAACCATCTGATCCCATTGCCGTAGCAACGTCACTTAACCACAACACCACAGTTACAGAGCAATAACCAAGCTAGGATGCTCCTTCGTCATCACGACCGCTTGAGGATCCATGGCTGTTGTGGGCAACTGGAGCCAATGCTGCGACTGTGCTGTCAATTCCATTTACATTCAGCTACACACACACTTGATATGCAACTCTGGACCATGGGGGGGGGGTGTTTGTGTATTACTTCAGGAAGTCTGAGCTGCAGATTCCCTTGAGGAGAACTAACAGTATCACTCAAGCACTCAGCTCTGCTTGTCTTTCTCGCATCCTCCACTTGCCCCACCCACACAGACGTGAGGAGGTCCCAGGGAGCCCTGCGGTGCCACCCCTTGATCTCGCCAACCTCCACACCCTACAAAAATACACAAAGAACCATCAGCAGTCCACACATGACCCCACGCATGCACACACCAGCACCCTGCAGGTTCTAAGGCACTGGTTCAAACAGAGGGCCTGATGTGTGTATGTTCTCAGACAGTGCTCGATCCTTTCCTAAGCAAGGTTGCCATGTGTTTGTGTGTGGCTTGTGTGTTTGTGTCAAACACTGATGACAGCGTCTCCAGGTTGCCATCATACACCCTGGGCTGTGTGGCCCCTTTTGTTAAAGAAGCAGTCAGGTGGCTGGATGGAATATGACATCCCAGAACGAGGCGGGTCCGAGGTCCGAGAAACCGAGCCAGGCAGCAGTGTTCGTTACAGTCCTTCATATACAGACGCGCAAGACAACACGTACAACCTCTAGATGAACAGTCATATTTTTGCTCATGTATGACTGTAACAGCTATATGTTAATGGGTTTTACTTAGATAATCATGGTACTGGACAGATATTGACTGTATCCTCCACATTCTAACTACAGAGGCAGTTCCTTAACCAAACAAAGTACTCTCCTCAGTCCCCTTAGCGGGACCAGATTCTGAGTTCAGCTCCATAGCAACGCTATCCTCGACTCTCATGGGCATTTCATCGAGTGTCGGTGATACAGAGTCTGCAGTAAGTAACTGTCACCACATTTTCTCTAGCATGTCTCACGTAGCATTTGTGGAGTGGTCGGCACTGAGTCGGTGTACCGTACGTCACTGCCCAGTCGTAAGGCGCCGTGGATACGAGTCCCAGTAGTGTGCGTTTATTTGGTTAGTGCTTGCTCTCAAAACCCTATTTATTATTCAGTCTGTCCTCAGGTCTTTGGTCTCCTGAAATATTTACATCGAGAGATATTGGACTGAGGAGACCAGGGACCTGAGCCACGCGTAGGGGGGCAGTGTGAGGCCACGGGGTGTAACAATATGGTGCGGTAGGGACTCGCTATATTCACTGTGCTGTTCCGGGACTCCGGCATAATACACAAAAATAGAAATGGAAATGAAAAGAGCTGCTTTGCCTTAACACTATGAAGACCTGCTCACAATGGGAGGATCATGGAGAAACCGTCATTTCCCGGAGAAACAAACGGCTTCTGTTGTGCAACCGTAACGAACACTTTGTCCTACGCATCTGTCCTGCGAGTGAGAATTCCCAGATTTATTCCTACTTCACAGCCTTTGCCTTCAGTTCAGGGGTAATGAAATATGGTGAAAACCTCCTTCCTCGAGACAAATGGCGGCAGTTCCTGTCGGATTTGCTAGACGGTCCGGTCTGCCTGAAGCTGCCGGTCCCGTGATTCAAGATTGACAGGATTATTATAGGCCAGCACCTTGACTCGCAGCGCTGGGTCCACAGCTCCAGGTTATCGCACAGAAAAACTAATCCAACCATGATTGGTTAATCAAATGTAAATTGGTTAATTTGGCCATTTTAATGATTCACAGCTGTTAAGCGATTGGAAGGGGTTCAGGTAAAAAGCTTCATTAAGCTTCTGAGAGCTCGAAGTGGGACACCGGCCAGCAGCCTGATCCACGGGCTGGGGGATGGTCTGGCAGCAGGATCGTCGATGATACCGAAGCAGGCGCTTCGGCTTCAGCGGGTGGGGGAGTGGCACGAGACGGGATGCCTGTCAGTCAGTGGGCACTCACGTCATCTAGCAGCTCTCGCTCAAACACTCATTTCTGTCTTCATTGTCATATGGGCGGGAGTCCAGATAGGTGCACTGTAATCCGCTCATTTGATTTGGACAAGGTCCTCTTTTGGCCGTCACGCTCCCGGTCAGGTTCTGCTGCGCCGCGCTATGTCGTTCATTTCTGATGACAGTCTTTAAGGTGGACAGGAAGATGACCGGGAAATTGCAGCGCTTTGCCGCTCTGAGATTCTAACCGCACCAAGCGGTTTGGGAAGCCATCGCTTTCCGGTCCTTTGGGACCATTTCCCCCGGTGCCTTTTAGCCAGCGGTCAGCATCCTGTGAAAGAACATATGTTGGCTCAGCTGTTACCAGGTGTACCTCCTCATCGCTGACCCGGCTTAACTCCCTGTGTTCCTAAATCCTAGCTTCAAGCAACATGCGAAAACTTCCACATCTGTCACGATAAGAGCAAATAAAAAGTAATAATGATGAAACAATTAAAGCACTATATAGGGGTGGAAGGTCACGGCCTATTGTGGGCGCTGGATGTCCAGCCTTCATGAAACAGTCGTCAGTGGCTGTGTGAGCAGATGATGACTCTATCGTACACTCTCACACAGATTCTTTTTATATTGGAGCAAAGAAGAATATAAAACCTTTTTCACGTCAAAGATGTTGTGCACTCCATCCTATTCCGTCCTTGACGTTTGTCTCTCCTTGTTGGCATCTGTCTCCCCGTTCCGCATCCCCAGAGGTGTTGGCGAACTGCTCCGTGTGTCTCGAGGTAAAACTAATCATCCAATGGCGGGTTTCTTAGCCCTGTGCCCTCCGCCTCTAGGTGCTGATTGATTGACAAGTCGGGGATTGTGGCAGCGTGTGGCGTGCGGTGAATCCACCAATACACGGAGAGACGGGAGCCCGGGTGGATATCCCGAAAAAGGTCAGGCGAGAGTACGGAAAACCAACTGGAATTGTATTTTGGGAAGACGTATTGATTTTCAGTGCTGCCCTACAGTCCTCGCGTTTTTTTTTTGTGCTGCTGCTATTCCTGGGTGTGGGCTCAGGTCTCCACCGACTTGCTTCTGCTGGTCAAACGCTTGCATGCGTTATTGACAGGAGGCATAGGGGTCATGGAAACACTTCATTAAGCTGTTGAGCGCCAGTAACCGCACCAGTTTGTCCCCTTTCGTTCCTCGGTTGGGCTCTGGTACTTCCGAGTGTTTCTCAGAGGTCCTCTCGGCTTTCATTCTTCTGCTAAGTGTTGTCGCCTGTGTGACCGGTTCCCTTTGTTCTCCTTCACAAGTCCATTGAGGAGCCAAACTGTTGTGCGGAGGCTGCTTGCAGGAATCCCTCAAGCATTTGGTGCTCCAAGATGTTCCAGCAGCTAAACCTGAAAAAATGCATCTTCGCTTGCCGATTGCGGCCCGGGTTTGTTACGGGGAGATATTTTGGAAGTGGGGCTGAATGAAATTAGATGAATTCCATTAGTGCCTGTGTTGAGGCTCGGGCATTGCACGGCATACTGCAGTTCCAACATTTATGAAAAATTCATGAATGGATGCGTGAGCTGCACTGCTGGATTCTGGCAATGGCCAAGCTTACTGAGACCAAGGAAGCGACGTGTTGATGGCTGCCTCTTTGTTTATTTGCGCACCAGAATGTGTTGCAGCCGCACTAATCCGCACTTCTTCCGATTTACACAGCTTCTGATTTAATACGTAATGTGGCTGGATTTCTTATCGAGTAGTTCGTGTTTAATACTTTAAAGGCACCAATACTTCATGTGGTCTCTGAGATCAACGCTGGAAAAAAAATAAAATTCTGCTGGGGCAACAGATTAACAAAAAAAAAAAAAAAAGCATTGGTGGATGACATTATCAGCACTCTATTTGCACAGGCAGCTTATTTGTTTATCGTGCCATTGACAGATCTGTATCAAGGATATTTATAGAAATTGCTGTGCCAAATTATAGTTTATATCAACAGTACTGACCTCCATCTACCAGGTGTCGGCAAAGCGCAAACGTACACTTTTCAAGTCCCTTCAGGGACAGGTAAACATTCATTGTAGTAATGTTTTGAACAGGCCACAGTGGTGCAGCCAGTGGGGATTCAAGAGGTTTTTTTTGACATGCTCAGAACACGGTATTGGCAAAATTGTTGTAGATCTCTTTTGAAAGCCTTAGACTGGAAGAGATTTTTGTGAGAACATGGCTGCTGGGCTTCCTTGTATATGTGCAGGGGGTGTGTTTGGGATGCTGTTTTGTCTTTCTGACGTTGCTGACAGGCTGGAGAAGGAAGCAAAAGAGATGTGTGCATCGTGTATATCGTTTTTGGACATTGCTTGTTCTCATTCGAAAAATCTCGTCGATTTCCAGTGCAGAAGGGTATGCTGGTCAGTTCGACTGTGCTGTTGCACGCTGTCTTCACCGGATCATTTTTCCGTCATCGCCGTCCATCTCAGGAGCTGCACGCACACTTTTGCTTTAGCAACTCGGCAACAGACTTCCGTTCCACTGAAAACAGACTGGAGTTAAACGGAAAGAGAGACAGGGGCCAGCGTGTGAGTTTCATGGGCACGACAGAGAAATAAGCAGCCAGATGGTTCTTTATGAATTTTGTTCTGGTAGACTCATAGACAAGCATGATGGGAAAAGCAGTGCAGTTTTAGTGTCCTTTAATAATGTTATAGCTGAGTTCTGTTTCCTGTGTGCTGCAGCTCAGTCTTCGTCCAGAATGCGGACAAAGGCTACTGATTTGGAAAGAGTTGACAAGGTGTCATTTATGGAGACAATTTGTTGTCTCGTTTCATGGTAAAATGAGAGAAACACAGAGGTGGTTCTGTATGCCTTGAAAGAGGTAACCGTTCAGCAGTCGTTCAACAAACGGGAACCTGTGGCTAATGCAGTTTTGCCACATCCTGCTCCTTGGAAAACCCGAGGTACCATCACTGCCTGTTAGGGCGCCATGTGCAAATCTCTTTGAGGTCTTTTCATTAATCCCTTCAACCAAGGCTGTGGTCGCCACTTCAGAATGATCCTCGGGATTATTCTTAATGAAAAGATCATTAGCACCACTACCTTCGGCGGTGGCATTCGGCACAACTCCATGTGAGTTGCTTCTTTGTCCGCCTGTGGAGATACCGGTTGGTGCTCCGCGGTAGCTGTTCCCTGAATACAGCCTGTTTCCTGTTTCCCGGCAAGAACACTCTTGGCATGTGTTTCTGCCTTCAGCGGGAACGATGATACAAGTATCACGGTGGCCGTGTGTCATCCCAAATTGTTCCATGTCAAGTGAGTGCTCAGCGCGACAAGGTCCCACCATGATACGAGTTGCACTCTGTCCTGTTTTGCTTCCTTAATCGGACTGTAGTCCTGTAGAGCCAGGTGCCGCAGCCAGGTCTCCCGCTGCCTTCTGAACTCTGTGGTAGCTGATAAGTGACCTGCTGTCCTGCGTTCCTCTGTCCTGTTGGGTCGGCTTGGGCCAAGAGCCGTACCAGAACTTGTTCTGCCGGTCTTCTCTAGTTGCCCGGAGGCTCAGAGCTGCCCACTTTTCTGTGGGTCTCTCTGTGGATCCTGATCTAACAGTGCACCCCTTGCTCTTCTCACCTGGCAGGCACTGTACCCGAGCCCCGAGGAAGGCTGGCAGATTTACAGCTCAGCCACGGACGCTGATGGGAAGTGCATCTGCACAGTGGTCGCACCGGCTCAGAACATGTGCAACCGTGACCCGCGAAGCAAGCAGCTGCGCCAGCTCATGGCACAGGCAAGTATCAGCCTGAAACTCTTGTTCTTGGGGCTTCTGGGTTGCCTGCCGAGATGCTGCGTGGAAACAGCACGAAAGGAGGCCGTGTCCTAAATATGCACAGAAAAATTGGTTTTTGTAGAGGGTTTAAAGCTCTGTCAAGTATAGCCCTTGAAGCAAAAAAGAGCAAGGAGGAAGTGAAATAATTTTAAACCCATAACAGGCACGCAGACCGTCTGTCAGATTTCTGTAAACACACACGCACAGGCACATGAATGTACACAAAGGCTCTTTCACACATGCCAAGGTCTAAGACGGGGGCTCTGATGCAGTAATAAGTAGAGAGGCTTCAGAGAATGATGATAATCACATAACATGCTTTCATTTGCCTCCTGCACCGACACGAGATGCAGAGAGGGGAGGAGAGCTACTTTTTTAGGCATGCATCATGTGTTCTTCGGTGCAAATGCCTGGAAAAAACATCCTCTGGGGGAAATTGAATTTGAGATCATCTCGAGATTATGGCTCGTCAAGGCGCTTTTGTTGGATTAAGTGGATTTGGGATTTACGGAAGACTGATACACCTCGGGCGAAATGCGGACATCCAGAGAAATAACCCTTGCTGAACACAAACTTTTAAAAAGTCAATTACTATATTACTGCATGTAAGAAACAGTAGACTATTTACTCATGAGCACTTCACTGGTAAATCCATGTTCCTATGAAAGCTTTTAAATATGCTATCTGCTTTGAACAAATCGACACAGATTTTATTAATTGGATGCATCCTCCTACACCATTTCAAACGTGCATTCGTGGCATAAAAATTTATAATATCCATTCCCTGTGGTTTTTTTTGTGTTACATCTGCAATTCCCTCATTACCTCATTTTGCAACCAGATTTCTGACTATGTTAGCTTTCTGGTTATGATTTCAATGGCAGTCAGATGCAAAAATAAATCATATTTGTAAAAGAGGACTGCATTTTCCTAATTTAGAACTGCATTTCTATTCCATCTTATTTCCCCTTGTTGTTAGGTAGGTTAGAGCAGCTCAAAAACCACAACAGTATTTTCACATATTATAGAATATAATGCTACAACCTGCATTCACTTCACAAATGTCAAAATAGCCAACATTTACTGTAGAAGACTATTTTATTATATGGCAGTGCTGATTAAATCACAAAATCTTGAAGTTTGAATAACTGTGTGTTGGGCATCTTCAAGCACATGCGCACACACTCACTCTCTGGCTCTCTCTGTCTCGTTGTCTCTCTATCCCTCCCTCCCTCCCTTCCTCCCACCCTGTGGTGTAGTGGAGGGAATAATTGTGTTTCTTAAAATAAAACACTAATGGGGAAGCTGACCTGCCAGGACACTCTCTACCCCCAACATTCACACAAGCTGTCACTACCTGGCAGAGAGTACCACACGTACAGACCCCCCCCCCCCCCTCTCTCTCTCACACACACACAGATTTCCTCTCTTTTCCCCTCTTTGTCAAATGCACACACACAAACTCACATACAAGCTGTTATAAACCTGGTATTTCCTGCAGAGGACCAGAAACACCTCTTCCTCAGACACGCACACAAGCTGTCACCAACCTACCACTATCTGAAAAATAATAATAATAATACCTGAATTAAATACACATCTCATTCCAACACACACTCACACAGCACGTCATGCAATTCTGACATAGGCAGTGGAAGGCCTGACGTTTCTCTGGACAAGCAATTACATTGACAGTACCTTCCCTCAAGAACTGTCGTATTAAGTGTACAGCACGTCGAGGCTACATTACCCTCCTGTTATAAACAAAAATTCATAAATCAGCTCCTCCAGGGAGAAAGGATTATGGTCCACACACAAAATAAATAATAATGAATAAATCATATCTTTAGCAGGGCTGCGCAGACACTGCCACATAGCATTTGTGGCTCGCACACTTGTACCATGGAGTGTTCTTTAGACTACAAGTGGTCCTGGTGCTCATGTCCTGGAACATCAACAACCTGAGCACCAGTAAAAGTATTTGGCTTCCAACCAACACACTGCGTCTCTCTTTAAATTTGCACCACATGGCAACTATGCCCCACCAGGCCAACTAAGAGAAGCATCAGGTGTCTGCCGACTTCAAAAAAAAAAAAAAAAAACCACACGACTTGGTTTATCAAGAAAGTTATTTGTCCTACCTTCTCTTTTTTTGGCAGGTGATAAAATGTAAATTGGGGAGCTAAGAAAATTTATGTCTTACTAAAAAGACCCACAGGAAAAACAGAGAACTTCCTACTGGGTTTTGCCATTCAGGAGCTGTTTAAAGAGATGCTGGATGCTGGATCTGGATCAGAATGCTGGGGGAGGAGTTAGCGGCAGTATGGAGGAGTTGCAGGCAGTGAGCCAGAGGAGTCAGTGGCAGCGGGATGGAGCAGTTAGTGGCGACAAGATGGAGTGGTGGAAAGAACAGTGTAACAGTAGTGACACAGAAACAGCTTGACAAGGAAGAGAAAGCTAGTGACACCAGCAGTGCGATTCACAGGCAGAGCAACAGGGCAGGACCAGGCTCTGCTCAGCACAGCTGTTGTATCCATGTAGTAAATGGTACTGCTATTCCTGGAGTATCTCCAAATGAGCTGTGATTCCAACCTGATACCATACCAAAACCGTTCCAGAATCAAAATGCCCCACAGGCTGAATAGCTTCTGTTTATGAAGACTTGGTTTCTACAGCACGCGTTCTGTCGAATTCATGCATGCATAGAGGCAGAAATGGAAGAGCCAACAGGTAGCGTGTTGGTGCGGGAGCCGTAGTCCTCGGAAAGAGGGGAAGCCAGGCGGAATGCTGCACTTTCTGTTCAGTCGGCACCATTAATGAACTTCAATTAAGAAGTCCCTGGAAAGTGCTGAGTGGAGGGCAAAGTCATTCACTCTTGCACGATTTTATCCATTCCTCTTGCCCTCTGACAAGGGTAGAAGCGGGAGTCCCACTGTTACAGCAGCTCAGGAACCCTGTTAAATGCAAGCAGAGCCTCGTCCGTCGGATCGCATCTGCATCGTGTTCCATTATTTCTCCTGACAGCTGGTGATCACGCAGATACGATAAGCTGTGGAGTCAGCAGGCACAGTGTGTGTGTCTGTGACTGTTTGTGTTGGCTTATTATTGGCTTTAAACAACCTTGCTTACTGTGATAAATTATTTTTTTCTGATTAAAAGGTCCAGAACATCACTCAGTCGATGGAGGTGCTGGATTTGAGGACCTACAGAGACTTGCAGTACGTGCGCAACATGGAGTCACTCATGAAGGAGGTGGATGGCAAGCTGAAAACAGCTTCCGAAAACCCTCGGTCACTCAATCCCAAGAGCTTTCAGGTACCACAATTGCATTTCAACTGCAGAAGTACTCACCTTCAAAAACTTGTAGATACCATGCGTGTATCTTTATCCCAGAACCCTTCAGGTTCCCACACTTAGTCCATTTGTAAATTGGGAAGTTGTGTCTGTCCCTCGCTGATGTCCGCAAGTTTGCTACACTTCAGCCAGAGTTGGCTTCTGGAGCGGAAAAGTACAGCTCTCCATCTTGCTAATGAGATGCAGCGGCACTCAGCAGGGAGAAGGATGAGCGCCGTCGTGCGTCGGCTCCATCCGAGCGCTTTGTTCCCTTAATAGCTCTTCATCAGCGCCAAGGCGGGCCTGTCTTCCCCTCGCCAGCCCTCCTGACTCGGCCCTTTTGGATCTATTGATCATGATCCTGTGCCACATCTTAGCTGGTATGTTGCTCCTCGGGGTGCTCCTGAGGTCCTACGGGAGCAGGAGTACGGTAGAAGGATGGAATAGGGAGTTGGGAAGGGGGGCATTCACATTATAAATTACTGTTAAACAGGAAAGATTACATATTCTGCTTACGCATTCATTTCAGAGATACAGAGATGTCACATGGCCGATTTGAAATTAAAATAGGATCAAAAAGATTTGAATCATTTAGGACTTAGGGGAGACACAAACACACACACACACACACACACACACACACACACTCTTAAAACATGCGGGGGGGGAAAAGAAAACCTTCCCCTTCCTCTGGATCCTGGGTATTAATAATTCAAGGTTCTACATTGCTTTTACTTAGCGGTCAGTCTATGAATGACTCAATTGAGCTGAAACACGTGTGTGTGTGTGTGTGTGTGTGTATCTGCGTCTGTCTGCATCAGTGTTTGCGTGCACGTGTTTTGCACGTCTGCATTTCTATCTGTTGGGTGTAAGCAATAGAGAGGGGGGAGAATGCAGTGTCTGTGAATGATATTTTTATTGGATTCTCCAATGAAATTATGAGTAGAATTTTCTAAAAAGTAAATGCTGTTGGAAAATAGTTATCCATTACTTTTTGTAAATAAGACGTCACGCCACATCATTTTTGAAACGACACCGAAACAGGTCTCTGTAATGATGAATTGCTGCCTCGGTTGGTCTGAGGCCAAGAAAGGAACGGGAAGGGTGAGCTAATCGCATAACCCACTGCGGCAGAGAGCGCTCACATGCGTCTTGGAGACCCTGCGCCATTTCGCGACATTCCAAACGGCAATTCTTTTCAATTAGGGAAGATACATGTTCTGGAAACCCCCTGTGTTTCGACCGCTATTGAAAATGTAACAAAGAGAAAAATGCAGAAAGGGCTATATCTTATTTCTCCTGCATGATTGATGAATGTGGGTCGCACAAACCCAGCAATGGGCGGGCGGGAGATTGACGAGTCGAGATTTCCACACTGCAAGATGGGAAAATGAGATTTATGGCCGGCACTGCTGGGCTGAGTGCAGCTGCATTGGAAGATTTACGATAAACCCCAGTGAGGTGGAATCTGTCTGTCCCAACGCTCGTGTTCTCCGCCAATACACCTTGATTGTGTGCGCAGTCTAGTGAGACATGCAGATGAAGGGACTGATCACAGGGCTTAAGACTGCAAAAGCAGCTGTGCTGATGTATTCTGACATACTCTTTGGAGAGCAGGCCTTTGTAGCTTCTGCGTAAACCGTGTTCAAACAGTTTACTTGTTAATGACTTGCGCGTCTAGGGATGTGACTTTTGCAGGAGCCATGGTAACATCGCAGTGAGAATCTCAACTTTATTATTATTTTTATTGTAACTACTATTACAACTACTACTGCTACCTGTACTTTTTTTTTTTTTTTTTTTTTTTTTTGCTTGGTGCTGTGGCCTCCAGTCCAGCAGGGGGCAGCTTTAGCAATGTATGGAGTGTATGTTTCCACATATGGTAATGTTTCTTTTTTCCACCTCCTCTCTGAAACATACTTTTTCCATTTTTGCAATGCTGGCTTCAGGAGCTGAAGGACAAGGTAACCCAGCTGCTCCCCCTGTTGCCCGTGCTAGAACAATACAAGGCAGACGCGCACATGATCGTGCGGATGAAGGAGGAGGTGCGCAACCTTTCGCTAGTGCTGATGGCCATCCAGGAGGAGATGGGAGCATACGACTATGAGGAGCTCCGCCAGCGAGTGCTCCTTCTGGAGACAAGGCTACAATCCTGCATGCAGAAACTAGGTACGAGCAGGAACGTGCAGTTGACACACTGAGCTTTTGAACCGAGGCCTTGGCCGTCTGACTTTGGGGGAATTCTTGCAAGCTGCTTGCACCCCTGAATCTCTTGAGAAAACAACTGAAAATACATGACACTCAATACCGAATGGCAGTGGCTACCCAAAGACCTCTTAAATTCAGTCAAAATACTCCAAAAACTACAACAAATACAGAAGGTTAATCCCACCCATCCTGCATAACTTATGTCACTTCTTGTACGAGAAGGTTTACTGGCAGCACAAAGCCTAGAGACTGAATGGGTATGGCTTTCCATGTCAGCAGTGTGTAACTCCAAACACGGTTGGTGGTAAAGTTCAGCACAGGCATCTTCAAATAAATCACACTACATGATGGTCCGCGTAAGGAATGACCACTTTTGAAGAAGAAAAGGACGCTGTCCTCCTTGTCTGTATGAAGTCAATTTAAAGTGAACCCTTCAGATAGTTTCTTTTAAAAATGTGAGGACCAACAGAAGGATCCAGTGGGTGAATAAAGAAATTTATGGCCTTAAATACAATTCACTTAATGCATATTTCTTATGTTCTCATATTTTTGCCATTTACACAATCCATGTTTTCTTGCTCACACTCAGATTTTTAGCCTCTTCACCACGTACCAGAACGCAGTTCTATTTCTGAATCTTAGATTTTACAACTGAAAAGGCTAAAACCACTATTGTATGAGACTATGTGCAACTGCATTCTCCTTTATCCATTTCAAATGACACGAGGAAATGGAAAGCATTCCCACCTACTAATGCAATTTATTCACTTCTAATTGCAAGATATGTTTAAGTTGCTTCTGAAGCATGCAACAGGCCATCTTCAAGGATGAAATGAACCAAAGTAGGATGTTATCGTTACCACGTCTTTACTTTCAGCATACCTGCTGGGCTTTTTGTGTGTAATCGATCTGCGTATCGCTACCATGCTTTTCACATTAATTAGATCAGATTCTGATCAATAAAATCCTAAGAATTCAGAATGTGTTCTCAGCCCCAGCGGTGCTGTGGAACAGCACTGTAAGTTGCTACGCTCACCTCTCAGAACGTGACTCAGACGAGCAATGAGTTTTGAAAAAGCATATTGAAACTGGAAATGCATGTCCTTAACAGGGCTTGACTCATTATGAAATGATGAAATCTCCTGGGAATGCAGTGGGGCTTTGTGATCCGGGAAGCTTGTTGTTTAAGGCAAGTGAAGAACCAAACCCCTCATCTTTCCCTACAGGTTGCGGGAAGCTGACTGGTGTGAGTAACCCTATCACTGTACGGGCTTCGGGCTCAAGGTTCGGATCCTGGATGACTGACACCATGATTCCCAGCTCAGACAACAGGGTGAGACGTCTGCTTTGTTTTACTCCCCGTGTCACCTGTCCATGTGTCAAGGTTCCGGAGATGAGGGGTCGAGCCAAGAGCCAAGAATGCGGAAGTATCGTAACACACGTGGGCTAGACAAAGGAGGTTTAATAAACACGAGCAACACGGTCACTAAAGCGAACACAGGTTCGGAGAGCTCGTAGAGCACAACTGAACAGTAGCGAGTCTCAAACAAGATTCTGCGCCGTTGCCATCAGAGACCGCGTCTTTTATCATCGCGTTGATCGGTCGACTCGGCGGGCTTGTCCCGATCGGCTTCCGACACCGCGTGAGTGTGAAACACCTTCCTGACCCTGTACTTGTCTTTACATAATATTCATGTGAGGATAACTCGCTGCGAAAACCTCTGTAAGAACAATCTTCCTACACTTTTGACAAACGTTTGTATAAAAAGGATATTTTTAGACCTCACTCAAAGTGGGTCCCCTACTTACAAACTTAATTGTTACTGAGTGTTTGCTCATTACTCAGCAAATTCTTGTACCAACAGGGCCGCTGCTTGTGTACATCTGTCTCTGTTAGTGAAATTCTCTTCCGTTTACCCTTCAGTTGTCACTTTTGAGAAAAATGTGTGCTAAATGAATAATTGTAAATGTACTACAAATGTTCGAAACCCGTAAAGCTCCGTGGAACGTGAGACAACGGCAAGGTTTTTAGGGCAGTAACGGAGCAATACCCCGGTGAGCCGAGGTGCACGTTCCTACTCATTCTGACTTTCCCTGAAACCGTATAAATGACAAAGCACAATAAAGAACCATGGCCAGAACTAGAGCATACTGTTGAGGAACTCAAAGCAGTGCCATCTATTCGCAATTGCTATTAGGAGATCACATAAAGCTTTAGGTGCACAGTGCGAATAGGTATGCTAGACCTATTTATGAAGGAAAGAAATGGAAATACTACGTACTTCTTAATGAGGTTTGTTAAAACCTTTGTTCAAGTTAATAACCCGGCAATGAATGGGAGTGCCTTTGAGTTTGATCCAAATCATAGTAACCACTCACATGGTTTCCTAGGCAGTGGGGAACCGGAATGGTTTACCCTGACCTTCTGTGGTGCTTTCTGTGGTTGTGAGGTGTTGAAATGGAGACAACATCCAAATTCCGTGCGCCCTGAACTTCACTCGAACCCCACACGCTCCGCTCTGTGCTCCCCCCCGAATAACCCCTCCTTTCCCACCTCTTTATCCCCCTCGATCTGAGGTGTGCAGCGGTCTTGTCACAAGAGGCCACGATGATTAATTACCCCCCCCGTAAGGCCGGAAATGAACGGCTTGTTTTGACAAAAGTTTCCCAAATCATCTCCGTAATTACCCACAGACTAACCACTGGGGATGGAGGCTGCAAGAGAGGCGGTAGCGCCAGCCCCTGCCACATTGCATCCTCCCATTAGAGAGCTATTTCCCCAGCTGCCCGAGACCTATGAGCCTGCAGAACGGGGCGACTGCAGAGGAATAATGATGAGGCTCAGCAAGGATTAAGGCCCTTGTTTGTGAGGCTGAAGGGAAAGGCTGCACTAGGTGCGGAAATGTGCCTTGCCGTTTTTAGAAAAAGCGAGGCCTTTCTGAACAGACTTTGACCATAGATTGACTATGATTTGACTGCAGTGCAACCAGAGCTCAGCTGAAATTGCACTGCTGTTGTCCTTTCCTTTTGTTTCATCACAGTATGTTTGCTTTATGCCAGCAGAGAAATGCTATTTTTTCACACTTTTTCTTTGCAGCCAACCATATCAACGAAAAAATGAGTCATGTAATGTGAATCTAGCTTAATGAGCTACACAAACTTCTTTCCGTGATCGGTGGAGGAATTTCCTAGGTTTGGCTATAATTTGAATCCCCATGGGGCCGGTTCAGATTGCTGGTATTGTTATGTTTTTATTTAGTTTTTTGTTCCTTTCATAACCTCTTGAGGACAGTGTGACTGGTAGAGAACACTGGCAATACTATTTTCTTCATCAATACTTGCCTACTTTTCAGAGTCGCTGAAATCCCACAAGACATTTCATTAGCACTTGCGTTCGACCGACTGCATGACCTTTGCTTGACTTTGGCTCGTATGGCTTGTGTCTCGACTCAACTTTATTTAAAAGCACCATATAATTACTATATTAGTACTGTAATCGTCGAACTCATAAAGGATCTTTGGAGCATGGGTTGTCTTTTTGTACCGTACCTCCTTCCACTAGTCATTTCAGTGCCAGTGTGTTGGCTCTTTGCCTTAATCCCAGAATGTGCACTAATACCCACTGAAATGTATTTCTGTCCATGTACTGAACACCACTGACCACACCAGGTCCTTTCTGGCTTGTACCCTGTTTTTCTCAGGGTTGGTAGTCACTCCCTGAAATTAAGGCCTTTTTCTGCCTCACAGGTGTGGTCCATGGATGGCTACTACAAAGGCCGACGTGTGCTGGAATACCGTACCCTCGGCGACTTTGTCAAGGGCCAGAACTTCGTGCAGCACCTCCTCCCACACCCTTGGGCGGGAACAGGCCACGTGGTCTACAATGGCTCACTCTACTATAACAAGTACCAGAGCAACATCATCATCAAATATCACTTTCGCTCGCGCAGCGTGTTGGTCCAGCGCAGCCTGGGTGGAGCTGGCTACAACAACACCTTCCCCTACTCCTGGGGTGGCTCCTCGGACATCGACCTGATGGCGGATGAGAGCGGGCTGTGGGCCGTCTATACCACCATCCCCAACGCAGGCAACATCGTCATAAGCCGCCTGGAGCCACAGACGCTGGAGGTGCTGCAGAGCTGGGATACAGGATTCCCCAAGCGCAGTGCCGGCGAAGCCTTCATGATCTGCGGCACGCTCTATGTCACCAACTCCCACCTGGCTGGTGCTAAGATCTACTTTGCCTACTACACCAACTCCTCCAGCTATGAGTACACAGACATCCCCTTCCATAACCAGTACTCACATATCTCCATGTTGGACTACAACCCCCGTGAGAGAGTGCTCTACACCTGGAATAATGGACATCAAGTGCTGTATAATGTCACGCTATTCCACGTCATCAACTCCTCAGGAGACTAGCGCTTTCTGCTGAAACAGCAAGAAAAGGGAAGTTAAAAAGCAAAAATAAATAGGGAACTCCAAATGTGTAAGACTTTTTCTAACATTTCAGTCTTCATAGAGTGCTGTTACGTACAGACAGAAGCAACAAGCGTCAGCTGTGCGGCAAGTAAAGAAATACTTTCTTTTCTTTTTCTTTTTGTGACGATGAGCATGTTTCTTTTATTTGTGAAGAGAAATAAATATCAGCCTTTGCCATTTTAGAGTTGGCTCTCTGTTTCTCACGTCTGTCACGTGACAGTTGCCTGAACTAATGACATCAGATTTGTCCAGAAGGCTACAAACAACAACATCTGTTTTGCTAATGTTTTTTTTCCCCGCTCGTTTTTAAATCCGTATAATTTTCTCTGGTCCGCCAGGAAAGCTGGGAGAGTTATGCAAACACACTTCTTTCTTTGCTGCAGCTGATGGACTGAGCTCACGGTCAGAATGTCTGACCACATTACGGAGACACAAACAACTCCGCCTTTGTAAACAAGGCGCTCAAATGCCGCAGTTCAATGTTAAGATCTCTAGGATGTTTACAGATAAAATCTACTTGAGTCTTGCAGGGATGATGAAGGGTGCAGAGAACATGACCGAAGGAAGGGGAAGAAGCATAAGAACAAGATAGAAGGAACAAGGTGGAAAGTAAAAGGAGGTAGGTGAACATGGGGAAGAAGAAATGTTTGAAGACTACGAAGAAACGAGGACTGAAATGTGAGGGAGAGGAGGAACATGGTAGTGCAGGAAAGGATGGAAGTCATAAGGATGGTGAAGAGTAGAAAGTATAGATGGATGGGTTGTGGACCCAAGACAAGGCGGAGATGGACGACAGAAGAGCAAGAAAATATGGCGGTCGAATAGGTGCTATAGATGTAAGAAGGTGTAGGTGGATGGGTACTGGACAAAGAAGGTAGTACATACAGGAAAAGTTTGAAATGCCGTGAGTTGTGAAAATGGTTTCGTAGTGGATACTGGAGATGCATTGGAAGATGGAAGGGAAACAGGTGGTTCAGATAGAAGATGGAAGAGAAAACTAAAGAAGACTGGAGTCAGAAGGGTGTTTATACAGATTGTGAGGAGAACTGGGTGAAGCACAGAGGTTGGTGGGGATTACAGGCAAATAAATGACATGACAGTGGCTGAAGGCTAAGTGATGATTAAACTGGGGGGGGGGGCTTCCTGAGGTTTGCTGGGAGGGCATTTGTAGAGCTTCTGTCTTCTCTTGCACTCTTTTTCCCTTCCCTACAAACACAACATTCCACAAACTAATCTGGACTGAGTGGAAAATGTGATTTGTGTTTTTAATACTTGTATGAATGTTCTACACATGCATGTGCAGCCCGCTTCGCTTGCATCGTTTATCTATCTGTGTATTTGTGTCTCTTCTACCCTTGTCTAAGGCAGCTTGTAGAGCATCACAGAAAAGAGTGGAACTGCAGTAAGGGTAAACAACACATTACCATTTCATGGTGCTTCCTTTCTCTATTTACAGCCCAAGCGGCAGAGATGCCACTTGATAGTTAATGGTCAGAGATTTGGGCAAAAGCTACACCATGATCCACTAGGAAGTCCTCCAGCTTACCAGAAGTCCAAAGGAGGCAGGAATGTACATCGTTTGAACTTTCCGTTCCGGCCCCGTCGCAAATGTACGAATATGGTCTCGTGGCCCACTGTGGGCCTTTGGGAGGCTTCCTTAAATCCCTGAAAAGGAACAGGGCAAAATGAAAACGGTGCATTACAGGGTTCAAATGTTTGCTCAAGATTTGCCCAATCCATTTCCATTTCAAATTAACATGGCATTGTCTTTGATCTGCGTATTTTACCAGTGGCATTAATACATTTAGCTGTCCATTTCAATAATTTTCATGTAAATTTAACAGAAGCATCAGAATTTTATAAATTACATTTAAAAGCAACGATTGATGGCATAACACGTCTCCCAAACTACACTAGTGACAGTGCATCGCCATACTGTGATCATAGACAAGTTATTTTCTGTATACCGAGTTAACAAAATTATTCCAGAATATTCTGAAGAAATGTAATAATCAGTCCCAAAAAACTGTGTTTTAAAGTCAGAATTGTCATCTGTGCAAATGGTCCCATTCAGCTCAGATGCCTTGTTAGAATGAACTGTTGCACAAAACAGTTTGTGGATTTATTTTATTCTTTTATTTTTAGGCAAAATAATTCATTTCAATGTAAATGTAAAACATGAGAATAAAACCACTTGATCTGAGTGAAAAATGCAATTTTCAGATGTCTTCTTCCTATTCACATCCTTTCCCTGCCTCTGCCAGAAACAGGAAGTGTTAGGCTCCAAGTCGCAGAAGCGATCTCAGCAGCAGTAATCCGGGTTTAAGGAGCGATCTCAGCGGTGTTGGTAATCCAGGTAAATAGGAACACGATGGCAAGAGTGAGTCTAACCTTGGAGGATAAAGCAGCCCATTAAATTCCCAGTTGAGGATCAGTGTGGCAAACAGACATGAAGCCTATTGCCGAACGCTGAGGGGAGCACGATTTATAACCTGTCAGAGCTCATAAATGCCACGACCTTGCGTCTTTCACATACGGAGACAAGAGTCACGATTGAAACGCCGTCACAGTCATAACACCAGCATCACTGCTGCTCTTGCTCTCTCCCCGCCTGCTGTATGGTGGGTGGGACGCCAGATCGATTTCCGTTTTGAGTTTCTGCCAAATATCATCACTCAAAAGCGCAAGGAAAGCGCAACAATGTAAAGCATCACAATTTAAGTTCTGCATCGAGGGTTTGCGTTTTTGAGTCCTGCGTACCGTGCGGGGTCTCGCCTTGACTCGATCTCTTTGCCGTCTGTGTGTATCGGTCATCTTTGTTGTTTCTCTGGGCAGCTTGTGCGAGAGCTGCGTGTTACGCTTCCTGTGCGTCGGCTCCTGGACTAAATAAATAATACCGTAAGACTAAAGATGAAGATGCAACACCGAGCAAGGTAATTACGGTTCTAAATTCACAGTGAATTGAAAATGAGCCTTAATTAAAGGGTTTAATTAAACATGGGCACAAGTCTGGATGAGATTATATAAATATACACACGCTCAAGTTCGGATGAACAGGAGATCCTAACCACTGCTGTTCAGTCCAGTAGTCACATATGAGGATTTATGCATTTTTCTGTAACAATTCAACATTTAATATAACTTGCCAAAACAAGCAAAGAATACCCTTTATAGGTGTAGTTTGTCTTTAATGGCTTCCCTTCCCCATTGCTCTGAAACAATGCATGAAAACACCCCCCCCATGACATTGTATAAGGAGAAAAAAAAGCTGGGTTCAGCTGAAACAGTACTGCCAATTTAAAAGTTATTTAACAGTTGTCAGTTTTTAGACCATCTGTGCAAATGTGTGCTGCTGCACAATGGGCTATAGACACAGCTTGCAGTTTGGAGTCCGTGAGGGGGAACACACCAGGCTCTTGTAGAGGTAGCTGAATCCCCACCACCACCACCACCTCCAGGGACAAAGTCACCTGGGAATTGAGGCAGTCACTTCGGGGGAGGCTTTATGCAGTAGTTTGTTGCCATGGAATTACAAATGGTTCATGGAATTTTATGCTCTAATTTGGTTTGGAAAGCTGTGTAAGAAAATAGTATAGAAGTGGTTTAAAAAAATTTTGGAACTTTGGAAAATGTCAGTAGAAGTCAGCAATTCCTTCATGAGGGTACAAGTAAAAAATCATAACTTGAGCCTGTGCATGTGTGAGTGAATCAGCACGTGTGTGTGTCTTGCCTTGAAATGGATGTGCATCCTGTCTGGTGTATAGCCTACTTCATACCTGTTCATTTTTGCTTTTATCTTTTTTAGAGGGTGAAGTTCTACTTTTCAGTAACACAGGTGCAGAATTTTACATGGAATTTGTGCGATAGGTGCAAAATGACCATTTTTACTTTGTCCTCATCTTTCTGAGTGGGTGTTATTGGCCATTGTAGGGCACCTGTAGACAGTGTGCTTAGACTGAGAAGCACTGGCTTTTCACTGAAAGGACCCATCACTGGCATCTGACCTTGAATAGATCCTCAGCAGTTTCACACGAGAGGCCGATATCTATCAAATGAATAATGAATGATGGCTGGGCCAAGAAAATGAACTGTAAAAAAAAAAAAAAAAAAAAAAACTCTCTAGCCATGCTTCCAACACAAGCAACAAAGATGATGGGAGATAGGAGGGCTGGGTACAGACACTGGCGGTTAAAGAAGAGGACGAAACAGTGGTCAAGGGTAGAATTGGGAAGGGGTTCCAGATAAAGAACGGGTCTTCATCCTTCCCTCATTTGAGTCCTCAAAACACAGATTTGTGATTGACCTATCATAAGGGATGAATAGAGGTTGTAAATGGAAACAGGGCACACACTTGGCACTATGTGCAATCCTGATCCCGGGTGCCACACTCCTTCATTAGACTTTCTGCGTGAATGTGCAACCTGGCAACCTCAACAATCTGAAATGTCAATTACAGGACGCGACTCAAAAAAAAAAACAGGTTAATTCACCCTGCTCAGAGTGAGAACGGTGCATCACATTTGCTGTTTGGCGGTAGGAGGGTGATGAAGGGAAAAAAGAAGCGGGTGCTGCTCAGCTCTGTTCCGTGGCATCTCGTGTTCCTGACTGGCCTTTTGATTATGTCTCCGACATCCGTGCTGTATGGCTCCCAGACTTCAGCTCATTCCTATGATTTGTGAGGTACAATTAAACTTGGGTTGCTTGAGTTAAAGCCAAAAGCTCTTTATTTTATGCCCAAGTTGTTTTGATGCTGTACGCTTTATTGTAACTGAAGTTTCACCACAAAGCACTGGAGTACCACTTTCAGCACCAGAATTAACTACAGGCTGCAACATTGGCCTACGAGAGCTGTCTTCGTCTTTTGGCAACCCGACAAGAAGCGTTGCCTAATGTCTTGTCTCCAAATGTAATTTCAGACATTGAAACCGAATGTTAGCTAGCAAGACCCTGTGCTGAACTCGTAATTCCAAGATTCTGGTGTGTAACAGTGGTTACTCAGGTACGAAGTCTCTAGAAGGGGCAGAATGAGGATTCCCAAGATGACTGGGCCCTGAGTTAAGTTCAGATGTGGCCCAATGAAAAGGAAGCTGAATCACGGAGAGTTGACTGAAGGCATCTGTTACGCTTCTGTCCTACTCTTTGTGGAATTTGTTCAATTACTATGATCAAAGTAGTGCTATCAGCACAGCAACTTCAGAGAGGGGCTGTTATTAACCTCAGTAGTGGAGTTCAGTTTCATTCTCCTTTCTGTTCATCAGCTTCTTTGTTCAGAACATTAGTGCCGCACTGATACAAACACATCTTTAACCTTGTAAGAATTTTGCCTTGGCCTTGTGCATATAAGCCTATTGTAAGAATTCCTATGTACAGTATGTATATTGTAAATTTTGTAAAAACTGTAATTTCGGGAGGGAAGTATTAGACCAAACCCCTAGCTATGCCCTACTACTTCCGCCCGGTGGAACTGTTTTGGTAAACAATCTTGCTTGACAGTAGGCGTGAGCTCTCAAGCGGACTCCAAACCGCAACGGACAGTACACGAAGCACCCATCCATACGCACACCCATCTAATACTTCCAACTCAAGAATGAGTCTGTACATTGGTGTAGGTATGTGCAACCGTGGATTTCTGCAAGTGTTTTTGTTATAACGTGAACACATGTGTAAACCTTCTTAATAACTTGCGCAGACACATACATGCACTCCAAGTAGATGCTCTTTATATGGCAGCCACAGACAAACAATGCTTGTCATGACAGCAGGAACAAAGTGAGCAATTAATATGGACACCTTGTCAGCTAAGTGTTTGCCAGCTGTTTCATGGATACTCCTGTTGAATTACAATAACAACCTTACACCATATTTTCCCCTTCACGCTCTGCTTTTCCACACTACTATAAGCGCGCCTAAGACTAAGCGACAGCTCCCGATGAGATGAAGTGACCGGCACGCTGCAAGTTTACGAACACAGGGTTCGGTTTTACTTTCAGCCGTAAGTTAACTATCAAGCTAATCGGAGGGTGGCCATTAGCTTGTGAAAGACCATTGCTCATCTTAACCAGCAGTCAGTTGTTGGCTGTTAGCCAGTCACTGAGACTGATAGAACAGGAGGGACCAGGTGACCTTAGGTCACTTATTGGCAGGTTCC
Source organism: Heterotis niloticus (assembly GCA_018136845.1). Lineage (NCBI taxonomy): Eukaryota > Metazoa > Chordata > Actinopteri > Osteoglossiformes > Osteoglossidae > Heterotis > Heterotis niloticus. The sequence goes on from CM030897.1 coordinate 28,308,606, forward strand.
CTGACTAACTGCTTCTGCAGATTGTCTCTATACCAGAGGACTCACTCTGCTAAGACATACAAAAAGCAGAGCCACCTGCTCTCTGACAGCTGTAAGCGAGAAGAATGTCTTTGGCCAGAAAGGAATTATTTCCTGATCTTCAGTGGTGTAGTAACAAGTGCTGCGTTTTACTGAGAGAAGAATTAAGCTGCCTGGGAGATGTACATCACTGGGGACAAAGTACGAACTCAGCGAGCCAGTTCCGATCAGGCACAGTCTTGCAACGGAGGGGAAAAACATTGCAGTCTTCCATCTACAGGTACCAAGAAATAGTCAAATCTGCATGTATTTTAGCACACGAGGAATAGGCAGGATGTCGCGTATATAGATGTGCGTATGACAGCGTACGAGGAGTGTGCTGAGGCTGAAACTAGACATCGAGAGAAACGTCCTAAGTCTGAGGCATCCATTCCTTGACAGAATGTCCTTTTGTGTACAGCGAGGATGTGCTAAATGCGAGATGTCAAAAACACAGAAATCGCAGGAAACTTTAGTTTTCCTGATCTGACCACCACCTACTTTTTCCCCACTCGTTTCCATGGAGACAGGGAGGCAAAATAATTAATAGGTGCCCCTCCCATGCAGAACCATCTCACACAGGATTTATGGTTCTTCATTAATATGTAAAGTGAGGCTAGGCCTCCATCACTGTGCTTTACTGGTGCTGTTATTAAATTTATTAGCCCAAAACAAGCTGTGTCGTGCTGCTGGCAACAAGCTGCTACGGAAGTCAAAAGGACTCTCCCGCAAGCACATATTAATGACAGCTTATCAATTTTACATTCATCAGAGCAGAAAATGGCAAGTTATCACCCCGCACACTGTGGAACTGTGGAAAGCTAACCCAAATGATGCAGGAGAAGCAGTGATAGTCAGTGCTATAGTTCTGTGGGGGCAGGAATCATAGTATCAACAACTGAAGACACTCTTACAATTAACCTGACAATAAAGGGACAGTTAGGATCAACACAACATTCAATAATTTGCTATCTGTTGATGCCGCAGCATAATCACAAAGTAAGTGAATACAGTTGCTTGGTTTCCCAGTCCGCAGAGAAATTAAAATGAAGAAATGGTGCTAGAGAGCTCAGTAATGAAAGGTGTTGGCACACAACTTAAATGGCACCAGGTGAAGTCCTAGAAGGAAGTACTGAAAAAGAAATTAGTTCTCTTCTTTTGGCTGCAATGTCGCATCTGGATGTTTTGAGGGGCTTCATCGCTTTTTATTCAGCCGTTACCGTAATGACCCCATGCGGTCAGATCGCGCAGTGGAGCTGAGCCTCCCCACATCCTACCACGTATAATCTCCACACAATGAACACCAGCTGCCTGAGCGATCAAGTAAATGGATATAGAGCAGCTGGCACAAGAAGGTGGACAGATAGGAATGAGTTACTATACAGGATGCCCTTGGGGCTTTTTGGCTGGACATAAGATCTTGCATGCTTTCTTGCTTCCTTTGAGGGTTTTAGTTTGTTCAGTATGCACAGTTAGCCTTTTCTTTTTGTTGCTACCTTTCCAAAAAAATCTAGCTTTGTGTAGGGAAATCCTACTGTGCTCAGTCTCCATCACACTCATTTGGCCACCTGCACACATCCTTGAAATTATTTAATTATTGTAAGTTATTGGTATTCAGGCTGCTTACTCATGTACTAAATGGATCATGCGGATACATGCTAATATACTGGCTATATGTTGGCAATATACAGTTTAAAGGAGAGGATGCGTTATACTTCACATTCATGGAACCGTTTTGAAATCTCAGCAGGGTGGTGAGCTGGATAATAAAATGCATCAATCAAAAGAAGGAATATTTAGTATTCAGAAAAAAAATTAGAACTTTTCATCAGTTAAGTTTGATAATATTTGACACAGGATCATCCATTCATATCGTAATTATTGTGTGCTAGCTCTAAAATTCTACTGATAATTTTGAAGGGTTGGATTTAATATCTACAGAAGTACTTTGATTTGAACTGTATGCTGGATGCATAAGAGCATGGCATCCTAGTTAATGACCTGTCTTCATGGATCCACCGTTGTATGTTCAGTCTTCCACAGAGGGGCTCAGTGTTGGTTTGGAATCATTTTGATACCTCTCCATTCAAACAGCAGTATGCCAACACAGACTAATGAGCTATCTAAACAATTTAAAAGTTCTGGACTTTAAGAAAATGAGGGAATGATTTAGCATTATGAGTAATAAGGTTTTTTGTGTGTAAAGAGTTTGTGGTTACTTTTGCTCAAAGAGTTTAATTTCTCACGTGCACAGCAGCCGAGCATACCATGCAGCGAAATGCGGTGCCCTGAATCAAGAGGAGACTGTGCGTGAACGCCTGTGTGACACTAAATAAAGAGTTTATTTAGATAAAAGAACATTCACCTTTTGACAATTCTCTTTCCCTTGTGCTAATGTGTGTATGGACTGTCCATAAAATTGTATGCTTGGAAAATTCATATACAATATGGCGATATAATAATAGTAAAGCAAGAGATATAGGAACAGCTGAGTGGCACAGTATATCAGATGGTTACCTAATGAACAACACTGATACTGGTTCAGTTCTTCTAATGGTAATGAGAATTTAAATCACTTAACAGAAAGGAAATGGAACAGGTATTGAGGTATCTATCTGCCTCTGTGTTTGAATAAATGAAAAGGGAAAAAGAAAAATGATGTACTGATTTAAAAAAGGCAATGTGCATTATGGCTCAATGGGTAGTTCCTGGTTATCTATGTGGATCCACCACCAGCTTGATCTGCGGAGCTTGCAAAGTTGTCCTCCTACATTCCAAAGCTATGGTATTCTGCTTAATTTTTGTTTGAATTGGTGTGCGTCCCCAGTCTTGTCGATTGACTCACTAATGCTACCTGAATAAATTGTTTTACTTTCCTAAATTTTCAAAGCAACTGAAAGTTGCAAAATTGTGCGCGTGACTCTCTCCCTGTGAGGCTATGACTACTGACATGGTGTTCGCCGAGTTTGAGTCCTCTGAGACTAAAGCCTTGGCCCTGTTATTTGAACTAGAAAGGTAGCTGCATTGTCACCTGATGCAGAGTAATGTGCTACCAGAAAGAGTCTGTTGAACATTTTTAGTTTGACTTTATGTTCTTTGAGAAAACATGGCTGAGTTTGTAAGAACTCAAAGAGCTGAATTTTGCTGGTTCACTTCCACCAGAATAAACTTTGGGGTTTTTGAAACACTTGACACGATATGTACAATGAAAATGTCTAATAGGTTTAGGTCTCTGTGGAAATGAATCTCACTGATTAAAAATTGCTGCAGATGAGTGAAAGGTTGCCAATTTAATCTCAGTCAGGAAGAGGTATTGGTTTTATTTTGTTAATAAAAAGAACAACTAAAATGGCTCTGGCTTCTACTTCTTTGTGGAAATATAGCTCAGTCTTCAAATATTCATGCTAGCAAGCAGTTGGTTAGTAGTTCAATCCTAGTAACAGAGTTTTGGCTTTTAGGCTACCTGCCATTACTTCCTAGTTAGTACAACTAAAATGATGTCTCTTTGACAGTGACAGTTCTTTGCAGAACTTTTTAAATTATTTTATTTTATTGCACATGTAACTTCGTAAATAACTTTTACATGGCTTTGGGCCTCTAGCTCACTTATTAAAGTCTTGAACTAGTAACTTTAAGGTTGTAAGTTCAATTCCTGCAAAAGCAATTCAGCTTTTGTGATAAAAATCTTCAGACATGTATAATCATCTATGCTGCAATCTGACTTCATAGTACATACAACCAAAATGATATTAACATATCTGTGAAATGTTCTGCTGAGCTCATAATAATACATTGGTAATAAATAATTCTATAAATAAATAACAGTTCTTAAAAGATCTGACTAATAACTGGAAGGTTGCCGGTTCAAACCAAGCCCCCCCCTTCTGTCCTACGCTTGCATGCTCCTCTAGCCTCATATACGTTCCTTCAGAAACAAAAGATGATCTATATAATAAGTTAATAAATCCACTTAATCATTTGATCTATCAATTAAGTTAATAATTTCCAACTTCATAATAAGTACAACTATATATAAAGAAAACATCTTCGAGGCTGCTTGACTGTTTGCCATGTGGCTCAAAAGGTGAACTGGATGCTGGATTCTATGAAGGTTGTAAATTCAGACCCTCCAAATTAACCATTTTTAATTTTTAGCAATATTTGTGCCTCTAATACACTACATGTCAGTGTGTCAACAACATGATGTCTCTCAGCCAGTTTAGTGTAGTGGTAAGCTGGTTGGGTTCCTAACCAAAAAAATTTGGGGCTTAATTCCTGGGCAAGGGTCAATTTTTTTTAAATATATGCAAACATAGTCTTTCAGCCTATTTAATGTATAGTAAAAAGGTTTTAACACATCAGTCAATCAATCAATAATCAAACAATCAGTTAAATAAACAATCATTCAGTCAATTCACCTATCAATCTATAACTTAATAATGGTCTTCAACAACATAATAAGTACACATATAACATCACATGCATCAAGAGGAGAAGCTGTATAGCTCAACTGATAAAACATATAGTATATTATCTGAAGGTTGAAAGTTCAATCCCTCCAAAAAAGAACCATTTTAATTTTTACTTAGGGTTGTCCCTCTTATACACTATATGTCAATGTGTGAATTGCTCAAATCCTATCAGCTAGTTTAGGACAGTGGTAAGAGAGTTGTGCTTTCAACCAAAGAATCACAGGTTCAATCCTTATGAAAGGAGTAACTTTTTACATAAGTAAAGGTGGCCTTCCAGCCTATCTCGTGGATAACAAGAAGGTTTGAACATACTATTCTCGAACAGCAGTGTGGCACAACCAGTAAGGAGGTTAGGTGACTAACCTCAACCTGAAGGGTTCAAAGTCAGCCCCTGCATGTATCTGATCAAATACAAAATGCAATGCAAGCCCAGTGCAATGCATATGAGACCTTGAGCTGAAAACCTGAACTGTGAATGGGTTGAAATGCTCTCAAGAAGAGAGTGTGGCTGGAATTGGCAATCTAAATGCTGGATGGGGCACAGCATGGAATACACTAAACACCACAATTGTATGTCAGAACAAAAAAAAGTGGTGTGAGAGCAAAGAGCCTGGCTACCATGGAAAGAGATGTGACCCACACAAGTTAAGTAGTAGGCAGAACCACAGTGGGACTAACAGTGGAAAGAGATGTGACCCACACAAGTTAAGTAGTGGGCAGAACCACAGTAGAAAGATGGAAGTGAGCTGAGCAAAACTAGAGGGTTATTGTCACTCTTTCAGAACAAATTTGTTTTTTTTTAATTAATTTTTTTTTCCCCCCTTCTTCCACACCAGCCTTCCTATCCACACCTCACTTGAGGTTTGAACCTCACACCTGCCAGTTAGGTACCTACCCTCTTAACCCACTGCACCACACCACCACTTAACAACAAGCCTTTCAGATGTATTTGTTCTACAGCAGGCTATAACCAACCATACTTCCCAAATATAATAACCCAGACTTAAGCAGCTGCTAAACTCTGCCTTTCTATGTGCTATAACTTAAAACCCAAAACTAGATACCTTTCAGTCTATGACCATCTTACGACCTCATTTATTCTTTTGAAAAAGGTATAGGTATAGATGTAACACTGCACAACACCAGACACAGAGTATCAATCTCAACAGTTTCTTTGCTCTGAGGTCCATTTTATTGAGTTGCATCTGTATTCATAAGACGAATAACACAGCATTATATAACTCATAACAAAAAGTAATAACAATACATGTCATTGGTGTTTTCCTGAAGCAACATCTCATTATCACTCTGTATACATAGGGCCACAGCACCACTGGCAGGGGTACTCCAGTATCAACCAAGAAGTGTGTATACACACACACACTTCACAATGCAAACAGCACTTCTGTTCATTTCTACAGCCAAGTAAAACCACAATTGCAGGATATGTTAACACCACTTGTGTTATATCAACATTTAGCTGTGTAACAGCTTGCATGAGCTGTGAATACCAGCGATATGTTTCATCTTTGCAACTGTCAAAAGTCCTGTCCATCCAAATAGGACACACACAACCAGTTAGGGCCACCCCATGCTCAACACAAATATCTGAGCTCAAAAATTTAAACTGATCTTGTGTTGGCATCAAGCGACATAACAGTAAGAACAATAACCATGAAGGCCACTCACCCTGTTTGAGCGAGATTCACGCTGCATCCCTCACACTTCTGGACCAAATCAGGCAGTTCAGCTGAAGAAGTCAAAGTTTCAAACTCAACACTATTCCCTCCCCAAAAAACAACACATGTACCGTTAACCTTGCTCTTTATTAGACTCACGTTGAATGTCCGACGGGACACGGAATCCCAGACGGATGAAGAGCAGAAACGAGCGTTGGACTCCAATATGGCGGTCGCGGCTTGAGCAACGTTTACGCTCCGTTTCGACCTCACAGCCGAACACACGCGGTACCGAAACCCCCAAAAGTTGTTTGCGTTCGAGGAACACGAGGCCACATTTAGCTGCATCCCGTCGAGCGCTTCGTTCTTGTTTTTTAATCGCGTCAGAAGCGTTCCGGAGGAGACCCAAGGAAGCCCCGGTGCTTCTCGGCGCCAAACGCTCGACTTCCGCTTTGTTTCGCCCTCATTTTTGACACCGAGGCCGCACCGCGCAGCATTTGTCTAACATTAACACTACGGCAACACTTATCTGGTAAGTTTTTTAGTATTTTTAATTTTATTTGATGTGGTCGTTTTCCTCGTAACGCTCAAGATGCCTGCCGACGACACCGCGGCGCGCACGTGGAGAAGCACGCGCCCGACTTTGCCGCCACCGAGGTGCTGCGGGGTGGAGGAGGGGAGCACGGCGAAACATTTTATGTGCTCCTTTTTCATTTTTTAAAGTTTTTTTCCGACCTTAAAAGTATGGAAAATTCAAAGGCACGCTTAAAACGGGATGAATGCAATGGTTACAACAATTGTAAAATAACTTTTTTACCGAGAAATCCAGTTTCAATAACAGCTGTTCAAACTTGCCTGGAAAATATATTTTACAGTTCGTATTAAATGTGCCAGTTTATGAAGGTGAAGTTTGTGTAAAATCTTTGGACAAAGGATCATACGAGGAATAGTTAATGTCAGTTACACAGAGGGGTCAAAAATCAGCAGAGCAGTCACTTCCAGCTCAGCAAACACATAAAATCGGCAGCTTGCATTACACTCAACACGCGTTATTTGGCCTTCCGGTATCTTTTTACCCATCCGGTTCTGGATTATTAATCGTTAATCCCAGATTTTCACAAATCCGATCTGGCACGTTGGGTCTGAGCCCAGGACATTCGGTCCAGTGTGATAAACAGATTACATTTAAAAACTCCACCGGAGCAATGAAATATGCACTGAACTGTGGGGACCCACACTCAGTTGCCATCTGGCACTCTTTTGTCTCACCTGCATTCTGACATATTTGCGGTCTTTTGCACCATAATGCTTTAATTTTCTATTTATTAATTCATTTAAATGTGCCCTATAGACTGCATCCTCCTCAAGCCAGTCTGTGCACATTATCATCGCAGTAAAGTGACCTTACAAGTACATTTAACACATAATGGAATAATTTCGTCGTCCGGGTTTTCCGATATTCAGTCCGTATTCAGCAATAAATTAGCCCAGGGTAACAGGGAATAAGTGTACACACAGCGCAGTGACAGTGGAATCGCCCTCCCTATCACGTTGGATACCCATAGTACCATTGCACAGGGGCAGTTAGAAAAGCAATGAATTTTAAATAATTGTACTGCGCAAAACAGTTAGGAATTTATCCAGGCACAGATGCTACAACATGCTGGATGGGTTGTGCAGGAATGTACCGTGCATAAATTTGAATGAAGGTGGGACTGTACCTAATAAACTGGCAACTCGGTATAGCTTAGTATTTAAGACATGCCTTCTCCATTCAACTTGCATGTATGCGTTGAGAAGAGCTAAACAACCTGTGAATATAAAAGTACTCTAAACAGAACTGCAGGCTAATGGTGGTAAATATTCTGTGTTTACACTATTTTATAGGGTATATTTACCTCCTTGTACTGGAGTGTGTTTGCCTCTTTCTGCTGGACTGTTTTACTCCCACTACTGGATTAGATTTACCACTATCTACTGGAGTGTTTACCACCTCCTGCTGGAGTGTTTAACTCCCCTCTACAGGAGACGGGAGTGTGTTTACTTCCCTAAACTGCATTACATTTGCCTCCTTCTGCTGGAGTCTCTGCCTCCCATCGCTGTACCAGGGCTTCTTACCCAGATAAGGGCCATTTTACCTCCCCAAACATTTCAGTCAGTCAAACTGGTGGAGAAGCGTGAAACCAAGGCTGATGTGGAGCCACATTTGGCCACTCAGTTTCCTGTTATCTGCCCTCTTGCCATACAGATTTTCGTCAATCCACCACCATCCCGCGCCCCCCAACAAGGTCACCCACACCCCTTAGCCACCTGCTAGGTCCATGTGGTAAAAAGTGCAATATGTGTCAGAAGAGAAATTATATCAGTCATATTGCAATATCCATATTACAAAATATTTATTTATAAATGTATTTGGAGAAAAGTGTTATGATTTTTAAGCAGCTGAGGCATACTATAAATTAAATATAATCCTCCCCGAATCTAATATAGTGCAATATAAATTTCCCTTCCACATGTGACTCACCCTCTCACTTGCTTGCTCAGTATTCCAGTCATTCTTCCAGCCTTCACTCTCTCTGTCTCTCAAACACTGGGTCACGCACACTCGGCCATTCACTCAGTCACTCGCAGGGCATCTGGTAAGAGCACCGTTTCCTTTGAAGGGGGGGAAAGCAGGGGGAAAGGACGACTGTTTCACTGCATTGAGATTTACTGTTGGTCATTTCAATTTCTTTCAAAGCTAGCAGTCCCAGTTCAATTTCCGCTTTCCTCCCCAGGCCAGTGTGGGTGGGCAGGCGGTATGGTGCAGGGGGTGGTTTTACAGATTTCTACAGTCACACAGTGACAGATTAGATTCTGCGCTCATCTGCTGAATAGCAACCTGGTTTTGTATCAATTGTTTTGTTTTGTGTCCCCCCCCCCCTTCCATTAACTCTCAAAGAAGAGGAAACACAAAGGGAAATCCACATGTTAATGAAGCCATGTCTGGCCTTCATTCCGGATGAGGAACCATCAAGATCAATTAACTGGTGAATGCGTTTTTCTTAAACTTCTTGATCTGGTGTCCCTGGACCCCAAATTGCACGCAATATCGGCACTGTGGATTACAGAGTGGAACCGGGCTTTGGGAATGAGGGGTCTCCCGACGTCAGGGCGAGGGTAACCGCAGTGCAGCTGTGTTCCAGCACATCAGCCACAACCCAGATGAAACATTAACGCTCTGGCCTACTTCCAAGGAGCATGCTTGAATATGTCAAGCGTTTTCTACTGATTTTATCACTCGTGGGTTGAAATTTTAATGGAAACATATGGTCATACAAAAAGTCCCATTTGTGCCCCTCGCTCTCGTTTTTTTTTGCATACAGCAGGATACGGTGAAATGGGTTAATTCGGCCACCTTCCAAAAACGAGACAGATTAAGTTGCGTGAACCCAGAAGTGGCATAGCAGGTTGTGGTGCGTTGCAGGAGTTTTGGTACAGTTTGGTACATTGTGTTTAAATGTTGTGCCGCCCTGCTAACTTGGATGTTTTAACAGAGGCTTTGCGTCAACTTAAGCAGCACGTTTTGCTTAGCATGAAACTTGCTGAAAGTGATGTGAGCATTAGTTGGTGCTGGCTGTAATGTTAATTATTGATCCCTTAACACAGCTGCCAAAGTGGTGCAGAAATATTTTTTCCATTTGCGTTTCCAATATAGCAGTGTTTCTATAAATACAGAGGCAGTAAGTCACATAATGGTTTAAGCTGCCACCTTGTACTTAAAGTACCCTGGGATCCAATCACGCCTCCCATCCTTGAGCAAGATCATTACTCTGAATTAATACAGCAGCTGAAAATTACTCACCATCCATTTTCCTTTACTGTTTGTCTTGGTCGGGGTCACAGCAGTCTAGAGCCTATTCCAGAATCATTGGATGGGATGCTAGTCCATTGCAGGAGTAGTTATAAGTAACCCTGCTGTATATATGGGTAATTCACTGTAAGTACGCTATTACTGCAACTTGCTTTGGAAAAAAATAGCCAAATAAATAAATGTAAAATTCTAATGCACTATGCTGAAACCAAATAAACAACCCAAAGAATCTTATGCTAAAATAACAATCTGTAATGTCAGAGATATTATACACCATATAATTCTCACTAAGCATTGAAAAGCTCAGTTCTCACATGCAAACAAGTCCTGTCCCAAAGCCAGTTTTTTCCCCAGCATTCTCTAAGCTGAAGCAGCAGATAGAGACCTTCAGTTGGTTACAGTGAAGTCGTTTAAACCGAGGGAGCAGGAGGTAGGAAACCCAGGAGTAAGACTAGGAGCAGAACAGATGTTGAGACACATTTTGTGAAAGTGGGGGTGGTTGGCAGAGAGTGTATGTGTGTGCGCGTTTGTGTGGAAATGAAGGGTAGATGATGAAGGACAACCAGGGAGAGAAGAGAAACTGATGAGAAGATTGCAGGATCCAGAAAACAAGCTGACAGTGGGCTTGCTCGGGGAAAAGAACATAAAGTGCACACATGCTTACCCAAAAACATCAGCCCAATCAGTGGAAAAAAAACAGAATGATTTCCTATATCTACATAGACACATGCTTGGTCCAAAGTTTCATACAATTTATGAAACTGAGATCAGTTACAGCAGCAGGACCCAGCTGAAGATTTACATTTTATGGTTAACGCTCTGCTCAGTGTTCGTCCCTGTGCTGAACACACCTAAACACATCTGTGTCCACAGAGGATCCACTGTTTCTATGGCGATAATCCTTGACAGCACTCACACATTGACAAGACTGAGGGATCAGAGGTCATTGCTCATTACTTCCCCATCATGCTCTGCTCTCCCAACATCATTCTGCATTTTTACTGTGTGTGTGTGTGTGTGTGTGTGTGTGTACACATTTTGACAAGGTACGTTTTGTGACTACAAACAGCATTCAGGCTTTATACATAGTGCTGGAAAACACACACATATCCCAGTGTCAGATTCTGATACATACAGATAGACCACATTACACAGTAAAAATAGAAGTAATTTGACATTTTAAACATTAATATTTTGAACAGACTTATAGTTCCTGATGCTAACTAAAGCCACCATAATTGTTTCAGTTCAGTACATTTTTATACCACCGTTGTCTGCTTCAGTGTATTATTTTTTCAGAAGTATAATTAATTTTTCCTTCCTATATGCAAAGACAAGTTTCCTATGACAGGAAGTGAGAGAGCAGCTGTGCAGAAGAGAGAGTGGCCGTGCAAGAGGCATCACCTCCATGGGGGGGGGGGGGGGGGAGACTTCAGCAGCCAAGTTGCTCTGCATGTTCACATTTCAACCTCAAACCTCTTTTGTTCCAGAGATATTACTGACATTGTTCAAACGTGTTGCCAAAACGTATCCCTGTGTGAAGGAGATCCTGTAATACGGCTGATGGAGGCCTGCCCACAGGCTGCAGTAAACAGTGCTTTCGTGGCTCTACTCTCCAGCCTCTGGCTTTGGCCCTCCACTCTCTAAATCTCTATGTGATGCTGCAAACTGGTAGGGTCAGACCTATGGTGGGGCATGTGGCAAAAGGGGTTGCAGGATTTAAAACAAACTCCGTCTCACTATCTGACAAGTGTTGACTAGCACATCCAGAGGCAGGGGGAGAAGGTCAGCCATACCAAGAACCGTCTACCCTGCATGCCTCCACAGCATGAGACAGCAGCTCTGTAGAGACAATGTAGCGCTCTTATTGTTTTTGCCTTAAATCTCTACATGCTTTACAAAAAGTACCAAGTAAATTGGTTTTGAATAGTGAACCTAGTGTTGTGAGACTGGGGGAATGTACACCCCCCCTTGAAATTTAAAATGGGTTTTGGAGAACCACTGAAATTCTGGCCTCCAAAAGCAGGAAAAAGGCAAAGTGAAAATGTTAAACATTTGTCAGAATATATTATTAATAATCTCACTAATAACTTTACTGACTTAATCCTTAATAAATTTCTTTTAATTTAACATTTTATTCCATGGCCTTTGACATGAAGGTAGGCTATTGGGTTGTAAATGGGGAGTCCGAAATGTAAGTTAGACAAAATCCTCAATTGGGTATAAAAGACTGGTGTGACTTTTGGGACTTGGAGAAGAGTAACACCAGGAAAGCAGTACAAAGCAATAAATATCTCTTGAATCCATATTTGCACATCAGCAATTGTGTCTGGAATTGGAATTCACTGCCGCCAACACCTGAATCCAGCACGTCCAACTAAGCACGCCTGTTGAACGTAAATAAAAACACTTTTGAAATTCTAAACGTATCTTAAATAAAAAATAAAACAATAAAAGTGAGTGAACAGCTATTGATAATCATGAGGATGCAGACAAAATGAAGAAAAATGTCTGAGCCAAGTAGGCCCTGGTCTACAGAAAAACACAGTTTTTGACAAAAGAAATACTGAGTTTAAAGTTTTCCTGCAGAATCACAGAAAATGCCATAAATCAAGCAGATATTTGATCTTACTTTAGGTTCCTATCTCTTGTCAGGGTGTAAATCATACAAATGTGGTAGTGGCTTGATAGAAAGCCAGGGTAGACAGCATTACTCAAAATGTTCTCCAAGTGGAAAAGTAAATTGCACAAGTAAATAACCAATTCTCGAATTGTAGTTGTTGCGTTTTAGCATGTAGTTAACTGTACCCTCTCTCTCTAGGATGGTAATGCTTGGGAAAAAAACACGAGGACCACCAATTAGATCGAGGGATAGGATATACTGGAGGAACTCTACATCATGGTCGTGAAAGATCTACATCCACAAAAAGGACCAAAGAGCAACAACAAAGGTTCAGAAACCATTCAGAAAGCAGATTTAGCTGCGCAAGACTACTTCCCATTTCTTGTCCCACCTTCATAGTAGAAGAATCCATGACAAAAATACAGTGGAAAATACACAATATTACAAAAGATGGAAAATTCTCCACAAAAATGTTCAGCTTTATTTCGGAAACAGCTGCACTTCAAGGACAGCTCAGTTTATTGTCAGTATGATCCTTCGTTCTCTTTCCCTTCTTTCTCCGTTATCCCCATCTTTTCTACCTCTTATTTTCCGCTGGCCTTTCTCCAATTTAAAGTTGCGCTAATTAGTACTACTGTGGTCGGAATTATCCGGTTTTCCCCAAAGCCTTTTATAGCCCTGCTTGCATTGTTGGGGGATTTTCTATGGATATGTTCATTTTTCAAATGGAAACTTTTTCAACTGATCATTAGAGAACACTGTGCAAGCTTTGAAATAAAGAGCAGAATTTGTGTCTCGGTGCCATAAAGAGGGACTGGTACCGGTCTGGCGGTTATTAGCCAAAGATTAACCAAAGCTGTAGTGGGGGCTAAACTGCTGTTGTGGACTTGATGTATGAGTAAGCTCTGCAAATCTGTTCCTCAATATATTTATAGCTATGCTGAAGCTCGCTGACATACTGATGGTCTTTCTCTGTTCCTCCTTCCCCCACCCTTCTACCCACATCTCTCTCTCTCTCTTCCTGTCTCAGTATTGCTCTTGCTTGCCCAGCCAATTATGTTCCATTCAATGGCTTTATTAGCATGGCAGGAGATACCCAGTGCTGCCAGAACACTTTAGTCTAAGGGCAACGAAATCATCTAAAATGTTAAAACACAGACGACAAAGCCGACACCTCAACCTCTTGTGCGCCGGTTCGCTGCGGTGCCCATTGCCTATTCCAGCCCTGCACTTGGCCCCTGTCCATCAACTGTCAAGGAGAAACGTACAGGCATTTCTTCTGACATAACAGGATCCCAGGTGTCTCAGCCAGTTTGACACGGCAGGTTATAAATAATACATGGTTAAAATGGTTTGTTCTTATTTCTATCGGCGTCCATGGGCCACTTGGGTGGTTCTGGAAGGCTATGGGGAAGGTGCAGGGGCGCCAGGTTAAGGGATGAATCCAACATTCAGCAGTTCCATGCAGTTCAGAGGACTCATATCTGTGGCTCAGATTTGCATATTTACTTAGGGTAAAAGAGAATGAGGGTTTACTGAGCACCAGGTGGTCTATGCTTTCCAAGGCACTTCAGTTCCACAGATGGGATTTGCACTGTTCCACAAGCCCAGAGACTCAACCATCATGCCACCTGTTGACCTACAGCAGTTATCTAATAAAATATTAAATCCATGCCAAAGGCACACTCTGCTATAGCTGACCTCATGTAGTACTCGTCATCACACCCTGATTTATAAAAGTTGTTCAGTAGGCAGTGACCTTTCCAGATTTTGCTGTAATTTAAATAAGGGTTATTAATCTTAGACAGGTGTTCCTTTTTTAATTCATGGATTTACTGCTTTAATAAATTGGAAAGAGAAAGTATTTCCTGGTACCTAGAATGAAGAAAGTAAGCCAGTAAAACACAAATAAAATGGAAGACTTTGTTCAAGCCAGTAAATGGAGGAGAAAGGACAAGAGGAAAACTTTCACTAGAGGGAAAGCACATGGAAGGAAGAACAGGGGATCTTTTCTCAAGCTAATGATAAGCCATTATCTGGGCTCACCAGAGATTGATGTGGAACCATCACCCTAGGGTACATCGATAGCCTTTACTGGGGAACGCACCCGAGGCTGGAAATGTTAATGGCTGTCTGTATCGGCGCTAGTAGCTCTTTTGCCACGCTGACATTCAGTGGGAGCCGGTCACCAGCCTGGCCCTCAAAGATTAACAGGAAAACGTACACAGACAAGGTTGAAGGGTCGAAACATCCTCAAATCAGTTAAGGAAGGCAAAAATGTCCCAAACATAATCAAAAATGTAATCTCTGCAATATTTTTCCTCCTCATTTAACTAAGGTTTGTATCCAAATTGGCTTAGACAACCGCAATGGCGAGTGCAAAGACATTAGTTGGCCTCTGAATATCAGTGGCAAAAGTGCAACGATACGCAATTGCACGAGCCATGTCCTGGATATGTTCTAGGTAGCAAGAAGTAAAAAGGAGTCCCTGAAGGATCGGATTGCATTACTAAAGCTCTATAGTGCACAACAGCAGCAACTGGAAGGCCTGATCGAGTTCTGTGGAGTTAAGAACAGGTCATAAAGGTGAGGCTGTGGCTTGCGACACAACACAGAAAATAAACAGTCCAAATCGGTTTTCCAATACATTTTTATCACCGGTGTGGTACATTGGCGTAAACCACTTAAAACTACAACCTCAGAGGTGAAACCTGTTTCTACAAGCATCTCACAAGGTGAAACCAATTACCATTATCTCCTCAACTGCTGTTTCTTTTTTTTTTAAATTTTTTTTATGTGAATCATATTGGGAGGCAACATTACACAAGCAGGAGTCACGGGAGAGATCCCTTTACAGCTTGTCTTTCTTTACAATGCTGGAAGAGCGAAGGCATCACACAGGAAAAGTGTGATATTCCTAAGAAAGCTAAATTTGAGTCGAAAAATGGAGTGCCACAAGGACAAAGCGCTGTGGGTTGCGGAAACGAGCCCGGTAAGTGTCGTGGGCCCACATACAAAAAAATAGCAGGAGTGGAGATTTTCACAATGGAGCTGCATTGATTGTCTCCGCAGTCGGATTAGAAAGCGGGCGGTTCCGCCTTCTGGACAGGAGGAACACGCTGGGGCTTTCGGAGCCGATGCAGGAGGGTACGTTCTCTCTGAATTATTGACGAGGGCTGAGAGAGAAAAGGGGTGGGATGGAGTGCTGTCTTCTGTTACCCGCTGAAGCTTGGCCAGGCTGCCACTTCAGAGATGCTCTGCTCCTTTGTGATGGGACGTGGCTTTCTCCCGAAGACTTCCAAACAGGGGAATTCGACTTATTTTAGTGTGGCTTGTGGCAGCACTTGGTGACTAGGTTACAGTAAACACTGTTGTCTTTTGAAATTGTTGTTCAAGTCAAGTAGAAGTTTGTCATTGCAACCATCTACACTGTCCACAGTGAAACAAAACAGCATTCCTCCAAGACCAAGGTGCAACACAACAACACGACAGGATTATACAGACTGCAAATAAAGAGAGTGTAAATATATGACTGAGACATTGGGGGGTACACTAAATACAATAGTACAATAAATACAGGACAAAGACATGTAGTTAACTGCAAGACAGAAAAGGGATTAACTTCAATATAGAATTATATTTATAGCAGCAGTACTTGAATGTACAAAAGGTGCAGGTTTATGGTATTTAGTAATGTGCAGAAGGCATTGTTTGATAAGACCAAATGTTTGATAAAGAAGTTTGAGTGATCTTGTTCCTAGCCCTCAGCATCTTACCTCCAGTTTTTAATCTTCATTATAAGCCAGACCCACACACTTTATTTCACCCTGATCTGTGTATAATGCAACAGACAACTACAGCCCTGTATCTACTGAGAAAGTTTGAAACCTTAGGCAAAACATTAAAAAATGCTTTTGATCTCTAGAACGAATAAAAAGGTTTGTGATGCCTCCCGCTGAGAAAAAAGGCTTTCGTGTGGGTGGTCTATTTGGTCAGTAGAGGCTACCTATTGTCGGTTAACTTTGCATTGTTTAGATGTTTAACTAAAAGGCAGCAAGAGCTGCTCAGGAAGTTAGTGATGCTGTGCAGGTAAACACCCTCTGAGTTAATGCTGCTTGAGCGGAAAACCAAAAGGCAACCTCTTGATAACATCTCCTGGACGGAGCCATTAACTCACAGCAACAACGGTGCACATTTCAGTTCAGATAAAATAGTGATTCGCTCCTCAAGCAAACTGAGCAGGAAGAAGAAACTGCTAAGAAAAACCGGAAAAATAATAACCAATTATTGCTGTGATGTGCAAAGCTAATTGTTATGCATGAGAAATGCACACATTTTGTGGAGCTGAATCACTGCACAAAGTCTGTGGAGCTAAAACAATCCAGGCCTGCCCAGCAGATTTACAGACGGATTTTGAAAACATGTTTAAAATATAATAAAAACCAGTCGACTGTTCCTCTGATAGATTAAGAGTTAATAGACTATTCGGTGAAAGTGGCCAACAAGCATTTCAGACGAGGCAGCGATGAAAACTGCGAAAAGCAACGGGTGACAAAGGAAACGTCATCAAGTCCCCATGAAATGACTCCATGTTTTTCACGCGGATCCAGGAGCATCTGCTTGGAGTTCTAATACGTTTCCGCTGGCACTGAGAGAGCCTTCGCCCACAGCTGTAGCACCGTTTGGGTGGCCTTCTCAGGCGAATCGAGGCACAGTGGAACACACACACACACACACGGAGTTCTGACAACACCCTCCCCCCCATCCGCGATCAGTCACCGAGAGAGTCATTTGTCACAGTCTTTGCAGTGCTCATTCAATTATTCCCTAACTGTTTACTTTGGTAGAAACAGAGACACACTGGCATTAGTATTGATTTATTCATTTTTTTTTAAACACCCTGCCATTAAATTGGTCCATTGTTCTAAAAAAGATTAAATAAGGAGATTCTACCTCCGCCAGCCCTTTGGGACCAGAAAACAAAGTGTGTGTGTAAGTGAGAAAGCGAGACACTGTATGTCTGTCTGACTGCATGCATGTTTGGGAGGTAGAGAGTGCGACAGAGAGAGAGACTAACACCAACTGGAAACGCTGTTCATGAGAGACTCCTTCGGTCACTCTTCATTCACTCTCAGTATGATTCTGCCACAAGGGCACTGAAACGCCACATAAATTTTGAAGTTAAAACTATACTTGGAATTAAATGCAAAGCTTCAGGAGAGAAGTAACCGTTCAAATCCCAGCAGTTAATCGTATACTGTGCAATGTTTAGAAACGCCCACTAATATCGAGTTTTCCATTAACAACAGCATCATCTCACCACCATCTCTCAACCAAAAAAAAAAAAAAAAAAGCCCCAACCGGGGCCTGAACAGCCTTAATCAACACTGGGTTCAAGTTTTCCAATAGACTCTAAGCCAACATTGACAGTACAGCAGCATTCACCCCAATGCACAGTTGCAGTCTAACACTTGCAACTCAAACATTTATCTGGGGGAATTGGTTTTGAAGACTTAAAAAGGTCCAAAATCTGTCCCTCATGTTATGTCCTTGTTATAAAGATACCTGGTGGAAAGGTTTAGTTTTTATCTCAGGCAAACTGAGATGACAGGAGCATCCATGAGGAAGCAGAAAGTGCAGCCTTTGGACACAGTGCCTCTTAATCCCTGTCCCCTGCCATCGTGCCCAGCCGTCCAAAAACCTTGCCATGGGTCTATGCCAGCAGTTTGATTCAGCGTCTCCCATCTGAGCTCCTTCAGTGTGTGAAGAGACTTCATTTCAGAGCAAATGAAGTAAAACAGAATGAATGAATGAATGAATGGGCGAATGGATGGATGGATGGATGGATGAATGAATGAATAAGGGAGAAAAATCTGTGCGCATACTGAATAGGCCAAGCGGAAATATGCAGCTATTCAGATGACAAATGTGGCAATTTCCAGCTGTAAGGTTCTTGAAATCCCTACAAATGAGTTAGTCAGTGTATGTGCTTTAGTGACAGAGCACGGAATCGTGCATGAACTTGTTTCAAGTGTGTGTGTGTGTGTGTGTGTGTGTGTGTGCGCGCGTTTTTGACTGAATGGGAACGTTCAAGAAGAGGCCCTGGATTGCTGAGTCATGTATTGTATGGGGGCCAATTATCTAGCCCGGAATTCCTGGCAGACCTCCGCAGATTGAGTCGCGGTTTGAAAACCATTTATTTCAAAAAGATTTTCAAAATGAGCACAATCACAGGGGAGACACACCTGTTTGTTAGGAGCAAGCAGATGAAAATAGCTCAAAGTGAAGGGGGGTGTTTACACTTTTGATGAGGCCCTGGCTTGTGCCTGCCACCATAGCGCTTCTCATACCGGAGTCCCTCTGCCCCACGAAAAAAGCTTTTCCTCTACACTTTCCCTACAGCAAATACATTTCCCGTGAAATCCCGAAAACTAGTTACACAGCCTGCAATCTAAAGCCACACATTATGAAGAAATAATCACTGCGTATTACAATGCATTTGCCAGGTTTCTCCATGGAGCTCAGGGCGAGTCCATCAAAACTGTTTCTTCAAGGTGCAGTTTGATTTCACTGTAAAATGAAGTGATGTCTGACTGCAGGAAAAGCCATGTTGCTCAACTAGCCCTTCCTCTCACATACATCCCCTGAAACCAGTGAGTGGCACCAGCAATCCATCACATTTGGAAAAACGGAGACAAAAAAATAAAAATAAAAGTGTCTCTCGCCAAACTGGATAGGAAGCAGGGGTACAGGAGGGGTTGCCAGCTTCCCCGTCTTTCCGCCGAGTAATAATTTGTCAACAGGCCGTCAAGATGCCTGGCAATGCCAATGTCCAGCACAAGTGGGGAATGACTTGAAAGATTAAGCAACATTTCCATAATTTATTTACCACATAAGACACAGAGACTTTGGGAAGCATTTGTAGAACATCTGGGCTAATAATTCAACTGAATGAATTATTTATATGCACACACAGTCAGTGCCAGTAGTCTTGTAAAAATACTTTTTTTAAAATGGCATCTATGCAACAACACACACACACAATGTAATGAATCTTTTAAGCATAATGGCACCGGTGCTGGGAACCCATTTCCACAACGGCGACATTTAGCTTTATCTGCAAACAAGAGATCCGCAGGCACGGTGATGACGACTTCTAATTCACATCACACATTGTGCTCAACTCTCTCTCGCAATACGTCTTTGTCCGCAGCCACTCGGCTCTTCCTTTATAGCTCCATGCCTGCTGCTCTCGCGCCTTTACGGCCATCTGCGAGGCACTGCAAGCGGTGTATGCATATTCATAGAGGAGCGCCGTACCTGGCTACTCGAAGCCCTACCTGAGTGCGCAAAGGAGCCATCTGCACCCACAGCAGTGGCAGAGACGCACCGTATTGCTGATGTAAACACCATCAGCAGGTAGCGAACCGGTTGTGTCACGCCTAAGGAACTGGATTTGGGTCTGGAAGGACTCTAGGGACGAGTTCTGGGATCTAACTTCTTGACTGAGGTGCTTGACTTGGTCTGTCTGAGGATAAAATAATCACATCTACAAAAAGGCAGACATGCAGCATTGCTGGAGATGCACATCCCTTTGGAAAACATGCATCTGTTAAGTATGGCAACAAAAGAAGGAAACAATGTACTGCAGGATTGATGAAAACATCTCACTGGTGAGACACACTGCATTGCTGGTAAATACAACATGCAACACTCATGAAAACAACATGGTTCCAAACCTTTCTTTTCAGGAACAAGCTGAGCAACTGTTTAAAAATATATATATAAAATGGAACAGAAGAGGCCATCCATTAAATTCCTCTGCCTGTCGAGTCCCAGGCGTCCTTATTCAAAGCAGTGGTAAAACCGGTGTCGCCTTTATGAGTGCACTGACACAATGACCAAAGGGACTTCTCCAAGTGGATTATATATGGGCATAAATATTGGAGAAGAGTGCAAATTACCATGGAGATTGGGAAGAGCGTGTGTGCATGCACCAGGGGAATGGGCTCAGCTCTTACAAAGTCCACAGGGGACCACCGGACATGGACCAGTGGAGAAAGGCTGACCGCACACATCAGGTGTTCTGCAATGCTGCTTTCTGCACTCACAACTGCACCTTCCAGTGTCAAATGAAGCAGTTGGGAGGTTCAATCCAGGGGAATGACATTCTTCACACCCACTATGCGGACTGCCTTCACGGGATACAATACCAACCAACTTTACAGTTCCAACTCCCAATTACGGTATTAACCTACGGTATGTGCAACAGTTATTTTCAGTGGTAAAAATTGTTATGCATTCCTGAGTCCCAAAACAGACATCCATTAAATATCACCATATACCATTAAAAGACATAACTTCAAAAGTTGACAATAGTTATTATAAAACAGCAAAACAGTGCTGTTTTCCTTCATTAATTACTCTCTAATACTGTATGTCTGTGCTCATGCAGCTTTCACAGCTGTAACAGTAATCGTAATAGTACAGTACATACGGTTTCTGCAGTAAAAGTATGATAGTCAATGTTTATGCAGTAAGTTTTGTCTAAAAAAACAAAACAGTACAGTAAAGGCAAAAGAACTGACAACAATTCAAATAAATTCACGCTTACAGAACAAGCTGAATGATTTGGATAGTCAAAATGGGTGCTGTGATCTACAAAATTAAATATAACAGGTGAAACTAGCAAACAAGGGATAGTGGAAGCTGCCTGAAAACAGCACAAGCTAAGCTGTAACTGCAAAGAAGATCACACAGTGGCTCAGGAGTTGCGTAGCTGTTGGGAGGCATGTGAAATACAAAATCAGTCCTTGGAAAAGCAAAGAAATTCCTCGAAAGCCAACTCCTTGCAAAACTGAGTTTTCGTGACTTTAAAGGGCATATCCCTATATATTACCTTACAAAAACTGATCTCCCAATCCACACTGAACATACATCTCCAGTATTCCAACACAACTGCTACAAATTTTACTCGGGCAGCACAGCACTCGAGACAAGGGTGAACTTGCATCTCGGGAGAGCCACCGCTGTAGCAGTCCGAATAGGACGAACAGCCTGAATTACTCTACCACACTTTCACACAACGTCAGAGCCTTCATAATTGTAAAGTATGCCAGTTATTTTGGGTATTACAAGCATCTGCACATCATACATCGGTGAACTGGGACATAAGGGAGTGAACAGGTATGTGGCTTCATGTCTATAGGAACAAGCACCAGGCAGAACGATGAAGGCTGCGGATAGAAAGAGTCCAGCATGTCCATAAAGCCACACTGTTGTGTGGAATGCCTGCAAAGTTGGACTTTTTTTTTTTTTTTTATCTCAGTGTCAGCCTCACAGAAGATCGGCAGGGACGTGGATATTGTGCCGCTGCCATCCCAGTAAAGGTCAGGTTAACAGAACTGAGAGCAGACACACACATACACACACACACACAGAAAGGAGAGGGAAGCTTTTGCTGGTTCACAACATAACTGCACCAGGCCCAGACTGTGTAGAGACAGAGAACAGGCAGGTTTGCCTGTGCACACACCCACCCACACACACCCACACACACCCACACACACTCTGCCTCAGACCGGAACCCATCTGCAGGGGCTGACGTGGCAACAGCTGGGCTGCAGGGGGCTGTGAGAATATTTAAACCCCATTCTTGGAGCCTCTGTGGGGGAGTTTTGCCTCCTTTGATGTTGCCTGTTTGTTTGTGGAATAAATTAGCATCTTTGCTGCGTGTCTGTATAATGGGATTGTGAAGGATCAAAACGCACAACCTTCAGAGCTGAGCAGAAGCCTCAACGGTTCAGGTCCCTGGAACCTGGCCCCTCTCTGCTCCCTCTGTCTCCTCCCTCCTGTCCCAAAGCTCTGCGCTGAAGAAAACATGTCATTTAGACCTTTAATTGCAACCTCAGCTTTGGCGATGGTTGCTGAAGCCCTGTGCGCTACAGCTAAACACACAGCTCTCAGAAATAAAAATAAATAAGCACGCGCACACACACACACACACACACACACACACACACACACACACGTGAGCGCAGTGCTTGCACGTGCGCATTACTCACACATACATCAACACAAACACATCCCTCAGAAATAAACAGAAGAGCAGAAAACACGCTCACATACACGCGCCCGTGCCACTCGTGCTCGGACACGCTGGCACCAGATTATCTGTCGCGAAAATGAAGAACGGCCAAATGCAAATTAGAACCAACAAGAGAACAACAACAACAACAGATTTAACTGTGTAACATGGCACCTCTCCATTGCTCTGCTTGCAGTGAGACACACCAAGACTCCATCCTCCCCCTCCATTGCAGGGCAGAAGGTTGCACAAGAAAATTATCAGTAGGCTGGGGGGGGTTAATGCCAAGGACTCTAATCATGGACTGGAATGTAAGGGTGGGGGTTGTTTGAATGCAAAAGACAGTAATCACGAATTAAGGGGCGAAAAGCGGAGTGTTATTAGCAACCAAGATTACATTAAATATTCAGTATTTGTTTTTGTACAAAGAGCGGGAGGAAGAGCAAAGCATTTTGCCCGATTGAGGGATATGTTGGGTTACTCAAAGAGGGTGTAGCCTGTATAAAGGAGCGTAATTCATGGAAGGCTGGTGACAGGGTTGAACTGATGATGCATCATGGGAAAATGGTCCCCAAACACCCCAGTGAAGCCCAAGTGAGGGTCTAATATTGGATATGGGTCATAACTGCTCGGTTTGTAAGGTGTTTGATGCAACCAGCAGAAAGCAACAGATCAGTGCACAAGTTTAATGGCCATGTGCCAAGCAGTATTTCATTAATACAAGAGGTGAAGAAATAGCTTTAATATTCATATGTAGCTTGTATGAAAAATAATGTAAAATTGAATAGTAAAGAACAGTATGTCATAATCAGACAAGAAATATACGCATGGTCTCTGAGAAATGGTTATTAAACCCAGTGCTCTGGTAAGTAGTAGGTTCAGTCCCCAAGTCAAGAATTCAGTGTGGATGGTAATGAAGCTCTGTCAAAGCTGGGTACCTGTACTGAGCCTGTGCTGTGGAGGTTACCGTGGTACCACCAGCTATCAGAAACACATCACAGCATCGGGGAAACATTAAAGGAACAAAGTGAAAAATGCTGGAGCTGTGAATCAGGGACCACAGTTCCAGTCTCTTAAATACAACCAAACCTGTTATGTTGTTGCCTGTTTCGCCGTGGCAACAGGAGACTGAATGACTGACAACACAGTCTAATGGTAACAGGGGAAAATTAATATTCATGATGAAGTGCAGGAATAAATATATAAAAAATGAATTACATTTAATAAATCTTCCCCTCAGTTCTGCTCTGTTCCGTGGGCAACTGGGCCACCACTTTCCGCTTTAATCATTCCACAGAATGTGTTGTTTTGCAGAGGGGGTTTGATTTACTTTTATTGAGCTGTTAAAACGTGGAGAGGCAGCAGCGGAGGTGTGGGACTCCAGGCAAAACCATTACTTCTCCCCAAGCCCGAGGGAGAAAAGAGAGCGTGTGTGTATGTATGTATGTGAGAGAGAGAGAGAGAGAGAGAGAGAGAGAGACTCCTCTACTGCAGCACCGCTTCTGCTAGTGCAACGTGACGGACCCGACCAGAGAGGCAAATCGACAGCCACCTTTTCATTTCATGGAGATAAGAGAAAATGTGAGTCGCATGGGAGAGGGAGAGAAGAGGACCCCTTGTCGACAGCAACCAGGGGCAAATGCCTTGGCATGGAGACCATGATAAATGAGCAGGAGATGTAATTTGGTGTGTGTGTGTGTGTGTGTGTGTGTGTCATTAGCAGCTGTCACAGTCCACATATTATCCCACATGTCAGTCATCAGTGGGCAATATTAACTGAAGTCCCATCAAGAAGAACACACTGTCCTCCACGAGGACGGCTCTGCTTTGACCATTCAGCAACTGCCACTCTGACACAAAGGTCCAAAAAGAAATCCTTACCAAATCATAAATGACCAATCAGAGAAGCTCATCAAAACATCTAAGGAACTTGAACTCCGGCATACATCTGATCAGTTCAAGTCATTCTAGCCTTGAAGCATCAGGTTATTTCCTTGTATAAACTACCCGGTCCGCTTATGGTAGAACGAAGAACAATTAAATATTAAACCTGCTAAACACTTTATGCTTACATTTCCCTCCCATTGCTGTTCTTGTTTGTATTCATTGCTCAAGTTTGTGTGTGTACCGTGTGCAAGGTATTATCCCTCTGAAATTCTCCAGTAAATAACTGTATTTTAAAACTGTAAATCATTTC
This sequence comes from Heterotis niloticus, assembly GCA_018136845.1. Lineage (NCBI taxonomy): Eukaryota > Metazoa > Chordata > Actinopteri > Osteoglossiformes > Osteoglossidae > Heterotis > Heterotis niloticus. Next base: position 28,333,574 of record CM030897.1, read on the forward strand.
AGTGTCAGTTAAACAAATAACAAAATAGCTGTGTGTGTGTGTGTCTCTCTCTCTCTCATTTGTACAGTGTTGTCAACCAGCACCAAATTATTTATATCTCCATATACGCTTTACAAATGTACTATACTTTACGCAACCCTAGCTTCAATTCATTGTCCCTGACGTTTAATCAGTATTTGCATATTCTGAGGTGCCACTTGGGTGCAGCACTACATCTTTAAAAACTTCCCTTTGGTCACTGCGACTACTGCTCTAAACACACATTAGTGCTGCTTATCGGATGTTAGCTGAGCAGCCATTTATAAACGCAGGGATGTGGTGTTGCTGAAGCCATATTGAATATGTTTTATATAACATCCTGTTTGTTGCTTTTCTCCCTTCCGTTTCACCCAGTTGAAAGCGGAGGTGGTGGGTGGTTGTTAGTTCATATGAGTTTTCTGCAGAAAGAGGGGCCAGATTCCCTGACCTATTCAAGGTTGGAAAATTGACCAGTTGTCAGACACAAAAACAAAAAAAAAACAAAAAACCCAGCTGTGCCGAACCATAAATGATATATAAAATCAGGGGGCCATTTCACTCTCCTTGTGGACATCTTATATCTCATCTCCTGCTTTTACAGACAAGTCAGAGCAACAGCAACACCCCTGACCACAGCAGCAAATGAAAATAAACCATTTTTATCAGGTGAAATTCACCATGACATGTTTTTTGCACCTGCTCTTGGGTTGCGCTCCGGTTGTCTCTGGGCTTGGGATCATGCACAGGTTATACCTGCATGATCATGGCTCCTGCTCTGTTAGCATCAGCATGGTTACTGCACCTGTGAGGTCACTGCACCTGCACACATATTCCTTTAGGCAATGAAGAGCTGATGGGAACCTCGTGTGTTGCCGGTCAGAGGCAAAGCTCCCTGGACAAGATTGTTTGAGGCTGATTAGGATGCAGATCAAGAATCTCACCTGCGTCACTCTCTGGATAAAACTGCCATTTCAGAGAACCCACGTCACTGTTCTGGGGTTCACATCTTATCTTTGGAGATGCACGCATACCAGAAATCCATATCTAGACAAGAGTAGATCAATCCAATGCTACCCAAAGGTTGCTGTCAGTCAAGAGCAACCACTAGAACATGGGTTACAGCAGGCAGCACCATGAGCATTCAGCTTGCTTCTCCTCTTGTATGAAGCTGCTCTGCAGAATCATTTCAGGACAAGACAATTCTAGAATAAATGCATATTTGAGGTCCTCCTCCCAACAGAATTCCAACAGAATTCCAGAACTTGTCATGTGGTGACAGAAAATGCCTTCATGGTAGCCTCTGGGTGCTAGGTGACTCACTGCTGCGGCCAGTTAGTAGAGCTGGCTCTAAATTCGTTCTTCAGAAACACATCTAACACGTCTCAGGACCAAAGCAGACGTAAGATGCAGAACTCTACAGCTGAGCCCCAGTAAGTCGCACAATAACTCAACGGGAGATTTCAACAAATGAAAACCCTTTCGGCAGCAAACCAAAATGCTTTTCCGTGAATCAATACAGATCATTTCAGGCTAAAAACAATTCATTCCTCAAAGCAACACTGCTTTGTTTGGCGCTTCGTCTTCCAGCCCTCCTGGTTTGCACAGTTCTGTGTCTGCACATCTGCGTGTGAGAATTACAACTACAATCATGGCCTGAGCACACCACTGCTCAGAAAAGCCCCCCCCCCCCCAAAAAAAAAAAAAAAAACGCTCATTTTCTATGAATACTAAAGAAGGTGAAAGATGCACGGTTCAGACCTCTGAGACACAGCTCAAGTCTCACACACTGGTTTTGCCATGCAGCTGGCGTCACGCAAAGCTCTACATACACATTTCACCCACGCTACATTTAAGAACTGCTGAGGTCCCTTGGTGGACCAGAACCTTCAAGAGGGGCTGCTTAAGAAATTCAGCAGTATGAAATGGAATTTCTTCAAAAGTTTCTCCAAGAGGTGCTGCCTGGAAACCCACATCCAATCTGCTGCTACCATCACCTTCTTACTTTTGAGCCACACCTTTAATTTGGTTTAGAAACCAGCGATGGGAGGTGGTGTGTGTGATGGGGAGAGTTGTGAGGGTGATAACATATGGGAACAGCGATGATCGTATGAAACAGCCAGTGTTCTCTGGCATTCAGAGCCTTCATCTATGGTCACACAACACAACGGAATAGAGCATCCTGGCGTGTTTGTCTACAGCACTCCAACTTGCAGACGTTCGTCTGACTGACCATCTCTGGGTATGAAGCACCGCCTCCGGACTCGGCTTCAGACTGGACACACACAGGTGCATACATGCTTCATACTGACCCTTACTTAAATGCTGTATATGGCTCCAAACCACAAAGTGGAAGAAATAAAGTTAACACAAAGTTTTTGCACTTTAAGTTTCTTTTTACAGAGCTGACTTTTAAAAAATGCTGAATAACTTTTAAAAAGCATTTTGTTTCCTGGAGAAGTCCCCACAGGGTCTATTTTTCAGGGTTTGCAATTGAAAAATGTGCCCAAAAGATTTTAAAAACGTGCACACATACGCACAGAGCACTTAGATAAAATCCCCATTTTCCTGTCCTTGCTTCATATGTGAGTCCAGCTATACTCTGACATGTTTCGGGACTTACCCAGAAGGAACAGGGTGGGGGGGGCTCTAAGAAATGGAGTTTGCATTCGCTGTAGCACATAAGCCCAAGCAGAAGGCAAGAAAATGGAAAACTGGGGGGGCATCCCATTGTGCCCCCAGGAGTTGGGCCTAGCAGGAAACTGACAATCCCAGATTGCGAGGGCAGAACATACCGGTGGTCTGGAGATGCTCGCATACAGCAGGGCACATCTCTCCTCAGCTTATTCCAGTAGCATCACATCCAACCAGGGCATCTGATTCATCCCCAAGCCCAGAGCTGCTTAGCCCCTGTGGTGGGTGGAAAGAACCACTTGCCGCCCTTGAGCTCCATTACTCAGACCCTGTTGCTGCAATATGGCATAAGAGCCAAACCACTGCCATTTGTGAAAACCAACACCAGACCACACCAGCTTCTCTTTTAAAACAGAGATGCATAATGGGGTTCCCTTCAAATGTATGGGTCTTGTCATCCATGACAGAGATTATAAAGCCATTTCCACTATTCCCAGTTTGCTGCTTTGACTCACTGGTCAGAGAGAAGGACCTGGGTTCTGTGAACCATGAAAACATGGAGCACATCCATGAGCAACTCAAGCGAGCAGCACTTTGCCCTTCCCTGACATCAGAGTTAACAGAAGCGAGGAAGCAGTAAAATTTTGGGAACACAGGGGCAGGATGGGTAACAGGATGGGGGCTTTAGAGGGGTGAGCAATTTTTTATAGTTGACTGTACCCGCTGTATTGGGGGGGGGGGGGTTGGGAGCAGCCACATCAGGTGCTGGGGAGGGCCATTCTTTCCTGACACTGACATTTAATCCATGTTTATAAATTCTATGTACAGGCTGTCAAATCCAAGATGGTGGGTTGATGAAAAGAGGTAGAACAGCGCATCACTCAGAACAAGGGAAGATAGGCCAGCTGGGAAGGAATGATGACAGCATATAAGCACACATGTGTGATGGTGCAGATGCTCTGTGTCATTGGGGGCTGGGGGGTGTATTTGCATGTGTGTTGAACAAATAAAGGCATATTGTCTATGCCTGGCATCTGACCACATGTCATGAGCGTTCAACTTTGTCATCCATCCTACTAACCCATCTAAACTGCAGTTGCCACACACACACACACACACACACACACACACACACACACACACACACACACACACACACACACAGCTCTAGAGAAACTGAAGGCAGATGGAAAAGTACAACTCTCAGAAAAGCATCGGAGATTCTGTGGGCTTCTGAAATCCCAACCACAGCATTGTTTCCTGACCATGAAAGAGTGATGGGACTCAAGACTGCAGGAGCTGAAGCAATGTAGCAAAGCTGTGAGTTGCAGGGCTTCCAGGAGGTGAGCTGCGAGCATCCCCAAGGGCTCATTTCATGGGCATACATGATTAAATCAACACACAAACAAGAACACCTCATGGAGGACGCACGTCAGCAGTCAGAAAAGCAGCGGGTGGAATGCGAGCTGCTCCAACATCAAAGAACCGAATGGGTGTTTTGTGCGGCTGCTCCACACCTTTGCGTTCTCCGGCTAACCCCAGACCATGCCAGGATGATATTCTGGGAATCCCGCCCAAACACACCCCCCTCCCAAAAAAACCCCACACACAGGATAAATATCAGTATAGAGCAGCGATTCAGATGCAAATCAGCCTACGTGTGTGCAGAATACAGAGACTTCAAATTGAACAGTACAGAACACCCACATGGACACACGCAGAACTCTTCTTTCCACTTTTGAGCTGGTAAACCTGCAGTTTAATACCTCTCTATAAAACCCACTGGCTGATGCAGGATCATAAAGTTTATACACCTCAGCAGAGTTTGGTGGAAACAAATACTGTTTTTGCGTCTCCTGCCCTCTACCCTGGGCCGTTGCCTCCAACAGACCCTTGACCCGCTTGTCCTCCAGCCCAGTCTGGCCCTCTAGGGGGCTATCCATCTCCAGGCCGGGAGTGCAGCCCGGAAATAGATTTATGCTCCTCCAGCTGACTCGATCAATCATTAGGGGCTTCTCTGCATAAGCAAACAGGCTGGAGAGGGTGGGCAGAGACAATGTCACACAGAGGGGATGTGTGCATTGTATCCATGCAACCCTTGTTCAGAGATCTGAGGGTAAAGGGCACAAACCGGAAAGAAAACGGGGAGGTTGCAAGGATTAGTTATCTCTGGAGGACCACCTCCCATCCCTGAAGCTGAAAAATAAAGCATCTGACTCATGCATTCCCCAGGTACGGATTTCTCATTTGAATCCTTCATGTCGAGACACAAAAATGCTCCATTACCTGCCAGCGTTCCTGTGCCCTGCGATGCGAATTCAGTGAATCACTGCGCACCAAATAAAGACAAAGAATACTGACCTGCAACCAGCAGCCCGCCATTCTATTTATACACTGATGCAAAAGAGTGCAAGGAGCAATGCAACACCGACAACGGTGGGGGAAAAACAGAAAGGTGATGATGTCACAAGGATGAAAGAGCAAGTGGGTGACGGGTAGGGTTGTATGCATGTGTGCTTCCTACAGCCCTAGTTTGTCCCTTCTATGAATAAGGGACAAGGAGTCAACAGCGGCCGTCTCCATGGCAACGGGACACCGAGCGAACAGGTGTCTCCATGGTGACGGAAAGTCTTGAGTACAGCTGTGGAATACAGCTGTTGGAGGTTGTCAGATAACTCGACAGGTAGGGGCTCATTTCCCCACCTCTTTCCTCTGCAGATGCCCATCAGGCTGCTTTATTCACATATTTGTTAGTAAACGAATGTTTGTAGCGAGCGAGCGGCGGAAGCGGCGCGAACCCCTCCTTCTGTTCTGGGATTGAACGGCGCACAAATAAGGCAACGCTGAAAAATAACCGTAACATGAACTTGCAGCCAGGAAATATAAGCAGTGTGTAGGAAATAAGAAGAACTATGTAAGTGCAGTTTGACCAAGCATTCATCTCCATTCCGCTGCTGGATGTGAGGACTGTAATGGCCTCTGTACGATCAGTGCGGTGTGGTAACATGGTGCAGCGGGACCAGCTTAGGGAATGAGAAAACAGCACGCACGAAGGACGCTGCAGTGGCTACTGGGATGTCAGAGGGTCGGAGGTCGAGTCTGTTGGGCAGACAGAGCCAACTTTACTCGCCTTACATTCATCACGGCACTCACGCGTCGAGAAGAGGCAGATCCTTCTCAATCCTGAATGTGGGATTTTGGGCCAGAGCAAAGAACCGATCCTATAGCCACGGCAGCACAGCTGTATGGTCCGTCAACAGTGGGAGTGCCTGCTGCCACCTCAACACATTGCCAAGTGTCCCTAATATACATCACATCTTCAAATGTTGCCATTTTTCACGCTGTCCCACCACAACACATCTCTCCATCACTACACTCAGATGCAGAAAACACAGCCTGCATTAGATATCGATTCGGTGCACAATATTACACAAAAAAGGCATCTTATAAAGGCCTACACTGACTATATTTTGAAGACAGCATAGCTAAATGTTAAAAACTGTAAGAGAAAGAAATAGATGGGGGGGGGCTGCCTTTCATTTATTAGTGAATCTCCCTCTGGGATTAATAAGGTTCCTTTCGTTCGTGCAACTAAATAACGCTGGAAATACCTTAGAAATTCCCTTACCTTAGACGTGTTTTAATGTGCCAGAAAATCCTCGGATAAACGTGCAAGATGAATGGCTAAGAAGTTCATCTCTGCGAGGAAGCTGTAAATTTAGCAGCGCCGTCAAATAAACTGATATTATTTCCTCTGGAGTTTTTTTTATTTTTTAAATCAAAAACCGCGAAGCGCGTGAGCGCGTGGACGGGCAAAACTGGCGGGAATCAAAGTCCAGACCAATTACGTCACGGATAATTTAGTTCGGCTGTTTTTGCAGCAATGGTTTCCGTGGCTACATAGTTTGGAGAAAACGGTACAAATGTTTTACCTTCTTTTTTTTTTTTAAACATACTGGAATCTTGACGCTTGAACGTTTCCGTTATTTACCGAGACATTTATAGATTGTTGGCATCTTCATGAGAGACCGTCTTTAAATGCATCCATTTTTGAAGGTCGGCGCACTGTTTTAAGATCTTGTGCCAGTTCAAAGTTTGCGTTACCGTTTTTCAAACCGCGGAATGGGAATAAATAAGTAAAATACTGTATTCGACGCGAGCGCCCTCTAACGGACACCGCCCTTCGGCGCCCCTGTTCAGCCGAGTGTGACGTCACGCTTGTCTTGCGAGCCGCCGGCAACACGTGATCGCAGCGCGGGCACGCTTACCTGTCGAGCCGCGTGCTGTGCGCGTCCCCGAGCGGGGATCCCAGTGCAGGTGAGCTACAGGTTGGAAGACGGCGCGCACCTGTTTATAACAAAGAGACTCAACGGGATTAAAAGCCAATGAAAGCAGCTCGATAGCGGGAAGGCAGGCGCACGTGGTGAAGATGAAGGACCAATCAGCACAGGCGGCTGACCCCCCACGAGTCCGCGTCAACGTCTGGAATCGGCGTGAGCGCGGTTTTCTTTGCATTTTTGGTTCAACTGCCCTCACCTGTCTCAGGTGTGGCAGGTAATTCGGTCTCTTTTTTTTTTCTTACCAGCCGCCCTTTCTCCCCAGCTCCAGGCAGTTATGACCCAACCGAAAATGTTAGGCAAAAATGATAATTAAAGCAGAGATGCCGGCTACACAAAACCACACGGATCTGCCCCGATGTTCAACTTTCTGCTTATTTTGAATCTTCTTCCTCCCGCTGCGCCACATTAAGTTTTATCAAAGGTAATTGTGTGCGTCGTTTTTTCGACCTCATAAATCCAGGTACTGAATACAAGCATATAGTTTTTCCCCTCAGTTAAATCAACTGCTCACTCGTTTTGTCAAGCGTGCCCGCGCTCACCTCCCCTTTTACACAAATGAAATTCCTCGTCATTTAACCCGTTAAACTATTTGCCTCAAATTATTACTAAAATAGTTTGAATTAAAAGGTTACTTAAGGAATTCGCGTTAACGAAGCAGGTTTACGCGCACGACCGGGGGTCTCGCTGCTGCTGCCGCCCGGTGGCTACAATCGGGAAGTACAAGTGCGAGTACGCTGCTGTAATGGCACTTTCCCCCCGTCGTTACACTGCCACCTCGTGGTTAGAAGTTGAAACAAAAATTCCCCCTTATGGCCACGACAAGGCAATAAGGCAGCAACAAAAATTTCGCTCCTTTATTTTGGTTTGGGTGCCAGTTTTGTAAAACAAATAAGGAAAAAGATAGCACAAACTAAAAAATGAACGCAACAGGAGGTTAAGTAAACTGTAAACTTCTACAAATATAAAAGCTTATTGTAAAATATATCAGTAACCGATGTATTCAGCTTCATAATATATATTAATTTATTAATTACAAGGTAAAAGATGTGCAAAATATTTCAGTTTGTTTTTTTTTTGTTTTTTACGATTATATTAATATTTTTACTTAACATCAGTTAAAATCACATTTCAGCAGGTGCTCTTTAGCTCTACTCCAGGTACCCAACGGATTGTTGCCAGTGTGCAAAGCTTCCGCTGCAGAGGTTCTGACGTACAAATGTCAGTTTCTTGATGATTTAATGACTAAGTTGACCTGTGTATCTCTTTATTCCTGTTGCTGAAAGACTCAGTTCTGTCAGCAGTATTCGGAGTAGTTTTCTTCCACATAGTTTGCTGGGAAGAGTCCAACCTTATCATAAAGAAAGGACAGAGGAATACTGTGTCAGAGCCCATGGGGACAACAGGAGAGATGCTGAGCTGTGAAAGATGCCCTGAAAAATTATGACAGTATGATTATTCTCATATGGCAGACAAGAGATCATATGGAGACCTCAAGAAAATGTAAAGTTAATGAGTTTTGTCTTCAGAGTAAATATTAGTTTAATTCCTCCAATTCTGTTACCTTCACAATTTTTCCTGCTGAACTTTGGACCTGATAAACACCTGTACCCTCCCCGGGTACTCATGTATTGCACACGTTTGCGGTCTGCGTTTTTGTGGGGTAAGGTGCGGAAATTAATCTTTTGAATTTGGTGCCGGAGGGAGACTCTCACCTGGCCGCGCACCTCACCCATCCACCAACCCTCGGCAGCCTCCTTGGAGAGGATCTTCACCTCATCACCGCTGCACAGTGACAGCTCGCTGGAGTCCCGTCTGGAGAAGTGGTACAGTGCCCGTGCCCAGCCCACAAAGTGTGAGGAAACTGTGGGTGCAGGACAGGGGACTCACTAACCCTGGTTTACTTACTGTGAGTACATGTAACAGTCAACTTTAATCAGTGTAACTAAGACTGTAAAATGCTAACTTTCCATTTGTACTGCACAGTGGCAAAACTGTACAAACGTCCCCCTCCTTATGAGCGAAATGTGTTCCTAGAAATCGGCCCGTAAGGTGAAATTTCGTGAAACAGATGTTTTTACCATTGTGGTACACTCAGCTCTTGTAAATGTAATAAAAAAATTTTTAAAAAAAGCCAACCAACAAAAATTGTAAGTTGGTTGTAATTTCTTTATTAAATAATTTCACTATCTCAAGGGATTCCTGTACTTGTTAATTTTACCGAAGAGGGGCTCGATACACGGGTGTTAGAATAGCAGGAGGAACGCCTCAGGGTCTGGACTGTGTTTGATTCAATTGGGTTGGTTGTACAGGATGAAAGTGAGACTGCAGGGAAACTCACCATCATGTGATTGGGACTGGACGGTGTTTTGGTTGACTTCTCTGTAGGGAAACTGCAGTGTGGAGTCCAGTTCCTTGAAACATTCCTTTAGGGAGTTCTTTTGATAATACTCTACCAGGTCCTGGGAGATCATTGAGACAGCATGCTGGTTATGAACCGCAAGTCCTGGACAGTCAGCTTCTCATGTTCTCCCCTCTCTCACACCCTACACTTCCGTGAAAGGCTGTGGACCATCATGACCATGCTCTGGACAATCGGCTACTGGTGATGGATGAATATATTAATTTCCACAGTAAACATCAATGTATAGTGAAGCAGCAGAGCAGCAGGCGCTGTTTGTTCGAGTTTCAAACATGTGGGTTTATTGTACTATAGAGCTTGCTGGGGGGACTCAAACACATACCTTCAATCCTTTGAAGACTTTCTTCTCATTTATCTGAAACAGTCCTTTCATGCATATGACCTTGATGTGCTTCACCTCTGTCTTGTACCTTCACAGAAGGGAGAAACACCTGAGCAACAGATGATGATGTGAATGGGTAACAGAGAGGAGCACCTGGTGAGTTGGATCTGAACCCGCATACACAGTAGGTTCTCACTTGATACTAATGGCAAACTCCTCTCCATCTTTCTCACGAATCAAGAAGGTCCCTTCCTCGCATGGCAGCAACAGGTTCTTCGCTACATTCCGGTCTATGTTTCCCACAAACCTGCAGACCATGGATGATGGAGCAGATTTCAGTCTTACACAAGTGCAATAACCCCGAAACTGTTGGGCCTCATGCCGGTGAAGCAACTGTAGTACAGGGCCAAGAGTTTAGCAGACTGAGGATACATATGCAGGACAATGTAAACATTAGTCTGAAAGACAGCAGAAATAAGACTACTCAAAAAAAAAAAAAAAAAAAAAAGAAATCATCCCTGTGGTTGGTCAGTTCTGCTCACCAGGGGAATACTTCCAGGTCTGAGGTAGCTCTCTGTGGGCAGAAAAAACATGTAGACTGAGCATTATAGCGTGTCCAAAATGACCAGGGAAAATATCTGCCTTGGTTGAACCTATTAGGGCTCATCAAATATAATGTCTCTGAATAAGCACTGAATGGGAGGTCTCCCAGTTGGCAACTCACTGGAATGAAGGGACGGACACAGTGGCAAGGAAACCAGCCTCTTTCATGAGTCACTGCATTAGAACCCTGGAACAAAGGGAGCAGCCTGACCATTAATATAAAACAAAAGAGATTTCCTGCTGGGTGTTATATCACTGAAAGCCTTGCAATACTCCAATCGCAGTTTACCCTGAGGAGTTGTGGGAAGATTACACATCAACATAAAAGGCAAGATCAAAAAAGAAGGCAGTTCTGAGTTATGGTCCGGACCAAAAGCCGTCTGGAGACGAGACGCTTTTACTGAATTCTCCTGCACTCACCTCCCACCACTGCATGTCTGTCTCTGCTTGAATCAGTTCTACAACATCACCCTGAGAGAGAATGAGTGGCTGGCTGTACCCCCCAGGGGGTGGCGGGCGCCCATAGTAGTCCTGAAACGCTTCCATCCTGGGCAGCTCTAAGGGACACAGAACAACCCATTGCTGTACAATTTCCTCAGCACACCATCTCCAGGCCCTATCCACACATTCAGGTGCACCGGTCGTGGATGTGGCGTACATGCTTGTAGAACAAAAACCACAGGTAGTCTGCAGTTAACCTTCTATAAGGAGTGCTGTATTTCACACTATGAGGTTAGCTGAGCTACATGGAAAATGGTCTCGTGCACGGAGAAAACCTGGTTTCCGTAGCAATAAAATGCCAAAAACAGATTAGACTCCTACCTCTCTTTGAGTGCATTTTGAGCGGTGGTCTTTTGGTTTCTCTCTGAATAATAAAGTGATAAACAAAGGTACAAAATTAGACATTTAAGAAGCTCCGTAAATATGGGATAACTGACAATGATAGGAAGAAAAGACTGAAATTTTTCAAAAGGCCCTAATACACCTACCCCCCCCACCACACACACACACACACACAAACCAGAACCAACCTTTCGCAAAGTGCCAGAGCTCTCTAGGAAAGAGAAGAGACACAAACAAGTGAGAGTTTAGCAGTTTGGAAAAACCCCCTGCAGTTCCCGCTGAACTATTATCCTCAGCTGAAAATTTAGATGCCTGTAGAAGGACTTCTCTCCTTCGACGTCTGATGTTTAGCCACGTCCAGCTGAAGAATGAGTATCTACCTGCGCTCTTCCTGCAGCTGGGCACCCGACCAAGACACTCTTTGTGAGAGGCTGCTGAGCAGCGAGAGCAGCAGTACCCCTGGAAGAAGATTCCCCTGAGGAAACAAGAAGGTGACAAAGGAATTCCCAGTTATAGCTAAACCCTGGCAGATTCACCCTAGTTCTGATGTTGCGCAAGGTTGGAAATGTCCTGATGTTTCCTTGTCGTCTGCTGCTCCTGCCGATTTGTTCACTGTTTCCTGCTCTTTTCCGTCAAACACAAAACCCAGCTGAGAGCTCTGGTGCAATGTGTTGGTGAGCAAGTTACCCCCTTTTACCCATACCTGAGCAGCATGTGGCAGGCCTTGCAGGACACGGTCCCATCAAAGGTGTGCATTGTGAAGTCGTGGTTATTGGCTGTCCTGCTCTCAGGAAACAAGTTTGAGCTGAAAAATACAGGGAAGTAACAGACCTAAACCCGGACGTTCCAGCAATGTTCTAACAAAAGAGATAGGAAATGCATTAACTAGTAAACACCCAGCATGATGTTATCGAGATACAGTTTTTTCTTTCTCTGTTACTCACAATGCTATGTTGAACTGCTCCAGCCATTTCTTTCTCTGGTCCCTGGTTTTGAAGTAGAGGTCAAAAATTGGCTGTCGGCGTGAGTCCACCAGGCAGAATGTGTTACACCACTGGAATGCAGACAGGTTCATTGTGACGGGCCATGATGAAGCAAACTAGCACACGTAACACAGGTAACAGAATGACGGAACCGAGCAACAGGAAAAGCTGTGTTTTCATGTGCACGTGAATGGATCTTAGTCCTTCAAGAGAAGGCTCGAAAAGAAAGGTGCTGCAAAAAGAGCACGGTATCTGAAAAGCTCGGTCAACCTTTTTGTCCTTTTCGTTCTTGTCGTCCTTCTCATTTGAGAGCTGGCAGGTCTTCAGCTCAATGAGCTCCTTCAGCTCCATGTTGTCCCCGCTCTTCTTCTTACAGATTAGCATGGCCTTGTCAAACAGGAAGGCGTATCTGTGTAGAGGAAAATGCACACCATGGGTCCAGAAAGAGAGAAGCTGCTTTAAAATAATTTTTTTATCATCTTTTTTTTTAATTAAGAAATTGTTTTATCAGTTCCAAGCTCTTAACTGGTGGGCTCTCAGTCTTGGCTGAAATTTCTTTATATGATACACTGCAGTTCCGGTGCTGGTTTTAAATACTTTTGAGTGTCTCAGTCCTGATCCAAGTAATGTTCTGTGTTTTGAGAATCCCACCACAGTGTGGGTGGGTCTACCTATATGTCACTCTCTATTGGTCAATTTAGGGGGCTCTTAATGCTCATTGGTCTGATCTGTTAACAGGCGTCAACCAACAGCCAATAAAAACTGTTTTGCAGAGGCTTCCATCTTGAATCCACCATTTTGGTGGTATTCCTGGTGCCAGCGTTAAACCCCTGGTCATGCTGTATAATACAAGTAGAAACTAAAATGTCTTATCTGATAAATTTCTTCCCACAGTACACAGGTTCAGCAATGCTCTACGTAGCTGCAGCCATCACACCTCCATCATCACTGCCTACAAAGTCTACACATTATATAGGACCACCCAGTTGACTCAGTCCACTGTCAGTTCCCACCTGTCTTGTTTCGACTTCTTCTCTGGGTTGCATATCTTCAATTCCCCGTCAATTCTGGGACGACCATAATGCGCAATGGACTGTTGCTAGAGGAGAAAGAGGAAGTGAGTATAATCACATCTTGGTGAGGATGAGGAAGTGGAGGTTTTATCTGAACAGAGAAATGCAGAAAACTCATTTACAACTTAACAGGCCCCTTTGCTGCAAAAAATGGCTCTAATTCCCCTACAAGTTCCAGTGTTAGACTTGTAAAGCTGGAGTAGGCGGTGAGCTAAGTCATTTGACTGTACAGGAACAAAGGCCTCACCAAGTTTTCGATGGACAGCTGGAATGTGGTGATTTGCCGAATGATCTCGTTGTCTCGCTTCACTTCATTCACACATTGTGCCAAATCCTGACCCAGAGAGAAGGTAACACAGACCCACAGTGAGCGTACAGAAACACAGAGGCAAAGTAGGGAAGGGCATTTACCCACCCGCATGGCATCCAGGGCTGTGCGCAAGTTCTCCTTCTCAGCTTGATCAGTAGTGTGTTTTATGAGCTCCTGGGGGTACAGGAAAGAAAGAGACACATCAAACCATGCTGACTCCTATGCATAAGCATATTATATCTCACTCTCTCTCTCACACACACACACACGATGCTTTTTACAAGCACACTGGACAATACCACATGTGAGGATAGCACAAGAGTTCTTGTAAAACTAAACAGTGAAGCAGAAACACATAGTAAATGGTTATACCACGAGCCTAGGTTAACCATCAGAGGTGCTGATATTAATAACCGCCACATTTTGCACGCACACGCTTACTTGTATCAGCAAGTGGTATTTGAGTACTCTCTGCATGGGAACCATCAGTAAGTCACGGAGAGTGAACCTCCCGCTGTTCGCACGCTGGGAACAATCCTGGAGTGGGGAGGGGAAGGCCATGCTATTGATACATGTAAAGTCATACAGAGAACCCAACCATCCTCCTCTTTCGAAATGAGCCGAACCCCCGTAACTTCCTCCACCTCACCTTCAGCATTGTTTCTACATTTGAGTATGTTGTTGACAGCGTATCCAGATGTTTTGTGGCAGCTTCCACTTGGCTGCAGTAGCGTCCGTAGAGGAGCAACCTGAGGACAGGTGTCAGGGGGAGGTTAGGTACCACACACATGCTGTACATGCAGAAGAAGGGGACACTGCAGTACCTCTCCTTGTAGCCAATGAAGACCTGGTGGAGATTGGTAGCCCCACACTCGTGGATTGAGTGAAGAGTGTCTTGCAGGAGGTCACGGTGTGTGTCTGCCAACTCCTACACTCACACATACAAAATTCACTTAACCAGACGGGAGATGGCTCCAGAGAAGAGGACATAGTGAAAGTTTTTGCTGGTCATCAACAATCCAGAGCCTTAAAAAACTCACTAAAAGTACACATCTTTTAAGGTAAGGCAGCTAAACATCTAAGGCAGAGGGGACTTTGAGCTCACTGGCTCTGGTTCCAGTAGTGAAAAATGAAGTTCAGGGTCCAGAAACGCATGACAAAAGGAGCTGAGCAGATATCACCCACCTCCATATTGATGAAGATGCTCTCAATGTCTTGTGGAACCAGTAGGCTCTGCAGTGGCTTCATGAAGTGCTGCAAAAGATCAGAATAGGTATGGTGAACACATTTTAACATAAAAAGCTCAAGAGCTGCTCGAGGACTCAAAAATAGTTTGAGTGTGTAATACTAGCACCTGCAAAAGTGCGTGTCATACCTGTATGATGGACTGTAATGTGTTACTGTACTTCTCTTCCGTCTGGGAGATTTCCTGAAGGCAACAGCTTCTCTTGTCCACCTCAGTGACCCTTTGCTGCTGTGGGAGAAGACAGCCACAGATGAGACCACGGAACAGAAGTGATGACTGAGTTATGGGACTTTTTCTAATTTCGTTTCACCATCATTCCTGTTGTGATGCCAGTAATGATCTGCTCAAATGTGTTCTCCAAAACCCAGTGGAACCTTCGATAATGTTCCTCACCATCTGTGGAGGCTCCTCAGATCTCATCAGGTCCTCATATATCTCGCCGCCCTCATCACTGTCCTCATCCACACAGTCGTACAAGTCATCATTTTCATCTTCCATGCAGCTGCAGAGAGGGAGGGAGCATACTGCTGAAACACACACACACACACACACACACACAGAGGGAAAGCCATCCCTGAGAGAGCCAGTGTGGAACTCACTCTAGTTCCTCTGACAAGCCGCTGTAGATATCCTCATCAGGGTCACAAGGTTCGACTGGAAAAGGCCTGTTGGAATATAGAAGCACACTTGGCTAGACAAACATCTGCTCCAACAGGTTGTACATTTCAGCACAAACCAAACAATTAAATCATATCTTACACTCCAGCCTTGCCCTCACATGCCAAAAAACATTTCCTTACACTAACAAGCAGGCAAAATTTGGGAGCTGCTCATACTGACAGTGACCTGTTTAACCTATGACCCCTGGTTGAGTCGTGTCCAACTTTGACTTATTTTGCATTTCAGGAAGATCGACAAAGCTTCTGCTGTCCAGCGGATCCCCCACAAGGACCCATTTACAGAAAACCACACAGCAGAGAAACAGCTTAAGCAGCATTTGTACTTTTGACAGAAAAAGGGATGTGATATGAAGCAACTTTCTTTTGTGTGGCTCTAATGAAGCTTAATGGCACAATTTTTTTTTAATTTAAAAAAAAAGGCAATTTTTTTCCAAGTACAATGTATTGCAAAATCTTTTTTTTTTTGATTCTTTAAAAAAATAAAAGGGAAAAATGTTAACCCTCAAAGTGTGAAGTTTTAGCAAATTAAAAGCAATGTGCAGTGGCCACAGCGGGGGCAGAGGTGGAGGTGGCAGCAGTGTCATTGCACAGAAAGACTGAGTCTGATTCAGAACAAACACCACAAAGATGAGTCAGAGCTCAGTTGTGAGAGAAAAGACACTCCGCACCAAATGTAAGAAAGTGGGCCGGACTCAACCCGTAGACTGTAAGAATTTTATACACGCCCCCCCTTCCATCAAAGCGTTTAACCTTGATTTCTTCACCTGCATGAACATTTCTTTTGATGAGCAGGTGAAAGAATAGAAAATACCTACAAAATGATCATTCAGACTCGACATTTCTACAAATGGTGCTTTACAGAAAGATTCTTACTCTATCCCCCGGTCCCTTGCGATGCTTGTATGCGACAGACTTGACAAGGTATCAACCACCTGAAAAGGAGAAGATGGTGATGATATAGAAGATGTCAGGTCATAGACAAAAAATGGTGATAGCATTAGGGGGCAGAGAGGAGATAATGAAACAGGATTCTACAAAAATTATGTAAATGTTATAATTAAATCATAGTACATAAAATGACCATGAAAGGTGGCAATGGCATAAAGGGAAGTTGACTGTAGATCTGAGATGCTATCTGAGACACTGAGCTCATCCAGAAATGAGCATGGCTTGGTGATTTTCTAATATAGACTGATGATGCAGGTACACTGTGGTAGCAGTGGTACAAAAAACAGGGCCGCAGATGGCACAATGGGTAGATCATCCATCTTACAGTCACAAGGCTTATCAAACTGTATTTATTCATTTATAGGCTACCCTCTCCAAAGGGTCTTCCAGCTTCTTATTTATTTAAACAGTTGGGCAACAACAGAAGATCTCAAACCTGGGTTTGTGAATTGCTTCTGAGTGTTGGTCTTTTCTACTTACCAACCAATTGCTGTTTATGAAACAGTGAAACCCTAAACCCCATTTCCTTCCCCAGCAGTTTGGTGACAAAGACATGTGAACCAGATTACTACTGATCTTTTCCTCCATTAGCGAAACAAAATCAGATCATCGGCTTTAGGAAGGAATCTGTCCTAAAGTCACATACAATAGCAGTGGTTTATTAGACATGAACGTCGTACTCAGACTTGGACCAGATTTTTCTTTTTGCTTAATCCCCCCTAGATACAGACTAATGTTTCGCTTGAGAAAACCTCTGAACTGGGTAACTTCGCTCAGAAAGGTGGCCGATTTTAAACTCCGGTACACTGCATCTCATGTCAGGCTGCTGGGTGGGGTCCGCATTTCAATTTTTAGCTTGTACAAGGTGAAGGCTAATGAGGAAGTACCACCTCAACTCTGCAGAGATGCAAATAGTACTAGAGACCCAAGTGAAAGAGTGTTGGGTCGATGCATCAGCGTGCTTTAATACACTGGAAACTCCAAACCACAAACTCATATTTCATAAGCCGACATATTCAAGTACCGACACACTTGCATAGCCCTCACACTGTAAAGCTCATCATTTGTTGCTTCATTTACTCTGTGTACGTTACTTTGGAGGAAATGTTAAATGAACAAATGTAAAACTACTCAAGCAAGCAATATCAATACACACGGACATAAATATATTCTTAATTTTCTCATCCAGATGACCTCAAAATGAAAAGCATGACATTCTGTTGTGGCCACAACAGATGTTATAAGGGTACAGGGCTGTGGCTTGATAGGGAAGCACAGGAGGGGCAGGTTTCCAGGGGAGGCCTCCCTCACCTTAGCAAAGTCCCGCAGGTCAAAGAGGTCAAACGCCTCAAACAGCTCGCTCTTCTTCATCCCGAAACGGTGCTCACAGCTACTCAGGAAGGTTCTGATGTTCTTCAGGCAGAAGAACTGCGGAAGAGAGACATGCGCTTTAATGGCAGCAGTTGGAGGCAGCCTGGTTTTAGAAGAGAAATGGTCCAGTGGTGTGAGCTAGCAAGCCATCCCATAGCTCCAGGATCACTAGTCAGTCAGCACAGATCAGGAAGTTGCCCTCTGTCAGTAAACGTGTAAAACTCACTGCTTATAGCTTTTGTCTCACCCCAAAATTCCCCTTGGTACCTTAACACCTATGCTCAACACTAAATATACTGTGGGTGCACCACTTGCAAGTACAGTAGATGAAGAAATCAGGTCATGAGCAGAGAGGTTAAGTAGTGACAGCAAACTGAGTGCAGCCCTGCTTTCATATACGACATCCTGCTATGTGAGAGTCTGTAGGTCCCTCTTACATGGTAATGTTTACTTGCCCATATAGACAAAAGTGTGAAAAAAGAAACGAATGCTCACCAAAATCCTGTCGATAACAACCCTTTCCCCCCCTGCTCCCCCCATATTGACAGCTCCACTCTCCCCACACTGCTACCAAGAGACATCACATTTGACCACAGGGGTGAAAATGCATTCTTCACACTCACTCGCAGAGACACATGCACACACACACGGCTTCACACAGTGACTTGTAGTGTTGCTGCCAGGCTGTGGGGGAGGGTGAGTGGGGCTGCACATTGGTTAAAAAAAAAAAAAAAATGCAGGAACAATTATTTAAAGTCATTCAGAGTCACCAGGTCACACAATGTTGGTTATTTCTCTTTTTCACAGTTTGTGCTATCTTCTAAACAGGTTCTTCAAGTTCACCAGTCTTTAAAAAACAACCAGCAAAGCACTGCTGGAGTACCACATTATTCCTCTTTTTTCAAACTCTTCACTGACTGCCTGCAACTTACAGAAAGCCCAAAGGCTTGGCACGAGCTTACACTGAATTTCTCCTCACGTGTTGCTCCATGCTCGCAAAATGCCGACTTGCTCGTTCTCCAATACATCTACATGAAAACCATTCACCACATCCCTAAATCTTGGAATGCTCTATTACGCGGAGTCACATCCCTTCTGCAGCCTTTAAAACTTTAACACTCACTTGTTCAAGCTGTATTTCAGCAGTGGACCCCAGCTGTCCTCTTGAGGTACCCCAGCATCCCAAACACCAGTCCCCCACGGTCCACCTTTGAATAGGCCTTACCATGATGACTACACCCTGGTTTCTGTGGTCAAGACCCCACAACTGCCTACTGCTAACATACAAAGAAGCAACCATGGGCCTGAGTATGGACATTAAAGCCCCCAGTCTTTAGTTGTATTGGACATATCCATAGAGGTCCTCCGTCAACACAGTATAAGACTACCATCGGCAGCCATTGGTGTTTAGACTCCCCAAGTTTGCCTTTCTACTCCTTGGGAGGTTGTTTTCCTCTCCTCAGTTGCTAGCTACCTTGTTTGAATATTTCACATCTGTGCTGCCTAACAATGGAAAACCTATAATGTCTTTCACTTTCTTATTGCTTATACCTTAGAGTGTTCTTCAGTGCTGTGTCACTGATGAGAAGAGCGCAACGTAAAAAATTTACTGAACTGAAATTCACAAAGGCAAAAAAAAAAAAAAAAAATACTCCTGCTGAAACATGCTCTGACCTCTACCTGACAAGAGGCCAGAAGATGTTTGGTATCAGTGATCAGAGAAAAGCAGTACTAAACCCTGCATTTATGGCAGTTCCTTGCTTGAGACACCAAAATGAAAGTCACAAGAACTTACTCAGAGGCACCATGGCAAAGATCAGATGCATACAAATATATAAATTCTGTTGCCTTTCACCACCACTGTCTCGTGAGGGATTAGTCATAAACTTTGCGTTTGTATCAATTTGAAAACTAAGGAAATATTGTACAATTTTCTGCAATTTCACCTTTTTTTTAACATTTTCAATTGTTGTGCAACTGCAATAAAATTATTCCAATTGCGTCACATGTATCTTCTCTGTCTCGGTTTGAAGAATATGGATTCATGCATGAAACACTTTGAAGAGAAAACCCGTGGCTGCAGAACAAGACCCCGATGTCATTAGAAACCCAACTGCATTTGGTCACTGATCAAAGCAGGACTCAGTAATTACTGTCAATATCTACATGGCGGGAGAATGGCCAAGAACACGTCTGGGCTGGCGACCTCCAAACAGATCTTCTACCAGCCCTGCGCTACAACTGAGCACCAACAGCAAATTTAAATTTTGTTCAAAGTTGGACACGTTACCTGGGACATCTGTGGCCGAAGGTTGACGTCCTTCACGTTGACAGACATGGGCCAGAGGTTGTTGAGGAGCTGGCAGAGCAGCACACCATCTCGCAGCGCCTGGGCCAGTTCACACACCTGGGTGCTGTCCCAGCTCAGCCGGTGGTTCTCCGGCAGTACGTGGCAGCGGATCAGCCAAGTGATGCACTGTCTCCAGAGATCCATGACTACTAGGCTGTGAGGTTTGCCTGTCTGTCACCAACGGCAGCTGCTATCACTGCTACTGCTGCTACTGCTGTCTGCTTCAAGGGAACAGGCTGGGGGGAGGGGCGGGATGCTTCTCATTTCAACTTCCGCTTTTTTACCAGCCCCACAGAGCTTCAAGACTGACTGCTGCACCTAGGGGAAGCCATGTGGCCAAGTGAGATGTAGGGCATTTATAAGCAGAGTCCTGAGAACACGAGCGCGAACTGCCTCAACCACATCAGAAGGGGGCCGAAACAAGGAGCTCCACTCACATGGGCAGTAGGTCTGGTAGTTCGCCTGTTCCTGGAAATGATTTTTTTCACACATTTGAAAAAAATTAAAGACATTCAATGTGTATTCCTGTAACTCCAGTGAGCACGTTATTTCAAATCAATGGTCCGGGCAAAAGGAAGTTGAATGTCTGTTTCACTGTCACATGCAAATTTAGAGGGTTATCTGGGGCTAAAAAAGGCCTACTGTGGTAAAGCACATTGCCAACAAGCCCACTTAAAGCAAAAATGAAGCAGAAAGGCAGTTAGATTGGCACTGTCAGTTCCTGTAGGTCCAGAGATCTGCTCGTTGGGGAAATACACGCACACATACCAACCACGTATGAACATAAAGAATTTCTTATAATAATAATAATAATAATAATAATAATAAAACCCCCCAGTATGGAAAATGCAAATAAAAACTGATTTTCTCACGCATTTGTTGACAAACTGGAGATGCTCTGCCCATCTTTGTGCCTGAAAGACTCAGCCTTTCGTGGATCCTGCTTTTGTACCAAATCATGATTACAATCACCTGTTGATATAACCTATTTGAAATCATGTTATTATTTAATGTTTTACTTCATTACTAGCTCTAAATTGCCTCCGTCTCAACTTTTTTTGGAATGTGTTACAGGCCTGAAATGCAGAAATGAATGTATATTAACAAATGAAATGTTAGTTGGCCAAATAAAACGTGAAATATCTTGGGTTCATACTGTCTGCAATGAAATAAAAGTCAAAGTAAATGTGAGAATCACTGCATTTTTTTAAATTTGCATTTTTCATACTGTCCCAACTTCTTCTGATTTAGGGTTGTAATAATAATAATAATGATAATTCCCAACTACAGCACCAGGCTCTCTGATGTGCAAAGCTGGTGCTACATCCCAACACCAATTCAAACATCTCCTGTTCTCACACCTGGGGTGGACTGGACTGCAGGTATGCCCTGCTGACTCAATCCAACATCCTTGCACACAAAACACCCCAAGAGAACATTTGTTCCTTCCAATGTGACTGTTTATTTATAGGTTCCATTAAAACGGTTGAACAGACAGAATAAAAAATAGGAAGGAGAGGCAAGGGGACAGGAAACACACTGGCCCACACCCAGCCTCTCCCCTCGACAAGTCTGTCTGTCCTAAAGCCCTGAACACGGACAGAACAGACAAACCTTACCTGTAGACAAAGAAAAAACATTTCATACATTTTTAACTTCACTTATACGGGAAAAGAGTTAATAAGATGCTAGTGGCTTTGTGATAACTAAAATATATTATTTCTTATATAAATATGGAAAATCCTAAATCTTCCATTTGTCAAGTCTTAAAAAGTTTTTTTTTCCTCTGTGGCACCCAAAATTCATTCAGAGTGTGTGTCTGTGTGTGCCAAGTTGTCACCAAGCCAATTTCTCTAACACCAGAAGAAATGTTTAACTCACCTCTCCTCTGTCCCCTGTGGGCATTATAACTAATACAAACTTAACATACAGGTGTACATGTTGGACAATTCATATGATTTCCCAGGTCTTGTACCACCTCCCACCCTAACAGCTGACTGCAACTAAGAAAGATAATGATGGAAATGCTGGAACGCACAATGGAGTCAAAGAAAGGCCCCTCCTACCAATAGACTCTATCCACCATCACTGCAGTAATGTAAGCTTTTCAGGTCTTAACATTAAAGTGTCAAAAGGCACCCTCTGCAGCTGTGCTCATGCTTGTGTAACATTTCTAACCACAACACACACACACGCACGCACGCACGCACGCACGCACGCACACAAAGAGTTACATCTGTTGTGCTGTGCCTTGGGTTCCGGGCACTGGGGTGAAGGGGTGGATCGCTGAATAGAGTCTGAAGAAGCAGCCTCCTTGCGTTTGCTTTGCATTTTCCAGCATCTCAGCATGGAAATATCATACAGGGCCATAAGGGTTCAACCAAAAACAGTGGGTAAAAATACACATGAAATGGAAAAGGAAGAGATATAACTGTAGTAGGTTTCTGAACACAAAAACAACTCGTGAGGTCCTATAGAAAAATGAAATTGGTCTGTAGGAGACGTTGCTTTGGGAACTAAAACGGGAGTTTGTGCAAGGGCTCGGAGAGCTCAGTTGGCGGAGTAGTTTGGTCCAAACCCCTTGGTCCGCAGTGCTGACTTTGAGGTCATGTTACCACGCCCGAGTCCAAAATAAATCTATGGTGAGGGCAGTGCCAGGTTTGTCACTGGTGTCTTCCCTACTGCATCTCAATGACCTCCTTACTATGGAAGAGTGATTTTCACGTAGGAAGTGGGAATGTAGCCCTCATCGCCATTGAGACGGCGCACACGGGTCCAGCCGTCACCCTTATCTTCCTCCACCATGCTGAGAACCTCCCCCTCATGCATGGAAATGGTGCCTTCGCTGGAGCCTGAAAGGGGCAAAATAGCAGTGGCACCATCACAGAAGTGACCTCTGAACATACTATTGTAATGAGTAACAGTGTTGTACACCAACAACTCAAGAGCAAAAAGCATCACACCAAAATAAATCACCTTAAAAACAAGATGAACAGCTTTGAAACAGAGAGGAAAGAACACTTTTCACTACACTTATATTTACCTGACACTTGTCTCCTTATAAATGGTAAGCTACTTACAATTATTTACCCATTTATACAGTGGGGTCATTTTTACCATATCAATTCAAGGTAATTATCTTGCTTAACAGTACTACAGTGGGAGGTGTCTTTTGAATCCAAACCAGCTCAAACCTCTACACCACCTTTTGCCAACTTTTCAACACAAACGTGGCTCATGAAGTATGAGAAATGTGTGTTTTGGGAGTGGTACCTGGGAAGCTGTAGAGTGCTGTGCACTGGCCAATGGGAACATCCGTTTCATCCTCATCAAACTCGTCAAATTCGGTGTAAATGGCCTGGGAGCCATCAGGATCCCCCGTGTTGCAGTTAGCATTATCAGTGCTACAGTGACGAACACAAACACACACAGCGCCACAACTCAGTTCTTCCTCTGCAGGGAGCTAACGTACTGCAGGCCAGTAGAGCACTTGGGGTAAAGATCTGCCTCACCTGTACTTGTTGTAGGCACCATTGTTGTTATTAAGAGCGTGGGATGAGTAGCGCACACTGTCTCCTCGGCCACCAGCCTCCGTCAGCCACAACTGCAGATGCAAACGAGAAGGGAACCATTATACCCAAATGGTGCCACCAGGAGGCGCACACGAGTCACAATATCAGGGCCAGACTCACCTCATACTTGGTCAGCTCACCCCTCAGCCGTTCCATGTTCTGAGAGGTCTGGGAGATCTGGGGTGCTAAACTGTCGGGGTTTCCCATCTGTGGGTTCTTCTCATAGACATCCTTCATCTTCCCCAGAGCATCACTGTGGAATTAAAAAGAGGAGAAAGTGGGCTTCTCTCTCCTTCAACACAGCACTAACCCACCAGCCACTCAGAAAAACTCACCTCTGGTCCTGCTCCTTCTGCAGCTCTTTGCTTATTTCATCCATCTTTTGCTGCAGCTTCTTCCTACGCTGCTCTGGGGGCAGGTGAGCAAAGTCTTCGGTGATAGCAGGCTATAACAAACCAGTGAGGGGAGGCATATCATTGTGTGAATTCCTACCAACGAAGACACACCCACACTCCACACAGACTCATACCACCAGCATGTCTACCCAAGAAATTCCCCTTCATTAGGGAAAGGCAAGAAAGAAATCATAACCATAAGTCCATATAAGAACAATTATCCAGACATTTGGTGTTATTATGTTGCCCTCCAAATTTGGTCTCTTCATGGTATAGTACACCTGGTATACTGGGGTACTGACCATCACGGTGACATGCTAGAGGTAACTCGGGAAAACACTGCACCATCTTCCACAGTTAATGAGTTTGTAGATTACCGTTAGTTGCAGTTGCATGAACCCCCACCAGGTGACCTTCCAACGTTTATTTTTTAACTCCTATGGATATTAAACTAAGGATTACCTAGAAATAAACACCCGTTCCCATTCAGAATTCAGTTGATTAACTGACCATAAATACTTAGGGGTAGAAAAACTTGTATACGACACCCTGACACCTTCAACCATTCCCAAAAATCACAGCTGACAGCAAAATTTCCCCAGACCCTCAAAGACCTCACAAAATCTTTTTGATGAATCCATTACCAAGGACTTCTCCGGAGTAAAGACCTAGAAGGCAAGACAAAGACAACGTCCACCGAAGAGGTTACAAACATGGCTCATGTCTGACTTGAGAAAATGAAAGATCTTGCGTGGAAGATGATCATCTGCTAGGTTTTGTTTATCCTGGACTGCGATTAATGGATGAAGTTGAGACTCTTTGAGTTGTCTTCGCTCCAAGGAGAAACCCTCAGCATTATTAATTTATAAAACATATCCATTCTTTTGGCCACCCTGTAGCTGTGGGAGCAAGACAGCAGTGAGACCTCTGAGACTCACCGAGCGCTTGAGGGTCCGGAAGGAGGAGATTCGCGGTTTGACTGTCTTATTGATCTCCTTGAGACAGTACGACAGGGGGTCCCGGGTAAACTTTGGGGACGGGGGTCCATTTGCAGGGAAAGGGGTATGGGGTGTAGAGGCAGGAGTGAGAGGCGGAGAAGGGAGCTAAGAGGGTACAAGATATTGGCCAAGGAAAAAGGGGGTACGGGTAGACAAGGAAAAAAAAAAACAAATACACAAAAAGGAAAGAGAGAGACAACACAACACCATCAACACCACTGACACAAAGGGAGCCAACCTATGTGAGAGCCCACAAGACAGAAGTACCACCCACCACCCAACACCGCATGCCTACACCACAGCACTGAAACAGGTATCGCCAGTGAAAGGCCAAGATTTCGGCCACAGTAAAAGACAAACAGCTCCTTCCTGGGCTATGGACAGCCCTGGTACTTCAAAGGCAACGATTCTCCATAGCAACGGTCCAAAAAATGGCTGGCACACAAGCCCACAGAGCGCGGCCTAGACGGGATCCCGTCTCGGCCTGTGGAACGCACTACATCTCGGATCCTTTCAGAAGAAACAGGATGTGTTATGCTGGAGCATGATGGAAAGTGAGAAAAATGAATGTCTACAAGGGGGAAAAAAAAAAAAAAAGACACAAAGTCCAAAGTTTGGTAGCTTTGCTGGCACTGTGATGGACACAGAACCATTAGCAAAAGGCTACTAAAAACCTAGACAAGCGCAAGTACATTATTTTCCAGGTGCGAGTGGAACATGCAGTGTTACACGGATTGTATGGAATTGGCCAGTTAGAATGGCTGCTGCATCGCCACATTTCCTGTTTGTTAGTCCTTCCCTCAGTGTCCCTGATCTCTGCTCAGCACTCAGCCAGCAGCCAATGAGTAGGAAAGCCAAAGAGAGAGAGCGAGGAAGCTGCCTTAATAGAGGATGGGGGAGGAAAGAAAAAAATAATAATAAAAAAAAGCAGCCACGAGATTCAGCTTCCTGAAACAAGACACTGCAAAGGCATGGACAACAGACAAGACAGACAGGACATAGAGCCAATTGCTAGACAGAAACGGGACACAGATCACAGAAGGTTAGCCAAAAGAATGTCCAGAGGGAAGGAAGTTAGACAGGAAGTGGAGGGGAGGGTGGGGAGTTGGTGATGGATGGGAAGTCTGTGGATGATGTTCATTTCCACAGTCTCAGCTCTAGGGAGCCAATGCACAGCTGACCTTTGCAGGCATTACCAACCGGTAAGGGGGCCCAGGACTTTAACAAGACTTTTTTTTTTTTAACAAGTTAGAAATCTTTTCAAGCTGAGCTAAAGTGTATACTGATGTTTAATACTCTTCACTGACACTACAAAGTAGGCAGCAAAGAAGAGATGAACATGCTTAAACTTAACCCTGTGTCTTTCCTGGTCTGCAATGCTCTTTCTTTCCAAGGAACAGACTGTTGTCAGGACATAGACTTCCTGGTGGAAGCCTTTAGCCTGGTCTAAAGCCTTGGAGAGCAGGCTTGGCGGATCAGTGCATAACCTTTAATTCCTAAAAAAAAAAAAAAAAGTACAGCTTGCAGAGTCATCCCCATGAAAGAAATTACCCTTTTTAATGTTAGATGTAAAGTTTGGTCAGGGGTGTGGTTGATTCATTACTATGTTGAAGTGAAAGTCAGTGTGGTGTGTGTCTCCATGCTTCTGAGCTTCTGTAAACCCCATGATGGAGGTTGGTGACCACACACAAAAGTTTTGCGTAAGGCATCCATTCGTTGTGTGGGGTAGGAAGGGTAGGGCCTACCTTGTTCTTCTTGCCAAAGAGCCTTAGCTTGTTCTTGTTCTTGCCAAGCAGGTCCAGGGGGCCTTTGGGTGTGCCCAAGCTGCTGTCTGATGACGCGCGGTTGATACCCTGGCTGTAGTCCTCAAACTCCACATCTCCTGGGCGTTCAAAGCCTGATTTGTGCTGCTCAATGACTGCCAGGGAGTCCTATGGTCACAGCACAGTGTCATAGTCCACACACAAAAGAAAATCGACGGCAACACAGATGGAATCCAGCGTCCAAAGAGATGTGCAGGACGGAAGGCTCACACTCTTCTCATTGGTGTTGACAGCCGCCTTGGTGATGCCCTCCAAGCACTTCCCGATGATAGGCAATACCTGCTTTTCTGTATCAGCAAACATCGAGTAACCTTCCGCCAGACGCCGGATGCGGCGCTCATCCAGGTCTTGCAGTTTCTGCACAAGACAGACAGGGGCCATTCAGACACCAAGGCTCCGTAAGGGGTGTGCGCAGGAAAATACTACTAAGCCAACAAAGCTGAACGCTGCGTGGTGTGATGTGTGGTTTCGGTTTCACAAACGACAATATCATGCAGTGGCACCATAGGTATGGGGACAAATTTATATAATATAAAAATCCTTGCAAGCAATCTTGTCACCTAGTTTTGTTTCGTGCATCCCCACCTAAACTTAGCCCTTGCTTGAACCACAGACAACTAGTAAGTCATCTGGCAATCCTCCACCGTAAGCGAGTCCAGGCAAACAGCCTGCACAGCTACTCACATTAAAGATCTCGGGAATCTGGGTGTAGTAGAACTGGTTCTGTTCTTTGTTGTATTTCTGCAGCTGGGAAGCGTACTCGTTCTTGCACTCCTCTGCCGTGTGTGCACGCATGTGTGCCACCTGCTTAGCCTATACACACAGGAATGGAAAAACCAGTCGGACGAGAAGCTCAAGTGCAAACACGATGGTGGAGAGTTCTGTTCTGCTTGCCTGCGTACCTTCTCCACGTCTGCCTTTGTAGCATTGATGTCCTGGTCTGTCTTCTCTGCATTCTGAGCTGCTCTTTCAGCTTCCCGCCATTCACGCTCAAAGCGTTTCTTACTCTGTGCAAAAAGATGAAGGCACAGCATTGTGGAAACAGTAATCACAAGCAACCCAATTGCTTGGCCAAGAATGCACCTAGATGTTGCTCCTTCCCTTTCACTCAGTGATCCAACTATTTATCAACAAAGCCATCACCTGATAACCCAACCACTGGTTGCCCTTTTCACCTCACCCTACAACCAAAATGTGTGTCCATCAAGTAACTGCAAGCACCCAACAACTTGACCACTCATCAATCCAGATGGGACTACATCACCTTTGCACAACCCAATCTTTCATTCACTCAGATCTCCATCCCAAAACCATCTGACAATCTGAACACAAATCTAGTTAATCCCAGTCTATTGCTGCACCAACCAGAGGGGAACAGAACAGCAAAAGGGACACTCACAGTTTCCATCTGCTTGAAGCTGCATTCCAGACTTTGCTGGGCCTTTTTGGCCTCGGACAGATACTGCAAGCACAGGTCAAAGACTGAAGTTCAATGGATGCCCAAGGGTGATATAAACAGTTCAAATGAGGCCGGGGCACATTAATTTACTGCAATCCAGATGTGATTACTGCCTAGAAACATGTCAAACAGAAACTCCAGTCATATACTCATGAAATCTACAGAGACACAGTAAGGCCTCTCTTGAAGCAGTCCAAAACTTGTCTGTGACAATCACCGCACTAGGAATGTATATCCTGATATCATTGTTTGCATTCCTGTGTATCCATTTCTCACCGTCTTGCGCTCCTGCTTCAGATCCTGCAGGTACTTTGTAAGCTCCAGACAAATCTTGATCATCATGTTTTCTGCAATAACCTCCCTCTGGCCGGCATAGTCGTTCATCTCGTTCAGGATGTCTTGGAAGGCCTGGTGATTGGTGAACCTGAACCGGGGGTCAAGTCAAGGGTATTGGAGAGTAAAGAAGAGTAAGAGGAAAGAGAAGGAATGAGAGTGAGAGAGATGATGTGACAGGCAGATTAAAGTAGCAACGGGGAGCACCTATCTGCATTCTGGTTGAAGTGCAGTGCCAAAAGGAATGGAGATAACAGCAGAGGATTTCCATACACTGATTTTATTCAGTCTCCTCCTGCTGCAGGCATGTCCACAGGACAAATTTTCCCAATATGCAAATATCACTGCACACGAAACCTTCCTACCGCCTGTCATGTCTCAGGCTTTGTACAAGGCTACGAAGTCTTCTTCTCTCACGAGTTATCCAGAAGGATTTAAAATACCTATACTGCTTAACATAAAAAGCACTTATTTAATTTCTGAAATGTTAAGTATGGCTGTTTGAACATTACGATGTCCTCCTAGAGAATTTTCTAATGTAAGTGAGTGCTGACTCAGGGCCAGAGTGACAAAGAACAAGTTCTTACCTGCATTCCTGTTCCTCCTTGCTGCCTTTTTTGGGGGCATATTTCTTTGTCATGTTCCTGCAAATGACATATATACAGGGTTACAGTTAGGGTTAGGAAACTGAAGAATGCACAGCAATGGATACCTCAGTTTTAATGCAAACAAATTCTGTCAAGACACCCCTTCTGGGCAACTGCTGTAAGGGCACAACACTCTTGAGGTAGGTGGTGTCTGAAAACTGCTTCTGTGCCAAGGGTGGGGGAATGGGCAAATGGTGGGAAAGATCACACAAGTCAACGTTTACTCAGTGCCTGAAGCTGGTCAAAGTGCAGGCACATCTTAGGAAAGACCACACCAGTAAACATTAACACTGGGAATCGAAAGGTATGACTACATAAATTTTGTACCAGAACAGAAGTAGCTACGATTGTAAAAGACAAATCCCTGTTCAGAGCAGTTGGCAACAAAATTACAGCTCATTAATATTTACTTAAAATTGGCTCTTGTGCTTTGTTAACTTTACTTTACTCATAAGCACGCAAATGAGGAGATGCAGGACCAGAGCGACTAGGATCGTCGGTGACCTGTCTCATCCCAGCAACCATCTATTCATCTTGCTGAAATCAGGCAAACACTTTCAGAAGTATTGTGGCCAGAATGGAGAGGCTCAGGAGGAGCTTCTATCCACAGGCCATAAGACTGCCATCTACAGTTTTATTTATTTGCCACTGTGTCATCTACAGTTTTATTTATTTACTTACTTGCTTACTAGTGAACTTGTATTGCACACAGTTTTATGGCTGATTCAGGGCACATTTCACTAGATGGTGTACTTGGTATAACTGTGTATGTGACAAAATAAAATTCTTATATTCTTGAAATGAGGTGCAAAACACTTTCTGAAGAATTTTGCAAGTCTAGCAAGAGTCCTAACTGGCACCCTATCCCCACAAACCACAAACCCACTAGTATTTGTCTCCCTCTTTCACTACATCCTCTTTATCACATGGCTGTCTGCTCCCACTTCCTCCCATCTCCAAGGAAGGGGAGCAAGAGAGAAGCAGCAGGGGACCCTGGAGCAGGAGAGACGGACTTACAAAGAGCCAGAAAAGAAAGAGAAAGCATGGCTAGGGAAAGCGAGTGCCTGGTTACAGGAAGAAGGAAGCATTTCATGGCAACTATGAAGCCCGCGATGCATCTAGAAGCCTCACCTCAGCTGTTTGGCGTAGTTCTGCTCAATTTCCGTCCGCTCCTTCACAAACTTCACATATTTCTCCACCAGGTCCAAGCCGGACTGCGTGTGCTTCTCAATCGTGTCGTATTGGTCCTGTGAGAATGGAGCCCATTCAGTCAGGGGCGTTTAAGCAACGAATGCCCTCGAGTTTTATTCAAATAGAAAATTTGCTCAAAATTATTAAAGCACTGATGAAGCAAAAAAAAAAAAAAAAAGAAAAGAAAAGAAAAAGAAAGAAAAAAGGCTGAGGCCAACTCAGCTTTCCCAGAGGTACTGTGCTAAATGTATCCCAGTTATATTTACTGAGCATGTTCTCAGTAAACAGCACTGTGTTCTTAAACAAAGACATTAATTGTTTAATTTATTGTGGAAAAACAGAAACTAATTTCAGTGGTGCTATTTTTGTATATATTGGGTTAAAGGAAATGCCACCATAACAATCCCCAGTTGGGCATTACATTTTGTTGTAAGGCTGTGATATGCCTGCCTGTTTTCTTACTGACATTCTATTTAGCAAGAGAGTTATGCCATAGCAACATACAGTTATAGGCTTTCTTCCTCTAACAGTCAAACCCTGGGATAGCTAGGACTGGTGCTAAAGGTATGTTAAAATTTTAAGCTGACGCTTTATTAACGTGAACCAGCCCAAAGAAAAGAATTTCCTGTTTATCATCAGCATCCTACAGAATGCAAATCCTTAAAACTTACTCTAAAGTTTGTAATAAACTACTCTATTCCTCTGTAACAGACACTATGCTTAAGTTATCTTAGCACCAAGTTCGCCGACAGCAGGCTTACAGAACCACGAAGAGTAGTCACAGTGCTTGCGTGATCCCGATCTGGGGAGAATGGGCCCGTTTCGTGCGAGGAATGCAGTGAGGATTTGCTGATACTGTGTACGTGGAGTTCTTTCTCTCCACTGTTGCCATGTCCTGCATTTCTTTTCAGCAGCAGCTGTACCTTTTATCCTTATTGTCATCTTCACCGACATCACCTTCAAACACCATTGACCCATGAAGTCACGTGATAAAGTTTGCATGCACATACTGTACATTAACTACACAGACACTATAATAAAAAAATCTGCTAAATATTAGGATATATAACCTCTTGAAGGATGCTGAAGACTGACAATCAGGCAGACACTTGAGTAAATGCACACACGCACGGTCACACACATACACCCTCCTGCATGTGACCTAACGTTGCCACACTTGTCATCCTGTCCATCGACTGGAAATTGCAGTCAGGAATCCAAGGTAGGCATTCATTTTCCGCTTAACTGACTATAGGTAACAATTTACCCCTAACCCTGCACTGACTTTAAAAAGACTCTAGCAATACCCAAGGCTTCACACAGCAACAAAAGGGAGTTCCTGTAACACTCACACAGTCAACGGGGGCAATACCTTTGCACGCGCAACGCGCACATGCATACATAGTCCCCACTGTTCTGCTTCTCACTTTACCACTCTCAGGTGTTACCTCATGTGTGGACATGTCAGTGTAAGAGATATGACAAAAAAAATGTTTGTCTCTCACCCCCTCCTGTGTATTTACAGTAAGCGTACGGCGCACTGGGTATGACCGGGCACTTTCGGCAAAGATCCCTGGCATGTTTGGCCACGTTGTGCCCAACTACCCACAAAACTGAGCAAACGGTGCCATTTCAAATATAACTGCAAGCCACAACTGGATAACTGTTTAATAACTCGGTAACAAAGGCACTGAAATAGAAATTTTAACAACACAATACATTGTCAGCTGCAGCACGAATACACTCCACCTCTACAGATATGAAACTTGGCGACTGCCTTAAATACACCCAACGTTGCTATGCTGGAACCAAAGCTGTGCGTGAAAAAAGGCTGCAGATGTACTCACACCTGGAGTTCTCTTTGTGCCTTTAATGCAAACCTAAAGCCTTCCATCTACTTTTCCTCCTTCCTCTTCTGGACTATAAACCGCTCTGTTCTGTGCAAGTGACCATAAAAAAGGGTGTCAGGTGTGCAAGGTGAGCCAAATACACTGAGTAAACAAAACACCTATGAATGACCTCATCACACCACTTATTTGCCACACTACTTCCCAAAACGGACTTTTCATCACAGTCAATAGCAGCGGAGTCGCTGAGATCCCATAGTTTCTTCAGACCTCAAGAAGACCCAGGAAGTGTTTGTGACCACACACGCCAAATAAACTTCACCCAAGCAAACACTGCGGCATAAGAACTGGGTCACTAATAAATTCATACTGGCTATTTCTGGCCCTCCATTTCCCAAAAGGTTGTGTGATCATCACATGTAGTTCATTTAGTTTACACAAAACCATGAAGTCTCAATGTGCGTATACTGTAGGTGAAAATTTAAACACGATAAATGAGTATAATACGCTGAACATGACATTGCAGAATTCAACAACATACTGTGTTAAAACCCTAAAAGCTAAAACTTTTCTTTCTTTTTTTTAAAACCTCAAATCCAAACTTTATTGATCAAAATTATTAAAAGTCTACACTTTGGCGTGCCAACAAATGCAAGCAAGAAACAAAGCATTCAGTTTGTTTTTAATTAACATTGGTGGCTGAAACTGAATTCAGTAAATACTCTGGGCTGCCCAGTCATGTAGGTGTTCTTCCTGAGAAGATAACTTCCACAGTGGTGGAGCACCGACTAATGCTGGTGTGCCACTGTGGTGGAAGTGATAAAGCTCACAGGGGCATCTGAGTTGCGCAACACAAACCTGTGAACCGGCAGCGAGAGACTCGGCACGCTCCTGCTCATATAACCTGTGGTGTGTAAAGAAAGCCACCAACTGGGCAGGACAAGTATCAGAAGAGCTTCCCGAAGCCTGGTGAAGAGTACTGCTGATCGGTGTAATAAACACACCGGTTCAGCATCATGTTTAGACAGTAAAATGTAAGCTGACCCCCTAAATCGTCACTCAGCCAACAATGAAGACCCCAAGCCAAAAAGATAATCAGGCAAATGCTTTCTTAGTCGCAGTCACACAAAACTGTTAATCTCCAGCCTGACACGCCGCATTTCCGAGACCACGCCGCACATACGAGTTGTCCTTGTGGATGCAGCCATGGAGGTGCGGCACGCACAAACCAAGGTCCATCAACGGTGTTCTTTGTTGAGTGAAAAAAGGGAAATCCTATTCCACCGGAGGGGAGTATGGGGAATTCAGCTGCGCAACTGGCAACTGTTACATCGGCGTGAGTGGAGACGAGAGAGACACTTAGACAAACACACACACACGCTGAGAGACAATCGAGTTTAGTGAAATAGTTTTACTGGAATCGGTGTGAACCTGGAAGGCAGTGCAATGCAAGGTTAAAGCCAGAAATGGGTCTTTCTACAAACAACAGGCACACCCTCATAAATATCTGGAACGCTAGCCCGATGCCACCCCAGACCATACCCTTCTGTCCCCAAGCTGCCCCAATACCCTTCAGGTGCCATCTTTTGCGGGACAGAAGCTACAAGTCAACGCAGCGGCTTGGTGACACCTGGAGCAAGCAGGCGTTCCGCTCCTCTCCAGCAGCTCGGCCCACAACACAGGGACAGAGGGGGTTACAAACACATGAACATCACTTGATGGACATTAATTATATTTCCTGACTTTATGAAATTAGGGCAAAACTAATGAGGTTGGTGCTTCGGCACAGGGACTGCTGGGGGGAGGGAGGGAGACGTCGGTAATGAGGTCAGCACCATTCATGCACACACACACCCCCCCCCGACCCTCAGCTCTGCACTGTGGCCCCTTGCTGTGTGTGGAAGTAGAGCACCAGCAACACAGTGGTCAGTGATGGGAAGCATTCAGAACCAGCGCACGATTATGGAACTCAACACAACTAGCAACAGCAGGACTGCCGGGTACCAGCTAAACTCCCTGTATTGGAGATCAATATCAGATCCAAGACACCAACACGTGAGCAGATGCTTTGATTTTGCTGGTGGCAGAGTGATCCAAAGCACCAACGCTGCATGACAAATCACACCCCTGGCTCCAGTTTGACCCGTCCCCCCCACACACACCCCAGGCCCCCCACCAAGAGGCACACAACAGAAGCACTGAGGAATGCTGGGTGTTACACTGCTGAGCTGTCGACACCCAGTCGAAAAACAGCAGGGAGGCACTCACTTAACAAAAGCGCGTTGGTCACTTTTTTTAAACACCCTTCCAGACATAGTTTCTGGAGATAAACCGACAATGGGGTGTATGCAGAGAAACCAGAGAGCCCGCTAATTCCCCCTTCCCCCGGTGTCCCGTGGGAGGAACCCACCCCCTCGGGCCCTGTGTCAGGACAGAAATAAGACTGAGGAATGCGCCTTTCCTGGTGCCGACTGCACCTCACGTATAAGTAGCATCCAAAACAGAGCGGTTAAGGGCCCCGTCAAATCACAGTTACATGGTTTGTGGCCAACTGCACATTATTTACCCATCCGTAACGCGTTGCATGCAGTCACCAACCGCAGATCAGCAACTTTCTTCTTTTTAAACACCATGTGATGAACTGAAGCCCCACCAGGACATTTGTTGATCTGGTCAGCAGGTCAGCCTTACACTGGGCAGGAGGACATGCTGGCTGTACAGATTAACCACGATTAAAACTTAAACTTCTCAGCTCTGCAAGTATTGGCTGGAGTAACATTTTCGACACGTACTTCCATCAAGTGACACTCAACGCTCTGGAAGGCCAAGCAAAGCGTGATCAGAATGCGAAGTGCAGCTGAAGCTGATAAAAACGGGAGCTTCCCCAATAAGGACAATATTAGTAGGGTGATCCTTATGAAATAAACAGGGAGCATTCATTGTTTTCAGCAAATTACAGGTTAACAATACTTTCCACCGCAAAAAGCCACACGAAGGCACGGCATGAGGAGAGGAGCAGAGCAAAGCAAAGTGGCCATATGGCCAGATGTCCATAAGCTGCTTTTGCCGTCGCCGCCGCCACCGGGCAGGATGTCGATAGCGGGGAGCAGGGCACGAAACCGATTCCGAGGAGACCTGCCGTCAGACCGCGGGGGCCTGGAGATCCTCAGTCTGAGACAGATATTAAATCTCATATTTCATAAAGCGAGGAAACCGTGCGAGACTCTGCCTCTCCTCGTGGTTCTGACCAAAACGAATCTGCGAGAAGGAACCACCTGAACAAAGCTGTGCTAAAGAAAATGGACCTGGAAAAACTTCACAAGAGAGAAAGCAAGATGTCACAATTATAGGTTACAGTGCATAAAATACACAGTGTCCTGCTCTTCCTGTCAGGCTGCTCAGTTCATAAGGAACTTCGGAAGGAAGAGTTAGAAAAGGTTATTAATGTAAAATCTTGGTGTGGGGGGTCAGTTATATATATTTGGGGGGGGTCATAGATGTGTCGTTTACAGCAAAGTGCGGAAGGGGGGGGCGCCGCGGCTCTGAGGAAAACCCAGCAACAACAACGGAAAAAGTTGCGAGAAACGCGCCGAAGAGCCACGGCGGATGTTGTCACGGACCGCAGTCGCCCCCCGCATGCAGACACGCACGCACAGCGGAGACGCGCGGGGCTCCTTAACCACTTTCCGCGCCACGACGTTACTCACCCACAGCTCCGCGCCCCAATCCATGCCGCCCGATCGGGATCGAAACGCCCCCCCCCCCGCGCGAAGAGAAAGTACAGCGAAGTTAAATGGGAGTTCCACGCAGCGGGGGCGAATATCGGCTCGGGCGTTTTCCCACGACGCTGGCGCACGACCGCGGATCGCCGTGTCCTTGCGCCGCTTCAGACGCGTTTACGATGTTTTCTCGCCGTTCCTGCGCCCGGCCTGTTGCTGCTGCTGCTTCTTCTTTTCCTTCGTATCCTCCTCCTCCTCCTCCTCTTTCTTCTTCTTCTTCTTCTTCTTCTTCTTCTTCTTCTTCTTGTCGAGGCTCAGGATAAACTGGCTCTCGCACCCGCGTCACTCCCAAATCCTGTCTCTTAAAGGAGCCGCCGCCGTCGCCCCTGGAGCCGCGCGTCACACGGGTCGCGCGCTTGCCTCCCGGGCGTTTTTCCCGTTTTTTTTTCTTCTTTTTTTTTTTGCGATGCATCTCCCGCATTTTTTTTTTTGACTGCGTGACAATTTACGCGCAAAAACATCCCAAGACTGCATTTATCCGAATAACAACTTTTAGCAGACTAATAAACCCATTCGAAGGAATTTGACAACTTTTTCTGTCGCCAGTTTTCAAAAGCGCGAGTCTCCTGTGAGCCGCTCAGATTTTATTTCTTTATAAACTGCAACACCTGTCGCGATTTCAGCCTCTGTTGACATTTCTAAGCTGCATCACTGCTTAAATGACCTTAACTCACACACACTTTTGCAGTCACTTTTTATTTTACACTTTTCACCCATGAAACCCATCTACTGTATTTTAATAGTGAACGAATGAAGTACAATACATATTCATTATTTATGTGCAGTATATATAATAAATATATTGTATTCGCTCCGCTCTGACGGCCCTGCACTGTATTTTACCACAGTATTGTAGTTTCTACCCCAGCTTCTCCTTGCAGGTAAATAACAAACTAAAATGTCTTATAAAAATGATGGCATTGCTAAAGGTTTGTAACGATAGCGTTTCCTTAATAGAGTGCCTGCAGGGTGAATAAAAACGTCTGCTGTAAAATCTTTATTAAAATTACCCGAAGCCCCTTATAAAGTACAAGAGAATATTAATGTTTTGTCTCATTTAAATAAAACTGTTTTTAACACTGCATTTTATTTTGCTGTTGTAGTTTTCCTTGTGATTCTCAGAAAACCACGACTAGCCATCTGGCTTAAACCTGGCAATGTTTCCGTAGCTGCTGTTTGTTAAAATACACATTTGATCTTTTATATTTTCGGATGGAAGGTGAAATTGGGCTTCATTTTACACTTAAAGAGCGGAACGAAGACGCCTCGCTGGTGCCCCCCCTGGTGGCCATAATGGCACAAAACCACTGCAATCTCCTCTGATATTTACGTCATGTTTAATATGTGTACTGTATACCAGTCAAGAGGTGTAATACAGCACTGCAGCGATTATTTACAGAGTAGAAACACTGTGTGTGGGTGTGGGTGTGGATGTGTAAGAGATATAAAGAGAGAGAACACGGTAAGAACTGACATCTGCACAAGACCTCAGCAGCAGCAAGAGTCACAGCCCCCTGACCAAGTACTAACGTGTTCATGCAGGACATATTGAACTTCCTCTCACTCTAAGAGGAAGCCCCTTCTTTCCAGCGTTGTTCTGGAGTCCATGCAAATTTTTAAAAGAATTTTCAGAAAGATAAATGACAACCAGGAAATCTCATTTCCGATTGCCGTCTTTCTGTTTTCAGTCAGCCTCAGATGAAGTCCTTAATGTTCCCTTTCAAGAGTTCTGCACACCATTGCTGACAAAAGGTTGCATAAGTATATCCCTCGAATCCGTCATGCACTTTGACTGTCTTTTGTGAACAGGATAACTTCTGCGGTGTTTTTGCTTCATGACCAGGAATAAGATCAAAAATACAATAGCCAAAATCACTATTGCTACTATTATCCATAATATTGTTGTGTATGTTTCATAATCTGGAAGCAAAAAAAAACACAATATAAGGAATCTGTCAAACACAGCACATTACATATGCAGTGTTCTTATTTTCACAATTGCATGGACAGTGCCATTAATACTGGAGCAGCAAGGATTTCTCACAAAATTGTGGTCTTGATTTTTGAAAACAGAGTCAAAATACTTTAACTCAGACTAGGCAACATGAAATCCATAAATAAATGTTCTGTATTCTGGCTGCAATTCTTACTGAGTCCCATCAAGAGCAAAATGATTGGTGCAGCAAACCTGCTGTGGTTGTAATACCTTGTGTCCTCTTGGATACAGACACATTGGAAGTGGCGTTCCCCAGGTAGTTTGTAGCAGTGCATTTGTATATTCCAGACTGGTCAGCCAAAACCATCATGGTAGAGGTGTTTCCAACTATTTTCAAAGATGAATTGACAATGAGTCCTGAGGGTAAGGTCCACTTCAAGCAAGGAAAAGGATTCCCCTGAGCCCTGCAGACCAGTGAGACATTTTGTCCCTGGGCCACGGTCAACTTATTATCCTCTTTGGTGATCACTGGTGGATCTGGGAAAGAAAGAGAAAGCCGGTGAATAACTGTGGAAAAATAAGATCAAGCTTCGAAGAAAAAGCATGTAAAATCATTCCTGGTTCTTTGAAGAATCAGTGATGAAGCATAATAAAGCTTTACAATATTTCATTTTGCCCAAAGTTTTTTGCCAAATGTTAACCCTCAGCAGCTGCACACAATTTAAGTTGCTTCAAACACAGGGCATACATGTGTTTCTTAGTTTCCCGTGAGACATACTGTTATCGGTTTTAGTTCCAAAACAAAAACGAGTAAATGGTTTTCAGTCACAGATATCGCTGTCTGAAAATGACAAGAAGGGTAAATGCAACTGAATTCATGGTAATGATACCTAAGGACACTTAGAATTCAGATCCACAGCTAAAGATCACAAGCAGCAGAATTTCAGCAGTGGATCGATTTCTGCCACATCACACTCAACCTCCTGACCAAAACTCCCACCAAGTGTGTCAAACCTCTCGCTCTAAATTGCACACATGATCATGGAAATGAATATAAACTGGATTATGGAACAGAGCAGCAGCACTTACAGTGTACTTGAATGTCCAGCGTGCGATTGACGGACCCGTAGATGTTGCTGGCAGTTGCGGTGTACCGGCCTCCATCCATCCTGGTTAGAGCGGCCATACGATTTACTTCCTTTCCGTCCTTCAGCCAGATGATAGTAGGTTCGGGATTTGCCACAGCAGTGCAAACTGCGTTCAGGGTCTCATTTTCTTTCAATCCATATGTCAGTGAGCAATTCAGCTCTGGAGCATCTGCAGGATACAGAGAGTTAGCAGTGAAGAGGAGAGACTGTGAAATGAGCAGGAAAACCAGGAGAAAACTCACACGCTGAGAAATGAACGCTCCAAGCTTTACTAGAAACGTACACCCTACTGTGATGCTGACTGTCTTGTTGTCACTGCCAATAGCATTCTTGGCTATAAAGACATAGAGTCCCATGTTCTCCCTGTTCAGGGTCAGGGAGCCATTGACTTCCTTTTTATCTTTTTGCCACGTGACCTCATGTTCAGGGTTACTGTCCACATTGCAGGTTGCAGCGTTTAGCAGGTTTCAAATTATATTATATATAAGATAAATGCTCAGTACACAGCGACAATATTAGCAACAGTAGTAGCAGCAGTCGCAGTAATTTTGAAATACGGTAAACTTCTACCGAAGAAGGGCAGAACGTAAGGAACGGGTTTGTGCACGTAACTCTTCTTTGGATAAACAGCTACCAGTATATGAACAGACCACTGAAATACTCACAGTGCACAGT
Organism: Heterotis niloticus; assembly: GCA_018136845.1. Classification (NCBI taxonomy): domain Eukaryota; kingdom Metazoa; phylum Chordata; class Actinopteri; order Osteoglossiformes; family Osteoglossidae; genus Heterotis; species Heterotis niloticus. The sequence continues at coordinate 28,373,514 of CM030897.1, forward strand.
GATCCTGAGGGGCTCTGACTCCATCGCAGGAGGGGGCTGTGGTCCTGGTCCCAAATCCAACTCTGCCACACACTTGTACTGAGCTCCATTATCTGTTCTGTTGGGATTGATGGTGAGGCTGGAGGAAACGCTTACAGGTGTCTTACTGTCATTGAGAGAGTGGCTTATGCTCACTATCTCACTGCCTTTGTACCACTTCACACTGAGGTTCTGAGCTGGAGCCACACTGAGGACCTTACACCCTAGCTGGTACTGTCTCCCCTCCTCCAAGGGATCAGGGTGGTTGTTAATGCTGATGGCGACATTGTCTGGAGTCTCTGTGGAGGAAAGCAGAGGCATTTTGCGCCGTGTTTATTGTTTCAATGAAACAGGTACGCTAGTTTACCAGAGCAATGCAGAATAAATGGCAGCAGATGATGACACTGTTATTTCTTAAGAGAAAAGAAACAGACCAATGATATGAAAATGGGCTTTTGTGTTTGGAACTATGCACAGTGGTCTTAAGTCTTAACCTTTTCAAAGTGAACGGGACTTTAGACCTGCAGCAGTTTCAGCAGGACAAGAGGAGAGAGAGAGAGAGAGAGAGAGAGAGAGAGAAACACACTTACTGTACACAGTGACTGGCAGAAACTCGATTAACTGAGGTTTTCCTTTGATATTGGCATAGCACAGAGGTCTTAGATCCCAGGTTGTCAGACTTGTCACATCCCAGAGGACAGACTGGACACCTGTTTGTAGCTCTACTGGGTTTTGTGCAGCCACCCAGCCCATCCCCAGGTGGTCTGTGAACACGGTGCAGTTCACTGTTACTGGGTCTCCATATCTCACCACCACTGAGGGAGGGTTGATCTTAATGGAAGATTCATCAGCTTCCACTGAAACACACAGACATCACGTGTCACATCTTCTGCTCATAGCGGAAAGCATACTCATTCATGTGGAATACAGCTTCCTTTTAGGGTCTGAGGAGAAGTGCAGTGAGTATTTTTTAGCAATTGCAGCAGGTACATGAATACTCTGTAAGGTATTCTATGGGGTTTTCCGGGGAGGTGAGTACATATAATTGTAAAGCAGAAAACTGATGCCATAGCAACCAACTTAGTGAGCAGCTCGTCCACACAGGGTGATGCTGATAAACATTGCACCGCAGCTCTCGAACAATTTAACTTCCGCACAGCTCTTAAGCAACTTTGGCAGGAAGGAGAGAAATACAGTAAATGTTAATGCAGTGCCTACACCATAAGAAGCCATCCATTTCTGACCAGCAGATAACAAAAACACTTTACCATCTGTTCATAACACACTTTGTCTAAAATGCTGTCAGTCATCAAAGTCAAAGAATTTAATTAATATATATTTATTAATACTAAGTATTACTTTCACTTATAATGCAATACTTACTATGTATATTATACTGCTATGCTAGTGCCACAGTAAACACTACTATACTAAATAGTGATTATTGTACATATTAACCCCATGGACATCAGAAGCTGTGTGCATGTTAGCACAGCGCAGAAGTAGTGGACACACCCTTTCATGCAGCTTCTATACTGTACGGCACCACATTCACAACTTTGTCACACAAGTTCACACGCATCCTTGTGCAAAGCTCTTTCCCACAGCCATGAGTGACCCTGCTCCACCATGCAGATACAAACAAAATGAAAAATGAGTAGGTCAGGATTCTGCTTCAGATGTGCCCAACACATTTTGGCACCCATTTGTGAGTCGGCAGTCATATTGCACCTTGCTGCGGCGTTTAGAATTGCAGGTCATTTTTAGTTACGTTGTTGTTCTCGGCTTATTTGGTTCACTAAGGTCTGTGACGTCTGCTCAGTTAACATATTAACTCTTGCCCATCGATTAGCATTATTGTCTTTCTGGATTTTTTTGCCACCTCAACACCAGTCACCTTCATTCTTGCAGAGTATTAGTAAAAAGTGATGCTGGATGCACAGAAATAATAATTATTTTGGAAGGAAAGCCGTGTGACCAAAACCCACACACAAACGGCATCAGCCAAGAGGATCTCCAGACTCACCTCCTGCGATGACCAGAAGCATGAGGAAGCCCAGTACCTCCTCAGATTTCATCCTGACTCCTTGAATTGAAGACTGATGTCTCAGAGGTGGATCTGATCCTGCTGACTCTGAATGCACTCGTGCGTCTTCACTCTCTTCTCAAGGTCGACAAATCATAGGAAGCAAGAAAAGGAAACTGCAGTCATGAAAAAAAATATAGGGGGCAGGTCTCACACGTACGTTGCATTCTAGGCCAGGCAACCTAGCTTGTTGCTGAGGACTACTGAGCTGTTAGTTTTCAGTGCAGCGGACTTCCTAACGTCTTGTCGGTGTACTTCTGTCAGTGTCTGCTGTGACTCACGGCAATTCGAAAGTACTCACAGTGCCCAAGTTCAAATCAAACACTTGCAAGCTGAAGGATGCACAGAAAGAAAGACATTCACAGAAGCATTCAAAGCAGACAAATAAACAGATATGTTGAAAAGTGGATAAAAAGACATGGACATACATATGTGCAAGTAATATATTGTGTTTTTATTTTTTTCTTTAAATGTACAGCAAAATATTAAAAACAATATGTTCTTGTTCTCTGTTTGTCAGCTTGGAGAACTCTGAGGTTGACAAATAGACAGTGGTAAGTGGTCCAGAGGATGCTTATGTCTGGGACACAGCTCCTGCGGCCTTGAGCAAGTTTTTTTCATAATTCATTCTGCAAACATTGATGCAAGAGAACAAGAACCGGATAGTTTCTCTGCATATAAAGCTATTTATGTCCAGAATATCAGCCCAAAATGTAGAAAAATATTTACATTCTTACAGAAAAAAAAACTATACAAATGGTCAGTGTTCATGTTACATTGCTTTGACGTGTGTTCTCTTGGCTACTGCAAGGTCCGTACAGTCGAGACTTTCTCTTCTCCAGGAGGATGCAGCCTCATCCTAATGCCATACTCGTCCTCCATCCCTGTGTCCTTCTCCATGGTAGTGTCATTTCCAAGACTCAGCTCGGTCTACCTCCACGGCGACAGGAGCTTTCCTCCCACCTCAGTCCTCCTCCCTCCCTGGCCAAGCTCTGTCATCTCCGTGGCAACAAACAGCTCCAGTGCAAACTGTTAGATGGGCTTGATCATCATGGCAACCTTTTTCAAAGAATAGGAGCCTCCATGGAATTCAGCCCAGTAGACCCCATCCTGGTAGCGGCTGCGGTAATGTCCCCCTCTGTACCACACCCCATTGAGGTTGGAATGGGCACACATGTGGTACCACCAGCCCCCCTTCTGATAATGAGCACAGTTACCTGTCCAAGACATAGGGAGATGGTTAACATTACTCTCAACTGTACAGGAGAGACCTTTTGATTGTGTGTGTGTGTGTGTGTGTGTGTGTGTGTGTGTGTGTGTGTGAGAGAGAGAGAGAGAGAGAGAGAGAGAGAGAGATACACTGTGTCTGGCAGTATGCACATTTGCTTTGCCTCTTATGTGCACCTGTGTATGCGTCTCGGTCTCGGTCCAGTGTGGTGAAAGCCTTGTTGCTGTGCCAGGAGAGTGAGTCACCAGCGTTGCCATGGTACTCTCCTAGCCGCAGACGATATGAGTCACTCTCGGCCTCCAAGCGGAAGTGGTTGTACTCTGCAAACACTTGGCGGCCGTGCCAGTCCTCCAGCATCACCCGCAGGCGGTAGTCTGCCTGTGCTGTCAGCCAGTACAAGTGCTCGAGGCCCAGCCAGTATTCCCCGTTGAGATTGCCAAAACCTTGCTAAAGAAAAAGTTATGCATTAGCGTGCGTGCACACGTGCACGCGTGCACACACACACACACACACACACACACACACACACACACACGCAGGAACACCACTATGCTCATCTGTTTTTGTAAGTAGTTTCCTGAAGGTCTTCCTTTGTCTCTCTGTTTGAATTCAGTTTGGTTTTTATATAACAACTCAGTACAGAAAGAATCTTTAATTTATCTGACCTGGTTAATACATCTAACACAGTGCCAGTAAAAAGTTGTAAACTAGTGGTTTTCATGATGGTAGTGTTTATATTGAGGTCCTTAGCTGAGATTTCCCTTCACTTCCCGTGTGCTAAACAGACTTAATACTGCTGCTAAAGAACTGCGTGCACTGACTTTGTACTGCTCCCAGGTTCTGAAGAAGTTGACTGATCCATCCAGCCTTCTCTGGATGACTGTCCAGCCACCCTGAGCCTGGTCCTGCTCACACCAGGCCTGAAGCAGGCGGTTCGTGTTGCGGGGCCGGAGCAGGTAAATCCCACTGGTGTGCTCCCCTGAGTCCAGTACGTGTTGGCAGTCCCACCAAGGTCCTGGGGGTGGATTTTTAGATAGCGTGTGAGACGTGTGCTGGGTTGCCAGTAACTGTGTGCTGGCTAGGTGGTGGCTCCTAGCTATCGTACGCTTTTTGTGTGGAATGTGAGCAATTTGAGGCCGATAAGCAGGGCTGCGAGAAAGAGTGCCTTAGGAGGTCAGAGGTCATCATGGTCAAACCTAGAGTTTTCTCAGCACACATGTCTGCCATCTGTTTCCCAGTAAGGATCTCCCCCATAGCCACAACCTCAGCCACTCACACTGCGCACAGTGTGTCAGCTTGGCGAAGAAAAAACAAGTTTAAGGGTTAGAGCAGGAGTGGTAAACACTGAGCCTGAAGGCACACTGTCCTTTTTTACAATTATTTAGACAAAGGAATTAAGAGCTCATAATGCAGTATGGCCATCTAAGACCAGGCACAGTGACTCTGGTTTAGCTCATACGTTTTAAACTGTACTCAATGATGAAGTCAGCATAGTGTTCTGTTCTGTTGTTGAAATCAAACCAAGAGTCTAAATGGTGAAAAATCCCTTGGGCCTGACTATGCTGGTAATGCTCCTGTTTGCATAGTCGTGTCCATCACACTTCTATAGAGGGCAACAAAGAGTGCCACAATGGGAAGAACATGATCTTCACTATTTGCGTGGGAGAAGTTTCTCCTCCTGCTCTCTAATCCATCACGCTTATTCTTGTTTGTCACTGTTTAGCCATTCCTAAAACAAGGTCAGTGACATTCTTCGGCATGCCTGGTTTTACTCTGTATAGTCAGATAACATCCTCCCTCTCTGTCTTCACACACACACACATACACTTGCACGAGTGTCTGTGGAGATGTGTGGCCGGCTAAGGGGTAGTTCCTCTACCTGGACTTTTAGTTACAGGGAAGCTGATGAACGGCTGTTCGGTGGCAGGGCTGAGTTTGCTGCTGGAGACGGAGGCACTTTGGTCCCTCTGGATGTCACTACCAGCCTCCCTGGTCTCCATGCTCACATTCAGGGCCCTTTGGGGCTCTGTGTGTAAGGGTAATGAGACCCCCTGTCACACACAGGCACCCACAAACACAGACAACACAGAGACAAGGACAGAGCTAATTATACATTACTATTTTCATGTTTACAACATAGGCTATCGCCATGGTTACTAATATGTGATGAAGTTATAGTGAGTGAGACCGTATTTATATCATATTTAGACACTGAGGATGAGAGCATTCATCAGCTGTCATTAAACACCTTAAAGGAACTTTTGCTGTAAATGTTTTTTTCTTTGTGTTTATCTCAACCCTCAATTCACCTTGGCTGTATACCAACTGCAAAATGGAAAAACATCAGACTGTATTATTTTGCCCAAAAGACATAGGTACGTTATTCATGTTCAGAATATATTTTATTTTTAAAGCGGCTTAGCTAATGTTTTTCACCTTTTACTCTTTTGCTCAGAGCGGACACCTACTTGCTGTGGTCGCCCTGCGTTCTTCATCTGGCACTGCTTCTCCAGCCGGGTGATGAGCTCACTCTGGTTGGTCATATGAGAGCTGAGCACCTCATACTTCTTCTCCAGTTCCGCGTAACTGGCAAAAACTTGCAGCACCTGGGGATAAGGACAGTGAATAGGAGCAAGGAAACATGTGACAGGGACACAGGTAGAGGATGTGGATTAGCATTGAGGAATGGAGATGGAAAAAGAGGGGAAATCACAGGAGAAGGACAAGGATGTAGAATAAGATGGAAACAGGTCAGTGAAATAAAACACAGTTTCTTCCAAGAGACTGACTGTGAAGTACCCCTGTGTGATCCCACTATGCACCTGTGCTGTAGTGTTGAGCAGCAACCTCTCAAGTTGCTGCTGCTCCAGCATCAGGTCCTTGCTCTGGAGGGCCTGCTGCAGCAGCTGGGCATTCATCTGAGCCAGAATTGTGTTCAGGCCACTGTTCTCAGCCCGCAAGGCCCTCACCTCCGCTGCTAGGCCACCATCCCGCCCCAGAAGTGTCTGCAGTTCCTCGAGCTGCCTCTTTTGGTGGCTCAGCTCTGCCCGCAGGGTTGCCACCTCAGAAAGGTTTGCCACTCCCGCATCTGCGCGCGAAGTCATGCATACTGCTCCTGTGATCCGTTGCTGGGGCACAATGAAGGTATAGGAGCAGCGCTTGGCCTTTGACTCTGATGAGGGGGACAGCTGCTCCTGTTCACCCTCCTCCTGCTGACCCCCCATCTTACTGCTCCCCTTCTTGTTTTCTCCAGCTTGGACAAGGAGAACTGTCAACAGCAAATGAAGCAAAATCCTCCGAGTCTCCATCAGGATGTCTCCTTGCCTCCGCAGTGGTCTCTCTGACGGTCTTTATTCTTGTATTTCCAGTCTCCGTGTATTTTGTCCTTAATTTACGACAGAGTAAATGAACACAGGCAAAAACACCCACATCTTACATTTATATATGGCGGAGCTGCACTAGTGGTCTATAAAAATATAGACACACACCATATTGTATATCAAAATCTGCCTGAAGACCAGATGTTTACTCTGGATGGTGCAGAGAGAAAAGTTGTACTCCTGTACATACAACTCTGTCTGCCAGAGGTTTATTAGCAGGTCATCATCATGAGGGCTGTGCTCAGCAGAACACAGGCCAGAGTAAACCATACATCCAGCCTTTAAACCACTGTCAATATTGTAACCGTCACTGTTGACACAGACCTTTAAACTCTTTCACAGAGAACACAGACACAGCATGTACCAGGTGTCCTTGTGGTTAGCGCTGCCACCGTGGACCCAGGTTCAAGTCTCTACTTGACTGACTATGTGACTCCTGGTTGATGGAAGTATTCACCCTAAACTACTCTGGTAAAAATAGGCCCAGCTATACAGATGGCCTAATGTGGTAAGTCACTTCTGAGCAAAGCACGAGCTAAATAACTGTAAATATGCCGAAAGCGGAACTGCAAGTACCAGCTGTAGCTCCTACTAACTTTAAAATCTCAATATACCGGTCAGTACAGTCTGCTCCACATCACTTCTTCAATAAACCTCAGTATTTTTGAATTTTGTTCTATACCGTCGTGATTCATGTGCAGGATTCTGTTGATTCCACTGAACAGAAAAATATGGTCTGGATGTAAAAAACAAGTTTGAGTTAGACATGCAAGATTAAAGAAAGAGCATTGTGTTAATAATGCTCTCACGCTCTGAAAATACCTCCCCAGCCTATGCAAAGAGCTCAAAGCACCAAATGATCACCTTTGTGATGAAGGCAGGAAAGCATCCAGTGGCCCAGTGTGAAATGACCGTCTCCTTTTTCTTGTAGCTCACTTGTGCCAGAGAGCCGAAGCATCGGGGTTCAGAGAGGCTTTCGGGCTGGTGCTGGACTTTGAGGAAGTGGTCAGCATTGGCAGCCTCTTTCTGCCGCAACTGACCACTGTGTGCAGCCCTGACAGCCACACTCACTAGAGAAGAAAGAGCAGCAGAATCAATTGTCATGCATGTGGTGGCCTCACCGTCTTTTTTTCCTATGGTGGAACGCTGGCGATTCTGCAAGTGGCGGGAGAGTGAAGAAGTCTGATCTACAGAGCTTTTAAAGCACTTCCCTCTTCAGTCCCTCAAAACCCTCCTCTTAGAAGATCTCTAAACAAAGAGAGGCTTAATTACAAACTGCCCGTAATGACCCCCCTCCTCCCTGCTTAAATCTTCATTCCCACCCCCAACCCCCGCTTCTCTTCCTCTTCGAGACCCTCCCGCAAGAGCTCTGTCCAGTCTGTCGATCACACTTTCTACACTCCCAGACTTCTCATGGCTCATTTTAGAGGACAGTAATTTAGTCTGCAATATACAGTGGAATTTTGCACAAATGCTTGCAGTACTTTAACAAACATGTGATTTAGCTGACTGAAGTCTCCAGAAGTCACTCTCAAATATCGAGCAGCACCAGGACTGACCGGCAGGGCTCCCACATTCAGTCGCACTGAAACTCCAGGTGTAGCAGCAGCACGTGAAATAGTTAAAAATCTCACCTTATACTCAGAAGGGAGATGGATCGAATCCCCGCTGCCACTGTGGTTTGCTTGAGCAAAGTATTTATGAAGCTCGATCATGGTGTGAGAACATGACCTCTGACTACTGCAATATGGCTGGGTGTTCTGGGAGATCTGGACAGCATCGCTGGTTGACAGACAGCATCCTTGGCAGGGGACGGAGGAAAATCGACTCCTCGGAAGCTGTCTGCCACCACGATCCTGCGTTCACGGTATTTTTTTTTACCACTGCGGGGCAGAAAGGCCGTGCAATGGGTGGTGCCGGTGCCTCGCAGCTCATTTGGCTCAATCTGCGGGGCTTGTATGTTCATCCTGTGTCTGCTTGGGTTTGCTCTGGTTGCTCTGGTTTCCGCCCACAGACCAAACACTTGGTTTCCCACAGTGTGTGTTATACTGCAGTGCTGCATAGATGGATGACTGCAGGGAGGTTAGTAAAGTGCATGAAGTCACCCTGGACGAAGGCAAACACTGCTTAACAATCACTGCACGTTGGAATGGAGCAAAGCGTGTGCCGGATGAACAAAAGCAAACATTTGTCACTGCATCGCCGCTACTTACTCCCGAACAGCAGGGGGCGCCATAGCGGAGCCACAACAGTCAGATCACACACACACACACACACACACAAAAAAAACGGCGGCGGCGTCGTTTCAGAGGCGCATGCGCCGTTCGGCTGCACGTGGTGAGCCGGGGCACGAGCGCCAACATGGCGGTGCGGTGCGCGCTTGCTTTTGAGCGCTTCGCTTGAATCACTAAATATTTCCCCTCCCGACACTTTTCTTCATTTTCTTGCGACGTGATAATCTGACACCATGGGGAAGTCGAAGGTAAGCATATTTTTTTTAAGCAGTTTCGTCAACGTTTGTCCCGCTTAGTGATCGCGCTGACCTCAGTTCTCCAAAATTCTCGTTAAGTTTGTGCTCATGAGTAAACGCCGAAAGCACCGTACATATACATTATTTATAATTAGTTACGATCCACAATATTTAGCTTCAGGTTGTTTGAAAGACATGAATCCGTTTCGACTTCGTGGTCACTTCTGGGTTATGAATATGAACTGAAAGCATCCATCCAGATACTGTATATGATAATATGTAATAGTAGTGACGTTTGGGTGGGCCACCGTTGTCTCGTTTGACCTTACCTTCTGCACCATCTGCTGCCAGACGAAGACCCAGAAGAAGGCCCGCCAGGATGCGGTCCACCAGGCCATAGAGGAGTACTCAACTGTCCCGCATTCGTTCGTCTTTCACCGCGGGCAAGTCGGCAAGAACGTGGGTCAGTTGGTGATGGATATGCGGCTGGTGATGGAGCCCTTCACTGCGCGCTCCCTCAAGGTTGGTGTGCCCAAGACTCGAACCCTAGTTGTGTTCCCCCTCCATGAACCACACGTTTACTTCGGGGGGGGTCTGTGGTTGTCTTGGTTAAATCCCTGTGCGTGTGTTCCTGTAGGTGCGCAAGAAGAACGTCTTGAAGGACTTTGTCTCGGTGGCGGGACCACTAGGGATCAGTCATTTTGTCATTTTTTCCAAAACACCTTCTGGTGTCAATATGGTGAGTATCCATAAATATATAAATTCAAATACAGTCCATCTTCCACCTTGCAGACTATGTGGCGGGAGGTGTCAGGATACACAGTAATGAAGTTATTTTCTCAGAAAGCTAAAAAAATGTAATATTGGGGGCGGTGTGTGAGTGCGCGTACCTTCCTCAACCTCGGGTCCTCTACCAGAGGCCTGGGAGTTTGAGGGTTCTGTACAGTATCTTAGCTGTTCCTGGAACTGCACTTTTCTGGACAGAGACCTCAGTTATTGTACCTGGAATCTGTTGGAAACACTCTCCAAGTTTGGGAGTCACTGCCCCCAGTGCTCCTGTTACCATGGGAATTACTTTGGCCTTCACCTTCCACATTTGTTCCAGTTGTTCCTTCAGGCCTTGATACTTCTCAGTCTTCTCATGCTCCTTCTTCCTGATGTTACTGCCAGCTGCTAGCCCAAAATCTGTTTTTCATGCTCAGCCTACTTTCAGAATCCAGTGTGTTAGAAGTTATGTAACATACTTTAATTTCTGTTGCCAGCGGGTTGCTCGCTTGCCCAAAGGACCCATGATGTACTTCAGCGTACAGAAAGTGAGTACACCTGTTGCAGCTAACTGTCAACAAGACGGTGCCGGCCCACACGATGTTGTGTCCAGCAGTCGATCCTCAAATCTAGAAATCTCCTTTTCAGAGACTGTTTCATCAGAGCACTTTTAACTTCATGAATCCTTCAGCCTTTGCTGAATGTGACAGTGAAGCCCAGAAATGGATATGACTACAGCAGATTGTGGTATCCAGTCCTTTATTAAAGGGTGTTTTCTCGTTTTGCTCAGTACGCACTGATCAAAGACGTCATTTCGTCCCTGAAGAAACATCGCTTGCACCAGCAGCAGTTTGGTCACCACCCTCTGCTGGTGCTCAACAACTTTGGTGTGGAGGGCATGCATGTCAAGCTGATGGCCACCATGTTCCAGAACATTTTCCCCTCCATCAATGTGCATAAAGTGAGTTGAGTGGGTGTGGCAGTCTGTCCAAACAAATGTCCCCTAATCTCCAAAGTCCTTACCTCCTAGACACAAGAAAAATCATTGTTGTCCTACAGTTTTCTACCATTTAAATGATACGTTTTACTGCTTTTCTGCTTTGCAGTTGACATGTAATGGCATTAAAATGCTTTGTAATGCAGGTGAACCTCAACTTGATAAAGAGATGCGTCCTGCTGAACTATGACCAGGTGTCCCAGGAAATAGAATTCCGCCATTAGTAAGTATGACCTGAGCTGCACCCTGTGTCCCGTTGAACGTCATTGTCTTGCCGTGAACAGCATTGTGTTGACCGATGTGGTTGCAGATGATGACAGCGTGAACAATGACTGTACAGTGATTTGTGTTCAAAGTAAACGCCCTGATTGCACCTGGTGGCCAAATACAAGCTGTGTTGTCTCACTGATCTATAATATGAAGGCTGTCAGCAGAGTGAACACCTGTGTTGCTCTTCTGCCTACAGCAGCGTAAAGGTGGTGCCCGTGGGGATGAGTCGTGGGGTGAAAAAGCTCCTGCAAGAGCGCTTCCCCAACATGAGCCACCTGGAGGACATCAGTGAGCTGCTCATGAAGTAAGTCATGGTGCTGAGGTCATAGTGGCTGTATTAATGCAGCCGGGTTGTCTGTAAATTCCTGACGGTAGAATCGCTAATGTGCTGCGTAAATATAAATCCAGTATTGCGCAAATGGACAGAACTGGACTATTGACTTATGGGATGAAATGGGTGAACTTGATGCTTTTCTGGTTATGCCGTTTGGATGCAAATGATGCCATTTATAACCTTTTTGATTGTCCAGTGATCTTTTTCAAAGTAAACGCTCTGATGCATCCTGGGTAGTGCCGGTACTAGAATGGCTGCTGCGCTGCTGTGTGCGAACGTTTAACGCTTCTGTCTTACTGCAGAGGGGCCAACCTGTCGGAGAGCGAAGCGGAGCAGGACGGAGACCACAACACCACCGAGCTGCCGCAGACGCTGTCTGGCCGCGGCAACATGTGCTCCCAGCAGAGTGCCGTGCGGCTGACGGAGGTACCGTAACCATGGCAATGTGTTGGCCACAGGCGGGGGAGCTGCATGATGAGAGTGAAACCTTACTGAGAGCTGTGATGCTTTTTCACAAAGTAAACGCTTTCTGATGCTCCCTAGTGCTTGTGAGCGTGCATGACTGCGCGCATTTCTGTGTGTGCCCTAAAGGGTAGTACTGTAACCCCTTTCTGCACCTTGTTCTCAGATCGGTCCCAGAATGACGTTGAAGCTGGTGAAGATCGAGGAGGGCCTGGAAGGGGGGAACATACTTTACCACTCTCTCGGTAAGGCCGTGCCTGATTTACACACGTTTGACCATAGTAATTGTAGCTGGGGATCGTGGGGGATGCTGTGGTTAACACCAAAGTGATGGAGCTCGTCACACTTTGTGCAGTCACCAAAACGGAGGAGCAGCTTTGGGAGATGCTGAAGAGGAAGGAGGAGAAGCTTAAGCAGAAGCAGGAACGCAGGAAGCAGCAGGAGCAGAACATTGCCAAGAAAAAGGAGAATAGAGAAGAGAACAAGTAAGTCTAAAGACTAGTGGACCTGGTTGGTCAAACTCAGCTTCTGTTGCTAACCTACCCTGCTTGTAGCTTGGTTGTTTGTGTTCAGCATTTTCAGAGATACAAACATGTTCAGTAATTTTACCATTTAAAGGCAATAAAAACATTATCCTGGAACAGTGTTTATACAGCGTACTGGTGTTGATGACTTGTGTCAATATCAATAGGAAGAAGAGCCTGGCAGGTATGAAGCGCAAACATCCGGAGCAGGAAGAAGACAGCGAAGTAGAGGACCCTGGGCAACAGGAGGACCGGGCGCCCACGGATGAATCGGATGATGAGGCAGAGTATTACAGACAGGCTGTAGGGGAGGAGCCAGAAGAAGGTACGGCACTTTGTCTTATCTACGCTAGGTTCTTAAGTGCTGGTTCAGTTCTGGTAGTCAAATTTTGACATCTCTTCTTCAGGCATGTTTCCTGCAACCAAGAAGAAGACAAGAACAAAATCACCAAGGCCTTTCAAGAAGAGGAAGCTCTCCATGGGTAAAGAATCAGCTCAAGGGGTAACCCCCAAATTTGGCAAGAAAAACAAGGGGACCCCACAGGCCAAATACCGTGGTAAACCTGGTAACAAAAGCTGGCCTGGGGGAGACAAAAAGAACAGCAAAAAAGAAGGCAAGAAGTTTGGAAGGAAGACAGAAGGAGAGGGCCGCAAGTTTAAAGGACAGAAGAGCGGCGCTAAGCCTGCTTTTAAGAAAGGGCCAGGTGCCCGAGGGGTAAAGTCGGGTTTCAGACACAAAGGAAAAGGAAGGCCAGGAGGAAGCGGGTGAATCTGGACTCTGTGCACTTCTTTGTGATGGCGGGCGGGGGGGATGGATTCTGGATATCTGCGCAGAGCAACCTCATTTCAGGACAGTGGAATGGCATGCTTTCTGTCCCGTTTCCCCGTTGGACTCACTGTGCCTCCTGCTGTTATTCCAAGAGAGCCAGGAGACTGAAGCGGTGCTCTGTTGGCAGCCATCTTAGTCCAGGGACTGTGCCTTGTATATCTGTTGCATCAATAAAGTGATGTATTTATCAAAGTTTATCAAAGAATGTATTAGGGTCCTCCTTGTTTTCTCAGTAAATTTTATTGCAAATCTTGTACTCAGTGACAGTTTTTACTGGATGTTTCCACTACCTGAAACATGAAAGCCAGAGGCACATGCAAAAATTTGTAAAGTTAAGTGTTTCACAGGTTAATCTGTACCGGGCATTTTAGGTGTTTTAATCTAATGAGAAAGTGAATATCAGTTCTGTAAATAGTTACATTTTGAAAAGAATAAAAAATTTTGCCTTTGGAAATTAAAACCACCATGCTTTATACTGTCACATGTTTATGACATGCAATATACCTGAGAATAAAGGGTCAAACACACTGAACGTGATATACTGAAGTGGTTCATGAAGCCAATAGCGATACCGAAAATTAAAACAGCAAACATTTGTAGAATATATATGGAATTTCTCAGTGACTCTGTATGCTAAAGTGACATTTACAGCTCTATGGGTCGACCCTTTCTGTCTGCAAACACACTTAAATGGCATAAAGTCCAACAAAAATGCACAACTGCGTGGTTTTTACTAAGTTCAGCAGTTGTGCGCTCCTTGCATCGCTCCCACAGTGCTTTGTGACGTCTGGGCTACAAATGTGGGAACAACCCAGCTGTTCGCAGCTCTAACGTGATTTGCGATATTTAATCATAACCTCAACTAAAGCCAAATTTCAAAATCGGTGCAGTTCGGAGACGCAGAAATTAAAAAAGTTACCTGTGATGCCGGACCGCCGCAGAGACTGCGTGAACGACAGGGATCGCTGCGACATCGCACAGAACCCTCCCGTGCACCAGGTGGCGCTGTGTCGTTATTTCGCACTAAATTCACTGTTTTTTCTCCCATTTCCTTTCTCGTATTTGCGCGCTTGGCGAGAGGCAAGATGCCGTCTGTAGAATACGACGAGTAAGTCTTTCACCCCCAGTTTCAGCTCTTTTTAGCTATATTTTAGCTTGTATTTATAAATTATGCTTCATATTGTTATTTGTTTTTCAGCTCCAAGCCCAGCTGGGCCGACCAGGTGGAAGAGGAGGGCGATGAAGGTAAAGTAGCCGTTGAACATAGGCCGAGGAGCCGGTTTCCACGTGTCTTTCACAAATAAACTCATTTTGCCAACAAATTTGCCTTTTACTAAACGTCAATCGAAGATAATTTCCTGCATCTGTCAGAAGTAAATTCTTTTGCTGCTTTTAAATCGGGCTATAAAGGGCGAGGATTTAACGTCTCTAAAAGCTGCGCGATGAGATGTAGGAAGGGAGGATCTCGCATTATTTTTTTAAAATGTGTTTTTAATTTTAAACGGAAAGCGACTTACCGTGTTTTTAATCCACCCCCCCCCCCCCCCCCTTTGCAGCCATTTCTTGTCTTATCTAATAAAACTGAACTGCGGACATTTTATTCCGTTTTAACAGTACGGTTAGAGTTTTAACAAAGCTTCTTACGAATATTAAAAAGTGAATCTAATAAAATGGATTTGCCGGGTTGTTTGGCCAGTATGTGATCTGTGTTTAACATACATTTCCTCTCAGTTATTTTTTGCCCTTTGAATATGACATTTATTAATCCGTCTTCATAGGTACCCTTCCCTCGCCGAAGGAAACGACCAAAGGAAATATAAAAACTGTCACCGAGTACAAGATTGACGATGACGGCCGGAAGTGCAAAGTGAGTTTGTTCCCACGTACCTGTGACCCGGTCATGGGATTTGGGTCCCAGGGATTCGGGTTTGTCTGACTCTCATTTTCTTTGCTTTTAGATTGTCCGTACCTTCAAAATTGAGACCAGAAAGGCCTCCAAAGCTGTTGCCAGGAGGAAGGTTGGTTTCTCTAGCCTCTGTCATTGTACCTGTCTATTTGACCGGCAGAAATTTTGGCTTGAACAAACAATTTGTCCACCTGTTGTCTAGAATTGGAAGAAGTTTGGCCAGTCGGAGTTCGATCCGCCGGGCCCCAATGTGGCAACCACCACGGTCAGCGATGACGTCTTCATGACCTTCATTTCCAGCAAAGAGGTGGGATGGCTTTTGATGGAGCAGCAGTTTACCTTCTCAGACCTGCTGATGGACCCCTGGAATGTCTGCGGTAGCTGATCCGGTCTTGATGGGCTCATCTCAGTTTGACTGCTGCGCTCCCTTCCTCTCTTCTCTAGGACCTGAACACCCAGGACCAGGATGAAGACCCCATGAACAAGCTGAGGGGGCAGAAGATTGTGTCATGCCGTATCTGCAAGGGAGACCACTGGACTACAAGGTGTCCCTACAAGGACACGCTGGGTCCTATGCAGAAGGAGTTGGCCGAGCAGCTGGGTCTGTCCACCGGGGACAAGGAGAAGGCTTCAGGTAGGGTGGACTGCTGGGGTAGCGTTGCTGTATGTTACTGGCATGGATAGCCAATTCCTGACATGCGGATTTGTTCTTAGAACCAGAACCTGCCCAGCCAGTGCAGAGCAAGACGGGGAAGTATGTCCCCCCCAGCCTGCGTGATGGAGGCACTCGCCGAGGGGAGTCCATGCAGCCCAACCGCAGAGGTACATCTGTCGTCGTCCCCCTTACTCTGGGCTGCCTTACTGAGGGCTGTCAGAAAGGTAACCTGGTCCCACCTTTCCATTTGCAGCTGATGACAATGCCACAATCCGTGTGACCAACCTGTCTGAGGACACCAGGGAGACAGACCTCCAGGAGCTGTTCCGGCCATTCGGCTCCATCTCCAGGATCTATTTGGCCAAGGACAAGAATACAGGCCAGTCCAAGGTGAAGCTTCACTGGAGTGTGGGTGATGACCTGTGTGTGTCTGGTTGGCTGTATGTTTATGATCTACACTGTCTTTCTGCAGGGATTCGCCTTCATCAGCTTCCACCGACGGGAGGACGCCGCCCGTGCCATTGCCGGGGTGTCGGGCTTTGGCTACGACCACCTCATCCTCAACGTGGAATGGGCTAAGTGAGTGGTACTTGACATTGGCTGCTGCTGCATGACTGTGGTCCTTCAATCATCTAACCTTCCTTTTTCTCCTCAGGCCATCAAACAATTAAAAACCTGTGTGACCAAGAATTTCAAGTGAGCCTCAATAAAGCTTCTGATCAGCTAAGCTTGTTTGGTTTTTGTCATGGGGGGTTATTAGAACAGCGGCACCTTAACATTCCTTAGGACATGGAGAACACCTGACCTCCTAGGTGTGTAATGGCCAACTCAGCTTCTTGGACTTAAATACAAAATCATATCACCATAGGCTAAACCCCCTCCCATCAAAAAAAAAGTTAAGTGGAGGGAAATAGTCTAAACCAGTTGATAAGATTTATTTGAAATATTACAACATATAAAAACTACATACAATTTACTCAATTACTTTGCCTTGGTTTAAGACTTTGGCCAAGTGGCTTTGAAAATACATGGTTAAAATCATTTAGAAAAACAAAATGGCACTGCACAGACTGTCCATAGAAACAAGCCTCCTTCCCAAAAGGTAAAATGGAACCATGACATGATGGGGGCACCTTGAAGGTAACAAATGGCTTCGCTGTGGTCAGCCTAGTCAGACATGTCGACCTTCTCCTCCTTCACAGGTGCTAGAGGAAACAAAACATGTTGAAAGCTCCTTCGCTTGTAAATACTTGGGTAAAGCTGGCACTGTAACAGAAGTAGCTACCTGAGACCTGACCGTTCTCCTTCGTCTTCTCCAACACACATTTCTTGACCTCCAACCCTATGGCTTTGGCGAGGGGGGGTGGTACAGCGTTCCCGACCTGTGGAGAGAGTGAAGATGGCCGTCAAATGAAGCCCTCGAGACGAAGAGCCAAAGAGGGGATGGAAAAAAGCTCACTTGTCTGTGTTTGTCCAGGATGTTGCCAAAGAACCTGTATGTGTCTGGGAAGCCCTGGGAACGTGCACATTCCCTCACACTGACCACACGGTGCTGTTCTGGGTGGAGGACACGTCCCTGTACAACACACACATGCACTCCTGAGATCATGCCTCCAGGGAGGTGCTCACACAGACTCCCTGCAGGGACCCCGGGACCATACCTGCTTGCCCATGGGCTCGGGGTTGGTGACCGTGGTGCTGAAGAAGCCGTCCCATTCCAGGCGGCCATACAGCCCAGCCCAGTGGTTGTGCCGGTTCCCCGTGTGCGGCAGACACCAGGGGATCAGCGTGTTGAACTGACGGTCTGCCGGGTCACACGGCTTCCCTGTGGCACCAGAGAAACATCACCACCAGGTCCTGACCATGCAGCACGAACCACTTCCGCCTGCAGACACGGCCGCTTACCTGCAGCACAGGCGCAGACGCCCCTCAGAGCCCCGGTGCTGCTGCGCCCGTTCTTCTTGTCCGAGTGCGTGTAACGCAGCTTCTTGGTGGTGGTGCCGTCACGCAGGCGGACCTCGATGTTAGGAAGGTCCCTCCAGTCGGAACCTGGGGCTAGAGGCACGTGGCGCATGCGGGCCGCTACCAGCGCACTCATGTCCTGCACAGAGAAGAAGAACACAAACATCAAGATGAGCCTACATCCTCCATCTCCGTGCCTTAACAGATGTCAGAGGCCACCAAATTCTTCCTCAATGTGTAGATGCTCAGACGCTCACCTTACAGATGTGGTCCCGCAGAATCGGCTGGTACTGAGACCCACGGATCTGCCTCTGGAACCAGGACTGGGGCTCCCCGTTGTAAGAGATCTCCAGGGCTGAAGCTCCATTCCGGATTTCAGGCAAGTCAGACATGGTATCCCTCACTGTGATTGTCCGGTAAATTCCACCATTACCCCTGAAAGAAAGACCTCTTCATGAACCTCTATAGTGCAGTAGAACTAAAAGCAGTGTAATCAAACCATAAAAGCAATTTTGGGTCACAGTATTTAAAATCTCCATCACAAAGGGAGTCAAGACTTGAATTCTTATGACCCACAGAACTTTATTTAAAAAAAAAAAAAAACCCAAAGTGCTTATTTGCATTCTAGCAGGCAGAATAACTGGGCTATCCACAAAATATAAGAACATCCTCATCCGACAAAGAAGCCAGTTTGCCTGGTACAGACATTCAACAAAACATTGATTACCGTGTGACGTTGCTGACGTATTTCTTCTCATCCACCACCACACTGAGGGAACAAGCGCGTGGGGCAAACACATGCAGTGGCTCGGGGTAATGGGGCAGCTTCTCCCCTGGGGCAGCTGCCAGGATGATGGCCCTGCGCCTGGTTTGTGCCACACCATACTGTCCTGCCTGTAGGGGGAAGGAAAACAAATGGAAGCAACAAAAACCATTAGCATGAGACTACATCCTTATTTTGCTTCGGGTTTTAACCAGTTCCTCATGTTCCAGCTCACCTGTAGCACCCCAAAGGTGCACTGGTAACCCATGCGCACCAGGCAGCGCAGGGTGAGCTTTAGCACCATGGAGCGCTTGAATGACACAAAATTCCGCACATTCTCCAACAGGAAAAACTTGGGTCTGTAGTAATCACAGTAGCTGGAAAACAGTGCAACAAGACAAGAGTTCATTTCTAATGCTCTGCTACACATCAAGCCAACTTGCTCCTAGCTGGAAAGTAGGCCCACCTGAGAAAGGAGACCACGAGGGAATTCTTGAACTTGGAGTAAGTACGCGAATTGAAGCGGTTCATGCCACTGAAACCTTGGCAGGGTGGGCCACCACACAGCATCTCCACATCCCCCTTCTGAGGCAGCTTCTGGCCTAGTGAGTTGGTCTTCTCGCCCGACATGACGAGCTTCAGCAGCACGTTGCAGTCCTCAGTGAACACTGTGGTGCCGGGGTTGTTGAGCCTGAAGGCCTGGGCAGCTGGCTCCCACATCTCAATGGCCCACAGGGTCTCAGAGACCCCTAAACCAGACAGACACAGTGCTGTACTCTGCTGGAAGCAGATCTATGAATGGCATGGGCCAGAAAGGCTATGGTCACCTACCAGCCTGGTGCAGGCCCTCAGACAGCCCTCCACAACCAGAGAACACATCCAGGGTGCGCAGTTTGGGAACCTTGGGCTCTTGAGGTTCCTGGTCCAGCTGTTCCTGGAGGGAGGATTTCCCTTTGCCTTTTCCTAGAGGAGAAGGTTAAAGATATAGGTGATGTAAGAGGGTGCATGCGTGCACATGCAATCAATACAGAAGTAGCTGACACCCCCAGTCCTCCCTTTTTCTTTGTTGAAAACTTACCTTTGCCCTTGCCTTTCCCCTTCCCTTTGTGAGCAGAAGAACGTGCGTAATTTGGTGGGTCCTCAAAACTCTTTGTCTTGGCATTATAGGCCTGCAGTGAAACCATGACACGACTGTCAGCGTTAGAGGGAGACAACCATGTGCCCCATGATATTCAAACCGGTTTATATCTAATCTCATTCGCTTTCTCCAAGGACACACACTACAGCTGTGTTTTCTGGAAAGGGTCTCACCTCTAAGAAGTAGAAGCGGTCAGGACCACAGCTGGAATATTCCTGCACACTATCAGTGAGGTCCTCTCCATACTCAACCCGGCATCGTCCCTGAACGTCAGCCAAGTCTACGGTGACTTCCTCGTCGCTCCAGTATAGCTGATTGATGTCAGTGTGGTACCCTGCCTTCTGCCCCTTATGGGTGTTCTCTGGCCTGAATGAGGGGAGGGGGGAGGAGGGAGAGGGGGAAAAAAAAAAAAAAAAAAAAAAAAACAGCAGTGAGGACCAGAATGATATTTCAAACATGCTCTGAAGAAAGTGTGATCCCCCAGCCTGCATGCAAGTCAGTGCACCTTTTTCCTGTAGGCTCTGCCTTGGTTTAATACAGCAAACCCACCTATAGAATTTGTAGAGGCGCAGCTTGATCTCAGCCTGGTTGGCTTTGCCATTGCTGCGCTTAGTGCAGAAGATCTCTTTTATACGACCAATGCGGAAGGGCTCGGGGGCGTCCAGGTTAGAGCCTTTTATGTAGTCTGAAGACTTCCTGTAGTACTCTGGGTACAACTCTTCATCAACATCATCTTTCCTGTGTGAGCGTTTTACTGGACTTGCAGCTTTCACTCTGCAGAAAGGCATTGGGGGGGAGACACCATGAAATCTTCAACACAAACAAAATCAAAGCAAAAAAATGCACAAACCCCTGCGGTTCACATCAGTTGACAAACACTAAAGTGTGGTTCTGGTAGTTTTAACCTCAAACAGTCTGTTTTTAAGGCTGCACAGTTCTCTGCCACATTGTTATTTTTTTAACATCAAAGCCCCCACTCACGCAAAGGAGAAGGCCTCAGGCAGCATGTAGACACTGTCTCCCACACGGTACTGCTCCCCCTTCAAGCAGGCCAGGCCATATAAGACTTTGGACTCGTGGTCCTCCTCCAAGGGCTCCAGTACACGTGGAGCTTCCTGCTCATCTCGCTCCTGGATCCTGGCACAGCTGGCACAGAACCTGCAGCCCCCCCATATAGGAAAGCCCAGTTTAGGCATTGTATTGCACCAGGACTCAAAATGTCAGACTGTAGCTTAAGTATTGCACAGCTATTAGCGTCACACTTCACTCTTAGATTTATAATAATGTTACTTAAGGACTAGCCAAGTGTGTCATTATATATAGTAAACTGTACTATGGTAGAAAACTGGGCAGGGTACAGTTTTACTGTGTAAAAGCCAAACTACTGATAAGACAAATTATCAAGCTCGGGACTGCACTTGCGTTTACTTGTGTTTGCTGTAACTTGGAACATTTAATCCAACCAAACAGCTTAACTTTCCATCATCTGCAGTGCAGGCAACCCCATTAGCTATCATTCTGCAAATTTCCCTGCAGGTCTGTCTTCAAAGTTAAGTACTACAGTACATCAGATAACCAAACAAGGTGTGGGGACTAAAAACCCATGTTGACACCAAACCCCGGGGTCACGAGCAGTGTCTGTACTGTTATAAATGTGGCATGAAAAATACTGAACAAACATGGAAAGAACACAAAGGTTATTTTTCCTGCGACTCACTTGAACTTGCAGTCTTCCAACGACACGACCTTTGGTGGTGTCTCAAAACGGGCAAACTCACTGTCGTACCACAGCTGGTAGAAGAAGCTCTTTCCATCATCCTCAATAACTTTCATGTCGTCATCCATCCCACCCTGACGATGCAGATACTAAGGTCATTTATACTATGGTAAAACATGCTTTCACCTCATCCCATAATTGTAGGTTTCCGGACAAAGTGCTGGACATTTCCGAACACACCAGGGTCTTACCTCCATGAACCAGTTGTTAGATGGAGCCTTGTATAGAACGTTAACTTTGTCCTTCACGTAGCTAAGCTGCATGTCCTCACATTCATCCACCAGGAACAACTCCAGGGGATCTGATGATTCCCCCAAGACCGTGTCGGTGCCACGGCAGAACCAGTGAGCATGGAACATCTTGCCATTATTGTCTTCCCACAGTGCTGTGATTCTACAGGCCAGAGGTGAATTTTTCACTGCAGTGCAACAACAATTATTCCATTATAATCACTGGAGCTTCAAAATTTCAAATGAACTCAAGGGACACTTACCTGGCCAGGTACAGAGGATGAGATGGGTCATCTGGACTAACAGACACATAGTCTCCCACCTCCAGAATCTTATTATCTATACACACTTTCATGTGGTACTCCTTTTTCCCTTCTCTCTGCAACAGGTAAAAAGAATAAAGTCATAAGATTTCCCTTAGTATCACCCATTTGGTTCAAGTATGTAAGTGGACAGAAAGTCTGCACCTGGACAGGTTCGTCCACCCAGGACAACTTGCCCTGGCTCTGCTTCTTTTTCTTGGCTTCAGACATCTTTTTTGATGAGGCTTTTAGCAAGGGCAGCACATCTTCTTCTTCCATGTTCTCGTCATCCTCTGCTTCTTTCACTGCCAGGTTGGGGCATCTGACCACAGAACATTCACGGAGACTTACTGTACCATCACCCAACGGCTGGATATACATCTTTTC
The DNA here is from genome assembly GCA_018136845.1 of Heterotis niloticus. Taxonomy (NCBI): domain Eukaryota; kingdom Metazoa; phylum Chordata; class Actinopteri; order Osteoglossiformes; family Osteoglossidae; genus Heterotis; species Heterotis niloticus. Next base: position 28,395,997 of record CM030897.1, read on the forward strand.
TCCTTAAGCCCATATATTTTGTATTTTTTAACAAGTCCAAGTGAGCCAGAGTGCAACTTCATAAATCACAGAAAAATACGTTCCTCATCAAGATTAGACCCAGGTATGGCCCCTTCCCAAGAAGTCTCACCTCCTCTTCTGACAGGCCTGTTTGCTGCGGCCACTACCCCCAAACTTGACCATGTCCTTACAGGCTGTGCACTTTCCACAGTCAGGGGCCTGACATACCTAAGGGTACAAAAGATGAACTCTATAACATATGCAGTTAAAATAACCACCAACTGGGAGCACAGATACTTAATTTGGTTTGGAAACTCTTGAGAATCCTCCTGTTTACAATTAGAGAAGAATTTCAGTTCCATAAAATTTCACCTCATAAAATCTGGTTTAACTGCATCAGCAGTTCTAGGTTAGATACTACTGTCAAACAACAACTTACCTCACAAACACCACAGCGCTGCCGCTTAACTCCACCTTCCTTGTCATTCTGGTCAATCTGGTCAGAGAAGAACGTGTCAAAGATCTGGTACACCAGCTTAGTGGTGGTGGCCTTGGTGGGACCCTTGCTGTCCTTCTCAATTTTGGTTGGGTGTCGTATGGCTTGTCTTCTGGCTGCTCGCCTGCAAAAAGGTGGATATTTAATACATGTATAACAGAAACCAGTGCAAACAACACACACGCACATACGCACACACACAGAGAGAGTCCTGTTAAACCTCATCTAAACACCCTGTCCACATCGCAACTGCATATCAGATTAAAAACACTGCAATGGACCCATGCAGGATGAAGCCAAACACTGCAGTACACACAAACACTATCATATCAAACAAAGGAGGGTCATTTTAACAAATTCAAAGAGAGAAACGGCTACCTAATCTGACACGAGGCCAAAATGTTTCTGGGCTCTAAATACAGGATCCCCAATCGTTGAAAAGTATAAGTGGCGAAACACCATGCACACAGATGAGTGGGGTGGGGGATAAGCATTCCGACCAGTTCGTACCTACCAGTACAACAGCATGCTGCATTGGGGGAACGTTAGAGGAGTGTTAGAGACATGAGGAAAACAGGGTGCAAGCAACAGGACCACTCCCATCCCTACTTCCACCATAGCAAGATTAATAAATAAAATAAAATAAAATAAAATTTAAAAAAAACCTGGGTGCCAGCAGGGTGGTACAACTCAACAGCAAGCGAATCACTGGGGTGGAACAAAGGGAGCGGAAACAATCAACCACCTCCCCAAACATTATTTCAGGTAGGGTATGACAGCACTGGTTGCACAGGGAACCAAGCAACTTATCTAATGGGTGGGTGGGGGATCAAATAAAAACTATAAACTGATTAATACCACAATAATCCCACCAAATCTTGTACTTTTTTCCCCTCAACGTGTTGCTGTATTGTGCAAAAGAGCTGTCATACATTGTAGTTTTGAGAGGGGGGGGGGGGGGGGGGATAATTACCTTTTGCCTAGTGTGACCCCAGCCAGCTTGATGAGGTCCCTCATGCAAGGGGTGACAATGATGGGCTGTTCATCTGAATCCCCTGCCTCGTCGTAGCTCTCCACTTGCTCCACAACGAACTGGGCGTGTCGCAGCAGCGTGTCTTCCGTGAAGCGGTTAAAGTTCAGCCCAGCTGGTGGTACTGTGGTCTGCAGCAGCAAAGAATAACAACAGCAGTCAGCAAAGGTCTAGAGACTGCGGGGATGAGGATGAAGTATAGAGGAGGCATCCTCACCTCAATCTTGTTCAAGAGATCCTCATATGTGGCATCAGGGTTCTTCTGCAAGAACTCCACCACAATCTTGCTCATATAGATCTTTTCCTGCATGAGGGCAAAGATGGGCCCGTATTCCTCGCTAGGGTCCATTAAAATGTAGTCCGCAAAAGCTGCAAGGGAAGTTGATGAACATGAATGCAAAAGTTTCACCAGCAGCAAACTCAAATCCAAGATCATAAGGAGAAAGAACTTACCTGTAGTGAATCCAATGAGAGCTTTCTCCCCACCATCAAAGCCTGTGATCCACCAGGCATTGATAGGCCCTAGTTTCTTGGCAGGAACACCACCTGCAAAGAGAACAGGAATAGTAACTTCTATAGATTACCAAACAGAATTACAGTTTAGATCCAATAGAAGACAATAATAATAATAATAAAAATTATATATATATATATATATATATATATATATATATATATATATATATATATATATATATATATATAAAAATTTCCATTAAAATCAATTCCATCACTCAATTCTTCAGTTAAATACTGACTTCCGCAAAAATGACACATTTTCAGTTTAAACAGAACATATCTTGGTCTAATTAAATAAAAGGTTTTATCACATAACACATTTACAAAACAAACAGGAAGTAAGTGCAATTGTTAAAAGCAAATATTACACTGAAATGAACTGACCATCCATACAGGGGTTGTCATCATAGATGGGCTTGACAACACAGCTGAAGTACAACTCCACATTCTTTTCAATCAATCCGGAGTCAAAGGGACACAGGTGTCCCCGTTTGTCATAGATGCTACAACACAGAACTTTATTTAATAATCTCCCAACACAACAAGCACTCAATTCAGATGCAAGAATCACTATAATAGTCTCAACTGTGAGCCAAGAGCAACACCTGAAGTTGGTGATCTTGTGTTGAGGCAGGTCCTCATAACTCTCAAAGCCATCTTCATTCGAATCAAACAGAGAGAGCCGTTCATCTGTCAGCATCTCCGGCTCATCCAGCTGCAAAGGTAAAATATGGACTTAATGTCTGTGCATGCAGACGTGCAAGTTAGTCTTGAGAAACAACACTTTACCGCATCATCGGGGTCTCCTTGAAAAAACTTGAGGTCCGAGTCATCCAAATACTGCCTGCAGTCAGGGCATTTGGGAGGTGGAGTCTGAATAAGGGGGGGAAAAGTCACTCGTTTTTTTCTCCAAAGGTTCGGGTGAGCACATCGTCACACGACAGAGGAAGATATAGCTAACAAATGTCATTAAAACCAGACCTTGACTGTAGCAGCAGCCTTCATCTTCTCACCTGTAGTGTTGTCCATGGACATTCTGAATAAAGAGACAAGGAAAATGTCAAAGGAAGTATCAGAGCCCCCAATAAAGCTGACCGACAAGATGCAGGATGTCTTACTTTCTATCCGATTCCACCTTGAACCTTTTCTCTTCCCGTGCCTTTACATAAAAATAAAACATAATAAAAATCAGCATGTGGCCACACCAAAATGATAACCAACATGGGTAAGATTGGCTTTGGATATGCACAAAGTCTTTACCTCCTCCTCGATGTCCCCCTCCTCACTCTTCTCAACAACTTGTCCATTTACCCCTTCACCGTTTACCTCCTCAGACTTCCGTTTGCTGGAGCTGTAAGAAGGATCTGACTTAGGACACACGCAACACTCCCCATAACCCACAAACATGTGCGACACCAAGAATATAAACTCACACTTTAGAGAACATAGATATGATTGTGGGCTGTTTTCCGGAGTTTCTTGTCACTCTGGAACTGGCTGGTGATCCTGGAAGGGATTGCTGTCATTTTAACAACTTGCCTTTCTCCAAATAGTTTGACAAAATTCAGCATCAACTTATTAAATGCATTAAAGGTCAATGAGGAACATGTGTTCAAAATGCTGAAAAGCTAAAGTCAGAAACAGGAAATGAAGACTGAAGCACTACATTCTGTATAAACTACAGTTGTAAACACTGAATAGAACCAGGGGTGTAAGTAACCATCCCACCAACACTGCAAAAAGAATTCAACGCATTCACAAATGTACTGCTTCTAAGATTTCATTGCTATTAATATGAAAAAATGCAAAAAACTGACAAAAGCACTTCCCCAAGTCCTTCATAAGAATAGCACAGACATTGCCCTGTCTCTAATCCCTTACATATGACGTGAGGCAAGTGCAATATTTACAGTTCGAAGTCATGGCCTTCGCTAACTCACTCTTGGGCTCTGCATCGGCTTTGCTCCTTTGACCTCTCCCTCTGGGAGCAGCAGGGGACTTAAGGGAGGTGCCTTCCTCTTCGGTTTCCATGGCCATCTCATCCGTGTCGTTTTTATCATGCGAGCCATTCTCAGTAAAACCATTGGCGCACCCATTTACCTTGCCATCATCACTGGAGCTGTTTGCACACAACTCCTTACCCAGCAGGGCCTTTACCTTGTTCAGGTACCCCTCCTGAATGAAATAAAATATTGCAAGCATATCCTTTTCACACAAAAATATGAAAAACACACTTCTCGAAATCCAGTTTACTTTAATGACGTCATGAATGCTGCGTGGTGTCGAGTAGCTCACCATGGAAAGCTCTTCGTTCTTCATCTTGGCTTCCAGGCTGCTGAGCTGGTCCTGGGCTTCAGTGCAAAGGAACTCCTGCACCAGGTTCAGCTTCTCCTTCAGGCGTTGCTGGGAAGGCACACCAGGGTTACAAAATAATGACATATAGACAAATCAATCCTTCAACACCATGCAAACCCCAAGCTCAGGAGGATGACAAATGAAAGCTTGGCAACATTTCCTAACAGGTGACAGTTAATGTAACTTCTGAGTAGGTATTGCTCTTTAACTTACAAATCTTAAACCGACAGGTCACTTAGCACATCAGACAAAAGGTTTCTCTTAAACTAAACCGAAGTAGTAGATGTCACACTCACCTCATCTGACAGAGCATCTCCATCCTTGTCCAAGACCTGAAGCCTATGACATGAGGAGCAGCACATCCAGCAAAGACAATTTGTTAGCAGATTTTAATATTTCAGTGACGAAGCATCTTCAGCCACAAAGAGAAAATAATTTTGGGGTGTTGGAAATTTATATACCAGAAAACCTGATTGACAAATACGTTCTGATGAAATAAGAGGGCAACAACCACCAGATGCTTATTCGCAGGGAATCGGACAAAAAGAAAATTAAAAATCAAGCCACTTATCACCATAGCAACGTGGATGCTGACCATAAAATATTTTAAAACAATGAAGACTCAGATGAGGTGGGTGACATATTCAAAACCTATGAAACGGTAAAAAAAAAACGGATGGGCGATCAGATGTAGCGAAATGTATTTAAAAAAGGACGAATGCCTGCGCGGCTCTGGCGTGTAGTGTTGGCGCGCGCGCGCCCCACCGACGGCCAGAGAACCCAAAACAGCCCGTTTGGCGCCAAATCCGCGCGCTAGCAGGCTAGCTAACAGGCTAGCTCCCTGTGAACAGCGACAAAGGACGGGGCTGCGGCGGCCAACACGAGCCAGGACAATGAGCAGAAGAAGAGGATCAGGATCGGTTTGTAAAGAATGGGAGTAGTGAAGGGAGAAAAGGAGCAGCCCGGGGAACGGGCGGCGGCGGCAAACGCGGACGCTCAGGCTAATAGCGGCACTCGGAGAACCCACCGCTTCCTGATGTCCTCTGGTAGAGACACGAAGGTGTTGGCTGGCATTTCAGCTCTGAATTTCACCAGATAAAATGACTGACGCCTGTGCGGATTAAAACAAAACAAAAAAAAAAAAGAAAACGGAGAATAAAAACAATAGCGAATCAAATGAATTCAATCGTTTAAAAGCGAGTCTCTGGGAAACAGCACTGTGGGAGGAGACGACCGCCTTCTTATAGATTCTATATGCTGCTACGGCGCGCGGGCCGTGTTTTCGCGCGGAAACCCGGGTACATAGGACTGCACTACTGTCGGGAAGAATAGGGGAAGCTGCTGTCAAATTCGTTATACTGACTCTCTGTCACTTGCGTGTATAAGCAATATCAGACGGAGCATTTAGCTGTTAATCATTTTTCGTGTTCATGGAGTTATTTTAGCCACCATAAAACCCTTCATACTTTTGTTATCGCACAAAACAGTTAGGTTCTGTCTCCCCGTTTTATTATTATGGATTCATCTTGGTAGCCTTCGCTGGGATCTACCAAGTCAAACCATAAAACTGGGGGAGTGTAGTTTTGCCACATTTATCAATGCTTTTGAGCGGTCCATTGGCCAAGAATGAAGAAGAAGCGTGTTTATTTATTTGGCAGGGAAGCAATGAAGGGCTCATTTAAACCCTGTTTAGCTTCGAGATATTGTGACTGTTTTTATAGAGTGCCTTGATTTATGAAATCGGTCAGAGTACGTCCACAGGAAGATGCCCGTACGGGGGGTGGGGGTTGACTGATGTGTTTTCTTGTGAGTTGATGAAACGTACTGTGAATTCTGGACCCTTACAGTCGCACGCACAAAGGAGTTTTGTGCACGAGCAATGCGGTGCACACTTCAAGCTGTTCGTAAACGATCGTGCGGACACTGATAAATTAGTCGGGCCTTCCGCGCACCCCCATTCGCTCTCGTACTGGAGTGGACTGCCTGCCCTCGTGCGCCGCTCTGTCGACCAATGGCACCACCCGACGCGCACCCGCGCGACACTTGAAGTCGCACAGCGCGTGGCCTCGGAAGGAGGAGCAGAAATGTTGCTCGCTGACCGCATTGGACATATTAGGTTGGTTATGCTGACCATCTTCACCATGAGTTGGATCTGTTTTTACCACATTGTACCACATCTTGTTGCGTACGAGTAAAGACTGTCATCCGTGTAAACAATTCGTGAACTTTCGCAGCACTTTTCAAGCGGTCACTTCACAACAGACGACGTTTTTCTTTCGAGATCCTCTGGACTTCTGGATTTAAACAAATACTTCTGGACTCAAACTCGTTTTTAGTTCATAAAATTTTGTTGTTTTTTTTTTTTTTTTTTTTTTACATATATAAGCTAATTCATGCAATGTGTGTTGCTGTGTGTTTTAACTCCCTTCACTTGTTAATTCTCATTTTCTGTGTAAACCTCTGTTAAAACCAGTTGCAAGTTCATTTCAACATAATTTGATACATTTATAAGAAAGCCTGCTTTTTGGGCCACAACATTTATCTTTTTTTATTGTCATAATTGATCTTTCCCGTTTTTATCTTTTTTGAGATCTCTCTCTAACTCTTCTCTCCCGTCGTTGTCACAGTTGTTGGGAAATGAAAATGTGGTGCTGCATAGTCTGAAAAGCTGAGACTATGGAAAATGTTACTCTCTCTCAACAACACCTTCACACTCTCATTTCCTCACTGTTGTGCCACTTACTTCCTCATTCTTATGTTTTATTTCCCATAAGACATTTCTTCATTACTTTCATCTTCCTTGCGGTTTAACATCCACATACAGAATGTGTTTTAAGGAAAGAGCAGAATTTTAGTGTTTGCTTGTGTCTATTTAATGTTTTGCTCCCCTGAGTTGTGCCATATTAATAATAATATTCCTGTACATAAATGTCAGTAGCTTTTTGCTGTGTGAGTCTAGCATTGTAAATTGCTTTGGACAGATGTGTGAAGTAAGTAATGGTTTATAATAATCCCTGTAGGATGTGATCACCTGCAGCAACAGATACTTCAGTTCACTTGACCACAGGATGGCGCTGCATAACCAGGAGCTCCTCCACGCCAGGGTAAGGACAGAGCTGTTGATGCTTCGTGCAGGTTGCTTTGTTACGTCATTTCCGGCTGGGCATTGGAAAGCCACGAGGGGAGGTTAATGGCACAGCTCCATGGAGCGCAGCCTCGTGGGGCAGATCACTCCAGTGTTCCCACCCCGGATTCCTGGATGTCTGACAGCAACCAGACCACCGCTGCCCCCCGCCTCCCACCGCTGGGCTAACTGAGCTGTACTAGGGCTTAGACTCTGTCTTTCACACACACACCAACCAACCAACCCTGCCCCCACCCTTTCACTCCCACACATCAGGCTCTGGCAGCAGCTGTACTGTTCGCCTGGAGTCAAGACCGTCCTCCGAAGGCTCTTGTTTGCAGGCTGCCATTCGTGTCCAAGCCAGTTTTCTTCAGCATGTGTTTCTGCTTGTCCCCCCCACCCCCATAGTCCCGTCCTCCCTCCCAGAGAGAGAGAGAGTGTGTGTGTGTGTGTGTGTGTGTGTGTGTGTGTGTGTGTGAAAATAGCTGACAAAAGTTGATCGGTGAAAATGTGTCTGTGCATGACTCCAACATGGGGTGTGTTAATGCAAAAGGGCGTGTGCCAGAGGGTCCATGCCTCTGTGTGTGTGTGTGTGTGTGTGTGTGTGTGCGTGCGTGCGTGTGCGTGTACGCACGCTAATGTTCCAGTGAGTGAGAGGGAGCCTATTTACATCCAAGAATCATTCTCTGGGTCTTTTTAACAAATTATTTATTTCATAAAAAAAGGAATGCGTTCCACAAGAAGACTATTTTTGTACCTTTGTGTGTAGTGTTCATATTGTACCGCCAGCGTGCTCACTACAGGCAATGACACAACAACACGGAGAAGCAATTGCACACAAAACATTCATTACATATGTACAGTACATACATTAATAATACATACATACATACATACATACATACAAGTTACTGGAATATTTATAATAAAAATCATAGATTGTTCCACAGGGTTTGGGGAAATACACTGCAATGGTGAAGTTAAAAATGCACGTTTACATAAAGCGAGCTTGCAAGGAAAAAACCCAGCTTGAAAGGCGGGGTCGTGGGATTGTCGACAAAGTGCTTTCTTCGATTAGTCGCCGAGGGTGTTGCTGAGTAACCGCGTTACTGCTTGTCAGAGGACAACGGCTCAGACTTGGGAGCAAATTTGGGGTTGCAGTCGTCACTGCCTGAAGCAGGTGTACAAAGGAAAACAAAAGAAGAGCAGTGAGGTCCGTCCTGAAAAAAACGCATTAAAAAAAATAGGACTTCCTAATGTTACAGTTCCCTAAAACCCAGTAGAATAACAGACACGCCCACACTACCTGCAGTATTTTTTGTCCAACGTAGCTGGGGAACCCGAAAGGACCTAGGATATCAAAAGCCCCAACATGTGGAAAGTACCAGTGCCAAAGAGTCTGGTTCCACTGAGAGGGGGTTGGGTGAGAAGTCGCGGTTAACATGTCCCAACGAGCGTAGCTTAGCTGGTCTGATTTACGTTGCACAAAAGCACAAGGCAGTGGGAAGAGCACTGGATTATCAGTGCCAGGGAAAAAGTGTGGCTCTGGGGTCTCTGTTATTGACCGTGTGAAATATAAGATGATTTTGCCACTGTGGTTTCTGCTGTTCATCTGGCTTCCTATTGATCAGTCCTACGTCACCCATACTTGTGCTGGCAGTCAATACTGTCTGTCCTGTTCTTTGTTTTAATACAGTTGTTTGTGTGTGTGTATGTGTGTGTGTGTGGCTGTGGCTGTGTGTGGCTGTGCTGTGACAGGCTGGGAAAGGAGTTAAAGGTTATGGTCTCAATGGCAGGTCAGTAGTTGACGATCAGTAATCCTCAATTTGTAATACTGCCAATGGGTGGGGCTGGGTCCTCCGGTACATTCAACTACATCAGCCGGGATGGGGCAAACAACGGCGCGCCTGCGGCAAAGCGGGAGGCCCAAGTGCCCGGAGACAACGGTGCCAGTTCCCCTCAGGAAACGTGCAGTTTGATTCTGCCATCCTCGCAGGAAGCGGTTACACAGCAACGATTGCTAACAATCATGCTAGGAATATGGCGCACTGATGCAATCGACTGCCGATCCACGCAAAGCAAATACGTGGAATACACGTCATTTTCTTATGATGCATACTTTCCTATAAATACTCAGTGGAATGAATTTCTCAATCATTCACAGTTCCAGGAGGCCAAGCTTTGGTGCAATTCTAGTCACCTCAGTCACTTTCTATTGATTCCCCAAATGCTGAATTGGGGAAGAAGAAAAAGGCAGAACCAGCAGAGATGCATTTTTCATCATGCCTGATGAAATGAACCATAGTCTCATGTGTCTGCACTTTGAAATAGAATACTTTTTCTTGCTCTGTGGGTTGTGTTGCTGCTTTACATGTATGACACATGGAGGAGCACCCAGTTTAACTTAGCTTACCCTGTCTTGTTCGGTTCTAAATGACCAGCGACCGTACGGACACCAAGCTGACACTTGAGTTGCATACGATCTATCTGTTTTTGATTTACAAAAGTCTGCTTGTTTAAATACTTGTATACATTTGAGCTCTGCAATACATTTTTAAGTATATTTTATCTGTGCACAATTGCCATCTGGGAAATCACAGTGGCAGCAGTGGATTGACTCCCCAATGTGTTTGTGAATTCAGCAAACAAGGTTTGTGTACAAACGTGACTGTGGTTTCACTCATGGATGACTACTTGGCAAATGGGCACCTCTTCCTTTACCCCAAAACCCACGGTGCTTCCTGGGATCGAGGTCGGGGAGGAGCTGGTACCAGGTATAATCGGAGTCTGTCCCCTTGTGTTGTACACCCCTTAGACGCAGGTTGTGCACTCTTGCATTATAGGCGTGGTCTGGTGTTCGTGCTTGATGGTGCAGTGTTCCATGGAGCTGGAGCTTTTGAGCTGCATCATGCAGCGCTCAGAGGGCCTCCCACACCGCAACAGTCCCCAGCAGCACAGCACTCGCAGGAACTCCCTGCGCATGTCCTTGCTGCGCAGTGTGTAAATGAGTGGATTCAGGGCCGAGTTCAGAGTGGCCACGCCGAAGAATATGGTGGACTTGGACAGGATGGGGCAGGAGGCCATGGTGCAAGATGTGTCCAGGAGAAGGATGGAGAACGCAGGCAGCCAGCACATGATGAAGACGCCAAGCACGATGGTTACTGTCTTCAGTAAGGCATAAGCCTGCGAGTTAGTGGCTTCCTGATGACTGGAGCGCACAATGCGGTAAATGCGAACGTAAAGAATGACAATGGACAGTAGGATGAGGCTGAAGATGATGACTACGAAGCGGGTGTACCTCTTGGAGTAGAGTGGCAGTACGGCAGAGCACGCAGGCAGGTCGTTGATGCAGTTCCAACCCAGGATTGGCAACCCACCAAGAAGGATGGAGGTGACCCAACATGTCCCAATCAAGAGAAACATGCGGCAGGTCTTGTTGGAGCCGTACACCTTTACCTTTGTGATGGCGATGTGTCGCTCGATGGCAATGGCCAGCAAACTGAAAACAGAGGCTGCCAGGGCGATGAAAGCTGTCCCTTCCCGAATGAACCACTGTATTGGGTACAGCTGAAAGGTCTGAGACCCAGAAAGGAAGATGTTGGCTATGTAGGCGGCACCGGCCAGCAAGTCGGAGAAGGCCAGGTTCCCGATGAAGAAGAACATGGCCGAATGAAACTTCTTGTTCCGAAAGACAGCGATGAGCACTAGCAGGTTCTCAAGGATGATGAAGCTACAGATGATGACAAATAAGGTGGAGAGAGTGTTCAGTCCCTCCTTGGACTGTATGCGTTCATCCAGGGTTTCCTGCGAGAGGTTCTTGGCAAACATGTAATGAATCTGGATGACACTTTTGTTGTAGTACAGCTCATACTTGCTCCTCATGTCGACAGCTCAACGGGGCTCAGAAGCGTCGTTGCAAAGAATCTAGGCGTTAAAATTTAGGCTGGTAAGTGGTGGCTGATTCACTCAGCATTGTTGTGGGGGGTCATTCTTTCATGGGAGCGGTGAAGCTGGGAGACAGCACTGGACACAGCACTCTACCTCACCAGCCCCAGAGGCCTGTTGGGGTCACCTGTAGAGACACATAAAAGATGCGGTCAAGGTCATGAGTCAGAAAGGGACACACACATGAACACTGAATGAATACATACTGATGTTTTTGGAAAGTAGAGTTCTCATCCCCAACCTTCTAACAGTTTAGAAGTTACAATACCCGTAATAGCTGATAGCATCAAGTGCATCTACTCAGCTTTTAACTAGTTCAGTCACTACTTCCTTCTATTCTATATTTGGAGCTTCCTAATGATGCGGGTGGTGAAAGTACTTTGATGATTGTCGGTCATGTCCTGTCACCTAGGTTACGGTTGGAGCCTCCTCACACGTGCGTAGTGTGAGAGCTGTGTAGAAATAAACTGTATTGCAGAGGATGTCAGTTTGTCTGAGGCCATGTGCAGAATGGCTGTGTCTTGCAGCCTACCCAGGTGCATGCCACCTGACTGGTATTGAAAGCACTAGATGCTTGCTGTTGGATCTTTTGTGTGATGATTGTGTACCACAGTATTTCAGCCACCGATTCACACAGTGCATCGCACTTCCTGCCTTCTGTACACTCAAAAATTGCAATACAAGGTATGTGCAGCTCACTGATGTCCTTGGCACTGGGATGTTGATATTTGGCCCTACAAGTAAAAAAGCATACAAAATATAATTATATTGCTAAAAGGATAATGTATAAATAAGGCCCAATAACAAGGTACAACTTCTTAGAACCATGTTTTTAAATTATGAGCTACACTGCCCAGCCAAAAAAAAGTCACCACTTGGATTTAACTTAATGTCATGATGTGGGGTTGCTTCACTTGGTCAGGTCTAGGTTCAGCAACGTTATGTGCCCAAAAAATAAGGTCAGCTGACTACCTGAATATACCGAATGAGCAGGTTTTTCCATCAATGGATTTTTTTCTTTATATTCCAAGATGAAAATGCCAGGATTCATGGGGCTCAAACTCTGAAAGAGTGCTTCTGGGAGCATGAGACATCATTTTCACACATGGATTGGCCACCACAGGGTCCAGACCTTAACGCCATTGAGAATCTTTGGGATGTGTTGGAGAAGACTTCACGCAGCGGTCCTACTCTCCCATCATCAGTACAAGATCTTGGTGAAAAATTAATGCAACTCTGGATGGAAATAAATGATGTGACATTGCATAAGCTTCTCAAAACGATGTGACGGCGAATGCGTACCGTAATCAAAGCTAAAGGTGGTCCAACGAAATAATAGAGTGTATGACTTTTTTTTTTGGCTGGGCAGTGTATTTTAAAAGCAATCTTTTGAGCAGCCAATGCACTAGTGATATCAGTAAAATTGTGCATTGTGGATTTCTTCATATCATTTCCGACTATTTTGAGACTGCAAACAACTCGGTCTCAACTACTGTAAAGAAAACTATAGAAGAATCTTAATCCTTTACGAACAATTGGCAAAAATGACAATTTTTTTCAGTTTTACGCGGTGTCCCAGCCCCAGCTCTACCCTGCAGACTTCTGCAGTCCAAAATTAGCCCAAGAACTGAGCTGAAATTTTCTCTGCAAACACACCTATTGTGGCCATGCATTATTTGTCCACGTGCCGGATGTCTGGTGTGCCACACTCGTGTTGTGGATTATCCAGAAGTCCAGGCACCACACAGAGAGAACAGAGACCATGGTTGGTACTGACAGTGAAATTATAGACGAAGGTTATTACTGCCTTGCAGCAAAGGCATGGGTCGATGGTCGTTCCTGCCAGGCAGTGAAAAACGGAGGCAATTGTTGCCCCGCTATATCAGGGGTGAGAGTCTTTACAACTTGACTTCAGAAACAGAAATTTTGGCTGTCACTGCCTGATAATGAAGAGTAACACAGGTTACTAAGATAAAAAGCAGGAGTAATGGTGGCTACTGTAGAAGTACTAGCAAAAAATGATGACTAACTTTCACTGAAAGCAGCAGTGATGGTGGTTAGATGGTGGTTAGTAACTGTCTGAGAGCGGAATTGATGGTGATTAGAATCTGGGAGAGATGGTGGCTGACTGAGAACAGGACACATGGTGGTTATTAACTGACCTAAAGAGCAGGAGAGATGGTGGTTAGTAACTGACTGTGAGAGCAGGAGGGATGGTGGTTAGTAACTGACCGTGAGAACAGGAGGAATGGTGGTTAATAACTGACCGTGAGGGCAGGAGTGATGGTGGTTAGTAACTGACCATGAGAACAGGAGGGATGGTGGTTAGTAACTGACCGTGAGGGCAGGCGTGATGGTGGTTAGTAACTGACCGTGAGAGCAGAAGGGATGGTGGTTAATAACTGACCGCGAGGGCAGGAGGGATGGTGGTTAATAACTGACTGTGAGGGCAGGCGTGATGGTGGTTAGTAACTGACTGTGAGAGCAGGCGGGATGGTGGTTAGTAACTGGTAGCAAAAGCTGGGGGAATGATCATTTGTACCTGAAAGAGAAAGTAATGCCAGTACTGGTTGATAATGACCATAGAGATGAAGATCAATACTGACTTATAGGGAATGCTTAGATGATGGTCAGTGCTGCCTGAAAGGAGAGGGTAAGGGCATGGCCGTCTGACAGCAAAAGCCTGAAGGATTGTTATTAATAACTGACAATGCGGAAAGCTGCTCATTATCATCACATTTTGAGGTCAGAGGTGATGGCAAGTGTTGTTCAGAATGGAGGCAGATGTCGTTGCTGGAGTGCAGTAAAAACAGGAAATTGTGCTAATGCTACAGATGCAAAGGGTGAAAATCGTGAGTAGAGCCAGACAGACGCACCACTTGCAGATTTCTCATGACTGCTTGGGAAGGCTCAGTTCCCTTCTGCATGTCAGCGACTCAGCAGCTCTGTCTCAGTTTCAGACAGAGGGGCATTCCAAGCGGTTTTCAATTACCATCTCTCTCGTAATTATGTACTTTATACTGGAATTTTGTGAACTCTTTATACAGGTGAGGTATCGATACTAAGCCCAACTCTTGTCTAATGTCTGCTTTGAAAGATGAGGTCACACAGTTTGCATCACCTCAGAACTTCTAGAGCATCCTGGAACTATTTTTGTTTCTTCCAACTCGTATATGCCAAAAGTTCATCCATCTTGTCAGTGACTGCTAACAAAGTTAGAAATTATCAGTTTGTTTTAGTCCTGTGTGTAAAACCAGCTGGAACAATTTGGATGATCTGAAAAGGTCAGACCATTCACTGTATTGAGGACTTTAACTGCTTATTGTCATCCTTGTGGTCTGACCGCTTTTTCCACTTTGACCACCCACTGACCACTCTCACTGTGACTAACAGCAGGCAGCATAGTGCTAGATCTGCCGCTCCACACGCCATGCGCAGACAGACCAGTACAAACATGGGATTCCACTCTGTACTCCCTCAGCAAGGAGACAAGCCGTGTGGAATGGCATCTGGAGACAATGGCAGGAATAAGAGGAAAAAAAACACGGATCAGCCAAACATGGAGCAGGACCGCCTGCTCTCGCACTTCCACACTGGCATACGCACGCTAGTCCAGCTGTTTCAATGAAGCGGTAACATCTAGTCAGCCATTTCCTGTTACAGAAACAAAGAACAATGACTTCTTTCTGTCTTTCGTCCTGAATGCAGTCGTGTGGGAGTCACCATCTCCAGACAAATCTGCCATTATTGTCCTTGCTCCATCATCAGGTTAGATCATCACACTCCCTTGCTACCATTAACCCCCAACCCCTGCTGCTGGCCCCCACCCCTGGCTACATCTCTCATTATAATGACGACTCCTTTTGCTTCCCTCTAGCCCTGTCGACTTTTTGCTGCTGTTAATCATTCTTTTGAAGGATGACTGCTAACCCATTTGTGACCTTCTGGGTGTTGACCAAGATCACGAGTGGATAGGTCAAGGGGACAAACTACACAGATGACCGAGACATGTGACAAGAAGTGCAACTCCTTGAGAATAGCGCTGTGTTGGAACCTGAAAAAGAAAGGCAATAATCCCTGCCATGTTCTCTGTTACAACATCTGCCTTGCAGGAAAGTCAAGAAAAATCCAAGACCGACACTGCTGTCGACACAACTACTGCCCTCAGTCTCGGATGCCGTCCACCTGGCACAGGTACTGTAAATTAAGTGGAAAAACTTCACCTCGACCGCCTCCTCGCACAGCACTGATTTGACACAGTTGAGAAACATCTGGAGCAAATTAGCAGAGCAAGCAAGACTTCATGGCTCCGACTATGCAAGAAAATGAGTTGCATGCAATTGCTGCTATGGATTGTTGATTCCATCTGCTGCTATATGTAACTCTGGTCTCTGCAGAACCTAAGTTTGATTATATGTCCCTATCTTCCAAACTGTCTGTGCTCAGATGCAAATGGTGTGAATTTTCATGCACCCTGCAGAACTTCTCCCTGTCTGTCACCTTTGTAACCTGGTGTCATACATCAAGGAGTTCAAGAATGTGTGAAACCCGACGGTCTGGTTTGTCTGCAGTGCTTACTCCACCCCACCTGCCAAACAACGTTCCACACGGACGTCGACACAACAACTTGAACGCAAGTGAGCTCACTTCCTGTTTCGCTGCGTTGGGACTCCTGTTCCAGATGAGATGATGCATTGTATGGGTCCCCAGCTCACATTCTCGGCATGCTCACGTGCTCAACCAAAACAGCAACAGTTTACTACAAGATTCAAGAAACAGACAAGGGGCTTCGGGTTTCGAGTTTCAGAGCCACAACACAGAAAGGCCCAGCTGTACCAAGCAACCGTGACATCGAGACAGGTTAGCATACACGTTGTTTGAAGGATGTGCTGCCTGTGCTAAATCAGAAGCGGAGGAAGTGCTAAGCACGGAGGTGGGGGAAGCCAAGAGAAATTGCACAGGTGTTGAAAAACCCACAAGAAAATAGCATGACACTAATCCCTTGCCACACTTCTACAGAACCTTTTGTTTGGTCTCGATAGAGAACTGACGTTTCTCCACTTGGTCCAAGAGCAGTGGAGATTAATCACTAGCACCAGTGCAGTCACTATGTAAGCACAGTTGCCATAAAAATGACACGCCAGACTGAGCAAGGCCCAGCGTGCATGTCTGTGAGCTCACTGATGAAGAACCATCATTTTCACCGTCATCATTTTCGTGTTTCCCTTCATCTGGCTTCATGACACTTGCAACTGCCGATGCTCTGCCTGATGCTGGTCCTCTCAGATTTGCACGCAAGCGTTTTCACATCAACACACGCGTCCCTATCCTTTTTTCTTGCCTGTCCAATTTCTTTCCATTTTGTTTTCTTGTTGCAAATGGAACAGGGGTCAAATTCACCAAACACAGACCTATTCTATATGAGCTGCACATTTGCATCTGCTCAATCCCAAAGACCAGGCTGCAGGCAGTTAAACCAAACAAAGCAACAAAGGAAAAGCAGTTTATCACTTCATCTTCACATATTTCTCTTCTGCATCTTCAAAGCTACTCTCACACTCCTAGAACTCTTTGGTTTTCTCTTCCTGTCTCTCTGCCATGTACACGGTTGGGGCAGGAGTCTCTATTGACATACAGATGCTGGATGCTGTCTGTTCTCTTCCACACTCAATGGAGTCCTTGCAGCTGCCTCGGTGCACTGTAAAAGTGCTTTGTGCGATTCCTGGGGAGTGATGTCACCGTCCACTGAACCCGACCCCACCCCTGGCACTGTTCTTCATCTTCCACTGAGGGCGTTGGTGTGGTATTGACACGAAAGCTGGATGGGGACCAGCAGCTCTCGTGTGCATTGTGTATCAGGAAGGCCCCTCCCCTCCTGTAACACTTCACGAGGTCATTGGAGTCTGGGGGGGTAGATGGAGGGGTGGCCAAGGGTAAGAGCAAGCGATAAAAGCCTACAAGGGCGACTGCAGGGTGTCACGGCGTGCTGTATCTGGACCAACAAGGGGATGGAAAGAGAAAATTGCCCGGTTCACTGCAGAAGCATGCTCTTGTATTGTGTGTCAGAGTTTATCCCTTATTGCAGCTGCAATACTTCATGCTACAGTGTTTCCACAAGTCTTGATAACTCAAGCATAACTTTCAAAGAAAAGCTTATGAAAAGAAAAGGCCTCCTGCAAATATGTATTTCAAGCTGTGGAAACGGTACAGATTAGCGTTGGGCCGCACTACTGGCCCAGCATGCTCTGAACACTGCAAACTGGGATCAGTCCTGCCTGGCTTCCAACACAGTTCCTGGAAGACCAAGCCCACAAGCGACAAAGCAAACATCGCAGCTGCTGCCCCATGCACCATTGATCGGTAGTTTGAAAAAGCCAAAGCTCCCAGAACACACACAGGCCGTTCAGTTCACAGAATGAGCTGAAGCTGAACTGGGATAGAGGATGCTTACTTTATCGCTGCATAAAAAGCAGCAGGTCATTGATGGGGCCGCGCTCTTGTGTCACCAGGGGACTGGCTTCACGCTGACCTTTGCACATCTCCACAGTTAACTCTAGCACCCAGTCCTTGTATGTGTGAGAAACAGGTCAGAAGAAAAATGTAATTTCTCAACAGTGATCCTGTTTAGATATGGCATAAAAATCTGCCGTAACTTTTGCTTGCTCTTCCTTAACACGATGTTATTTCCTGTTACAAGGCAGCTAAAATTAAACCGATTTAACTTATCGAGCTTAATTGTTTTCAGTGCGTTACAAATAGCTTGCTTCAATGGCAGCGGTAACACTAATTTATTAGCATTCTGCATATTTCATTTCAACCATATTTTTAATGTGGACCTTACACTGGCAAACTTCCGTTGCGTGGGCTGTAATTCCGTCTTCTCTTTATACAAATATTGTAGCTATGAAATACGTCCCTCCTTTCTTTTGAAACTGCTGGGAAAATACCAGTAATTCCTACAAATTTATTTGTTTTAAGTTGTGCTAATGCGTACACTAATACTTCTCTTTTATATTACATGCAGCTGTGTGGTAGCGGCGGACGACCGAAATAACTTTGTTTGTACTGAAGAATTGGGAAAAAGGAGGAGGAGGAGGGAAAAGAGAAAGAATGTATTTGTATGCTTCATTGATGTGGACTTGTTAAGAGTGGCAGCACAGAGGAGAAGGCAAGATAAGAGATGCAGGTCTGTGATATCTCAGCCACAAGAGCAAATTCCACAGGGAGGAAGCTAAAAAAAATTTAAATAAATTCACGAGGGAAAGTGTAATTGGCAGAGTTTTATGGAAATGTGTTCAGCTATGTCTCTGAGAACCAGAACCACTCGCACGTGCAGAGAGACATGATGTTCACAGGCCGCTGGCAGGACATGAACCAGCAACTCTGGTTAATCATATCCCTTGATCTTGAAATTAAAGCTCTGAACCCCAAAGTTTAGTAATATGTTAAGAACAGGTAACAGGGTAATAAACACAGTATACTAGGGTATGCCATGCAGGAAAGGCTGTGGCAAAACCACATTATACCTGTTAGGGCCCCTGCTGTCAGATCCCTTCTTGTACAGGAGGAAGAGCAGCCCATCCATGCCATGCAGGCTGAAAGTTGGCAGATTTATCTTATTTTGGGACCCTTGTGTCATCAGTTTCCTTTTTCATTTGATATATTTATGAGGAAACGTAGCTCTGTCTCAGACTTGTGTACATCGCGACTGAGTAACATCCTGTTGTGAATAGCTTGCCAGGTCCCTTTCTGCTAGGAGACTTCAGCAGTCTCTGCTTTGGAGCACTGATTGTTTGCTGTGGGTGAGAAATATGGTACAGGTCATCATCTTTACCAGTCTGACAGAACTTGCATCTCAATAGGTGATGCAATTTAGCTTGTAAAAACGTGTGTGTGTGTGTGTGTTTGGGCATGGACATGGGCATGTGGGCAGATAAGACATCTGGAGCAGCCAATTCTAAGAACCCGCTGTTAAAATGCCCATCTGCTATGCTGTTCTGTAGCACAACTCAGGGAGCTCTTTTTTGTCAATTTTTTAAGCACCAGTAGCAAGCACCCACCCTGCTTCATTGTTCCATGCTTTCCGCCGCCCTTGCAGGTGGCGCATGCACAACGGCACGCGTGTTCCTATTGGCCATTTCCTGCCTCTGTGGCGCGAATCCAGGACATGACTTTTTTATCAAGCACATGGCCAGGCTGCTTGCCTCCCGCTATTTTTCAATGGGTCATTTGAATAGTTACACTGTTCTTTCTGGCCCTAGTTTACTTTGTCCTGCACTAAAATGCAAGCAACTATAATCTCTGGTTAACATGTAAGTGCCTGGTTGAAGAGGCGCATTATAATGTATATCCATTTTAATTCCCAAAAAGAGCACATTATGAGACCATACCTGCAATACACCTGTCCGTATTGCTCATTTAATATTTATCTGTGTGTGTGAGAGGCTTGCTGAGTGAGCAAAGGGAACCAGGAACAAAGACACGCGTGAAGAGGTGCTGTGGATAAGCCTCCCACATGATCAAACGGATCCTGTTCCCCCCATCCCCCATCAGGCAAAGGCAAGGGGGGGTGTGGAAGGCGCGGCTCCTCAACAGGCAGCTCTGATGAATTTGTTTAGACTTCCCCTGCAGCCATCCTGCTCTGTCCAAGGATGAGCCATGCTAATTGCACACCGTCTGAATGCAACATGCGCTCACGCCTGATGACAGCCGCGTCAACTTTCATGTTTCCGTGTCGGCGGAGCTGGGACACGGCTGCCTGGCTCCCACCTGCGCAGGATTTAAAGCGATCCTGCAGAGGTGGCAGCATACGTGGAGTGTGTGTGTGTGTGTGTGTGCGCGTGCGTGCGTGCACAAGTAGGTGAGTCCCAGGTGTTCACCTCATCCTGTTAGATTGTGTTTGCGTATGTGTAAGTGCATGAGACAGAGAATGTGCATGCAAATGTTTTTGATTTAGTGTGCCAAAGTATATGTGTACAGGAAGCAAGTCTCCAGCTCCTGGTGTGTGTGTGTGTGTGTGTGTGTGTGTGTGTGTGTGTGTTGTGGAGCAACATCAACAGCTGCCTGTTTGGCTCCTCCAGCTGCACAAACAAAGGCCAGGATAGAAACAATGCCCACACGGAGAGGGATTTGGGGGACTCTGCTTCCAGTCACTCAGCACCTTGCTCAACTGCAGTGGGGCCACTTTATTAAGTACATGGCCAGTGGGAGCAACTGAACCACAAAATGTCAGAGAAGGAGAGCTGCCGCCTGAGCCATGGCAGCAGGCTGCTGAACCTGAGCTGCTTTGCCAGGTGTGGGGCAAGTCAGTGCAGCAAGAACACTCTAGTGTCACAGGTGAGCAGCGGGCTGACAGGTCTTTCCCGCTTTGCTCATGTAATCGCCGCTGCCCGAACACACACCTGGACGTGTCGGGGTGTGTACCTGTTCGGCGGTCGGTGGTGCAGTGCTGTCTGAGGTGTCCAGTTACATTTGGGGCTAATTATGAATCACCAAAGCATTGGGGAAATCCAGGGGCCAGGAAGTTGGAGGGGGGGGGGGGGGTGTGTGTAAAACAGCTTGAGATGGGGTAATAATTTCACATGACCGAAAATGGCCATGGCCTCCACTCTAAGCCGTCAAGTCAGGTAAATATTTACAACATTTTTTTACAGTGAATGCATTGGAACGAATCAGGAGGGTGTGGGGGGCACTGGAAGTGTGCAGATCTGGAGAGAGTGTGCACGCGGGGTGTGCAGTGTGTGCTGCAGCGCAATCCCTCAGTTATAAAGGTGTGTTGCGATTTGTAGCCTCTAATATTTATTTCCTTCCATTAGACATGCTCAAGGTAAGTGTTTTTCAGGAGAAAGAATGTAACGTGAGTCCGACTTTTATGTTGTAAGGTGTCGAAATGTTATTGTGGCCAATGCCTTCAGATCAAGAGAAAGAAATCATGTTGCTTTGTGGACGACGAGGAGCCTGCATGATCGGCGGCAACTCGCTCCTCTGTCTAGAAAGCAGGTCAGACCCACTGCTGAGACCCTTATTCTTTCTCCTACACCACCGGTTCTTAACTTGTTCTAAAATGGTGAATGTTAAAGACTCCCCCAGAAAAATGTCTGGGAATCAGTTCAGAGAAAACAATTTATTGCACAGTTGATTACTTTTACATAATGCTGTATCAAGAGGGTAACAGCACAGTAATAATTTTTCTCTAACTAGCAGATGCAAAACAAAAATGGATTTTTAAAAAAAGTTTACAGAAAACCTTTCATTCAAGGTGACTCACAGCGCAGTACTCTCCACCATACGCCCTACAGTTATCCACCCATTTGTACAGTACAGAATTTTTATTTATTTATTTGTTTGTTTGTTTGTTTGTTTATTGTTGTTTTCAAAGCAAATCTGTGCTTCACAGACCCAAAGGCAGCCATGTCCAGCCAGACTCCCAGAACAGAAACCCTGATCCAGGTAAAGCCAATCCAGCAGTGACCCTTCCTGTTCACAGCTCGCGTGCCCAGAGGGAGGCATACAGGGGGAAAGTCATTATGAAATAGTTATTCATTATTATTTAGAAGTTACAACTGTCAATGATGGAAATGCCTTAGTAGACAGATGACAAGTGCTGTGATGTGGTCTGATGTGGGCTCACTCACTGACAGACACCAGTGCATCCCCAGCACCAGGCAGTCCCATGCGGTATCCAGCAACAGCAGTTACTAATAACAGATTGAGTCAACGGGCGCTGGAAATCCCAGGTCTCTTTCTTTTCCCCGACACCCAGTTCTCGCTATTGTTTTGTGCGGCAGGCTCACCGCAGGCAGCTCTCCGGCAGTTACAGCACCCGCTCCCGCAAGGGACTCCCTTCTCCCCGCCGAGTTTATTTACACCAGAAACCTGGAGCCGCTCTGCATGAGAAAAGGGAGCCCGGCGGAAGCGGAGCGGCCACAAAAGCGCGGATCCAACCGACCACAAAAGAACGGCGCTCAACACAATAAAGCGGAGGACAACAAGGCCGGCCGGCCGCGTGTTCGTCGGCAGTGCGTGCGTACGTGCGCACTACCGCCTTTCCCGTCAGTGTCCCGCACACGCACACCAGCATCGCGCTGTCACACCACATCTCTGCTATCCCTCCGTTTACCCCCCCCCCCCCCCCAGTGTGTGTGATAAGCTGTCCCAGCGCGCCGATGAACGGTCCCCAATCGCTTTGGTACAGAAACGCACTCGGTGACAGTCAGGACACGGAGGGAGGGGATCGCGAGCGCGAGGTGTCCACTTACCCCACGTGCGGCGTCCCGCAGCGAGAGCATCGCGAGGGGTCCGTCTGAAGGGAGCGCGCAGGCGCTCGCGGTGGCGGCAGCCCGCCACCCGGGGGGTCGCAAGGACCGTCACCCTGTCACCGAGTCGAGGGGAGGGACGGGCGCCGCTAGACAATGAGTGCCGCTCCGTCGCCTTTCGCGCCGCTTCTTCGCCCCTTCTCTCTTCAAGCGCTCGCGGCTCCGTCGTCTCGGCTCGCGCGCTCGTCCGTCCGCTTGTCTCGAGCACCCTCTGCGCGCGCGACCGTTCCCCTCTCACGGCGGGCTCGCGCGACGTACACCTCTGGCAAGCCGCTCGCTCCGCATCTGGGAGAAGCCGTACGCTGACGCGCAGGGGAGAAGAGCGCCCCCTCGCTGATGTCCCGTCAGACCAATGAAAAACGCCGAGTACTAAAAATGCGATTTTATTCAGCCAGTTTCTTTTTTTCAGTTTTTTTTTGTTTCACTCCACCGGGTACAAATGAGCTCCAGATGTTTCGTGTCCCTCTTTCTCTCTCTCTCTCTTGCTCTCTCCTCCACCTCCTCACTTCCTCCCTCCTCCTCTCTAACGTAACTTTCCGCGGTCCCTAGAGATGCCCGCCTCGGATCGCGCTTATTATTTGTACTTTTTTTTTTTTTCCATCAGCCAGATGCGATGTAAGCTGCTGGTCGGCGGCTTGTTCAGTGTTCAATGAGCAGCTGAAGATTTTAATTTTAATTAAATTTTTTTTGATTCTGTGTCTGCACAGAAAAGGCGCTTTTGTGTCGGACCTGCGGGACACGTGGAGCGCGATCTGTATTGATGTACAGGTTATGTGGCTTTTGCGGACCAGCGTGGCCATTGTGGACGAGCTCGGTTTCTAAATTGCCTTATTCTCCAACCGCAGAATGGTGTGTTTTCCAAGAATTACTGAAAAATTAGCTTTTGCCCGGCAAATCTCGCTCTGAACAGTGGCTCCCCCGGGGCTGCTGTCATCATGACAGATTTCGTCGGCTGCCTCTGGAAACGACCTGCTCCTTGTTCTGAACTTATTTATTGATCCCATCCTGACACGCAGCTTTGTGTCCTCCTACACAGCAGTGATCGCCTGAATTATTGATGAATTTGGTTAAGCCGAACGAGTTCAAGTCCTGTGTATTTTCATTACTGATCCATTCGGCAATAGGTTACAGCGCAGATATGCAGAATAGAACAGATTTAGTACCGTCCTCAAGTTCGGCTGCCTGTAACAAGCAGGAAGGCGAATGCGTTTCCAAATGAGATCAGGAGCTCCGCTGCTTTCGGTTACTCTTTCTTTTCTACAAACATGAGATGTGTATTTTGAAGAGATGTCTATCAGCAGCCTAAAGCACTGCAGTCACATGACAGGCAGTGCGAGGCCCTTGTACTCATTGCTTGGCAAACTCTGCCAGAAGCCCTGCCAGTCACTTGAGAGGTGTGGTTTTAAACCCCCCACCTACCCACCAGTATTCTTCAAGAGCTGTGGGTGCTCGTAGGGTGAAAATTGGGTCACGAATGATGGAAATAGCAACAATGAACGGCCCTTGACATCAGACCGGGTCTTTCATAAGTGTGAAAAAAAGACATTTCGGAAGTCATGTTTAGTGGATGTCTGCTCTAGAGAAAATGCTCCTCGATGTCAATGCTGCTCATCTGGAGGTTTTGCTGCGAGGTAAGGGCTTAGCCGTCAAATCCGGGACCCCAAATGGCCAATATGTGATCTCCGCGCACCAGTCGGTGTTGTGATGCACAGGGGCTTTCAGTGAAAGCCCCTTGGTTGATTTTAGGTTCTGGGAGGCTGGGACGAGAGGGGATGGGCATTCGCAAGTGATATCGACTCCTGTGTTTTTATCACAGCTGTGGGTGGGGGTGTGGGGGGTGAGTGACTCGACCTTACTTCCTGTTGGGGTCACTGACCAACATTCCGCTGTCTGTGAGAATGTGCCCTTACATCTGGTAGTTGGACCCCATACCGCCAGGGTGTGTGTGTGTGTGTGTGTGTTTGGTTCCTAAGCTCCAGTTGGCATTCATGTTTTGCAGGAGCGTTGAGATGGCGCAAGAGGCCTTCTCCCACACCCCACCACCTCCTGCATCTTCTCTAAGTCATCCATTTGCAGCATATGCAACAAACATGGTACACACCAAACACCTGCAAAATAAACATCTGACATGTGCGTGGCTCCCACAGACGCTGGGAACACACCTCCCGCTCACGATATGTGTGGTTGCAAAGCAAGCGAGTGTTGCACATGGTGGTTAAAAAAAAGTGATCCACACTACTTCTGGTTCCCTCTTTGCTCTTCCCTCCTTTCCCTCTCTCTCCCGCTCTTTTTCTCTAACCCTCAGTCGCGTGTGACAGCCAGCCGTTTCCAGCATGAACTGCAGGCAGGTCATTTCACCATGAGTCCGTGACTCACAGATTGATATGTGGGTTCCAGATCACATGACCATGCCCATGTGAGCCAGGCTTTTGCATCCAGGTCAGAGGAAAAACTCCAGCTAGCTATGCTCCAAGGAGGAGTATCTTGTTTATTAAACAGCTTCATGCCGAATTCCACAGAAAACTTTTACCCTAGAAGGCGTAACATCTTAAAACAATTCCTTTGAACAAAAAGAGTTTTACTAGTCTGAAAAAGAGTCGGATTAAGACATGGATGAAGGCACCAACACTATGAACTCTCTGCTCTCTCCAAACATGAGAAGAAAGCACAGCATTTAAGAACTCTTGTCATGTGGGGGTTGGCGCAAAAGGGCTTGTTCTGCTATACTTCTGAGTATGACGCTTAACTCAGACTGCAACAAGACTCGATTTCTGTTTCTCTTTAAGATGAAACTGGTTTCCAGTTTCAGACGGTCTCTTCTCCTAAATTTTTCCACTTCGTGTAAGCACCTAAGCAAGCAGAACTGTTCTAACCTTTTGCCTGTTTATTTTATTTAACCTTTGATCTGTTTATGTCATTTCCTCTTTCTGTTTATCCCTGTTTATGTAATGTGCCTCAAAGATAGGTCTTTCTCATATTTTCCTATAGAAGAACAGCTTGTGTGTATATACATGAAAGTGTTTTAGCTATTTTCTTTGAATAAGACAGAGCCTGTGTATTTCTCTAGAGCGCGTATCTCAGTCTGCGTATTTGAACTTAAATTTTTGTGTGTGCACATGTTCATGCTGTTTTTGTGCGTTTTCTCCAGACTTGATCAGTCTATGTTTGAATGCAGCTTTGTGTAAAATGTTAAGCCCGTGTGTGTGCTTTTTATGGGTTGTTTATCATTTTCTGCATGCATATGTTTGTGTATGTAGGTAGAGTCTTCTGCATGTATATCCGTTAGTCTCAGTGTGTGTGTGTGTGTGTGTGTGTGTGTGTTTAGATGCACTATTTGTTTTCATTGCTCTCGGTTCTGGGTCTAGACCCAGCTTGCCGTTTCTGTGGCAGTAGGGGCTCCGATCCCACGTATTATGAAGCTCCGCCTCCTCTGTTCAGGAGTGTATCACAGGAGTATAGGGTTACGTTATTATTATTGCAGTCATGCCTGCAAAGGTCATTCCCATGGTCCTATCATGTACATATGTGTGTGTTTGTTGGTGCGTGTATGTATACACATGTGAGTGTGTGTTTTAATGTGTTGCGCAGTCTGTGAAAGTGAGTGTATTCCTGCAGGTGTGTATGGCTGTGCATACCTATGCATGTCTGTGCATCTATGTATACCAGTCTGTGTGTTTTTCTCTGCAACAGCGGGGGGTCCCGTGGAGTCTCTGGCTTTGTGGAAATGGTGTTTACAGCTCCTTCCTCAAGTGTCCTTATCAAAACATACTCTGGACTTGTTTCCCAATATGACACGCTGTGGAGTCAGGGTTATTTTGGGGGGTGGTGGTGGGGGGGGGGGTTAGAGGCTGACTGTTCTTGGGATGCTATGCCACTAAGAAGCTAGTAAGGGCCTTTCCAGGAGTTCTGAGTTGATGCATTCTTCTTAGTGTGAGTGTCCCTTTCACACTGTGTGTTTAGACTGAAGAGATTGCAGGATATAAGAATTACAAAGGAGACAATGAGGGTCGGGTAGTTGTATTTGCCACCCTCCCCTGCCCCCACAGGGTGAGGGCTATGGGGGAGGGGGATGTGATTCAAGATTTGCCTTGGGGGGTGGGATGCACCTTGGCGCTGTGCAGGAAATTTAGATCTATACTACAGACAATGCCACGTACATTTTAACACGTGTGCTGGCATTTCATTGGGAATTTCTTCAACCTCAGAGTGACCCGGGAAATGTTCAACTGGTCGAATTCCACTGCTGTTAGCTCCGCCCCCGAGTGTTCTCATTCTGCATGACCGGAACAATAGATGCTTGGAAAAGAATGGATTTTAATGAAAAATGAATGCATGAGTTGATGCCACATAACATGGCACATTTTTTCCTCGTGTGCGACTTCTGTGTGATATTATGCATTCCACTCAGCACTTGGAGGTTTTTATGGTTTATTGTCTCCATTTCCTGGCCTAGTCATGTGCACAAATTATCTTGATTTGAGAGCAGGCTACAGTTTACACTTTTGAATTTCTCGGACAGTACCGGAAACACCAATGGTCTGCAGGATGCTCTTGAAAGCTGATTGTCTCATCTGATATATTTTCTGGTTGTTCTGTTGTGTCATGAGCCTCTAGCATTCTTGGGGGAAAAAAAAAAAAACTAGCCATAGGGGGCTTTCTATAGTCTACTGTGAGAGAAGAGGGAGTCCCTCACATGTCAGTTCTTTTTACAGGAAAATACAGTCAGGGCCTTTTTTTCAAGACCACAATGAAAATCTAACCACCATGCTGATTTCTACATATCCTACAAGGTTTCAGAACAGCCTGATTGTGCAATGTATTTCTCAGCGGTGGTGTAGTAAAGTACATTAACCTTATATCTGCATGTGTACTTCTCATGGGGCAGGTGCTACTTGGGGCATGAGCCGATCTAAAGAACACTGGAGACATGCACTCTTACCACACCCAGCCTGTGAAGATGGTTTACTTCAATAAGGTGAGTGTGAAAAGATCCGTACCAAAGGTGGAAATTGTGGTCATTTGAGGAGTGTAAGATTTACTTGGAACTCTCTTGTAATTTTTTCCCCAACATGTGCTTTCCTTCCCCTTAAATGCTGCTGCGATGACACAACAAGAGTGAAATATTATTTTATCATCACCCAGCTTATAAAATTGTTCTCGAGCATATTTCATCTTGTATGCAAATATTCCATTTTTTCCCAGTCTACAACTTTTGATGGTTTATTCAGAATAGCAGTCCAAAGCCTTTGAACCAAATTGAAATGATGGAGCAGTAAAATGCTGCTCTAAAGGATACGTCGGGTGGGAGATTACAGACGGACATCTAAGGTCTAAAACTCACACTTTACTGTTAGATGCAGATAAATTGCTACCCTCTTTCTGAGCCACTATCCGCTGACTGTGCACATTCTGATTTGAGGTTCAGGCTGTGCTGATGCAGAAATGAGATTTCTCCTTGGGTGAGTTTTGCATGTTTTGTTGAATACACAAAATTCAATTACCTGACAATTTAGGCTGAGCAGATGGCCACTGTTTCTTCTCAGCAATTTTGAATTTGTTTAGTTGGACAGGGGCAAAGGTCGCTTGAGCATAACAGTAGTGATAAGCCGACCCCAGTTCAGATAACAGCTCAACTGGGATGGACAGGTTGCATGAGGCGGAAGTCCTTAAGACAGGTTCACTCTTGGCCTGATATTAGTGTGGTGGCAAAACCTGAGAAGTGAGTTAGCAAAGGTAGACATTTCTAGCCAGAAGAGGGGTGTTGAGGTGGGCAGGGCAGTTGCAGTGAGCTCAGCCACGTCCGGCCTCATCTCCTGTCCTTTTGGCATCCTTTGATCTATCCAGTTCCCTATCCGTTCAGCTTCCTTCCACCCGGTTTTGCGAACACAGGAAGCGGTCCAGTCACAGTAAGGCCGTCACCGTTGTTTTTGCAACAGCTCAGCTTTGGGCCGTCCAGCTAGTCCACAGAGAGAGCTCTGCAGCTTCAAAGTGAGGCCGCCAGTTAACTTTGGGTCTTTCCAGAAATGTGTAACCTTGGACCAACAGTAGGCTCACTGGTTTTCCATGGGAAAATGCATGTAAGTACAGAAAAAAAGTCTTTGTATTATTCACACTGCTTGCAGGTTCACCAAGAAAAGTTCTGCAAATGAATATTTTTATAACCGTAAACGCACGAGACACGCAGCGTTTGCTTCTTGAAAATCGTACGTCTCGCCACAAATCAGTATTTCAGTCTGCACCCTTTTTTTTGTAAGAGCACCTTGAAAAACTAGCCCGAAGACCTTAGTCCTAGTTCATCAAATTTCCGCTACCGCAGCAGAGAGCATGAGGATGTGCGCAGTTGCAGAAATAAAGCAGCAGAACCCAGCAGGTGACATTGTGGTCAAGATAGCAAACTGCATCATCTAACCTGCAGTATTTTTTTTTTTTTTTTGTTTCGTTTTGTTTTTTTTGTTTTTTTTAATTTACGTTTAATTTTTTTATTTTGCAGATACTTGTCTCCATTGTGATGTGCAACTCAAGTTAAACAGACAAAGAGCTTTTGATACAGAGATGCAGTTATCAAGATACAGCTTGTTTGTCACATACCGCCATTTTGGTGACAGTCCAAAATTACCCAAGCACCTGATTTAAGTCAGACAGGAGGTGTAGAGATGATTGTGACAGATATGTGATGCAAGAACATCATGAGAGAAATTATTCTGAAAGAAATGGGTTATTCAGGGATTCAGCAGCTCTGAAGGAGGAAGCTCATTCCACTACATCAGTTCCAAAACTGAGAATCTTGAGATTTTGAACTCCCTGTGACTAGGCTAAACAAGCAGCCAGAGCAGTCTTGTCAAAGTGTGGGGAATCAAGTTGGCTGAGAAGTTAGTTGTCAGATTTGCTGACAGGATTCGATGTGGCGGAACCTCAAGGAAAACACAATGCAGCCATGTTTCTGGGTGATTTCACCAGCTAGAGGATGTGAATTTCACATCTCTGCCAGTTGAAATCCATTATTTTCTATTGCGTGATCTGGGAGTGGCAGCATCGGTGCAATTAAATGCCATTAAGGATTGGCGCCAATACATGATATCACCCTGTCATGTTTGGACCTGTTCCTCGGGCCTTGTTTTGAGCGAGGTGGCTGAGCTGCTGAAATTTAAGCATTCGACTTTTTTTTGTAGCAGAAGCGCTGGCAAACGGAGTGGAAAACGTGTGACTTCCTTGCTCCTTTCAGCTGTCGTCCAGTCGACACGAAAAGAGAAAAGGCATAAATGA
This sequence comes from Heterotis niloticus, assembly GCA_018136845.1. Classification (NCBI taxonomy): domain Eukaryota; kingdom Metazoa; phylum Chordata; class Actinopteri; order Osteoglossiformes; family Osteoglossidae; genus Heterotis; species Heterotis niloticus. The sequence goes on from CM030897.1 coordinate 28,426,044, forward strand.
GGCTCGAAGCATCTTCCTCTCCGCACACTTCCTCTGTCATCTCTGCTGGCCGGCCTACGCTGAATCAGTGTGCTGAGGTGGAAGTCACAGTTTCCAGACAAAAGAAGCATGCTCCTGTAACTCTTTCACTGAGAATTTACTCAGCAGATTCTTCTAGATAACACTGAGAATATTTTTAGATTTCTGCCTCGACTTTTTGCATTTTCAGAGAGGCACCAAGCTTGTAAGTTGCTGTGTGTGTGTGAGAAAGAAAGAGAGCAAGAGCTGGGGGGGTGGGTCAGTGTGCGGAAGACATGGTATTAGGATATTTGGACCTGGTGGCTGGCTCATTGGGCAAGAAAATTAGTCACATTCCCACACAAACCCATTTACTGTCACACACACTCAGGCATGCACAGACTATTGCACACACATCCTCACATCCATGCATGCACCGTGTAAACATCCAAATGCGGATGCATTTGAAAAGAGCAATCTTTTTCAGTCACGGCCAAGCGTACTGTAACGCAACAGGAACCGATGAGCAGGCGCCGCTGCAAAGGCAAAAGCAAAAGCGGCATGAGCCAAGCGGAACACGAAAGCTTGGCTCCATCTCTCATAGAGTTTCAGTTCATAAACAACCCCACATAATGCTTCAGCATCACATTCACTATATGTAAATGCAGAGACGTGATACATACCATCATGCACAATTTCCTATACACACTTACTGTATGTTTGTGGATTTCACATTTAGTTCTTCTTTCATGCGATTATTTCTACCGTGGCAAAGTTTTTGCACTTCATTTTATTTTTGTTAAATATCATACAAATTTCCATTTTGTGGAGAGATGTCCCCACATGTCTGTTTCCTTATCCTTGTCGGTTCATTTTCTTCAAAAATCGACAAGAGACATAAAGTGTAAAATTGCCCGAGGTGGGGCCACTCATTTATGCAGACTACCATTTAGGTCCGTGTAGACAAACACACGCAGACTGTTGTGCTCCATTATATGCGGCATACACTGAAGTGTCTGTTAGTTGAGGTTTCTGACGGTTTTTGCAGCTGTGCTCCATTTTCTCTGAACCGTCGAGCCCCAGGTGTAAAACCCAGTTATCCGAGAGGCCCCTCCAGCCTCATGACAGGCTTGATTCTGGGATGTTTTAACGCCTTAAAGGGGAGCATGTGGCCTGGAAATCCGCCCTGTGGTACGGAGACAGGAGTGTCTTCACTCACAACACTGGAGCCTCTTGTTCCTGAACCACCTTAATGGCCAGAATGAAATATATCTCATTCGCTGGCTCATGAGAAGGGGCAGATCCCCCTCCTCCCAGATCGCAGATTCCAGGAAAGTCCAAGCAGTGTGTGTGTGTGTGGGGGGGGGGGGGTCCGTAAATCAGCCACCAGCAGAACCCAGCCATTCCCAACCAGTTTGGACCGGTCCGGCAACCCTTCTACTCCCTGACTCCCAGAGCACGAAAGACCTCTGTCTGAACTAAGAGCACTCTGCCAAAAAAACTGTCCAGAAGTGCTTCTGCAACTGTGACGAAATCTTGTTATCAATCATAGTGCTCTTTTTCCATTTTTTCTTCTCAATATACACACACAGGCCAGCTATGCAGATGCATAGTAGAAGAAAAAGCAGGAGCAATGGTGCGGTCGAAGGGCAGAGTGGCTGAATGATGGGGTGTTCTTACACTGGAAGAGACAAGTAATGGTGTGGTCCAAGAGCTGAGGAACATCGGTGTGTGGTCCAAAATTGAAAGAGCCGAGTGATGATATGGTCCAAGAGTAGGGGAATATATCGGTTGTGTGGTCCAAGAGTGGAGGAGTAAAGTGATGGTTTGGTCCAAGAGCTAAGGAACATCAATGTGTGGTTCAAGAGTGAAGGAGCCGAGTGATGGTGTGGTCCAAGAGAAGGGAAACATATTGTTTGTGTGGTCCAAGATTGGAGAAGTAAGCTGATGGTGTTGTTCTAGACTAAAGGAGCAGGGTGTTGGCGTGGTCCAAGAAGTGAGAAGAGTGGTGGTTTGGAATATCATCACAGCACGGTGTTAATCGTGACGATCCAAGAGTGGGTAAGCAGAATGATGGTGTTGTCATGGCTGGAGGATTTGAGAGATGGTGGGGTCCAAGAGTGGATCAATATGATGGTGTGGTCTATAGGTGGAGGAGCTGACTGATGCTCCTAGAGTGAATTAGCAGAGAGATGAATGATCTCTTTATGGAGGAGCAGAGTTGATATGAGGTCTCCGGATAGGGAAGGAGAGCAGTCACGTGGTGCCAAGACGATGAATGATCTCTGTGTGGTGGACCAAACTGATGATATGGCCTCAGATTGGAGAAGGAGAGCAACAGAGTTCTCTCAGGGTGGAGGATCATGGTGATGAAATACTCTAGGAGTTGAGCAGTAGCGCCATGGTAGAATGGGAATAAATAGATGAGCTACAGCAGCATTACTCTGACGCTGCCTGATATTTTGTCTCCAGCAGCCTGTGCCCCTGCCCCTCTCATGGGGCGCCTTGCTAGTACAAACAGAACGAGAGCCCCCCTGACCAGCTCGGTATTAGCTAATGGAAACCAGACCTGAGCCCTACACCCAAGCTGAGGGATGCAGTCCAATTATCGCAAACAGACCTGAAACTATTCCCTTCTCCTGTTTCCCATATATCAGTGACTCACCGAGTCCCACCTCCCGCTGCTCCCCCTGCAGGCACAAACCGAGGCATGGTGGCACATGTTGCAGTGCGTAACACACAAGGCTATAACAAACAACTACAAAAACTAACACACACATACATCTACCAACCCTTCTGTAGGGCAGCTTTGGGCTTCTACAGTGGGTTTCCTGTGTCATGTTCCTCCTGGGGGGCACACACACATGCACCCATGCATGCACCCACACACAGTAGCTTGCCTGCAGCTGAAGGTCATCGTCTCTGCTGCTGCACAAGCAGTTCTTTGAGCTCGCGAGCCACGTAAGGTCAGACTGGCCCCGGTGGCGGCCATTCTCTCAGTCCTTGGCTCTTATTCATTAATAAAGCGCCAAAGAGACACATGAGTCATTCACAGAGGAGTGATACCAGGCGAACAAAGGAGGCGTTCACATTTCCACACACAGATACAGTACGCTGATCTACACCCACACAAGCCCCCCTCAGTCTGATACCAGATGGCCTCTGCTGCACTGGGCATATTTCTATATCACCGCGTTGGCCACTTCGGGCCAGTTAAGCATATCTGTACACCTGCTCTTGTGGTTCACTAGGAAATCACTTGTTTTATAGATAAAGTTTGAGAATGTGCTTTGTTCATCTGCCGTCCTAGTCCGACAGGAGTGCGCTTCCTGAATGGCGTCGTGTCTTTAGGCTCGACCAGATGAGTTCTCCCAGGGATCTGACGCTTGCGGCCGCTTCCGTGGTGCCATTTTGTCCCGGTGTCCATGGAGGAAGACGAAGGTTGCTCTGAGGTTTCTGCAGCTGGACCCCTGGCCTTGGCACTGTTTTTCCATTTCATCCATCTTTTTTTTCCTGCTAAGCCTCCCCCACCACACACACACACACACACACACACACACACACACACACACACACACACACACACATTCTGCTTTTCTGCTTCTCCAAGGCACTATGCCCTCACCAGGTCCAGGCACACCCATCCGGCACGGTTCCTCCTGCATCAGCACATCCAGAATCACCGGTGTCAGATGTGTCTGGACTTTCTCAAGACTGCCTGAAAGAAGTAGTCAAGTCACACATGTGGATAAGATGAACAAGTGTGTGAGCGTCTTTGTGTCTGGCCATGAAGGTGTTTGGTCTGGGCCTGTGCTTCCGTGATATTGTTTTATATGCACGCGTTTGTATCTCTGAAGGTGTTGGTATGTGGGTACATGCGCCTTCGAAGCCGTGTGTGCGCCAAAGCAGGAAAATGCTCGAGTGAGCAAACGTACCGCAGTAACTGAGAAGCTGTAAATGTGGTGCAGCAGTTACTTTGGTTTACCACATGAATCCACAATACGGTGTGCGCCGCACGCTAGCAAGGGGGGGCTTCACTATGATCAGTGCCGCTCTCACTGTCCTTCATCCTCCCTCCCTCTAAACCTCAGAGTTGTGTTTTCATCAAGATACAAATTTAGAATTCTCGCCTCCCTCCTGCACGAGCAAACAGGACCTTTTATGAGCTGGACCCCTCTGCCACCGATTAAACCCCAGTAAGGGGACCCTGGCCCGATGAATACATAAGACCATGTTTTCATCTTGTATAACTTCAAGCCTCTTCAACCTCACTTTCCCATTCTGATGGTAGTGGTGGGACCCCATGGGACACGTGGCCCCATCCTGGCCGTGAGAAAGGACGCCCCCTCCCCGCCAAAATGGGAGTGGAGCTGCTCATTAGCTCAGCATTGGAGCCGTGTGGCCCTGACGTCACATTTACAGGCAGCACAGCCTTGGCGGGGAGAACAAACTAACAGCCGAGTTTATTGAACCTCTTTAAAGAAAAAAAATGAACCCCCCTTCCCCCTTTTCCTTCTGTCGCGCTCTTTCTGCTCATTTGTTCCAGATTTCCATGGCCGGGGGTTGAATTTAAGGCTCCAGTGAGCAGTGGAGGGAGGGTACTGTTGCTGGGGTCATTTCTGCTCTCTAAAGTTCTAAGAAAATAACATAGTTAGAGAGAAGGAAGTGTGGGTAATGGACTGCTCAGCGCCAGCTTGTCCGTCACGTACGCGTTCCTCTGAGCCACAGTCAACTCCTGGTTGCAGGAAAGCGGGGGGGTCCGACTCACAACTTTTGGTCTTTTGTCGCAGTCCCTGGACAAGGCTCTCGAGAAACAAACGGCAGTTCTCAGTCTGCGATTTGAGCCCCAAGTCTCCCGGTGCTGTCCGTGCCTCAGATTCCCCATAATGCACTGTGAGAGAGGAATGAGTAACGAGTCGATCCATGATGGGAATAATTTCACAAGAGCTCGAACCCTACTCTCACTTCCTGACCAGCAATGATGTCAGTCCTCTCCAAGGGAACATCTGTAAGATGAACTGGTGGAGGGGGGTATGCTGTGTAAGTGTGTAAGTGCATGCGTGTGTGTGTGTGTGCTTGAGGGGGAGGTATGACATTTGAAAGCTGTTGGAAAGGTAGTCGAGTAATGGTTGGCTGTTAAAGAGCACCCCGTACACGAAAAGTGGAAAATGCACTTGACTCCTCGGCAGGGGAACCACGGAGGAGGATGAACGTTGTGCCGCCTTGGTTCTTCATGGCAGCCAAGGTTAGCAGAAATGTTGCCGCCGCCTAGCATCAGGATTTGCTTTCTGTAACGGTTCTAAATGTGCCCATTTTTTGACGTTTTTAGGTTTAAATTCTGGAATAATCAAATGATTGTTAAGCCAGGATCGCGTGGGGGCACGTTTACATGGCGCTGGCTCTGATGGCGCTTTCCCAGAGTCCTGGCGGCTTTGGGGAGATCAGAGCGAGAAGGGCCAGACTACTGTGATTCATGGTCTGGTTTATGGATCACTCATGACCCCTTTGTGCTGCTCTGTGTTTCCCAGAGGGCAGAGCGGTGTGGGGCAGAGCAGGGCTGGGATGAGGGCGCTAGGGGGATGTTGTTGTAGTTCAGGGTGGGGCAAAGGCAGAGCACATCTGGACTATGCTGGGGCTGGTTGATCCCACTCCTTTCCAAGGAGAAATCCGGAGCCTTGTTAGAACCTTCCTGCCACAGTTCAGGCCAGCGGAAGCATTTCCTGCCTGTCCACGCAGTTCCCAGTAGCGTCAGCAGCATCACCATCCAGTGGCCAGTTATTAGACTCTAGAAGGAGAGAAGGACAAACCTGCTTTACAAATACCTGCTCTGACTTTCTGGCCGTGAACTTGTAAAGATCTTGAGAAAACTTGAGTGTCTTAATCTGGGCGCAGGCCTGCTGTAATGCAGACATACACACAGAAACAAGCCTCTCGTTCCCATCTCATCCCATTACTTAGACCCCAGGGCCTGGGACTAATGCTTTCCAGATGCTGTCCTCATTGCTTGTTCCTTAAGCATTAATGAGGGTTGAGGGGATAGAGGACGGCGGGGGGGGGGGGGGGGTCAGGCGTCCATTCGCTTACACCCTCCAGAGGGAATTGACGCTCTACATTCTTCACATTGATTTATGTGTACTGCTCCAATAATGTCTGCAGCTGAACTGGAACCAAAGACCTTCTGTCTGATGCTGCTTTAACAGTGAAAACAGCACCTGTTTTCATGCTATAGAATAAAAAAAAATGTAACATTTTTGCAAATGTGAAAATGTATAACTTGATGTTGGGTGGACAGATAAACATATTTAAATAGATAAATAGATTATATCGATTTGCAGAACCACCGCAGCATTGAAAGATTAGATAACGTGATATGTGCCATGTTTTGTTGCTTTCACTTTTGAGCTGGCAGACAGGAAAAGCGGAATGATTTGTGACTGCAAGCTCCAAGTGACACTACATGGGTTAGCCTATTACCTGCATGTGTTTTCTGAGGAGGGCCTGACGCTGACAGCAGGAAGCCGTCTAGCAGGCCAGTTTCCGGTATTGCTCCACCAGTCCCCTCAAAAGTCCTAGCGCAGCAGTAGGACTCGGCTCCTCAGCTGGGATGAACGGCAACTCAAGCAGGAAAGAGTCCATGAAATAATGGACGCGCTGCATGATGGGTGCATCTTTGGACCTGCACATTGACGTTACCAAGGTAATTGCACGTGTGTGTTGTGTTAAGTAGACCAGATAGCAGTGCGTCTATGAAAGAGGTCAGTGTTGCGTGTGAGACAAAGCAACAGGAGAAACCTAACAGGTCTGCCTCAGGTAGAGGTCTCACACCGTGCAACTTCCCCATTATTTAACCAAGCAAGGGGGGGCAGCACTGAAAACTATGCCAAATGTGGAAAAGGTGTGTTTGAAAAGAGAGCAGTGGTCCCAGATGAAACCTCGCTGGGACACACCTGGGACTTTAAAGAACACTGAAACAGAGGGGTCCCCCCTTGTAAGAAAATGAATATTCATTTTCTGTTTGGGGTTTTGCTGCTTGCGAGCAGTGTTCTTAACATAGTGGTGATGGTAGTCTGGCCATGGTCTGTGACAGATGCACGTGCAGCTATTTCTAGTGATCAAGTACTGACAGTGACCTCACTTTACAAGATGGGGGGGGGGGGTCCTTTCATCAGCACAGGCCGTTTACTTGCACACAGTAGGCGGAGAAATGTCTTCCATCCTCATGGTCCACAACTCAAGTTCCATTTGTAAAAATGTGGGTGGCAAAACATCCTTTAGATGTTCCACAGGAAATCCACCATAAAGATTAACATTTGATGCTACATGTTGATCAAAACAAATTCTGGGGTGTTTGGGCCCCCCTTTGGAATTAACAATATTGTCACATGGTCACACTTGGGGAATGCTGTAGACTTTTGCACTGGTTGTAGGTATGTTGACATTTTTGCAGTTCAGGGATGTAGTATGTCTGACCCTATGTAGGTGCAACCCAGCGCTGTGCCTTTGTTAATTGGGTGGAGCGAGGAAGAAATAAATGAATAAATAATAGTATCAAAACTAATATTTCTCATTTATCTATAATTGTAATGGTTGCAGAGCTGTGGGAAAGTACGCTGGATATGGCACTCAGAACCTACTGTATATCCTTTACAGCAGACTCCACGATCTTGACTGGAAATGTCACGAGAGGTGCACCCATGATGCACAGCGGCAGCCCATTTGAGGTACAGTGTCTATCGGCACCACAGCCTGGATCTTATCCAACAGAAACACACTAAAATTAAACCACTGGGAAAATGACCAATTCTCATTTTTGCTCGTATCTCATTATCTTCCTGCTTTTCCCCTATCGGTTAAAAAAAACACAATTTATGTTGCTTTGAGTTCAGCTGATTTCACATCTTCCCGCATTTTGTGCAGCTTCTACATGATTGTTTATTCTATGTTGATGAGTTTATAAAGTTAGCATTCAGGGAAACGGTAGTTTTTCCGTTTTATTAGTGTCGTTTCCATCGTATTACCGTGGCCTTCTTTGTTGCCGTGACGCGCAGATTGGCATTGCGCTGCCATGGCGATCGGTTACTGTGTGCCAGGGGTTGGCTGCTCATCTGCAGCAGGACCGTGGTATTGACCTCTGACTTCCAGTCAGCCTCAGGAACCGCAGATTTCATTAGAATCATTTTCTTTCACTTTGTAGAACGGAGCCTGCCACCTTGTGGCAAAGAGAAATCCCTCCCTTGCCACCAAAACAAGAACTTTGACAGCGAATTGCTGCCATTTCTTTCCACAATCCCGTCACCGCAGCAAGATATACAAATGGTCAAGGAAGAGCACGAAGAGAAAAAAAACTGGACATGCAAAGAGAAGTGAAAAATGCTGAAGCAGGGCCGAGTGAGATAAATACATGTGCAGGCAAGTAAGAAAGTGACATTATTCAGAAGTTGCACAATGAACTTTCTGAAGAACCAAAAGAGCTTCTTAGTTTAAAAATAAATTCTTTGCCTACTGAGTGGGGAATGATACTTCTGAAGCGCATGCCAGTGGAGTTTGGATTCATGCCACTTTTTGTGTCATCGTTCTCCGCAGCGGCCACTAGATGGGATCATTTCCCTACACGTCCAGAGGCCTTCTTGTCATCTGGGACCCCCGTTGAAATACTCACATTTTTACTGCATCCACATTAATTCAAAGTGACGCACAATGATTATTAAACAGTATTTAGCTGGTACAGTTATTTAGATGCACTGCACTGAAGGCCCTACCTAGCTCTGCAACATAACCACACTCATTCACTGGCACTCACAACATGCTAATAATGGGCTTCAATGGCTGGTTGGTTTCAGTACACCAGAGTGTTACCCTGTGGCTCCACTACATTGTCGTGCAAGATCTGCTCAGAGCTCATATCCAAGGCGGATTTTACTGCATAGCTCAAACCGTAAGTCTCAGTTCTGCCGCTGTTAACAATAAATGTTTCGGCGGGCTTATAAGTGAGGGTGTGGCTTTTGGGGGAGGGCTCTAGACAGGTCATATTAATATGAAATAAGTGATCTAAAGTTTCAGCGGCCACCCCCGCCCCCACCCTTTCTTCGTGGCTCTGCAGTGGTCAGAGATTTCTGACCTTTCCAGGTCACATAACACTGTGCCCGTTGTGTGTGTATGTCTGTGCCGAGAGGGTTGCGAACACACGTTTGTGAGTGTGTCAATGTTTTGCTGATGGTCTCTAATGTTGGCAACTTTTGACATTTCAAGAGAACCACAGCTGCACTTCCCTCCAAGCTGACCTTAACTCAAGCTTGTTCTATTTTCTCACTTCCTTAACTCTACCTACACACACACACACACACACACAGAGCACAGGACAGGGATGAGATCATGTGTTAAATATGTGGCCTGTGATACTTAAGTCACAGTTCAGGGTGACATACAAGGCCACTTTTCTAGGACAGTGTTTCATCTCTGTTCTCTCTATGAGTGAATACAGATGGGTTGCACTGTATGTATATTCTGTAATACACGTTAATCCGATTTTAACTACCTAACACACGTGGTCACAGTTATTTCCCAGTAGCAGACATAACAGTTGTATAGGGTGTGGCCACAAGTTATATTTGTATGTTAAATTACACATTATTGCAGTGTTAAACTTGAGCACAAGCCATAACAGCGACTGTGAGGTGCTCTTCTATTCTGCATAATACGGTAAAAACCGAACCAAGAAAATGAAAGCAACGATGGTCGATCGCAGCACGCCTCAGCTTTCTTCATAGCGCTTCTTCCCTCCAGCTGTACTTCTTCTCCTTTCAAAAGTTCCAAGACGTGAGCTGGGTCACAAGAGCTCTTTGACCAGAGTTGATCAGCTCCGGCTGTCCATGTTTCCTCTCTCGGGTCAACCGCTCACTGACAGTACATGCTGTAAAAAGCACCACCCGGAATGAGCTTGCCCGCTGTGATGTGCATTAAATCGTGGTGTATTGTTTATAAAGGTTTGTTTTTTCTTTCTTCTTTTTCCATTATGCCCGTCTTTACCAGAAGTCATATGACTTCAATAGTTGGGCATTCCCAAGCAGCCCCCCCCCCCAGCCCATGCAGCATGATAACAACTAGGGCTCTGAAGGACTTTCCAGGATTGTGAATGCGATCGAGACAAGATGTCACAGAGGGGCTGAGCTGAGCTGTTAAACGCTGACAGCAGTGCAGGAAGTGCACGACGTGGGTAGAAATTCCACTGTTAGCCTTGAGCGATGAGCTATGTCTGTAAGCGCTATGTTTGGCAATAGGAATTTTACATTATTGTGACATGGACATGTGTGGAAGCACCGTGACGTGTTAAAAAACAAAAAGTGGCACCTGGTGACTGGACGAGTGTGTCCGCTAGCGCAGTGCGTGCATGCGAGCGACTGTGTAGTTGTGAGAGGAAGAGCGGAGCCTGTAAAAACAAATGTCTCCTCTCGCCTGCCTGCGCTGATGGCATTTTCAGGAAGAGGAGGTGCTGTGGAGTGCCAGGAAAGTTGAAGCCACAGCAGCAGTCTCAGTCAAAAGAAAGAACAAGATTAATACAGTTATGTTTGATTATGTAGAAATTCCTAAATATGTGTTATATGTAAAACAGGTTGCGACAGTTTCCGCAAAAACAACATTAATCATCCTGTGAAAGTCCATTTTAGTAGTGTTACACCCACCCAGTACAGTGGGTGGCGCAGTGGTTTGAGCTCATAGAGCGGCAACCTTGCGCTCGACGGACAGTGGGTGTGAATGTCCCCCGTTCTTCCTCAAGGTGCTTTCCCTAAATTGATGCGGTAAAAATTCCCCTAGAAAGCCCTCTTTTCTGTAGTAGTACAACTAGAGTATTTGACAGTTTTGTTAAGGCAAAAACATTATAAAGTGTTTCCTGATCGTAAATCAAATTGTCACTAAATTAGATTATAATGAACTTGGTGAAAATTTAAAGAAAAGTTAACTGCACTTATGAGCTGTGTGTGTGTGTGTACATCCTCAGCCAATGATGGCAACCTTAGGGAAAGTCCCATTTAAAGACTTAAAGATACTAACACACTCACAGGTTCGCTGGTGTGTGAATGCTCAACTTACATGCCATTCTCTTTTCAGGGCAGGCTTATAACCCTGGAATGCACTTCCATGATTTCCTACAGGATGCCATGGAAACTCTGTGAACAGAGGTAATATGTTGCCTTTTGCTCTGTACTCTGTTATCTGCTTCCTACAGTTACTCATGTGTTTGCTGTCTCATTCTTGTCCTTCAAAACCCCACCAGGGTTCACCTTAGTAAATGGGCCAGAATGAGAATTCATTATAGCTTTGTCACACACCCCCAGAAAAGAGTTCTTGCATTATTAATGTCCACGTGGAGCTGGAACATAATATATTGAAGCTGTTTCATGTAGCTGATCAGTTGTTATTATTGTATATAGATCATTTTAATCCTGACGCCCCCCTGTAGAGCAGAAAAAGGAGCTCAGTACAGGGCTGGGGCAGAGCTGGGCTTGGGACCAGAAAGACAACAAGCACCCACTGTACTGGAGACAATGTTGCAGTGTTTTGTATTTGTTCACAAACGTCAATGAGTGTGTGGTTTACAGAATAAAGGCCACTGAGAGGTCACTGCCCTGTCAGTTCTGTTCAGCTCCACTTTTTCAAGTTAGGGTTGTCATGGCCTAGAGTAAACACAAGGTACACCCTAGACAGGCCTTCAGTCCATCGCAGGGCACGCAGTCATCCACACACACACAGTCACTCAAAACAGACAGTTTACAGTCATCAGTTCATCTAAAACACCTGTCATTGGACTGCGAGAGGACACCTGTCCAAATACAGGTACAGCAAGCAAAGACACAGACTGAAGCAGCACCACCCATTGTGCCACCCCTCATTTTACTTTGTTTTTTACAGCACTCTTCTCAACAAAGGGGCACACAACAATAAACAGTAGTGACAGTGACAGTGAAAGTGACAGTGAAAAGAGAGTGAAGGAACCCTAACAATAAACAAAGACAACAGCTTGCTTATGCATTTTTCTGAAAGAGGCCATCTGACAAGTGTGGAAAGGAAAACAAAATCATCATCATCATCATTATCAACAGCGTTACAGAAGTATTAGAATGAACCATGACTGAAATAAAAATGGATTAAGAAGCAAAGGTACGTACGGGGTGGGACCTAGATAAAGTTCGAAGAAAATATGCCATCTGGCCAACTAACAGAACTATTCGGTCAAACTGATCAAACAATCAAGATCAGACACACTGCCCTGACAGAAAATGACAACACGAATGCCACTGCTGTCGATTTATTGCCATGTCCTTCACAGTTATCAGCCACTGCTCTTGAGGGTCCTTGGGCCCCCATCCTGGAAGGCATACCGAGCCTGCTTTTCTTAGGTTCTCTGTAGCTTTCTTCATTCCTTGTTTGCAAGTCATTTGTTGTCCGCCTCGTGGCTTCTTCCATTCCGATCCTGGAGTCAAGAACAGAGCCCTGTTTGGCAGTCGCGTTGGCTGCATTCGTAGAACATGACCCAGCCAGCTAAGTCTACACCATGACTATTACTTTAAGTGAAAACAAAACGCTCCCATCTGCCCCGTTTCACGGTACTGTGCGTAGTAAAACAGGGTGCTTTTATAACTGAGAAGTTCAATTTTATTGGCCAGTCCAATACGAACCCAATCTTGTGGAGCTGGACCATCCATGGATTTATGACCCATCCAGACCTGAACCCTCGATCCTTCTGTTTAACTGAGAGACCTTAACCACTTTGCTGGTCTTGAAATCTGTTCTGAGAATTTCGTTGCAGCTAGAATTTATATAGATACCACAAAACAAATGCTCAACATGTCACTGGTCCCTTCATACCTGGTGACACTCCTGGATGAACATATAAAAAAGATCTCTTCCTTGGGAATGTGATAAACAAATGTATCTAAACAGAGTTTTTCTGCTGAACTTAGATCAGGCTTTCTGAGGGAGTGGACCAGTTTTGAGGAAACAGGAAAAATAACAATATAAAAGGTTAATGACTTTATTTGCCTGCAGGAATAGAGGTTTCTGCAGCTCTGGGTTTTACACAAAAAGAAGGGAAAACAAATGTTAACCGTGTTGAGTATTTAGTGGAGCTGTTGCTTATAGTTGTATTTTTGCTTTCTGTTCTCATGTATTCGTTCAGTTGATAGTTTTATTCAAACGTTGAGCTACTTGCAATGATTTGTCCATGTTTTAGTGGACAAAGCAGGGTCAGGGATGCTCAATAATGGTGAAAAACTGTAAGAAGATTGTCAACAAAAATGTTGTAAATATAATACTGTCAACAGAGTTGAGGGGTGAAAGAGACAGTAGAAAGAGTGGAGTCAGCAATTATTTTTTCCAAGGAAACATCAGCAGATGGGGGTGCTGGCAGAGGCCCAGTGCACTTATCCCACTGCCTTCATGCGCACACTCCAGTGTATAAGTCAAGGCTATACCCCTCAAGAGGAAAGGAGGCAATATCACAGACTGAGGATGTGTGTGTGTGTGCGCACGCACGCTCCTGAACAAATAATTCAACAAAAAGGATTCAAGGAGTGTGTGTGTTTGTTTGTCTATATGTTGCCCATGCATGTACATAAATGGTGTGTGTCAATTTTAAGGGCCTGCCCTTGTGTATGCAAGTAGTACACAGCACACATGAACACGCATGCTTGCAAACACACACACACATGCACACATTTGGTAACTGGATGTATACGGCTTCTACGCCTAGCCTGAAAAAGGCATTTGTGTAGTTACTGACTTTGTCACTCCGGAAAGCTTTTGATTTTCACAAAAATATTTAGCATGGCCCTCGACAACAAATGAGCGGACGTCTTCCTGTCACATGAGTCAGAGAAAATTCCAGACCCCCTTCAGGAAACCTGTGGACACAGCAGAGGGCACATGGCAACACTGCACAATAAGGATGTTGGGTAGGGCTGCAATATTGCAATATGGGTGGGACCCTGTAGAAATATTTAAAGGTACATTTTCAGAAAATTTTTAAGAAATATCAATATTTTATTAGACTTCCAGGATAGACTGAGCAAGGAATGTAGGGTTAGATGAATGGATGAATAAATGAACAAATGAAAGAATCTGTACGCATACCCAGACATGTAAATGTAGCCCATATAGGCCAAAGCACATTGCAAAATTCCGTAAGTTGCAATGTGATAAATGTGTTGCTATGTTTTTCACTTTCTGAGAATATTGCAGGTTTGTAGGTCCACTGTTGGACGATAGATTGAAGCGCATTAAGGTGCAGGTGAAGGTGCGTCATTGCACATCATAGAAATATGAGCAAAACCCGATTTCCATGTTGCACATTTCAGGACAATGGGACATGTGTTCACATTCTGGTATAATTTCCAGCCACACTTTCCATGAATGCAGATTAAATATAGTGATGGATTATTTGTAAAGGTCATACCAATGTCCACAGTACTATGTTTTACCTGCCTGAGGGTTCCACACTATTTTCTCCTGGCTGGTCACATGGAACCAGACATTTGCCTGTTTGTCCTCTTTTTCTGCCCTAGGGCTTCACCAATTGGCCTCTTTTTCTGGACTTGGCCTTCATCAAGTAATGTTTTTCTGGGCCATTTGGTTGTGGAAGGTTGAAACAGACTGTTTTATGTCTTCTACATATTTCATGTTCTGTGCACACTGTGTTTGGTGATGGAGGAGAAAGTGGGTCTGGACCTGGTCCTGGTCCTGGACCTGGACATAGTATCTGATTTCCCGATGACCCAGCAGTTGCTCAATTTTGCTGTCTTCTCAGTGTCAGCTTCTCGCTGCAGGCAGCCGCCTTCCTGACACTCTACACTTAGCCCCAAATGGGGCTGACCCGGCTCCCTCTTGTGTGCTCACGTCCCTCCAGTGTGTGGCCTCTTGCACAACACCAAGAAAGTGTTATATCCAAATATCCCAACAGAGTGGAATGTTTTTTGTTTGACAGTTGTTTAAAGTTCAGTTTCACATTGCTGCCTTTGTGAGATGTGTGTGTGTGTGTGTGTGTGTGTGTGTGTGTGTGTGTGTGTGTGTGTGTGTGTGTGTGCGCGCGCGCGCTCGTGTATAGTTCTTTTTAGAAACAGGCTTTTTTCAGGCTTTGGGTCAACAACATCTAAGATGTAGAAGTATCTCAGGAAGCAAATCAGATAAATTTTCATTTTCTATTTAATTTTTTTTTTCTATAATTAACCTCAGGAAATGGCAACCCAGTTCTGCTTGCTTACATAAGTTATCATCTCTACCCTTTTGCCAAAAGTAGCTGCATCCCAGTACTCTTTTTACTTTCTTTTTCATGGATCAGCACTGGCTCTTGGCAACATAGAATGTGAACCCGAACACAGAGAAACTGCAGACACACACAGATATATGAAACAAGCGCGAAAGGTGTAGATGTTTTGAAAGTGTGATCAAGTGCATCCAAAAAGGTGCCCAGATGTTCCAAAATTTGATTGAATTATCATGTAGGTGAAGTGTTTATTCTTTCATGATATTTAAGGACTTATGTATGTGCAGAAGAGCCAGAGGGTTTTTTTGGGGGGCTTACAATGCCCTCGACCTTGTTGCTAAGATAAGCAAAGTATTGTTGCTAAGATACTGGCCATGGTCTCGATAAAATGCAGGTTTTGGTCACTTGTCAATGCAGTGGCTCTGAGCTTTTATAAAGCGCTGGCAGCGTTTCCCCCACTTGAATGTTTCTTGAAAGTTCTGTATATTTGGATTAAGAGCCTGCCTGCCTGTCTAAATCTGTTTCAGTCACATGGGGAAGCTCCCAGTGTGTCTGTGTGTGTGTTAGGGTTAGAGCAGTGTTTGTGAGTAGAGATGTAGTAAAGTACCTGTAAGTCTCTTATTTCTAAGTTACTGAACTTTTTATTCTTGCTTATTTGTAGCTTCTTTTCAAAGTCACCCACTTGATCTTTTATGTCTTCCGTCTTGTTGACGAAAAGAAAGAGATGCATCAAAGTGATTTCAGGCTGTCTGCTGTCTTTCATTCCATACTTGTGGTTTCCATTTTAGCTACACGGGTTTAAGCCCATGCATGAATGCAGGCTTTTCCAAACTTCCCAAAGTCTTCCTTAGAACTCAGCGTAGCTGTGGGCACCACTTGCGTGGGATCCCTCTTACTGCTGTGGACAAATTCCTGCCTTATCTTCTAAGCTGTCCCTTGTGCAACATTGTCTGGTTTTTACCCTGCTTTGCTTTGGTTCACATGCAGCCATTTGCTCTTGTTCTTGTTCATTTCCAGCACATAGCATTTCGAAAACCTGCATTAGTAAGATAAGATGAAGGCAACTTTTAGAAAGCTTCACACTGCTTCCTGAGGGGACCGTGTCTTGCACAAGTGGACGCAGGGGGCTGAATGTTGTGAATGGTGAGGGTCAGTGTGTGAGACTCAGAACTGTGATTGAACACAGTGGTTTGTTTCTTGGGGGTGTTTGCAGGGCAAAGAAGCCACCCACAGTTTGCGTGTCTCTCTTTGTTGACTTGTCCAGTCGAAACTGATCATCTTTAATTCTCTCCCTTACAGACAAGGATTCTCTAAGCAATGCCTCTAAGTCGGTCCTACTGATTTACCCGGGACAAAAAAACAATTCCTGGAAGTTATCAAATGGGAAGTTTTGGCAGTTTGAGGGGAAATCTGAAGGTCTGTTAGCTTTTGCCGGGCAGATCCACCCTAGTGAGCAGACTTGGGGTCAAGGGTCAGTGATTGAGCTGTGATAGAATGTGACATGTATGTAGTCGGCTGGACTGGTCCACGACACACATATTCACCCTTTACACTCCATACCCATGTAAAATGCACCTTGTGTGTGTATGGTCCACTGCCAACTTTACTGCTTTTTATTATTTTTTTTTAATTTAAAAAAAAAATTAATATTTTAAATACTTTAAATATGGACATTCGTAAGGAAGTTATTCCAGGAATGCAACAACTGGGGCCACTCGAGGTTAAATAACCTCACTAGCATCATGTATCTCAGACTGAGAGGTAGTTTTCTTCCTCAGTTTTGCCTTAAGATTTTATAACTTGTGTAGAGTTCAAAGTTTGTTACATTTGACCCTCTGCAACAATGCAACTCAGATATCCCTATAGCTGCATCTCTGTGGTCACCTAGGTGGACAGTGTCAGTTATACCAGTAATGTTGCACCAGTGCAAACAGTTTGTCTTAATATATGTGAGGATTAACACATTAAACACATTTTAAAAATGTTATTTTAGCCCGTATTCATCCCCAAATAAGAGAGTTCTGACACAGATAGCAGCCAAAATAACACTTAACAGTCCCATTGGGTGTTAAAAGCACCTCTGAGAAAATCTGGTTGTGAGGCATCAGTATGAAGAAAACAGGGCACTGCTGGTCACAGTGAGAACAGATTTATTCCACATAAAACTGCTACTACCAATAATAATAATAATAATAATAATAATAATAATAATCCATACATACATACATACAAACATACATGTTTTTTTCTGTTTTCTTAGAAGCAGTCCATCATTCCTGGGTAGTGATAGTCTGAGGAGTGCATCTAATAACGTCCAACTCAGATCTACCATTAATCTCTATCATTAAACTGTAACACATTCTGTCACTTCTGTCACCAACCAGTAATTTACTGCCAATGCTGAGGAGAAAAGTTTCCATTTCAGGGATTCCTGAGGAAGCTGAATCACCACAGCTACTCTCAGGAGGCGGAGAGAGTGCATTCATTCTACTGACCCCCTGAGCCTCTGCCTCCCACTTTACCTCCCACCTCATCTAATTTAACTCTCACAGAAATAGGCAGAGCAGAACGCAGCGAGCGCAGAGCTCCATGAGCTTCTTAACAGGACAGCAGTCTTCTGTGGATTCTTACCCTCACCGGTCACACAGGCACAATGGCTGGGACCTTCACCACCTGTATCTGCAGCCTGCTGGGAATTCTCGTCTGGGGAGCTGGTAAGCTTGTACGTGCTAGTATAATAAAATATACTTTATAAAGAGCTTATTTTGCTCTGTTTGTACATAGCTTATTTTGGCTGATAGTGCTGTGAGCAGTTTTTGTTTTACAGCTGAATTACAAATCTGTGCAAAAGAATTACTGTATAGTCAGCTAACTATATTTTGAGAGGTAGTGAAAGTGCTTAAAACTGATTCTGATGATTTATCATTAATAACTAAAAAAAATGATCTGGGAGTAGAACTGTTTTCTTTGTAAATGTATTGAATGGGTGTTATTTTTGGTCTGGTTGGGACAGGGGACAATTGTGGGCTTTGTGTGGTGGTGGAGAGCCTGACTGAGGGGTGGGTTATCATGTTACCTTGACTAAACAGACAGGGGGCCAACCGATGGAATGACATGGCAAATTGTTGTTTCTGTGCCTGTGAGGGAGTGCTCTGGTGCAGAAACTCCTTAACAGCACGCACACACACACACACACACACACACACACACACACACACACACACACACAGCTACTTCAAAGAAAACACCTCCAGTCCTCTTACACTGGCAGAAGCTGTGCTTCAATAACCCTACTTTTTCTACTTGAATGCCGTTTTTAAAAATAAGTAAAATTTATAAAATGCATATTTTGATAACTGTGTTCTTTATTGTATAGACTTATATACTCAATCTACTTAAACCTTAATGGAACACAGCTTGTTTCAGTTAACATTTTTTGTAGAAGAACTGAGTTGCTGTCTTTTCTTCACATGTTTGCGATGCGGGGGATTTGGTGAGTCAGTTGTGTTTGTATTGTCTCAAGAGAGAAGGAAAGCATGGTTTTTAACAGTTTTGTGGTCATAGCATCTTGATGTCTTCTGTTTCATGCAGAAAGAGCAGTTCAGAGCTCAGTCGGTGTAAACTCTGTTCAGTCTCCTGACACCAGTTCTGTGTGTAATAGTCTTTGTCCACCAGCACCATGTTGTTCTGTTAGGTCATGGTTTCTAGGACAGGGAACGTGCAGATGAAGAAGTCAGGTGTGCAGACTTATTTGAGAAGAATTTCAAGAGGAATCCTGCTGGCTAGGGCACCAAGTGGAATTCATTTATTGTCATACAGTCTCCTTCCAAACAAGGAGAACTATGAGCTCTCAACTTCAGGCTCATGACTAAAGTAACAAAAACAAAACAAGGACAACAGTGCTGGTAGGACTGGTGTTAATAACTAAAATACAAAATCGCTTTGTTGGCAGTGAGCAAAAATGGAGGAGTGCCTGCTACTGATCTGGGGGAGTGAAATAAACACTGAAGGGAATTCAGTGGAAAACACACGGACCAACTGAAACTCTCACAGGTTTAACACAGCCAGTTATGTTCGGTCTAGGTGTGATGGATGGTGGTAACGTCCCTGTAATGCACAGTGGAAACTCTCTGACAGCCGTGGACCCCCCCCCCCCCCCAGGAACGCTTGTCCTGAGTGGCCATACAGTCAAAAACCATGCTGCAAACACATGTGTGCAAATTCAGTTGTGCTGGACTGGTGCCCCTTGGACTGTCTCGGGGTTTGCTTTGTAAGAGCGTTTCAGCTGAGCGTAAGGGTGTTTCGCATTTATGGCGTCTGGCATGTGAAAGAACATAAACGTAACCATTTCAAATTGAAAAGAACTGTTGCATTAATGTTACTTCTACATGCAACTGAATAATAATACGTGGCACACCGCTCGGTCTGAGGCGTGCGTGGTTCAGGAAGTCATCAGGTAGGAGGCGGTGGAAGGATTGGGTGTGGAGGGATTTAATGTGCTTTTTATTTCCTTTTCCTGTTTTCCATAGTATACGGTACACAATATAAGAATCTAATAACAACAAAAATCGACCTGGGCCAACAACTAAACCCCAAAATGCAGTACAACACAAGATTAACTGAAGAGACCAAGATAGGTCCATTTATTCACCTTCCCTTCCTCTCACACACTCTTCATCTGACCTTTTATATCGTTCTTCTTTATTTGTAGTTTATTAGCTCTTTAACTGCCACATAGCGTTTCTGAAATTTAGACTTAGAATTTAGAATTGGTGCTTGGTTTAGTTAAAAGTCAAGTCCACAAAACAGAGTAAAGTTCATACCAAAAATCGTGAACAGTGAACCTGTGTATCTGCAACAATCTACAATGTTTACATTGTCAACAGTAGATGGGGAGTGATGAGTTGTGTCTTTTGATGTAAATACTTAAAACAGGGTGGATGAGAAGCCTCTTTTTAAAATATTTTTGCTGTATGCCTTTACAGGTGCTAATAAGTCCATTGAGCTCAACCCTCCCTCAGTGGTGGTGAAATATGGAGACCCAGTAACAGCGAACTGCACCGTGTTCACACACCACCTGGGGATGGGCTGGGTGGCTCCACAAAACCCAGTAGAGCTACAAACAGGTGTCCAGTCTGTCCTCTGGAATGTGACAAAGTCACAATGACAACACAGGATGCAAAGCCTCAGTGCTTTATGCCAATATCAAAGAGAAGCCTCAGTTAATCCAGCTACTGCCAGTCACTGTGTACAGTAAGTGTGTTTCTCTCTCTCTCTTTTGTCCTGCACAGAGGCACTTTGCAGGTCTAAAAGTCCCGTTCACTTTAAGGTTAAGACTTAGACCACTGTGCATAATTCCAAACACAAAAGCCCATTTTCATATCATTGGTCTGTTTCTTTTCTCTTAAGAAATAACAGTGTTATCATCTGCTGCCATTTATTCTGCATTGCTCTGGTAAACTAGCGTACCTGTTTCATTGAAACAATAAACACGGAGCACAAATGCCTCTGCTTTCCTCCACAGAGACTCGAACCAATGTCCATCATGTTAACAACCACCACAGTCCCTTGGAGGGAGGGGGACAGTACCAACTTCAAGTGTAAGGTCCTCAAGCGTGGCTCAGCTCAGAACCTCAGTGAGAAGTGGTACAAAGGCAGTGAGATAGTGAGCATAACCCACTCTCTCAATGACAGTAAGACACCTGTAAGCGTTTCCTCTAGCCTCACCATCAGTCCCAACAGAACAGATAATGGAGCTCGAGTACAAAATTGTGGCAGAGTTGGATTTGGGACCAGGACCACAGCCCCCTCCTGTAATGGAGTCAGAGCCCCTCAGGATCACTGTGCACTGTGAGTATTTCAGTGGTCTGTTCATATACTGGTAGCTGTTTATCCAAAGAAAAATTCGTCATAAACCCGTTCCTTACGTTCTGCCCTTCTTCGGTAGAAGTTTACCGTATTTCAAAATTACTGCAACTGCTGCTACTACTGTTGCTAATATTGTGGCTGTGTACTGAGCATTTATCTTATATATAATATAATTTGACTGTTTAATGTGTTCCGTCAATGAGCAGGAGCTGTGTTCTAATGAAAACCAGCACAGCGTCCGGACCAGGAAAGACGGGTTTGACTAACCCTGTCCCACAGTGTCACACTGAATTCATCAGGCTTCCTCGCTGCCTTGTTCCTCTCTTGCAGATCCCCTCGCATCACAAGCGTGTGATGATCATATGGAGCTGAGGGAGGGAAACCTGCTGAACGCTACAACCTGCAATGTGGACAGTAACCTAGGCTATGGTCACGTGGCAAAAAGATAAAAAGGAAGTCAATGGCTCCCTGACCCTGACCAGGGAGAACATGGGACTCTATGTCTTTATAGCCAAGAATGCTATTGGCAGTGACAACAAGACAGTCAGCATCACAGTAGGGTGTACGTTTCTAGTAAAGCTTGGGCGTTCATTTCTTCAGCGTGTGAGTTTTCTCCTGGTTTTCCTGCTCATTTCACAGTCTCTCCTCTTCACTGCTAACTCTCTATATCCTGCAGATGCTCCAGAGCTGATTTGCCCTCTGATATATGGATTGAAAGAAAATGAGACCCTGAAAGCAGTTTGCACTGCTGTGGCAAATCCCGAACCTACTATCACCTGGCTGAAGGACGGAAAGGAAGTAAATCGTACGGCCGCTCTAACCAAGATGGATGGAGGCCAATACACCGCAACTGCCAGCAACATCTACGGGTCCGTCAGTTGCCTGGACATTAAAGTTTTTGGTAAGTTCCAGGCTAATCCACATTTCTTTTTGCCCTTTCTTGATGTCAACAGCAGGCAGCACCTCTCTCCGGTCGCTGAAGTGTACGTTTCTGTTCTGTACAGTCTGTTTGTGCTTTTTTTAAGGGGATTTTCAGTTCGCCGCTTATGCTTTTGTTTTGTTTTTGGGCTATAAAAGTTTATGATAAAGATACTGCCGGAGTGGCGGTCAGGAAGCTCGGGACTTTTCCTGGTGGGGTCGGAAACTAAAAACTGCCAGGCTGTACCAAAAGACTTGCTGGTTTTTGATCCTGCCTACTTTTCTTGTGTTGCTGACACACACACACACACACACACAGGAACGTGAACAGGAGTCACCTTGTTGATTCGCCGAACTTTCCTTGGTTGGTCATTTTTTAGGGGCGTGAGGAAGGGTCCTCCTGAAAAACCTGAAAGGACTCCTAAGTCCAGTTAGTGCAGTAATTCAGACAGGGTGCTGTACAATAAGTTAATACAAAAAGGCACTGAGTGGGCTGATAAAATACTTTGTACAATATTATTTTTTACCAGAACAATTACATTCAAGCTTAAAATCTGTGCAGTGTTATTAAAAGTGAAAATAAAAGTTAGTTATTCAGCAACCCAGGAAGCTCTCTTATTTCATAATTTCAAAAGTCACAGGAGTCAGTTATTCCCAAAAAGTAACTAATATTTTCTTTTAGATTCAAGATTCAAGATTCAAAGATTCAAAGGTTTATTTGTCATGGGTGAACAACATAGCATAGCAGTGTTGTCCCCATGAGATTTGTTCAGGCATCCTCAGTCACCAAATATGGACATAATATGTATATAATATGTATATATGTATATAATATGTATACATATATACATATTAGCATGTTTGGTTGGTGTACGGCAGCATGGCAGTGATATTAGCGCTGGTCCTGGGTAAAAATGTGGTGAAAACAGCTCCAGGGCACTAACTTGTTGCCAGTAGGTGATCAGGGTCAGTTTTGCGATCAAACTGTCGATTGAAAATATGTCAGTCAAAAATCAGACTCTTCTGACACAGGCAGGCATACAGTTTAAGCCATAAACGCATTCTCACTTTCAAATGGCATAACTCCCTCCCCCCCAGTAGCTGCTGCACCTCTGTAACTTCTTTTCCTTTTCCTTCTCCTATTTCCTATTTATCCTATTTATTACTATTGTTATTTATTTGGTAACATTTGCACTACACTCCTTTGTCTTTTTCTCCTCTCTTGTACGCGTTGTGTCGCACCTGCGGTCACGGAGGAACGTTGTCTCATTGCCATGTACTGTAGATGGTTGAAGGGCGTAAACTCCTGCCCTGCCTGATAGAAAGTTTTAAGGAGAGGCGGGAAGGGTCTTAGCGGCCAAATGGAGTTTCCAGCCCGTTTCCGTGTGCTGTCCTGACTCAGTTGGACATTGTCGGACAGATGGAAGATAACAGGATGCAGAGTGATACCTGGGCAGCAGGTTGCTTCGTGGGGAAAAGCCACTGTGTTCCAAATGATCTATGAAAAGACCCAGGTTCAGATCCCACCTCCTGCTGTATCAACCTTGACCAGTGAACCGACAGAGTGAAAATGAGCCAGCTGTTTAAATGGCTGCATAACTGCCTTTATTATCACAAAAGTGTCATGTGAGAAAGGTTCATAATAATAACGTGCTCACCCTTGTATTTGGCAAAGGAAGCAAACAGAGCTCGCGTTTTCGCCAAAGTGTCGGTGCAGAGAAACTGGAAGTAACGCAACATAACGGGACAGGGAAACATAAGGATCGCGGGGTGCGGCTCTGCGAACGAACCTGACCTGCTGTACCACACAGTCTTGGACCGTTTTAGGAAATAACTTAGGGGGTTTTAAAAAAATTTGTTCTGCCTTTTTTTTTTTTTATCACCTTTCCGGGGGAAGGACGGTGATTTCCCCCACCCCCTCCTATAAAGCTGGACGCAGCCGCCAGTTTCAGTTTCTCAGGACGAACCGCTGGTGGCGTCGCTGCAGATGTGGTCCAGACGCGCCGATCGGGTTGCGAGGGGCAGTCTGGTTCAGGCCCGAGGGCCCCGTTCGAGAACCATGGAACCGCGGAGAGGCGAGCGGCGTTCGGACTTTTTCGCGGCGCGATGGAGACCCTCGGACGTGGCGCTTTTCTCCTGGGGGTTTTGCTGGGGCTTTCAGCCCGCGCTGGAAGTGAGTCGGTTCGGCGGTCGTCGGACCAGCTGAACGTAATGCTTCTGTAACGTTTAACTGCTGCGACTCTTTGGGATCGTCCAACGGTTAACCAAATCCGCTGACGTTATTCGCAAAGTTAACCAGTTCGTGTAACTCGTGCGCGAAGGACTCGCTGATGTGCGGCCGGGAAGTCATGGTAACCTCGGTGCGACCAGTCGTGTTCGCTAGGAAAGCTAAGCAGTCGCTGCATCTCATGCGATAATCCGCGCCGGATGGGTTAACTAGTCCGCATAACTGTAGAAATGCGGCAACAACCGGCGTCGCAGCCAAATTCCACTAACCGTAACCCCGCAGGCCAGTTGGACCCGTTTCTATCAAACGAAAATCCCAGCAGCTGCTTCGCACCTGGGTTCACCAAACGGGATAAAGAAGCGGATGCCCGCATTTTCTGGAGCGCAAACAGTGCGCAGGCCTGCGCTTTATTTCGGCTGTAAAGTGAACCTTCGAGGGGTAAATTCTGCGAAACGGACTTCAGTTCTGTTCCTCTAATCTTTCTCTTCTTTAACTGAAAGAATGCGTTTTCAAAAGCTTACGTGCTGCCTGCAGAACGTTGTTCGGCGTCTGGTTGTTTCTCTTTTAAATCCGTCTTATATTCTTATTACTTTGCTATAAAGCTCCATCAGTCGTGATGTTTTCAGTAGTGTCCAGTTTTTGGAGAGATTGTCGTGCTGAGCCAAGCAAGCAAAATCCTGTTATTCACATTGTGTAGGCATCAGTGGAAGGGGTCCTTCCTTCCTTCCTTCTCCAGTTTTCCAGGCCAGACCTTACGCTGTTTATTCCGTTCCCCTCTTTCAAGAGCAGCATAGCGATGAAGAGGTGGTGGAAAGCGGTTACTGTCGCCGCTGCTGAAATGATTGTTGACGGAGCTTTTATGTGACATCCTTGTGTTGTGTCGACTTATAGGTGCCATCGAATCTTTCATTGAGATCAGCCCTTCCTCAGTGGTGGTGAGATATGGAGACCCAGTAACAGCGAACTGCACGTGTTCACACACCACCTGGGATGGGCTGGGTGGCTACAAAACCCAAATGGGAGCTACAGGCAGGTGCTCCAGTCTGTCACTCTGGAATGTGTCAGTCCTGACAACCTGGGATGCAAGACCTCAATTAGCTTTGCCAATATCAAAAGGAAAACCTCAGTTAATCGAGCTACTGCCAGTCACTGTGTACAGTAAGTGTGTTTCTCTCTCTCTCTCTCTCCTCTTGTCCTGCTGAAACTGCTGCAGGTCTAAAGTCCCGTTCACTTTGAAAAGGTTAAGACTTACAGACGCCATAATGCATAATTCCAAACACAAGCCCATTTTCATATCATTGGTCTGTTTCTTTTCTCTTAAGAAATAACAGTGTTATCATCTGCTGCCATTTAGTGCTCTGGTAAACTAGCGTACCTGTTTCATTGAAACAATAAACACGGAGCAAAATGCCTCTGCTTTCCTCCACAGAGACTCCAGACAATGGCCGCCATCCCAGCATCTGCAAGCACCTGATGCCTTGGAGGAGGACAGTACCAGCTAGGGGTGTAAGGTGCTCAGCGTGGCTCCAGCTCAGAACCTCCAGTGTGAAGTGGTACAAGGCAGTGAGATAGTGAGCATAACCCGCTCTCCCAATGACAGTAAGACATCTGTAAGCGTTTCCTCCAGCCTCACCATCAATCCCAACAGAACAGATAATGGAGCTCAGTACAAGTGTGTGGCAGAGCTGGATTTGGGACCAGAAGGACTGGCCTTCAGCAATGGACTCACAGTCCCTCAGGATCTCACTGCTGCAATTATTTCAGTGGTCTGTTCATATACTGGTAGCTGTTTATCCAAAGAAGAGTTACGTGCACAAACCCGTTCCTTACGTTCTGCCCTTCTTCAGTAGAAGTTTATCCATGTTTAGATACTGTTTCTCAGTTGCTACTCCTTTTTAAGTCATCCATTATAAGTTAATGTTGCTAATTCATTTCCATTTTAAGGATTTTTTTACATTCTGACAGTTTATGATAATTATCAGAAATGGTTGGGTCCCATAGTAATTGAACCCTTCAAAAGCAGTGAGATTATTTTGCTATTTAGACTTTTTCTTGTATCCAGGAATCATTTTGCATTGATTTTTGCTCATTTTCAAATCAGATTGTATTGACATTTAACAGCATCCACCAATCAAGGGGTACAACAGTAGGTCTCCTTACCAATAACAACACTTGTGTGACAACTAATAAAAGAAATGAACCTTGGTCTAGGTTACTACAGTAAATCTGGAATCTAGTTTAGTTTGTGGCATTAGTGCCTTCTGGCTATTTTTTTATTATTATTGTTATTATTATTGTTATTATTATACCCCCACATATTTCTGGTCTGGGGCACAGCAGTAACCATCATGCGAGTAATGCTCAGTTGTTTCCTTTTTGGCAGATAAGCCGGAATTCCTGTTTAAGTATAATGGTTCTGTGCCGGTGGTGCAGGGTTTCACTGAGGTGCTACAGTGCATCGCCAAAGGAAACCCCTCTCCAACCGTCTTCTGGCATTTCAAGGGCAAAGCTCTTGGGATAGAGCAAAACGATTACAACATCACCATCCGTGGAGAAGAAAAATACGCAGGAAACTACACCTGCACTGCCAACAACTCTATGGGCACCATTTCCTTTGACGTTACTGTAGATCTCATAGGTACGCAGGAACGTGTTTGATGTACTTCATCACATACACCTCTTCCTCCTGTAATCGCATGCTGTTGCATTTTTATATCATCATGTGGTACCGCCTTGTGTTGCTGGCACTGACGCGCTGCATCTCTTCTCTCCCGGTCCAGAGGATTACGGGCCCCTCATCACCATCCTGATTGTTGTCATAGCTGTGTTGAGCCTGATCATCATTGGATTGAGTTTACTGCATCTACTATAGAACACCAAGGCGGGCCACTCGACCTGAAGACATCAACCCAGTGCACCCAGGCGACTCATTGGCACCTGGCGACAGGGCGGCAATTTTTCCATGGCCGGTGCTGAGCATCTGGGCCTAGGTGAATAAACCTCAGGATAGTCTTTTCTGAACTCCAGCCTTCTAACTATCTGCTGTGCACAAAAGCAGACCAGGCCTGGGAGATCGTTCTGGCGTGATGCACTGGGACCGAAGTGGGCGCGACCTGCGGGTTCTGGTTCCTGCGCGGGAGTGACAGGGATCTTCCCCTCCCAGGAGACAGAGCTCAGTCAGTGGCCCATCTTCCACCACTCTACATCCTCACATGTCCCTATGGTGACATGGACCACTGTTCATGCAACTCAAACATGAGTCTGGCGGTCAAATATTTTCTTTAAGTTGAAGTCCCCCGTATTTAAAGTACACCAGTAAGAAAACAAGTCAGATAAGATTTTTTTGTTTCTATTCAGCTGCAAGTATTTCTGTTTAATTCAGACAGTTTCAAGTGCATCACTGTGCTATTCGGCCATGTGTGTTCTGCCCAGGCTACGTGTGTTGAAGTGAAGAGAAGCCGTGGAGACCACCTGAATGCAAACTGGAATTTCCCCAGTGTTTCCCTATGTTGTGGCAATCTCTTCCAAAGGCAGTCACGCGGGTTGTCGTGGTCGGCACAAGGATGATAAATTCTTCAGTAATGTCTGTACACTCCTGAAAGCGATATTTTGGTGTAAAAAGGGCATTTACTTTGAATGCTGTACGCATAGCGTGTATCCATTTTAAACAGTATTTAGTTACAGAATTTCTTTTCCGGAGCATTGCACTTTGTTCAAAAATGTTACACACGTTGCAGGATCTTTCAACAGAACTGCTACAGTGTATCTGTCCAGTGGGTACACCTGGGTACATCTTGGCCGGGCTGAATCCCACGCGCAGCAAGCATACACTCCAAACACTACCCCATCTGCTTACAAGCTGATAATTTGCTCTTGACTGAAGAGGCGGAAAACTGGCGTAAATTATTCCGAAAGCATGAAATAGTTGTGTAAGTAAACAGGCGTAAAGGAAGCACAAATTAGGCCCGATGAGAGAAACTATGATTCTGGCCTCTGCCGTCTGTGTTTAAATGTTGTCAAATGAAAATGAGCTAAAGGGTTATGTGTTTTTTTTATTTAAAAAATGTTGCCATTATAAATTTTAAAAATGTGCACTAAGCTATTTTTATACAAAAATTAAATGTATTTCCTACAGCTCTTGTTTTTTTTTTTTTTTTTCTTGTTGAATTTTCAGTTATACCTTGGATGTCATTTTTATCATGGACGTGGTTTTTAAGCTATGGATACATTCTCACCTGCGGCTTTATATTTACTTGAAAAGGAAAATATATCAATTTATCAAACTTTTTTCTCCTAGAATGCGCTTATTTTATATGCCATGCATATTGTGCAAGTCTTCATTTCGGCAGGGGCTTTCCCATGGAATTATTGATTTCAGCGAGGCTCCCGCCAGGAAACTTATGAACCAAGTGGGCGTGTCGGAATAAACCTACAGCTATATTGCTATAATTCATCCCATATTTTTTAAAATCAGATTTGCCTGGTAATCCAGATGGAAACTCCGGTGAGCCGTAGTTTGCGAAACCATAATTTACAGTGCCTGCGAGAAGTATTCACACCCCTAGGGCTGTGTCACATTTTTATTGTTTGTGAAGTTAGTTTGGTAGGGGTTTTTGGCACTGTTAATCAGAAAAAGACTAAAAGTCAAAGCAATAACAAATCTCTACAAATCGATTTAAGTATTACAATTATTAAACACAAAGTAAGTGATTCATCCCCCTTCCAGCTGAGCCCCCTTTGGTGGAGATTACAGCCTTGACGCTTTGGATGCTTTGCACTGTGCACCTTCACACATCTGGACACACCTGGCTTTAGCCTCTTTCGACTTTTCAGCGCTGCTCGAGTTCCGTCAAGCTCCCCAGGTACCCTGGGTGAACAGCTGTTTTCTAGTCCAGCCACGAATTCTCAGTCGGACTGAGGTATGGACTCTGATTTGGCCACTCTAGGACATTAACATTGTTTTTAAGCCCTTCTTTTGTCGCTTTGGTTTTATGTTTGGGGTCATTGTCTTGCTGGGAAATCCGCTTTTCCCACCAATTTGTTCAAAAGTCAAAGTCAAAAGAGTTTATTTGTCACGTACATGGTTATATACCATGTAGTGAAATGTGCTCTGATCCAGGATAGACTGTGCATGAAAATTTACAATGAAAAAAATAAAACAACGAACACCAAGAAGAAAAGAAACAAACAGCAAATAGATAAATAAGTAAAATAAATAAAAAAGATAATAAATAAATAAATAAATAAATAGTAAAAAAGAAAACCTTAAGGTGCACTGGAGGACAGTGACAGTGAGGGGAGTGGTCACAGAATATTGAAGACCCTGCTCTGTAGGGATTGTGATACTTCAATGTCGGGTTCCAGAAGTCTTATGGCCTGTGAATGGCTCCTCCCTGAGCCTCTCCGTTCTAGCCATAATAGCTGATATTTTGCCCTGATTTCAACAAGATGAATAGATGGTTGCTGGGATGAGACAGGTCACCGACGATCCTAGTCGCTCTGGTCCTGCATCTCCTGGTGTAGATGTCTTGTAGGGATGGCAGATCAGATCTGGTGCAGCATTCCGCCGCCTGGATCACTCTCTGCAGTGCTTTGATGTTGCAGAGCACAGCTATTCCCAAACCAGGAGATGATGTTCTGAGTCAGAAGTTTGTACAGCACCAAGTAGAACGTTTTTAAGGATCGCGGAGAGACCTGTAGCTTCCTCAGCTGCCTGGGGCAGTAGAACTGCTTTGCTCTCTACTGGCCTGAGCTTTCGGATGGCACAGTCCATGTCAAGTCCTCACTGACGCAGACGCCCAGGTATTGCAGCTGCTCACCCTCTTCACACAGTCCGTTGATTTTAGGTGTAGAACCGCTGCTGTCACCTACCAAGAATCACCACCATCATGGTTTTGCCAACATTCAGTTGGAGGCAGTTCTCCTGGCACCCACGATGCAAGTTCTCCTGCCTCGCACTCAAGTATGCTGTCTCGTTGTTGGAGATGAGGCCCCAGCACCACGTGTCGTCCAGCAAATTTGATGATGGAGTTGGGCGTCTTGTTGGCTACTACGATGCGTGATGTAGGGCATAGAGGCGGAGAGCTAAGTACACAACTTGTGGAGCTCCTGTGTTGAGTATGATGATGCAGTGCAACTCCGACTCTTACCACCTGTGGTCTGCCTGTGAGAGCGAGAATCAGGCACATAGGTGGCGGTTCAATCTAGAATCCTCCAGTTTAGTGAACAGTCTGTGGGGGGCCCGATGGTGTTTAAGCTGAACTATAATCAATGAACAACAGTCTCCTGGATTTCCCCGTTCCTGTCCACGCATGACTGAGGGTGGTGTGCAGGATGATGAGATAAGGCATCATCTGTGGATCTATTGGGAGGTAGGCAAACTGAGGTGGAATACCACAAGGCTGGAGATGGATGCTGTGATGATGGCTTTTGATAAAGTCTCAAAGACCTTCATGACTACGAGGTTAATTATGACGGGCGGTAGTCATTTGGACATGAGGCTTATTGTTCTTTGGGAC
This sequence comes from Heterotis niloticus, assembly GCA_018136845.1. NCBI lineage: Eukaryota > Metazoa > Chordata > Actinopteri > Osteoglossiformes > Osteoglossidae > Heterotis > Heterotis niloticus. The sequence continues at coordinate 28,456,828 of CM030897.1, forward strand.
GGGACAATGGTGGATGTCTTAAAACACCCTAGGGACTTGTGGACTGAGCCAGAGACTTGGGTGAAGATGGTTGTGAGAACTCTAGCCAGCTGAGTCGTGCAGCGGCGCAAAAAAGGCGCCTGGAGATGCGTCGTACGGTGCTCCTGATGTTGACGGCGCTTCAGCTCCTCCGTACATCGGACTCGGCGACGGTGATGACGTCACCATATTCCGTTGACCGGCTGCGGGCCTCGCTGCTGTCGCGGGTGACTTCAAGCTGTCGGGCATAGAAACGCGTTGAGTTACGTTCGCCAGACAGAAATTAAAGCACTCATAGCCCACGCTGAATTTCAACCGAAATCTGTGATGGTCTTGCCAGTCCTTACCTGATGGCGCGTGTCACCTTGGTGGAATTTCTTGACTTCGACTTCGCCTCGGTACGGCCTTCCCGTCCTTCACTGCGCGCGAGCGCCGTGTTTGCTTGTAAGTGCTCATATGGCGGTGGCCGGAACCTGCATTAGCCACCGCGGCGGCAGTGCGGCATTTACTGCTTTGCGGACCCGTACCATCAACCCCGGTTTTGGTTGGCAAAGCTCTTGTCGTAACCGTGGGACAATGTTGTCTTCCATGCCTTCGGCAAAGCTGACCACTACCTCCAGCGAACTTCGTTTGGCGTCATCGAACTTGTCCTGAACATGTCCCCGGTGCGACATCATCGGCCCGCGTCCTGTAAGCGCTGACTTCGATTGGGCGAACCAAGCGCTACCTCCCTCGTGGCGGAGCCTCAGGGCCAGGGAACTTCTGTTTGTAAGCCGGCGCGGGGAAAGCATTGTGGTCGACTTTAGCGCCGGCTGTGGAACAACTTTGTAGCCCCTGCTCAAATGCGGTGTAGCAATCAGTCCCATTGTCCCCTCTGGTCATGCGCGAACATGTTGGTATAAGTCCGGCTTTTGTGACTTGTCTGAGAGTTTGCTTTATTAAAGTCCCCACCACTATAGTTTGCTGCATCCGGATGGTTGTGTTGAGTGGTGCTGAGTGCCTCGTGTAGTTCAGACAGGGCTGTGCCAACATCCATATGGCCGGAATCTCGCCCGTGGCGATAACCAAAGCTGAACTCGAGAGCAGGTAGAAAGGGCGGCATGATGGTCAGATGCTCCCAGATGAGGTGAGCAGGACCAAGAGAGAACAGAAATGCTCTTCGCATCGCACCACTTAGTATTCACCATGAAACAGACTCCCCCACCTTTGGATTTGTTGGCCTCCGCCGTTCTGTCCATGCTTGAGAAACACAGGAATAGGTCGACGGGTCACTGCCTGGTTCGGCACAAGGAGGTCAGCCATGTCTCGGTGAAACACAGGATGTTACAGTCCCTCACGTCCTGTTGGAAAGTCACTGTTTCTCTCAAATCGTCCAGCTTATTTTCCAATGACTGAATGTTCGTGAGCAGAATGCTGGGCAGTGGGGCGATAGGCCGTTTCCTCAGTCTGTTTCGAACTCCGGTGGCGGACCTGATGTTTGCTGTGTGTCGCTGGCGGGGATCTTGGTGCGTCCTTTAGCCGTTATCGCCGTCGAGATATCTCAGCGGTCGACTCATCGGGTTTTTAAAGTTCAGAAACGTGTGGAATCTGATTCCCAATTTCCAGTGTTGGGCGCTGTCATCTGATGATCCGTTGATATGTGAGGGGCGGTAATAACAGGTAGTAAATCAAAAGAAAAAAACGCGCAGTCTGGGCGATCAGGTAGGCGTCTGGACGCCAGCCGCCATTTTGAAAAGTCAACATTTTCAAGTTCACTCTTGAAAATGTTGTTTCTCCTTAACTGATACAAAAGTAGACGTAGTGTATTATTGTGCATTGTGAAATTATAAATTCAGACCTCTTATTTAGAAAATAATTGTGAATTCAATGCAGACTGTCATGTGGCACGTTGGTCAGAAGGACCTTCTTTGTTTTGGGTACAGGTTTCTTGGAAATGGTTTCTGGAAAACATGTTCTCACCCTTTGGGACCCGCAGACTCTTCAGACTGCATTTCATAGCATCTAATCTCCATTAAGAGGAAATTTCCTCACTTTTGGTAACTAGGCAGTTTGAGCCCAAAGATTCTGCAGCTAATTTCAGTGCTGTTTTGGGAGTTTAATATAGCCCACAGTGGACTTCAGAAAAGGTTTTCTGTCAACGGGCTTATCGGAATTTCTCTTCCTTGAATTATTTGAAAAAATAAACATGAAGAATATTCACCTCCTTCTTCTTTTATGAAGTTTGCTGGTTATAAAACATGAAGGGAGCTTCCACTGGAAGTTCAGACTCGGTTGTGAGTTGCTTAACGAACTGGGTTTAGCAAGAGAATGGGTTCCAAAACAACACCGACTCCCATGCACACATCTGTTCCGTGTCCCGGCTCTTCCAGCTCTCCTTCACCGGAGAAGCATCTCAGTGGTTACCTGGTTACCTTAAACCCGGCGTGGGAGGAAGTGCAAATGCGATGCAAAATTCTCAGGATGCTGCAGCATTTGCATACATGCCCTCATCTCAACGGTGATGCGCGGGATAAAACATTAGTTGGCTCTCTGCACAAGAGTTCCTTAGGACCACAATGTGTAAGAAACAGGCCGGGAAACGTACAGTACATTGTTTTCCTGCAGTTGTTCTTGGAATTGCTGCACAAAATTGATACGTCCTCCTGGGACGCAGTCTTGCTTTTCTGTCTATTGTAGAAGACATGCCAATATCATCTTGGAAAGTGTGTGGGGCTGCGGCGCTGAGTTCTTGTTGCTCTGAGCCTTTAAACAATAGCAGCTGTTGAAGGGTGGGGCTCAGACGATTTACTTCCAATCCGAGAAATTCATTCCCGAGTCCTCGTTCGCTGTCTGTGCAGGCGATATCTAAAGGAAGCTCTGAGTGACCTTCTGTTTGCTGTCGTCATGCTATAAAAATGTCGATGTGTTTCCAGCTTATATACAACAGGCCTGTGGTCCTCATAAAGTTTTGAGACAACTGTACAGAAGCCACAGGGGAACAAAAGAAGGCTGTGTGCAGCGCAGTCCACGCAAACGCATTGTTGCTGCGCGGTGAGGCTGTGCGTGAAGCACCGTTGCTGCAGAAGGAGCGGCCGCCGGTGTGAACAGACCGGATAAGCTCCCCCCAGGGTGGACCTTTCGGCAGGTTCGGTGTGCAAATATTTCTGAGACCTGTGGTACAGATAATTGTTTCATCTGGGTTTTCACACAGCTCCTGGTGGAACAATGACCCTCCTGGCTGACAGACGGGAGGTGTGCTCACGGGCGATATGGGTGTGTCGTGTTGTAATCTTAAACTGTTTTTACTCCCTCTGGTGAGGCCTAGAACTTGATGTCTGATTTTCATTTTTCTTTTGCTTTTGTTCTCGTGGTTTCGACCCGGTGACACTTGGAGAGGGGCCTCGGGTTTTTTCTGCTAAGTGAAGTACCGCATGCACATCCCCAGCATTTGTCATGACAGCAACCGAGAGGAAGATCTGGGTATTTACAGGGCGTTCCAGTCTTAATTTGCCAACTCCAAAGTCCAAAATGACTTTTTGTACAGCGTTACTGCAACGTTTTGCTGACCCCTTCATTGGTCGCTCCTGCAGCCTGGGGGTGTTTGTGGAATCAAAGAGAGGAGCGTCTCACAGTAGGACGTGCAGCCAGCATTGCCGTGTCGCAGTGGAACAGGGAACCTGCTTCATCCGCATCTTCACAAGCAAAGTGGTGGAGAAGTAGCCGGTCTTGCAGGATCTCCTGAAGTTCAACCAGCGCCCACCGCCCGAACCCTCGGCATCCATCCATCCATTATCCTAAGGGACTGTGGCCTTGTCCTGCAGCAGGAACCACCTGGCCCAGCAGACTAGAAAACATCCAGAAGGCCATCAGGGCTCTGAACATCCAAGTTGCCAATTTTTTAAAGACACAAACATTTCTGGCCTCAGCGATTTGTTTTTAATTTCACTTCTCAAAATTGTAAGTGGTCAACTTCGGTCAACACACTGCCCAAATGTCGAATTGAGAGATAGCTTGCTGACATACAGGACCTTTGAGGATCCAAAGGCTGACACTGCCCCACCCAAATCTACATTCCATTATTCCATTTATGTTCCATTGCTATGTGTGGCAGCTGCTGACACGGCCACTATGTTACCATGCAGACCGCAGCTGAGAACACGCTCTGGCCGTGGAGTTTGTTTGATGATGGGGGTAATGTTCCACAGAAGCAGGGTGCGTTAGTCGGGAACGTTCGGATACACCTCAACTGTTCATATTTCTCTTGCATGTTGTCTAGTAGAGGTTTCGCTTGGCGGTTTAGCATGACCTTCAAGAAGAGCTCTGCCATTGACCAAGAGGACCTCTTCTTGACCATCCAAGGGGTGGATTGTGTGAATTATCTACACATTTTGATTTTAGATTCGGTAGATACAAGGTAGAATGGACAAGTCAAGATTCGCGTTCCTTATGTATTTCTGCTCTTTGAACATACACGAATGGTCATTTTTTGTTCATTTGGCTGGATTCTCGGACGATGATCCCTCTGACGAAATTCCTCGAAATTCACTAGAACCTCTTGAGAACAGCGGTTAAGAAATCCAAGATTTTCATGGAAGCTTGTATTTGGAACAAAATAGGTAATGTTATGGCAACGCAGTGGCTGCTGCTTCCTGTGGGATGGTGGAAAAATCTGCCAATATCCTCCTCACCCCCACAGCAAACAAAGTGTGTGTCTACATACGCACTTACTGCCCAGCGGGGGGGCGGGCAGCGGTGATGCCTGCTCATGCCCACACATGCCTCACGCCTTGCTCATAGCTCCCGCTCTGTAGAAGAAATAATGAGTTTTCTAATTCGGGTGGGGAAATAACAGCAAGGGACTTTCCTTCTCTGACCAGGCGTGGTCCCACTCTTTAGCCTCTATCTGATGTTGTGGCTCCGGGTCCACAATTAGATTCTGGAAAAATTCACAGATGTGCGTGTGCTGTCTTCCTGTACATTCTTTGCCTTATAGGATTTATAGCACATAGCAAATTACGGTGAATAAAAACAACTTTGACACACGGAAGGCTAAATCTAACACGAGTGAGGCATCCAAAAACTGAAACCCCATGGTTCAATAGTGGGCGAGGGATGGTGTGGTGCTGCAGAGCTCTCGCATTCTCCCCATTTCTATGGGCTTTGAGAACTCAAGACTCCCACAGTCCAAAGAAATGTATTTCACGTGAGCTAGTGACCACATGAGTGTACCTTGCTTTTGCTTCTGGGTTGGACTCCAGACCACCACACAACAGCTGGAAAAGCAAGCTGTTGAAAATGAAATAAAACATCTCACTAATTCATGGAGGGGAGGAATCTGTGCACTTCTATCACGGCCCTCCTGGTCTGAATTATACAGCATCTCGACAAACCAGAGCCCAACCACTGGAAATTTCTGTGAGCGGAGAGATGACAGCATACATCCATGTCTTCAGCATCAGCTTGCACAGATTTTCTATTCAACTGAGAATTCAACCGAACACGCATTTGGTAGGTTGTTCACGCGCAAACTAACACTAAAAAAGTACAATGGTGCAAAAGAGCATGGGAGTATATAATTTATATGCAATGTACAAACATATAAATAAAATATTATATATATTTTTAATGAAATAGGGTATCCGTTCATACAGTAATAAGAATAATATATCGTTTAGTTATGAATTTGGCTGCCAAACTGCTGACCAATAAAACTCCTGGCAAAAAATACACTGCTCTTGGAGGATGTTCATTCAGCCATTTCACTTTTTTGGGAAACTGTCACGTTCCCGATCGGCTGTAAGGCGTAGGGCCCAAATACCAGACGGGACACAGGATTGCCAACAAGCCGTCGTTTATTCACGCAGCCTCGGAACACACAGGCAGGACCCGCGCCGGTGCCGGTCGGTGCAGCCTCTCTTATAGCCGCGTCGCTTGGTGTCGTCAGCGCGTCGTCGTAAATCGGGACGACGCTTCTCCTGACAGAAATGACACAAAACTATTTTATTTCAACAGCCGAACATTCTGGCTTTGTAAAACACACCTAAAAATTTTTTAATGAAATTGTTATAGTGTGGCACATTTTATTTATTTATTTGTTCATTCCCCCCATATTCCATATTTTTGCCGCATCCATAGTCATCAAAAAAAAAAAAAGCTTTTACAGTAAAAGTACAGTAAACGGGCGAACCTTTCGAAACTTCTGTATTTGTGTTTAAACAAGCGCTAGGGTTACTGCCCTCGCACTAAAAGCCCGAATCGTAGCCCTGCTTTCGCTTCCGACGCCGCCCTCCAGTCCCTCCCTTTCGATCTGCAGAGGAACCTCCTCCCATCCAGAACAAGGTCACCACGCGTTCTAGAAAGTGGCCTCCAATGGCGGACTGGAGTGGAGCCGCCGGCTGGACCCTGGCGCTCGCCCTCTGCTTGCTTCCCGCAGGTACGACCGCTTTTCGTACGTTTTCTTAAGAAAAACCCAGCCGGGTGGGTCTGCGAGGGAAGTGGGCGGCTTCTCTGGCAAGCGATGAACGTGGGTGGGGCTCCTAGCGGGAAGCGAACTTTGATTTTATTGAGAGGGAAAGCGGGGGGCCGTGGCGACAGCCTGGGTCCATTGGCATCGGCAACCCCCTCGCTGACTCTCAGTGACCTGCACTTACGAGCGTTTTTGGATGCTGGTGCCTTTCCCTACGCCCCCAAAAAAAGAAATGCTGCCGCATCAACACTTGGCCGTCAGCGCCATTTTTCCCACCTGCCGTCAGGTGAGCGGTGATCCAGACGCGCCCTGTTTTTCTGTGGGAGCTGCATGGACAGAAGGTTGTGGGTTCAAGTGTGGCTCTACAGAACTGAGCAGTCCTTCGTTTGTGTTGGAGCACAGAAGGTCTTTGTGGGTGCAGTGGATGGCGTGTTGAGGGACAAAGGCGCTGTTGTCTGGACAGAGTAAACTGTGGCCTGCCGTACTCGTGCTCTAGTGGCTCCTCATCCGGGTTAGGGTTTGGCGAAATTCATGCTCTTTAGTCGAGGCTTACGAATGGGCAGCATTCATTCTGTCGGTTTTTAGGCCGACATCCCCTTCTCGCGTCTTGGGCAAGGTGTTCCCGGCATCCTGGGATTTTCCTCGTTTGAGTCGGGTCGGCGTAGATCTGTTCAACCTATCTCGGAAGCAGGGGTTTGGGTAACCGGCACAATGAGAAGCCGGCGAGGCGGCGGCGTTGAATGACGGACTTTATCGGAGTCCTCGGTTCAGCGTGGAAAATATAACCTTAAATACTACTTTGACGATTCAATGCGTTGAACCTTGGGTATGGAGTCGTGTAAGGAGGGAAGTGGGTAAGGAGCAGATTGTTCTTGCTTGAAACTTTATTTTATAATGCGATACCTGTACATCCTGTGCAGAATGAAAAGTAAAATAAGAAGTAGGCTATCTGTGGGACTGGGATTTGAATAAAACAGCAGTAGTGAGTAGTCATTGCGTTGTTGTCTGCTGTGTTTCAGTGTGACACTGTTGTTTGCCGCCAGTGATGGAGACACCGGCTGAATGCAGGAGTAAATGTTGCACCCCAGCTTCTGTTTTCAGACACATCCTATTCTGCAGTCCTAGCACTAATATTTGTGCGTGTGTTTGTTGCGATGGAAGAAAACGCTGACAGTGCATTTCTCACAGATGAACATCTTGTCTCCTGTTTCTTGTAGAGCTGCTTGTCTGGTTGGTCCACAGGGTCTCTAGTTGCTGTGTGTTTGCTGAGATCTTTGCTGTTACTCTCTATGTTCAGTGGAAGCTGACGAATCTTCCATTAAGATCAACCCTCCCTCAGTGGTGGTGAGATATGGAGACCCAGTAACAGCGAACTGCACCGTGTTCACAGACCACCTGGGGATGGGCTTTGTGGCTCCACAAAACACAGTAGAGCCACAAACAGGTGTCCAGTCTGTCCTCTGGAATGTGACAAGTCTGACAACCTGGGAAATAAAGACCTCAGTGCTATGCACCAATATCAAAGGAAAATCTCAAGTTAATCCCGAGTTTCACTGCCAGTCTGTGCTGATAGTGTGTTTCCTCTCTCTCTCTTTTGTCCTGCTGAAACTGCTGCAGGTCTAAAGTCCCCTTCACTTTGAAAAGGTTAAGACTTAAGACCACTGTGCATAATTCCAACCTGGCCATTTTGTCATATCATTGGTTTGTTTCTTTTCTCTTAGAAATAACAATTAATATCATCACATTTATTCTGCATTGCTCTGGTAAACTAGCGTACCTGTTTCATTGAAACAATAAACACGGAGCAAAATGCCTCTGCTTTCCTCCACAGAGACTCCAGACAATGTCTCCATCAGCATTAACAACCACCCTGATGCCTTGGAGGAGGGGACAGTACCTGCTTAGGGTGTAAGGTCCTCAAGCGTGGCTCCAGCTCAGAACCTCAGTGTGAAGTGGTACAAAGGCAGTGAGATAGTGAGCATAAGCCACTCTCCCGATGACAGTAAGACACCTGTAAGCGTTTCCTCCAGCCTCACCATCAATCCCAACAGAACAGATAATGGAGCTCAGTGAAGTGTGTGTGGCAGAGTTGGTTGGGACCAGAAGGACCCCAGCCCCTCCTGCGATGGAGTCAAGCCCCTCAGGATCAGTGTGCACTGTGAGTGTAGTGCTGTGAATTATCTTTATGTCCTGTGACTTTAATGTCCTCTTCCATTCCCACCCCGCTGAATGCCTCACACTGCACACCCTTTGGCCAGAGTTATTGTTTCAGCTGTGTGTGTGACATGACTGCTCTCTTCTAGTGCCCTACCTCACCAGGTTCCATTCAACAGTGCTGGCCCGATAAGCAGGTGAAAATGTGACTTTTAAACTGCTCGATGCAGGAAACCCCTTTCCTACATATATCGGACCATCTCAAATTCCTCAGAGGTTCTGGGGAGCCAGTCAAAGCTCATCTCCTCCAGCCTGTCACCTGGGCACTACACCTGCACTGCGACCAACCGGAAGGGGATCATTGAGGAGGGATTTCACCATCCGGTACAAACCAGGTGATGACTTTCCCCCACCCCCGCGCGTTTTTTTTTTTTTGCTTTTCTCTCACCTCGACTCCACTGCTTTCTGTAGAAGTGCTCACTGTTATGACAAACATAGTTAGCAGCTGTGCTAAAACTCCTAGCAAACTTGTGTGTTTGCGAGAGCTTTTTTTTCCACCAATCAGGAAAAATCATAGCTTTTTCAAAAAGCCTATAAGTGCTAAGATTGACCCTGCTGTAAGGAGGTTCCCCCACCACCACATGTGCACACAGTGTAACTCTTACGTTTAACTCCAGGTTCCATAGCAACTTTCTGGATTATTATTGGAGTAGGAGTGACTGTGGCGGTTGTTCTCATCATTGGCTACATCATCAGAAGATATAGACATGAGAAGAATGGCATAATTTGAGGTGTCAATCGCCCAGCAGGTGGGATTCTTCTTCTTCTTCTTCTTCTTCTTCTTCTTCTTCTTGTAAGAAAGTAGAAACATAGACTGAAGTCTTCACCCTGATCCACACCCAAATCTGTTTCCTACCTGCACCAGGTCTGCACATGGAACAGGACCTCCTCAAATCGGAAATCGCTCTCAGTGAAAGACTTTGGCATGTCCTCCACAGTCCTTAGCCCCGTTTTGATAATTGAAGTCCTTCCTTACCAACCAGTGGAAGCCCAGCAGCTGTCTCCCGAAGGAAGCCGAAAGATCTTTGAGTAGAAGACTGAACCCTTCATACAGCCTGGGACTCACAGATTGACTGCGCTTCCACAGTGATGCCCAAATCTACACATGAACTGGGAAATTATGCCGGTGTGGTGTAAACTTAGTGAAATTATTACAAACCAAGATTTCCCGAGTTGGAAGTATTAGATGGGTGTGCGTATGGATGGGTGCTTCGTGTACTGTCCGTTGCGGTTTGGAGTCCGCTTGAGAGCTCACGCCTACTGTCAGGCAAGATTGTTTACCAAAACAGTTCCACGAGCTGAATGCGTCAAGGCATAGCTAGGGGTTTGGTCTAATACTTCCCTCCCGAAATTACAGTTTTGCAAAACTTCCACTTTATATAACCCAGCCGCTTTTAATATGATTGGTAGCAGCGTAAAGGAATCGGATACTTTTTTTTTCTGTGTAGTCAGATGAATGTTAATGCAATAGGAGACTTGTGCTCCTCTCTCCAGCCACTTGTCACTACTGTTTAAACCCAGAAATATTTGGATTTACAGATAATGAAACACAACAGGTGTGCTGGTGCAGTCGTGCAAAATAGGTATTTGCAGTCTTGCTTGGGAAGTCGGGTTTAAACCCTGTTTCCGCTGCTGACTTCACTGAGGAGCTAACACATGATTACTAGGAAAAAGCCTTTAAATGCTGTTAAACAAATGTAATTGTTTTCTTTGAAACCATCTAGGTGAAGACAGACATGTAGTCACAGTGGTTCCTCATAGAATTATTTCTGTTAACTGTGAGCACTTTTGAAGTCACGGCCTGTACCTATTCTCATGACACAACAATGACAGTTCACGCTCATCTGTTAAACATCATGTTTGGTGCACGTCCGGCAGCGGTGTTTTTTTAAAACAACATTGAAATGTAGTTTTTGTCAGACGGAGCAAAGAAAAGCATTTGTTTTGGACACAGTCCCTGCGTTGTACGAAGATGCACTTCATAGTTGCATTTTTGTGCTGTCTCTTCCATGTTCTGCCCAAATAAAATGTTGGGAATAAAGCTATATACTAATTCCTTCTAATAATTGTTTAGAAATAGAAGTCCTCACTTATGAGCACTATGTTCTGATCATCACGTGTGTGTTATTTACTAACTCACTAAGCTACCCTCACATCAGGTGGGGTGCATGCAGTCTGAACTTCGGAGCCACTGAAGCTTTCTACCAAGGTGTCCCCTAAAACGGCAGTCTCAACCTTTTGCTTTTGCGGACCATTTATGTAGGCAGTTTCCACAGACCAGCTGTTCCTGTCTTTTTGCATTACAGCTGACAATAATGCAAGTCAGTGGGGGCCCTGAACATTTCCCTGCAACAGACAGTCCCATCTAGGGTGATGGGGAGACAATGACCCCGAAGTGTGTTACTTGTCCACAAGTTTGTTTTTGGTTGCACCACTGCAGAAACCCATGCAAAAATGGAAGCAGGGTTTCCAGTGCTTTTGTGGCGATTTCAGGATATTCCGCTTGGATTTTAATAGATTTTAAATAAAACACCCTGCCGACTTCAATAGTCAATAAAATGGAAATATAAGTTTGTTTTTTTTAATTTAAATTCTTTCTATGTGGCCAGTACCGGTCCGTGGCCCGGTGGTTGGGGACCGCTGCCCTAAAGGATCTCTTTGTAGAACTTTTCCCCCATGATGTTTTATTAGCGATCAGCCTGTCTTGATCTGGATTTTCAGATTCCACATGAAGAGGATTTTGGCAAATTTATTTGCATGGAACTGGTTTGTAAAAAGATTGAATATCATAACAATGACTTTCTGGTGTATTTATTTAAATGAGGGGGCAAATTTTGGACTTTTAAAGTGCTGGCGAATGTAGACAACATACTGCTCAAAACAGTTTGGACAGCTAAAAATCGATAAGCTCAACATATTCTTTTTTAAGCGTCAATGTTGTCCGTTGACACCGAGGCACATGACTCTAAGTCACATCTCGTATTGTCAGTAAGGCCTTAATCTTGTTATGGTGGGCAATTCGTGGTGCCTGGACAGTTGAGCACTGCCCCAAGATATGCAAACATTTCTACTGTCCGATGGGAACCCCTGCAGATATTCTGGCCATCGCCCCGTTCCCGGATAAGGACTTCGCATTGAGGCCAGCGTTGTGGCATTTCCGACCTGAAGCACCGCGACGAAGTGACATTCCTCCGAACTTGCTGGGTTTGGTAAGCGACGCGCTCCTTATGGCATCATCCTAGAAACCTACCATCCCCGACGCCTGCTATGGGAGTTTGCTCCATCTGACCGCTTTCGCACACTTCCAGTCGGCAATGTTTTTTCAAATGCGCCATGAGAGTTTAGAGAGGCGGGTGAATTATTTTCCTTAACGATGAGTTCATGGTATGATACAGTTTAGGTGAGGACATTTGTCTACAGAAGCTATAGATATCATAAAACTTGGAAATGTAGCGGCGGAAGAGGTCTGAACTGCCGAATGGTGTCTTTAACTCGTGAATGCGGTGTGTGTAAGTGTAATGTTGACAAATCTTTTAGGTAGTCATGAAGGTCTTTGAGAGACTCCTCAAAGCCATCATCACAGCATCCATCTCCAGCTTTCTAGACCCACTTCAGTTTGCCTACCACCCCAATAGATCCACAGATGATACCATATCCCACGTCCTGCACACCACCCTCAGTCACGTTGACAGGGGCGGGGAACTATGTTGAGACTGCTGTTCATTGATTATAGTTCAGCTTTCAACACCATTTGTCCCCACAGACTGTTCACTAAACTTAGTGACGTGATTGAACCGCCACCTATGTGCCTGGATTCTCAGTTTCCTCACAGGCAGACCACAGGTGGTAAGAGTCGGGAGTTGCACTTCCGGCATCATCATACTCAACACAGGAGCTCCACTAGGTTGTATACTTAGCCCTCCGCTCTATGCCCTCTACACTCACGACCGTGTAGCCACGCACGCCTCCAACTCCATCATCAAATTTGCTGGCGTGCGGTGGTGCTAGGGGCTCATCAACAACACAATGAGACAGCAGCATACTTGGAGAGGTGGGAGAACTTGGCATGTGGGTGCCAGGAGAACTGCCTCCAACAGATATCAAGCAAAACTAAAAGAGATAGTGGTGGACTTTGGTGGCGACAGCAGCAGTCTCACCCCCTTATAAAATCAACAGGACTGCAGTGGAGAGGGTGAGCAGCTTCAAATACCTGGGCGTTCATGTCGCAGGACTTGACATGGACTGTACACATCCCGAGCTCAGGCCAGAGGCAGCAAGCGCTCTACCCACACTCAGGCAGCTGAGGAAGCTACAGGTCTCTCTGGTGATCCTTAAAACGTTCTGCTCTGGTGCTGTACAAACTGTTCTGACTCAGAACATCACCTCCTGGTTTGGGAATAGCTGTGCTTTCGCTGACGTCAGGCACGCAGAAAGTGGTCCCGAACAGCAAACGCCCGCACCAGATCTGATCTGCCCATCCTACAAAGACGCTAAACCGGAATGCAGGACCAGAAGCGACTAGGATGCGTCGGTGACCTGTCTACAAGCCCAGCAACCATCTATTCATCTTAACAGAAGAAAATCAGACAAACGATTCAGAAGCATCCACAGGCCATAAGGCTTTTGAACCCATCACAATCCTCACAAACCACGGTCTACAATATCCTCTAACCACCCCCCTTACTGTCACTGTTACTGTCCTCACAGTGCACCTTGGGATTTTATTTTTGTTTTATTTTTATTTCACTGTTCTGTTATTTATCTATCTTTTTTCTTTTGTTATTTATATCTATTTGCTGTGGCCTTGTTTTTCTTGGGTTTTGTTGTCTGTCTTTTCGTCTTAATTTTTTAAAAATGTAACCTGCTGATCTGTCGAATCAAAGCATTCACCATGGTATGCTCAGTAACCATATGAAAGTGACAAATAAACTCTTTTGACTCTTTGACTCTTTCCACCATAACAGAGCCAAAAAAAAAAATAGGTTCGACACAATAAATCTTTTGCTTTTGGCGCCATCTGGTGCTGGAAGAAGATGGAATCTGTGATGCCCGAAATCGCCGTTTGTTGTACGGAATCCGAATTATTCGTTTTCGTTTGTGCCGAGGCTGCAGAAATATTCTTCTGAAGCTTTGAGCAAGCCAAGCAGCACCGTGTCTGTTACGGATTTGCCTTCAGGAATGTAATGTTTCTTTCTGAATTTGTCATGCATTTTCAAGAAAAGATACACACGATAATGGAGGTTAACAGTGGCTCCACAACAGTAACAGACCCCAAAATGATCCTCAGAAATCATTCTAAATAAAACTAAGTCTCCAGAACTCCAGAAGGTCCTGCTCGATGCTTAAGGTTGATGGACTCCCTGCTGAAACGCCTTTGCTCAAGACAGAGAGGAAAACCTGACATGAGATGTAAAAACCGGGTGAGTGAGTTAAATTAATGTGGATCCGCACTCCTGTTTCAGGGCTTTTTACTCTAGTTGTCCATTTGATTCCCTAAGCAGACGTCACATTCGATTTTAGGACGCGAGATACACGGCAGCATCACTTTGGAAGCTGGGATGCTCACACCTCATGATCACCTTTACTGATGGGTCTGACAAAGACCAGCAGGCCAGCAGATTGCTTGCTGGTCAGGACTGAACATTTGTGAATTGCAGCTGCTTTCGGTTTGAGCACAGGGTACATAACCGTCTGATCGATGTCTTTTAGCATAGTGTTCTGCAGAACTGGCCAAGAGATAAAGAAAAAGGAAAAATATCAAAATACAAGAATTACAAAGCAGACATGTGGTTAAAAATGAGTGAAAAATTGGCACATTGACATGACTAGATTGTATAAACAGCAAAAATACAAGTGGCCATAGAGTCAGGTAATTATTGTTCATTGTAAGGGGGAGGGATTCTTGGAGCAAAATTAGATTGCCCTAAATGTTCATTGTGAGAAAACAAGCACCAGGTGCAGCCAATAGAGCCCAACGACAAATTCTATTTAAGAAGACTTGAGTAGTTTTGTTTTGAGGAGGTGTAGGTATGGATTGGGGTGGCTAGAGTGTCTAGAAGTTGAGTGGGTTGTGGTTGAATTTTGTAGAGAGTTGGTTCAAAGATTTCTAAAGCAAGTCAATCCTCATGGCCTAAAGACTCTCTGCACCATGCTTGGGTATAGGTTTTGAAACCTATTTCGAGTATGAATGGGTTTCTGCTGGAGTGTCTCTGAGTCAAGATTTTGTTTCAGCTCAACTGGTATCAGCATGCATTTGTGTGTTTGTGTGCACTCTGCTATGGTTTGGAATCCTGCCCTCACCCCCGGTCATGCAGGATTGGCTCTAAAGTCTTGAAAAAGAACCAGTTAAAGGAAGTGAATGAATGTAACTTTGGATAAATGAGTTTAAAGTGTTTAATTTTTTCTTGGCTCTGTCTTTTTCAAGTCTAAATCAGTAAACCTCTGTATGGCGGCATTTATTGATTAAAGTCTGGATTTATGATTTCTGCTCTGAAGATGTAAGTGGAGTAGCTGACAAACTCAAGGTCCCAAAAAAAATCTTCTGTGTCCAAAGTTTTGTTCAAAAATGTTCCTAATGGACTCCCCTTGGCCTGTACCTTTAGCACCTGTCTGGTTTTACACCTGTGAAGTTCTGGTGAAGACCAGTAGGTCGATCCGCAGAATCTCTCCTCTCTTTTGCTCATTTTCTGCTGCATTTTTTTTAGTAATAAAAAGCACTAAAAAGAGTACCACTGGCTGTCAGATCTCTACAGAACCAAGAATAAATCTGTGAAGATGTTGTGCTTCCTCTGTTGCTTCTTCAGATTGGTGAGTTTGTTCGCCTGAACCTCTGAAATCAGTATGAGAAGTCAGGTTGTAACCCGAAATAACCGCACATGGCGGCTACATTTCCGTAGCACCTTGTGACTTCATGGCGGTGGAAAGTAGGGTAGCATCCATCTGACTCTACCTGGGTGAGGGACGCTGGGCATAATGCTCGGGTTTCAATCCGTAACCTTGTCAGTGGGCCAGTGCTGCTCTGAAGATACGTTTGGAGTGCAATAGGGCACAGCCCACCGACCCGTCCTCCCATGATGCAGCCTTCATGCGACACACAATTTGGTGTTAATGCAAAGGGTGTGAACTTCACACATTTGTACTTTATAGCAAGAAGCTGACACAGCTGAGACGTTCAGCAGATCACTGCCCACCGGGTCATTTCAACATTTTTGTACTTGCAGTTTTGGTCTTGCCGTGTGGTTTCCTCATCATTTCCTGCTACTCCCTTTTTCAGAGTTTGCCACTAAACTTCAGACTAGATCATAGAGAGGGGCTGTGGACAATCCTGTGAAAGTCCGTTTTGGAGATGTTGAGCCTGCACAATCTTCTGTTCCTGTCAAATGGTGAGTTGAATTGATTCATGTCTACATCCTAAAATGAAAGTCAAATGTGCACTTCCTTAGCAACATGCTAAGCAGTGCAGAAGCTGCGGTAAAAGCAACTTCTAACATAAACGCTTCTGCTGTTTCTCTTGTTAAAGCCACTGAATTCTGGTCTTCTGGTGGATGAATATGTATAGTACAAGTTGTCAGTTTGGCAACGGAGTCTCGCTATTAGAACAACAAGATGACTTTTGGTATAAATAAAATTTGGAGCCCAAAGTGGCCTTGGTGTGTGTGTTCTTCCTGTGCACCACCATCTCTACAAAAGCTCAGTCTTTGTATTTTGTGTATGTGTGTGTGACTGGCTGATAAAAGCTGGACTTGATCTGATACACAGGGAACTTCAAACCGAGTCGTATAGTCAATACACACATTAGTAGTGTGTGAGCGTGAAAGAGTAATCCTTACTAATTCCTTGAGGTGAAGACCCAGTACAGCAGTGACAGATTTTTTTTGGGTGGAGGGTGCTGGACAAGGTGATATTTACAAAATGTGTAACTGTACTGCAATAAATAAAACTCTTCATGGTCAGCCCATGTCTGGTCGCTCCTGGGCCCGACGCTTGTGTCTTGTGATGCAAATGTAATGTTTCCTGTAGCTCTCAGGAACTCTAGTTCACCCCCAGTTGTTGCGCTGAAAGACATCTCTCTGTTTTCCCCGTGGCACTTGCAGCTGTGTGGGAAGGAAAAAAAGAACACTTTGGGTGTGGGTTGCTTTATTTTTCTATAGAATACACAGGGATGTGGGAGAGCCTCTTTGAATATTCGAGTCTCCCCAAATAAAGGATACAGGGGATACTTATACAGCAGTTCGAAAGGTATCAAAAGAATTTATTTGTCACATACATGGTTACCATGTAGTGGGAAAATGTGTGCCCTGCTGCAGGCTACAATAATGAGTTTCCATTCCTGCAAGTAAAACAAACAATGAAATACCAAACAGCAAGAAGTCAAACAAACACAAATAGAGAAATGAGTGGTAAATAAATAAAACCTTAAGTTGCATTACAGGGACAATGAGAGGGCGATCAATGGATATTGTAGACCCTGGTTTGCAAGGATTGTGATGACATTTCTGGGTGCAAGTCTTTGGATATTTACACCTCTTCAGTAGTTTTATAACATCTCTTTGTAGTCACGACCTGGATGTTGTTGCGATGAGCTAGTGCCATCCTAGGCGCCGAGTGGGTAACTTCACCATTTAGGGGTCTCAGTTGAAGGAGTTCCATCTTGATAAAGAAAGGCGTGGAATTCAGGAGACCTTGCACAGGTTACAGGATACAAGAGCTGCAGCATAATATTTTGAACAACATAGTCATAATAAAATATTCATTCTGCTATTGAGTAATGCCTCTACCATAGTACTAGTACAAAGCATCCATTTAATGTTTTATAAAGTTAAGCTTTTAAAGTTCAGTTCTCTCAGCTGCTTGTGTGGTTGTTCTGAAGGTCTCTAGTTGCTGTGTGTTTGCTGAGATCTTTGCTGTTACTCTATGTTTCAGTGGAAGCTGACGAATCTTCCATTAAGATCAACCCTCCCTCAGTGGTGGTGAGATATGGAGACCCAGTAAGCGAACTGCACCGTGTTCACAGACCACCTGGGGATGGGCTGGGTGGCTGCATAAAACCCAGTAGAGCTACAAACAGGTGTCCAGTCTGTCCTCTGGAATGTGACAAGTCTGACAGCCTGGGATACATAAAACCTCGGTGCTGCTTTGCCAATATCAAAGGAAAACCTCAGTTAATCCAGCTACTGCCAGTCACTGTGTACAGTAAGTGTGTTTCTCTCTCTCTCTCCCCCCTCTTGTCCTGCTGAAACTGCTGCAGGTCTAAAGTCCCGTTCACTTTGAAAAGGTTAAGACTTTAGACCACTGTGCATAATTCCAAACACAAAAGCCCATTTTCATATCATTGGTCTGTTTCTTTTCTCTTACCAAAAATAAAGTGTCATCTGCTGCCATTTATTCTGCATTGCTCTGGTAAACTAGCGTACCTGTTTCATTGAAACAATAAACATGGAGCAAAATGCCTCTGCTTTCCTCCGGAAGCTCAGACAATGTCTCCATCAGCCTCAATAGCCACACTGGTCCTTGGAGGAGGACAGTACCAACTAGGGTGTAAAGGGTCTCAAAGCGTGGCTCCAGCTCAGAACCTCAATGTGAAGTGGTACAAAACGGTGAGATAGTGAACATAACCCACTTTACCGATGACAATGCGGAACACCTGTGGCGTTCCTCCAGCCTCACCATCAATCCCAACAGAACAGATAATGGAGTTCAGTAGAAGTGTGTGGCAGAGTTGGATTTGGGACCAGAAGGACCACAGCCCCCTCCTGCGATGGAGTCAGAGCCCCTCCCAGGATCAGTGTGCACTGTGGAGTGTATTGCTGGGCCTCCTTTATGTTCTGTGACTTTAATGTCCTCTTCCATTCCCACCGCTGAATACCTCACGCCACACACCCTTTGTGAAGTTATTATTTCCAGCCAATGTGTGTGTGACATGACTGCTCTCTTCTGAATCGCCCTACCTCACGATTCCCGTTCAACGTGCTGTCGATAAAAGCAGGTGAAAATGTGATGTTAAACTGCTCGATGCAGGGAAACCCCCCTCCTACGTATATCTGGACCATCTCAAATTCCTCAGAGGTTCTGGGAAACCAGTCAAAGCTCATCTCCTCCAGCTTTCACCTGGGCACTACACCTGCACTCGACCAACCGGAAGGGATCATTGAGGAGGGATTTCACCATCCAGTACGAACCAGGTGATGAGCCCCTGTTATCTCTGCTGCACCGCACCTCAAACTTCAAGCTCCTCACTGCTCTAGCATATTTCAGTCAAAAAGTTCCAGGCATTTCCCCCCACTTCCCTCACTTTCTACATTGTAGTGCAGTTTTTGCTGCTGGTGGGAGCAATGTATTTATTTAGGAATGACCTGGGTCTTCTGAGCCAGTTAAACATTTCCACCAGAAAGCATCATGTGCAATGCAGCTCTTCTCTGTAACCATTTGATGCTTCCATGCTGGAGTAGTTTCTCCTGCTTCACCTAAAGCCTTTGTACTGGTTATTAAATGAGAATGTGAGTGAAGTTGCCAGTCCATCATACTCCAAAAAATCTTTAATACAGACCTCAGTTCTTTAAGGAAGTCTGGTTTGAACTACAGTATCATTAACCATCAAGTTGGTGTGAATATGGAAACGTTTGTTGGAGGATTGCTGTAAATTAGCTCCAAACTGGAAAATTGTTTTCAAAGCAGAGAAAAATATGAAATGGATCAAAATGTTCATTTTTACTTTAGAAGCTTTGGACTTCTAACCTCCTGTAAGTTGCTGTTATGGCAATGTGTGCAAAGAACGAGAGACGAGCTTCTCTACCATATGTTTCGGAAGTGGCCGGTTACCACATTTGATCCTGTCTGTCTGTCTACAAAGACAGGTACACAAGTTTCCTGTCAACCGTGTGAGCACCTGAATTAACTCTGACTTTTCCCCACAGATCCCCCACACACCTGGATTGTATTACTTGTATTAGGAGTGTTAGCGTTCGTAATCATTGCTGTCAGCGTTTTAATCTGGAAGCTTGAACTCTGGAAGAAGTGGAAATTTCCATGTTCCACAAGGTGGGGATTTTTCTTACGAGTGGAAATGCAAACAGCTTAACTTTTTGGTTGTCTTTTTTCCCCCTCTCACATTTGTCACAGTAGTGTTGGGATTTATTTCCATTGCCCTCCATTGGCTGGTTAGTGAGTAGACAGCTGAAAGCTTTCGTTGAAATCTGGGCATTTCTACTATAAACTGGTTTGCGTCTAATTTGTCAGTCCAGTCAGGCTAAATTCATCTCAGTGGTGAAGGGAACAAAAGTATATCAACATGTCTCACATCAGTCAGTATCTGGATTTGCTTTTGCTGTAGTGCATGGATTCATCCTCACTGTTCTTCTGCTCAGGTCTTCCGAGTGATGGAAGAACACGATGCTTCCTCAGTAAGCTGAGACCAAGTTTGTGTCTTTGCCATTTCTGAGCCCCAACCCCCACAGAAGTAAAGACGATGACTTCTACTACAACCCACACGTGATTCATGTGCCTACACCTACTGTTACATTTCACATCCAGTTTCTCTGAAGGCTTTTGATGTGATTCACAGTCCTGTGAACTCTGCACTGCAGCTATAAGATTTCCTTTGCATACAGAGCAGCCGGAGACAACGGCTCCAACTGGATCTGAGTAAACGGTTCGTGCCGCTGATATCACTTTCTTAAATTACAAACCTACTTTTTAAACCCCCTAAACTGTATTGAAACTCAGCAAATTATATGGTTATAATAGCAAAATCGGGACTAAAACAGTGCAGCTTGTGTTTCTGTCATCCAACCTGTTGTCGAGTTGGCAGTTGGCTGTGTCACATCACTGTAGGTGATGAGTAGTGTTTTCCTGTAATGTCCTGCGTTGTCAGTAATGCTGTGAAATTTATATGTTGGTAGACCACAAGTCTTTACTACAATTTATGTGTGAATGTCAGCAGCACAAGTGTTCAGGTTAACTCTGTGTGTGTGTGAGAGAGAGACAGAGAGGTACAAGCGACTCAGTATTACTACACTACTGTAGTAGCAGAACACGCCAGAGTGTGACCCCTGCAGGAGGCTTAGAGTTCTGTGACACTGTATTAATAGTGTGAAGTGAATGGAAATAGCGTGTGTGTGTGAATGAACAATGTACTTTACCCAAAAAAGTAATTTTAGTCGAAACAGCTCAAATTTCATAGAATTGTTTGTATAAATTCAATACCATTCTGCACGGTATTCGTTCACTCTCCGCTGTTGTAGAGGATATCAAAGCTGGACATGCCAACAGGCCCACTCACACTTTTAATTTTGTTATGTTAAATATTACATATTTTGTCTTTGCTGCACTGTACTTCCGATTTGTGTATACAAGTGTTTCTAAAAGTTGTAAATTCTACAATAAACTCTTTCAACAATACCTCAGACATCCACCTGTCTGCTTTTCATCCAGACAAACCCATTGTAAGATGGCAGCTTTGCAGTGTAACACAGCACAGTGATGAAGAAAAATAAATCGCTACGCTGAAATGTACGAAAGCCTTTGATAATGAATTCAGAATAAGCCGTCAGGGCTCAGCTTTAGCAAAGCTTCACAGTCCTAAGGCTAAGGATGGACATTAACATTATGCTATAAATGGGGTTTGAGGCCTGGGGTCGAGCAGTCACTAGGGTCAAACCTCTGGACGTCAGAGCTAGGGGTGCAGCTAAGGATTCCCTCACACATAGGGTTTTGGAAGCTCAAAGTTTATGGCAAAGTTAATGTTACTGAAGTCAGATGTTAGTCAGACTGAAGGTCAGAGTAATTGTTCAGGTGAGGCCTCAGGACAGTGGAACTGCACTTTAGACCAGTGTGGTGTTCACAAGTCTATTTTAAATTTAGGGAACTTGTTTTTTAATACTTAGTTGTAGACCTCAGAAAAGCCGCTGAGATTTCTGCTTTTGTTTAGCTTCTGTTTCATTTTCCTTAACCCTTTTGAGAGTCTGGCATCACATCCAGCTGACAGTTCATCCTGAAATACTGGCTGTCGACTGTTCTCGGTCCTGCGGGGCAGGATGAAATGTGTGGAGATGCTGGGCTTCTAGATCCTCTTCTTCATAGCAGGCGGTGAGTTTGGAGAACATCTTCTTCAAACCGTCCATGTGTAGCACCAGGGCTTTGTTTAGATGATCTGTGCTTGGCTCTGTCAGGTATGAAAGTGTGACCGGTAGGAACACGTCTGCCCAGTTAGTGAGCAGAAGAGCTGGGAGATGATTATACTTCTCTGTAATTGCCAGTTGGGTCAGTACAATTTGGGCAGCTCTCAGCCCATGTCCTGTAAATGATGGAGAACTGGATCCAGGGCCACTGGCGTACAATATGCGTGCATAGCCAACCAGGTGAGCTCAATCGTTTCTCTAGTTCGACCAGGATTTACTTTGTCAGAAGTCATAATGAATATAAAAAATTGAAATGTGTATTTAAGAAATTGGACTGTAAGGAAAGAGCTGAGTTGACAGTATTACTTCCTCATGTGTAAGAGAGAAAAGGGGAAATAAGTTGGTTAGGAGAATGGAGGAAAGAACAGCAGGGAGCCATATTGCAGATTAGTTTTAGCAAACATTTTTACCATCAGAGGAATATCTAGAAAACGGTTATCACCTACCACCCTTGAACACACCTGAATTAATCTTTCCTTTTTTTCTCCCGTTCCCAAAAACTTCAGCAGGTGGTCAGTGGGTGATGCAGATGAAGCTGTGGTTCTCATCACCATCTTGGACATCTTTGTTTCTTTCAAATAAGCTCTATATTGAGATTCTTACCTGTTTCTTATAGCCTACCTTTACATTTAGTCACTTAGCAGATGATTTCCTCCAAAGCGACATTCAACTGAGAGAAAACAAAAGTACATTTCACCAACCTGACAGGAGAAATGCACATAGTGACAGATATTCCCAAAGTACAGTTGCAGCTCATAACATAACCATCAGTACAGAGTGGGAACGCTGCACACAGGGTGTTATTCCGCCATATAAAGAGCATCTTTTCAAATGTGTGTTGGCCTCTTTTGTGGTTGTTTGTGGTCACTCTGGTGAAGGGGCACACAGGAAACCAATTTACTGGGAACCCTAGTGCATGCATCCAAGGCAGTGTTGCCGTGGTAACCTGGCCAGCATTTTCTCTGAGGGTATTTGGGACAGTCTGTGAATGAACATATAGTTGCTGCAAACAATAATTTTGAAAAAAACATCAGCTTAAACCTCGTCTTGACCTTTGACCCCCTCCCAACCTGGTTGTCAGAGTTTTTGTAGGTATTCATGCCGGTCTGGTAAACAGCCTTTTGAAAGTACTTCTTATGCGTGTATGACGCATTTCTACAGGTTCCGGAGACTTCTTCAGTCCAAATCCTACTAATAAATGCTGTAAAGGAGCACTGGGTGTCATGCGGGGTGATGGCGACAAGCATGAAAGAATGGACTGCAGGATAAAGTAAAAGTCAGCATCTGTTTATAAAGCAGGCAACAGCGGCTCCGATGCCATAACCCAGCTTCATATTTTAAACAAATCCGCCAGAGAATGATTCATTTGCCATGAGATGCTGTACCAGCCCACCTAGTTTAGAAAAGGTATAATATGTGTTAATATTTTTTTTTCCCCCTGTAAATGTACCTAAGTCTGTTTTTGGGGAGGTATATGCAGAGCAAAATACGACGTGACTTAATTTTAAACGAATGTCTTTTTTATCAAGTCGAACAAGTTGACTGAATGTTCATTTAAATCGGTGAAGTCGTGAAGGACCCAAGCGTCGCCCCCGAGCTTGGCCCACGAGCGGCCCATGCAAGTCCCACTTTGTGTGGGGGAACTGGGACAGAAGCGGGGGCGGTGCTTTTGTTCCCTGTCCGCATTTCAGTGTCAGGTTGCCTAGCAGGACTAAGTGGGAGCTCCGCTCGGCTTTGAACGCACACTCACTGCGGGCTTGCCGAGGGCTCCGATCCACTGCGATGGAGTACATGAAGTTAGTTCTTGTTCTCAGCATGTTTTGCCTGGGTAAGACCACGGTTACTTTCCATGTTTCTCATTTGCTGAACTTCAGGCACTGTTTCCTAATTTGTTAAATATCAAACTTTGGAAATGAGAATCACTTTTGTAACTGTCGACTTTCCCTCATCTAATAGTTTTGCTCATCGACGTTGTTAACGTTAGCGTAGAAATAAAGTCTGTCGCTTTTCGGACAGTTTGTTATGTATTCACGATGACTAGTGCGCTAAACACTCATATTGTAGGGCTAAAATAATTTGAGCATTCGTGTGGAAACCAGCAATACTCGCCTCTTCTGCAATCAGGACAGGAAGAAGATTGCAAACAAAATTCATAATAGAGCACGATTTCTTTACTTCGCATTTTGTTAATATCTTTCATACTGAAACGTAAAATATTAAAATCTTGTTTTTAATTTAGTCAAAATGTTTAAACTTGTTAAATGTACAGTACGTGTGAGCAGCATGCTTTTTCAAAAGTATCAAATGTCAGCAAAGCTTTCAGAAATGATCTACATGCAAGTTATTAAATCTGAAGTCTATAAAGCTGCAGGTTTTCAATTCCCTGCAAGCTGTCTTATCGAGCGGACCAAATGTCCATGATATAATTGCTAGTTTACTTGCGATGCTGCTGTAGTTTTGGTATCACCACCAAAGCCGTCATAGCTGTTCATCTTTTCTGTTGGTCCGTTGGTTGTAGTGATACTGTCACCATGGCAACTCACTGCTGCTTTAGTGGACGGGTACAGCTGTTCTCTTGAGCTGCGGCCCGCGCGTGTAGTGGTGGCATTCGGGGACCCCATTTCTGTCAGCTGTGTGGCCTCGCGCCCAGTGCGCGTGCTAGGCTGGGAGGCAGCCGTCGGAGCAGCCAACACACAGCAGGACCTCACGGTCCAGTGGGGGGTTGACAGCCTGACCGATTGGATTGAAGACCCTATATGCTATGGGGTTTTCTTCACCGCACCCAGGCAATGTGAGGAGAAACTCCACCTGGTCCTCTACAGTAAGTAAAGATAGCAGTGGAAGCACCTGTCCTGTACCAAATAAACATTATCTCAATGTGATTTGTGTCCATGGAATCCACCAAGCTAAAAACTGAGTTTGAAATTTTCTTCCCCAGAGACCCCTGACAGCGTGTCAATCAGCTCACTGAACCAAACGGGCCCAATGCAAGAGGGAAGACAGTACCAGCTCCAGTGTGAAGTCCACAACATTGCTCCTGTCCAGTACCTCAACCTCAGGTGGTACAGAGGGGAAGCAGAAGTCTACAACCACACATTCTCTGACCTCACACCATCTTCACCTGTGCAAGTGTCCTCCACCCTCCTGATCACCCCCAGCAGAGCAGATGATGGAGCTCAATACAGATGTGTTGCAGAGCTGGACCTGGGACCTGAAGGACCACAACCACCGCTCAATATGACATCAGAGCCCCTCAGTATTACTGTGCACTGTGAGTCAAGCACTTTTTATTTACAGCATTAACATTATTGTGAGTGTGACAGTGCTGTCTGTCCATGTCACCAATATAGCTGTGTGTGTGTTGTCAGGCAGAGTTAAAAATACGAATCTCTGTGAAGTCAGGCTATAATATCTCCAGGACTGTGAGTATTCTCATACAGGTGTACAAAATTAAATGGCGCTTTGTTTTTTATTTATACGTATCAACCATAAATAACTGCCTTCCATTACGTAGTAAGAAGCCACCTACGGTTTTGTTTTCATCACACACGATCTCCATTTTTGCAGCGCTTCCACATTTGCTAACCGTTACAGAATGCTCATTTTTGTCACCCGTAGGCCGGTCACACATACCATGCTGCAGCCAGCTGCAAAAATTGTCACCTTTTGTTGAGTATAAATCAACCGCAGCAGGTCGACTGTGCTTCTGGTATGAATAACACAGCACTGATCCTCCTATAAAAAAACAAATATCCTCAGCCAGGAACCACATCGTGTTTATTCCACGCAAACCATGAGCCTTGAATGTTACCATGCAAGAGATGTAAGCAACGTCATGGAGTGGTTGTACATACATCATAGTGGTGAAATGTTTTTAACGCGAATCCTCGTGTTAAGTAACTGCATTTTCTTCTTCCAGATACCCCCTTCTTCCTTGGTCCCAGTTCAGAGGTGATGGAAGTGAACAAGGGCGAAGAAGTGACATTAAACTGCACTGCTCAGGGAAACCCACCTCCTGTGTACACCTGGAACATTTCACACCCTCAGGAAAAAGAACCAGAGGACCAGGCCGCGGTTATATCCTCCGCCCTGTCTCCGGGAACCTACACCTGCACTGCCTCCAACCGGCTGGGAATGAAGAGCAAACGGTTCACCATCAAACACAAGCTCAGAGGTGGTGGTTTCACAAATGCTGTACATCTGTGGATTTCGTAGAACCTTTCTCTTTTTTGGTGTTGCACTTCTTTTGTGCATACATACATTTGAATGTGTCTGTCTTGCATTTTTTTTTTTTTTTTGCAGGTGTGTAGCATGGGCAAGACAGCACAGCGACTCTTACAGATATGTTCTCAGTGCTGGTAAGGTAATAATTTTAACCCCATTAACATAAATATTCCCTGGCCTACGTATCTAAAACTTGGTCTCTGGGTGCTCTTTTTCAGGTCTGGCAGATTACGGTGTACCAGCTGACCCCAAGAAAGAGATTCTACTACACCAGCTTGTCTGTATCTTTCTGTCCTTTT
This sequence comes from Heterotis niloticus, assembly GCA_018136845.1. Classification (NCBI taxonomy): domain Eukaryota; kingdom Metazoa; phylum Chordata; class Actinopteri; order Osteoglossiformes; family Osteoglossidae; genus Heterotis; species Heterotis niloticus. The sequence goes on from CM030897.1 coordinate 28,483,203, forward strand.
CCCTACCTTTGAATTACATTGTATTTGTGCTCTACTTGTATTTTAAGTTGTCCTGTGTAAGAAACTGTATCTGGAGGAATATTATTTCTGTAGCTATATACAAATAACCGCTTTTTATCATATATTTACAGTACAATATAGCTACATTCATAATGCTTACTAATAAAGTCTGTACAATTTCTCAGTTCTGTGGTGGAAATCCAATCCAAAGAAGTATCGACTTCTTTAGACCATTTTCTCGCAACAAAATCTGTTCAGACATCTCTCGCAAGGGGCATATGACTGAGACCGTTCCATACAACACAGAACTGCTTAAAATTTGGTTTGAAAAAAAACAAAAAACGAGCCATTGTTGACTACGAGCATGTGTGAGCTGTCGCTTTAAGATGACGTGTCGGGTCAGCGAGACGGTCGAGATTCATAGAAAGTGCGAGTACACCGTGACTCAGCCCGCGAATTCTGCAACAGCCTGAAATGCTGCGCGCTTCACGATTTCTTAACTGAATAATTTCATAGTCAAATATAATTGGCATTTTTGCAAAGACGGAGTCTTGTGTGCGCGACGGGTTACTTCTTACGTCTTCGGGCGCATAGCGGGTCACGTGACCGCTCCCCGCCGCAGCACCCTTCCGCTGGTCACGTGACGCGGGGCAGCTTTGCTCGTCCGGGAGCGCAGTTTCTGGATGGTTCTTTCTTCCTTCTAGAAGGCGCTGCTGGTTGCGGAGGCGGTCCAACGGTTATAGCTTCGTGTTGGCTGAACGACTGTTTTTCGGCGGCGTTTTCCAGTGGATCGGTGATAGTCAGCTGAAGACTTTTTTTAGTGAAAAAGCGTTGAAGTTGCGCAGAAGAGTACGGCGAAGATGACAACGATAGACTACAGCGTGTGGGACCACATTGAAGTTTCGGACGACGAGGACGACACGCACCCGAACATCGACACCCCGAGCCTATTCAGATGGAGACACCAGGTACAAAAACACACAAAATACACCAGAAACGTACGAAGCAAACAAGATACTCGGATTTCATGGAGATGTCAGACGCAAAACCCTACAACGTAAGATGGACTCGGTACACGGTGTGTGTCAGAGGCACATCGGGTACACACGGCCCTCGGCAGACACACCAGGTACACACACACACTACACAGCAGACAAGAGTACACACAGTACGTGTCAAACACACCCTAGCTACACACCAGACATGTGCAACGCATATAGACAGACACACGCTAGGTACACACACCATTTATGCACCAAACAGGTCACAGTGCTGAGCCTCCTGGGATCTTTTATTTATAAGTACTTTGCTGACAACTCGGTGCACATAATCAGAATTTTTTTCTATCACTTTACACAAAAACTGGCTGTAGTCTCGAGGCGAGGAAGAGGACGCCTGCTAAATGACTTATTCTGTTAATCGGGCTGTATCCGGTTTATGTCGTCACCTCCGGTGTGACGTCTAACAGCCGCGCTAATCTCCTTCATAACTGAAGTACAGTCAAAAATGACATGTAAGAGATGCAGATGAGGGAATACATGGTGAGAGATATTGGTATAGACCTGCTTAGGTGTCTCCGGATTCCACGGTGTTCCGTATGACATAGACCTGCTATATGTAGATTGTGTTAATGTCAGCTTAAATTGCCCCGTGCTTGTACCAGAGATGTGCAAAAGACACAAATACCACACTGTGACAGGTGTCATAGATCATACAGGTGTGGCGTGGTTTGAATCCCACCTCTGCTGTACTAGCCTTGAGGAAAGTTTGTAGCCTAAATTACCCAGCTGTATAAATCATGGTAAGTTAGTCGCTTGGGAGGAAAGTGCCAGCTAAATAATAGCATTAATAGAGGGCTGTGCGTGTTAAAGGTACTGATAGCTTCAGGCCTGACAGTGCGAAGACTGAGTGCAGAGTTCAGTGGGTTTCAGCAGAACAGTTGGAGTCGGTCTTCTCAGATTTCCATTTGTCCTTTTTATGCTCCTTGAATGTAATATTATAATTGTCATGTGTACTTTATTGAATAGTGCTATGTTTTAACACAACACCCCAGTAAAGCGGCAGACTGCTTTTGCACATGTTCAGGATGTTAGGATTATGTGGTACGGTTTATGCGAGAGGCGGCCGCTAAACTGCTGGTGTCATCCTACTTAGGCTCGCGTGGAGCGGATGGAGCAGTTCCAGAAGAAGGGTGAGGAGCTAGAAAAGGGGGTGGCAGAGTGCCGGCGCAAGCTAGCTGAGGCACAGAAAAAAGTGCGTGACCTGGAGAGCTCTGGCACAGCCACTGAGGAACTGAGACGAGCACGGGAGGAGGAGAAGCAGCTGAAGAAGGAGGAGCGGGACTGGCAGAAGAAGTTAGAGGAGCACCAGCGTGATGAGAAGAAGATGCCCTGGAACGTGGACACACTCAGCAGAGATGGCTTCAGCAAGGTTGGGGATCGTGTAGCAAACTGGTACAAATTTCCAGTTTGTGGAGGTGAGTAAGAATGTGAGGGCTTGTTGCTCATTTACAATCCTCTGTCTTCCACCAGAGCATCATGAACGTCAAACCAGAACCAAAAGACGAGACAGAGGAGGAAAAGGAACAGAAGCACAAGACCTTTGTGGAAAAGTATGAGAAGCAAATGAAGCATTTTGGTGAGTATCACATGGTTTTCTCTCTCTAACTTGACTAATTGCTTTTGTTACCATGGCAATGATTTCACTTTTGGCTTTGGGTTTCAGGGATGCTACGGCGATGGGATGACAGTCAGAAGTACCTGTCAGACAATCCCTACCTGGTGTGTGAGGAGACAGCCAACTACCTGGTCATCATGTGCATCGATCTGGAAGTGGAAGAGGTGAGATCCGCACTTTGCGTACGTACGTACGTATGTACGTATGTATGTATGTGTCAGTGAAATCCCAAACCTGCACTTGTCTCTATACAGAAACATGCCCTGATGGAGCAGGTTGCCCACCAGACCATCGTCATGCAGTTCATCCTGGAACTGGCCAAGAGCCTTAATGTGGATCCCCGTGGGTGCTTCCGCCAGTTCTTCACCAAGATCAAGGTCAGTGTGAGCAGCATCACTGGTGTGGATGCATACATGCTGAAACCCTTTAACATGTTACACCTTCTAAGAATGTGTGACAGACTATTTATTGTTCTGTGTTTGACTGTTTAAGAATGTTAAGTTGACAGAGTAATTTTGTCTACAGCTTGCAGTGGCTGTCTTGTTCATTGTGATGTGTGTACTGTGCTCTGCATTACTGCACTAAGCATGAGGAGTGGTTTTATTAAGAGCTTCAGCTGACTGTACTCTGTGCATCAGACGGCAGACAAACAGTACCAGGATGCCTTCAATGATGAGTTGGAGGCTTTCAAGGAGCGCGTGCGTACCCGGGCCAAGATCCGCATCGAGAAAGCCATGAAGGAGTATGAGGAAGAAGAAAGGCAGAAGCGCTTGGGACCGGGGGGGTTGGACCCTGTGGAGGTCTACGAATCCCTTCCTGAGGTACCTACTGCCCTTCGTGTATGTTTGCTCTCAGCAGCCCATCGGTCTCTATGGAGGAATGGTGGACTGATGTTTAGTGTCCTGTACCCGTGGGGATAGAAAGGACAACCTGTATAACACAATGACACCAGTACTATGGTGTAAGTGTAAGGGATGTTTGTGTGCAGGCTATTTTAGCTACCATGCAGTATGGAGTAACAGGGTTGACACCTGTGCCACATTATAGCAGTCTTTTCAGGTAGAGATGGTTCTGTTCAGAGATTTTCACTTTTTTTCTTGGTCATCACAGTAATGATACATATTTAGGAGCAGTTGTGAACACAATGGAGATGTTGTATTTTACTACTAAAATGACTTACGATCTTATTGCTACTAACATTGCTGCCTCCTCTTCATAGGAGATGAAGAAATGTTTTGATGAGAAGAACATTCAGATGTTGCAGGATGTCATCAGCAAGATGGACCCCACGGTAGGTCCTATGTTCCTCATGTCCCGCCTCTCCAGTGATGGGTGTGTTGGTATGGGAACGTTCCGCAGTCATGATGGGTGAATATGGTGCTTTGCCATTGTGTGTTCAACAGGAGGCCAAGGCTCACATGCAGAAGTGCATTGATTCAGGGCTGTGGGTCCCCAATGCGCGGACAGAAGAGTGCGCCGACAAGGAGGCTGAGAGCGAATACGAAGAGCTCCCGAAAGAAGGAGAGAAGAAAGACTGATCCTCTGATGATTTTGAGCTTTGCTTCGAACACAGTCATTGTTGATGCTTTGTTATTATATACATACATATTTTTTATAGTGTTTTAAAGTTGTTCTCCCAAGTAGGGTTATGTTACTTGACTGTCTTCCCTCACTGTACCTTCCTTCCCCCCCCCTTCACATGCTGTTGGCTGTGTAGTATCATGCCTCTGTCAGTAGACATCCCTGCGGTGTCTTGTTTCAATCACCCTCTTTGTGGTCAGGGGGTGGGCAGAAGGGAAAAGTGGAATGAAAAATTAAGCACTAATTAAAAAACAGAAATGCAGCATTCGCTTGTATGAGGAAAATGTGCTCTTCATTTGGCAGAAATTGTGAAGGAAATGCTGTAATATCGTGTGGCAAGTTTGTTTCCTGGTTCATCTGCTGGGATGTTAGAAGTAAACACCCTGCTCAGGTACTGAGGCCTTTGTTGTGGTGCATGTCTTCCTGAAGGCAGAACCAGCGCTGGCTGCTTTCAGGCCGTGCGGTTTCCCGTGTCTGAGCAGGATGTGCCTGCTGGCTGCTGCGAGAGGTGGTTCAGTATCATAAAGGGAGGCAGAACGGCAGGTCCCCGGAGAGCCACGCTGGCATTCAAGTAGATCAAATTTGCTAGCTCAGTGGTAACACCAACTGAGGCTCATTGGTTTACTTAAAAGTGTGTTGTGGAACTGTGGGTGAATTGGCATATAATTTTTTTTTTTTTTTTTTTTACTTAATCTGACTGGCATGTGCGCAAACTAACCTAACCTGTACTGTGTGAACTCTGGGAGTACATTTAGGCAAACATGTCTGAAAATAAAAGCTTGAGTAGAAGGGCTGAGCTGCAGAGTTTTATCAACTGTGTCTTGTCAATCTTTCACTTTAAAATTCCTCATCGTCACCGCACTGGACCACCTGAGTGCTCACAAGTTCACTACTGTGGTATGTTCGAGCTCCGGCACCGTCGCAGGGCTAAAACGGTCCATCGTCGGAACGGATGGGATCCCCTCACGTCCGTGACGAAACCTTCGGACCTTACGCTCCTTACTTGCGGGCTTCCGCGAACACTCGCTCGACGCGTTCCGTCGTAATCGGAAGGGGCGTGGCTCGCGAACATGGCTGTCAATGGCAGTGGGGCGGAGTGCGACTTGCGGACGTTCCCAAAGGGGCGTGGCCACGTTTCTCACGGCAGCGAGCCAAACGCGATCGTGCGAGAAATGTAAGGAAGTGTCCATTTAATGTAGTCTTCATGTACATTTCCTAAAGTGTCTAGAGCAGCCGCCCCAAAACATAGGAAGAATACAGCTGCACGGTAAGATTCTGCTTTACCTTTTGGTTTGGCCAGCGTGGGTAGAGGCTCTGGTTTCACTTGATCGGCCGCGGTGTCGACAGTCTTAGCCGTTTGTGGGTCGACGCAGCAATATTACTGCGCACTGTATTCATGTAGCACAACCGTGGAATTAAAGCGCCACTGTGCTCCATTTTCGTCGGGAGAATGTCTATTATCGCTGCGTTGCATGTTGATATTAATATCAGTAGAAACGGTGGAGTGACAGAGGGGCCCGGAAGGCCTCGTCTCCCATTTTACATTCCCTGCCTTATTAAATCGCTCTCCAACGTCAGAAGTGCAGCTTTTAGGGTTTTCTTGTCACTTCCGGGTGTCACCGCACTATTTTGTTCGTTTATAACGCATTTTCGGTCCTTTTTTTTCCCGAGGATTTGTTGGTGGACAAGATTGAGGAAATAAATGTTAAAAAAAAAAACACCATGGTGTGGTTAAACGTTGGCAGGAGTCCAGGGCACCCGACACCCTCGCAGACGACAGGGGGGCAAAATGTGGGCAGGAAAGCCGTAGAAAAAGGGAAATGTGTGTTCGCTGAGGTGTTTACAAGTTAACGGCGCGTCACGTGACGGGCCCCTTTCTTCCTCGAGCGCGATCGCGTCGCCGCTGACCGTAAACGGTGACGTCACCCCGAGCGCGGAAGGTGATGGAACGGGGAGCAGCGTGGTCTGCCCTGCGAACTTGTCACCCTGTCGTTGCGTGTGTAAGGCACACGCTGTCGCAGAAAGTGATTTCAGTTGTCAAGGTTTTTAACGTGGCCCTTGACTTTACCGGCGATGATGATAATGATGATGATGATGATGGAAAAACATCACAGAAGGAGCGATCCAGCACCGCTGTCACGTGTTGACGCTGTGTTGGTGTGGGCATGCATGGCAGGGGTTTGGCACCTCTATGGTGCCAATGCAAACAAGCCTAGGACCGGATGTTTGGTGCAACTACCTGCCAGCCTACCTACCAACGTGGGCAGCACACATTGGGAAACCAAATTGCTTTTTGTTAACATGGTTAATCGATGAGTTGAGGTGTGTTTCTCTTTCTGCATTGGGGAAGGTTCCAGGGCGCGAATGTAGACATGTTCAGATTCAGGAAGACCCGCAAGGGCAGGGGGCAGACAGCCACCTGCGAAGCCCCTCAGGGCCCAGGGGTGCACATCTTTCTCCTGTGGAGCAAAGAGGGTGAGCGCTACCTGTCTCACACCGAGGAGGGACAGGTGACGGCGGAAGAGCTGTTAATCAAGGCGGCGCAATGTGTCGGTGAGTGCCAGTCTGTCCGTGTGTGCGTGTGTATGTCCGCACATGAGTGTGTAACCTGCTTTTTTTTCCGCCAGGTGTCACTCCGTTGTGCCACAGTCTTTTTGCCCTCTATGACCCCTCCTCCAAATGCTGGTACAGCCCAAATCACACGTTCACCACAGAGAAGCAGCCTGGCCTGCTTTTGCACTACCGTATAAGGTGTGTATGTACATTATATGTGTGTCTTTTTTTTGTGCGTGAGTGATATTCGAGAGATCACATTTTTGTTGCAACCACCTGGCCGCTGGCACTGATTTGATGCTTCCATAGGTTCTACTTTCGTAATTGGCATGGAATAAATGATAAGGAACTGCCGGTATTCCGCTATTCACCGCGCACGGCCGAAGGCAGGGTCCTCCATTGTGGGCAGAAGATCACAGGCACACCTCTTCTGGAGCAGTCCTGTCTTGAGTACCTATTTGCCCAGGTTAGTCCTGTATTCACTGGTGCTCCTGTGTGCTGGTTTTTTTTTTTTTTTTTTTTTGTGACTATCTTATATCTTATCTCTGTGTTCAAGAGGCATTTGCATTCTCCTATGTGAGTATTTGATTACATTTGTTTTCTGTGTGTGTTTCCACACACCTCAGGCCAAGTATGACTTTGTGCATGATGTGGCACCACTGGATGAAGGCCGGGAGGAGGAGGAACTCAGTCGCTTCAAGAGCGAGTGTTTAGGCATGGCGGTCCTGCATCTGTGTCATCAGGCCCTGCACTCAGGCTGCACACTACAGGAAATGGCCAAAAAGACCAGGCAAGATGAACTGATCCACGAGAACTCTTGTGTGTTTTGTTGTTTTGTTAAAAAGGCTGTTCAGAGTTAACGTGGATTCTGTGTGTGTATGTATCTGCGTGCTGTGCACCCCTCCAGATACCTGCAGTGCATCCCGCACTCTTTCGCTGAACAGATCCTGCACGACAACTTGCTGACCAAAGTGCGCATCCGTCGTGTGTTCTCGCACTTTGTGCGCAGCTTTCAGCTACACACAGTGGGCTCGGGCCGCCTCACCCAGCAGGATGTCATGTACAAATATGTGGCCACCCTGGAGCACCTGGCACCCCACTTCGGCTTCGAGACTTTTGCTGCCAGCCACCTCACCGTCTCACCCGAAGGAAGCAATAGCGCTGGTTCCGTAGGTACGAATCCCGAATGGAAAAAAGGCCAGGAGGTCACCCACGAGGTCATGATATCTGGCACGAAGGGAATCCAGTGGAGGAAGGTACAGGGAAGCAAGGACAACAAGGTTTGTTTTTCTTCTTGCATACGTAGGACGTACACAAACTGGTGTAGTTTATGTGTACGGGTGTGTGTACGTGTGGTTAAAACCACAGTGTTTTGTCATGGTGCAGGATAATGGTTACCATGGGAATGATTACCAAGGCAAAACAAGGAAAGGGAAGCCTGTCATAGCTCAGCATGTGGACGATCCTCTCAACACCTGGAACATCTTCTGCGACTTTCCCGAAATCTCCCACATCGTCATCACCGGCTCCAGCGTGTGCGTGAATCGTCAGGATAACTACTTTATGGTGAGGCAACTGGCTATTTGGCCAGTTCCTTTCAGCTGCTGCTTCCCTTTTGTTCCCTTTTTTTTTTTGCTAAGAACAGCTGCTTTTATTTTTGGTTCTATGTGTTTACATCTCACTACAGCCCAATTTTTGTTGCTGCTGTCAAACTGTAAATCTGTTTGCCTTTACAGGAGGTTTGTCTCAGCTCACCCCTGGAGGCCCAGTCCTTTGTCTCCCTCCTGGATGGGTACTTCCGTCTCACGGCAGATGCCCACCACTACCTGTGTCAAGAGGTGGCCCCACCCCGAGTGGTGCTGAGTTCAGCCAATTGGCTGCACGGTCCCATGCAGTATGTATTGTGCAGTAATCATAGTGCATTCATTCACCACACTCTCTAAAGAACAAATGCTAGACTCTGGCATGTATTCTGAACACGCAAACAATTCACAAACCATACACATTGGCTGTTACAGAATTTGTTGCCTGCATCTATTGTTCTACAGTAAAGTGCGTGTAATAGCATATATAGGATGTCTCTGAATTTGAGTGTAGAAGCTCAGTCTCTTTGCCCCTAGTACAGTTCTCTCTGGCACAAATACACTCTGGAACAAGTTCCTCTGTTTATTAGTTGACAGCTACCTTATAGTTTTGTGACCACAAATGCCGTGAGCGCATTTTAAAGTCCTTCTCATTTTTTTCATCTGTGTAAAAGCTTTATGCCCACAAAAACTTTTATCAAATTTCATAATTGCTGTGCTCCCTTTGTCATCATCGCGCACACACTTATATGACACCGTGTTTCTGTCAGGGAAGAGTTTGCACTACAGAAGTTGCGGAAGGAGGCGGGGGAGGAGGGCGTGTTCCTGGTGCGCTGGAGCGTTCTGGACTTCCACCGCATCATACTGACCGTTCTCGGCAAGGCACAGGTAGCCGCAGCGGGTGGGGTTTGAGGGTTATACTGCAGTGACAAGCATGGTGCAGGTGAATGGGATCCAAGGCCAAAACGCAAACTCACGTTTGCATTTCCACCCAGAACGGAACACCCCCGATCCACCGGCAGTTCCGCATTCACCAGAAGGGAACCGTCTTCGTCCTCGAGGGCTGGGACCGGGAGTTTAGCTCGGTACGGGAACTGACGGACAGCCTGAAGACTTGCGTGCTTCGGTCGGGAAACTGCAACTTTGTAGTCAAGAAGTGCTGCATGCCGCGGATGGGAGGTGAGTGTGTGTTGCTCAGAGCATCTGCCTCTCCAGCAGAGCTTTGCATACGTCTGTGTAACCACACATAAAAAAGGGAAAGTGGTTTTGCATGCTGAAGCTTGTGCCCAAGGTCATATTTAGCAGTTTTCTAAGTTACGTGTGTATATGTCGTTTATATCGATTGTGCGTGTGTCTTCGGTGTCCACAGACCTCTCAAACCTCATCGTCATGAGGCAAAGAGGAGATTCCCAGGCATCGACTTATTCCCTCGACCTAAGCCAGCTGCGTTTCTACCCAGTAAGAGACAAAGAGATCACGCAGGTAAGTGTTTCTCGATTTAAAATAATCTTTGTTTCCTCTTTTCCTCCTTGTCTCCTCTGCTCCCCACCTTCCTGCGTGTAGGTGGTAAATGAGATGTTAAACGCAGCCGTATTGCTCCCCTCCCACCCATACTCTGGTGATTAGTAGTATTTCATTGTCGATTTCCAGGGGCAACATCTGGGCCGGGGCACCAGGACCAACATTTACTCAGGGTGGCTGCAGGTGCGAAATAATTCGGAGGATGAAGAGGACGACAGCTATAGGGGTTGGAACAGCGATGAAAATCGCTCTGACGACAAAGGGATCCCCGTGGTGCTGAAGATCTTGGACCAGAGCCACAGGGACATTGCCCTGGTCAGTGGGCTGAGGGCTATGTGGTGGGTCCTGACTTGGGTGCGCTTTCAGCATCTCACATTTCTGTCTTTTGCTTTCTCTTAGGCTTTCTTTGAAACAGCCAGTCTCATGAGTCAGGTCTCCCACAGCCACCTGGTCTTTGTCCATGGTGTCTCTGTCAAGGGCTCAGAAAGTAAGTCCCCCGGTCACTGAAACTTTTTTTCCCCAGTTTTGTGCAATTTTTGAGCACCATTCTTAACCAATCAGCAGGAACATCTTAAATATTCCTTTCTTTTTTGATTAGTTTTTATTGATTTTGGGACATACTGTGCATGTTGTGGGTGTACCAGTTGGTGTGCCAGCTGTAACGTTGTTTTATGTCCTGCTAGATATTATGGTGGAGGAGTTTGTGGAGTTTGGGCCATTGGATGTTTTCTTGCGGCACAAGAGGGGGTTGGTCACGCCACAGTGGAAATTCACGGTCGCCATGCAGCTGGCCAGCGCTCTGAGTTACTTGGTGTGTATTTTTCACATCTGAAGAAGCTGAGTTGTCAGCATGTATAGTTGTGGCTAAATCACCATAGAGGAAATTTAAACATAAGAATACAAATAGCATCATACCTTGATTTATCTTCCCAGCTTATTCCTGAAAATTAGACTTAAACCGGGAAAACATAAATCGAGTACCAATTTTTCATTATTTTATATGGGGAGAAAAAATAATCTGTTTAAATTCCCGCCATTAAAAAAACCCATTCAGTTTCCCCAAATATCTCTAAAATATTGTAAAATGCTTATGTAACAGAAAAGCCATTATCTCTCTTTCTCTCCCCTGTTCTCATAGAGCAACTGACATTTAACAGTGCCAGCACATTGCGAGACAGAGAAAAATGTGTAACTGACTGAATGCAGCAGACCCCCCCCCCCACTCATGCTCAGCCAGCTATTAGAAAGTTCTCAGCTTATGGTTCGGATGTTAAGATGTGTTTTAGAATGTAGGTGTTGTAGTATACCGTGCGGTATCAGTTTATTGCAGACCATAAGACACCTAATCAACTGTCCCATTACAAAATAATAGTGCATTATAGATGAGGAGTTATTAATTACAGTTTAGGAGGAAAAGTCTCTGTTGAGTATTCAAAATGTAAATGTGGAGGTTTTTTTGTACATGGTTAGTTTTTTTTGGGGGGGGGGGTGGCTTGAAAAATAAATTAAATTTTAGATATTAAAAAAGACAGTCTGTCGGGACGATGTAACTAAGAAAGCTATGGGCTGGGGTGTGACCATGGTTATTTGTGGCTGAGAAACATTCACATCCCCAGGACACAACTACCGCATTTTTGGTATTCTTCCTGAAAACTGGTAAAACTGGTCGTTTGATGACTAACTGACGCCTCATCTCATTAAACCTTTTGATTCTTTGCAATAAAAGCCATCATATTCTTTCTTAAAATTGTTATTCCGGCCAGCACAAATACATCTTATTGCGCTGTTGATGGATGTTAGTGGAGATGAGCCAGACAGTAAATGTAGGGAAATGATAGTCAGCTACTCGCTGTCTCCTTTCCTCTATTTCTGTTGATGTTTCCTATTGTGTGCACTGAAAACAGTCCCCTTGTACCTTGCAGGAGAGTAAGCATCTGGTACATGGGAACGTGTGTGGCAAGAACATCCTCGTGGCACGGAAAGGTCTAGAAAAGGGCACCTTTCCCTTCATTAAGCTTAGTGACCCTGGCATTGCCTTCAGTGCGCTTTCCAGGGAAGGTCAGTAGTCTTCTGCTGAACAAGAACTTAATTCATACATACTTTTTATTACTATGGTATGTTAAACAATGACTAAATTTAGGAAATCGTTTAGCAGCTCTGTGATTTAATGTGAGTGTCTGGTTTGGCCCGACAACAGAACGAGTGGAGCGAATTCCCTGGATTGCCCCAGAGTGCGTGCCAAATGGGGCCCGGCCAGGTAGCACAGCCGATCAGTGGAGCTTCGGGACTACCCTGCTAGAGATCTGTAATGATGGCGACCTGCCCATAAGCGAGATCACATTAGCCGAGGTAGGTATGCCGGAAATGCCACCACACACCCCCTTATCCCTGACTGCTCTCCTGATGTACGTTTTTCCCACCAACAGAAAGAGCGTTTCTATGAGACGCAAAGCCACCTGCCAGAGCCGTCCTCGCAGGAGCTGGCCAGTTTCATCAGGATGTGTCTGAACTACGATCCCACAGAGCGGCCATCATTCCGCACAGTCCTGCGTGAGCTGACAGAGCTAGAGCGCAAAAGTGAGTCATTGGTGAACTGTACTGTGGTTGTACCATGATTCTGCCATGTTGCAGCCTGACTCTTATGTTGTGTTCCCCTGGGCCCATTTAGAGCCAGACATCTCTTCCAAATGCGAAAACTACCCAGGGGCTGACCCTACCATCTTTCTAAAGCGCTACCTGAGGAAAATACGGGACCTTGGAGAGGTGGATCTCTTTTATGCGTTGGAGAGAGGCTCTGTTTTACACTCAAGCTGTACTACAATTTTGGCTGCATTTTTCTCTCTAAATGTGCGTTCTGCACCATGCCAGGGTCACTTTGGGAAAGTAATGCTGTATGTGTACGATCCGGCGAATGACGGCACGGGTGAGTATGTGGCGGTGAAAGCGCTGAAGCAGGAAGGCAGCAGCCAGAAACATGATGGCTGGAGGAAGGAGATTGACATCCTGAAGTCGCTTTACCACAGCAACATTGTCAAGTACAAGGGCTGCTGCTCTGAGCTAGGTGAGACAATCCACTAGTCTCTCGGTCCTCTGTGGGCACACTCGGATGTGAAATTCAGTCCAGCGTCTGCAGAGCGTTATGTCTGTCATAGCATGTTGATTATGGCTGTGCGGTATACTTTTTCCCCTTACAGGTGGACAGGTGGTGCAGTTGATCATGGAGTACCTGCCACTGGGCAGCCTGCGAGACTACCTGCCCAAACACAGAGTGGGTGTAGCACAGAGCCTTCTGTTCGCCCAGCAGATCTGCGAGGTGAGTTTTAAAGCATTCTGTGGGTTCTGGTGAGCTCAGAGGTGGTGGATTGTTAAAGGGTCAGTCAAGGTGCAGTTTGAGGTCTTAGTTCAGATCAGTGATTTGTTTGATCTTTAATTCTTCCCTTGTCCTGCAGGGGATGGAATACTTGCACTCCAAGCGTTACATTCACCGGGACTTGGCAGCTCGGAATGTCCTCGTGGAGAACGAGAACGTTGTGAAGATTGGAGACTTTGGGCTCAGCAAGTACCTTCCAGAGGGGGAGATCTACTATCGTGTCCGGGAGGATGGGGACAGCCCGGTGTTCTGGTGAGTTCCAGTGCTGTGTCTAGTCTGATGCAGTAATGCTTCCCATTGCTGATTGTTCCTGGGGCTGATGGAATAAAAATGCCCCTTGTGTTCTAGGTATGCCATTGAGTGCCTGAAGGAGAGCAAGTTCTCCTTTTCCTCAGACATCTGGTCCTTTGGAGTGACGTTGTATGAGCTGCTGACTCACTGTGATCACCGCCAAAGTCCCCCAACGGTGTGTACTGCTACCCTGCAGTGAAGGCAGGAACCTCATGTGTTGAAGGCCAACAGTGTACTTGACATCTACATTCGTGAACTTTTAGTAGATTATCCATTATTATTCAGTAGTCACCTCCCATTTGAAATGGAGATCAATTCTAAGGGTGGAAGTTACTGTGCAACCTGCAGGATGAGTGCTGATGTGACCCGTTGCTTGGGACTGACCATGCAGAGTGATGCAGTTCCTTTTTTTTTTTTCCTGCAGAAATTCTTTGAGATGATGGGTGCTGTTCAGGGTCAGATGACGGTCATGAAGCTGATTGAACTATTGGAGAGGCGCCGGCGGTTGCCTTGCCCACGTGACTGTCCTCCAGAGGTACCATTCTTCAGCCTCACTTTGATATGGATACATGCATCTTCATACACAGCCACAAAAAAATTCTCCACTGTTCCTTATTTTAGGTGTACAGAGAAATGGGAGAGTGCTGGGATGCGGACCCAGCCAAACGACCAACCTTCCAGTCCCTCATCACCACCCTGGGCAAGATCCGCAAGACCTACCAGCAGCAGCCCATGATCCAACTTGCCCAAATCAATCAGTGCTGAACAAGCACCACGGTTGCCTTGTCCTCCCACTTTATCCTTCGGCAGCAGCAGCATGGCTCCGATGAACTGCTCTAAGCAAAGTGTTGTGTCCACTGGTTCAAATCACAGTGCCTTCAGCCTTGAACTTGAGGACCGCTCCTGCACCGATCCAAATGAATGGATTGCAAAAACCTTTGTGTCTGTGCAGTGCTTCACACGGCGATGTGGAGCTGTTGCCTTGTAACTAGTTTCTCTAAAGAGGAACTCAAAACTGTTTCCCTCTTTTAATGTAAATAGAGAGGACAAAAGCTTGCACATAATGTTTTAAACCTGTTACTTTGGGAATGACTCAGAATTGTTGAAAAGGTGCAGAGCAAACTCTGAAAACTGGGCCGTGGTATCTGGGAAACTGCAAACTTGTATGTGAGTTTCTGAAATCCCTGATATTCTTCCTTTTAACTGTATGAGCCATTGAAATGACTGTTTCCTGTTCACTGTGTGCTGTTCTACTGTGGTTTCGGCCTTTGTGGCTTTTTGTTTGCCTAGTAATATTGTCCTGTGACTGTAAAGGACTCAAATCACTTGCACATAATCCTGAAGCTTATTAATATATATGCTTAAAAACTTTCCTTATTTGTATACAACTATGTTGTTATAAAAATGCATTGAAATATATAACAGGTACACAGATGTATTACACTAAGTGCTTCATTATAGCCAGCATAAAGAAATTAATAAAGTCATATATTACAATTTGTGGTGCCTTTGCCTAAACAATGGTTTTTCTTGCATTGGTAAAAGCACTTTCTTCTAGCGGCATTGAAAATGTTGTACTGAATAATCGGAAAAGTTGGCAAGTGTGTATGGTTTCAGGCATCCTGTTTGAATAATGAAAATGATTTATGGAAAAATCAGGTCATAAGTATATTCTGTCTATGCCGTTCAGCTCAAAGAGATGCTTGTTAGCAGTGTGCTAAAACATTAATATGCTTGAAGACTAAGTGAAAACAGTCCAAGTGGGCCAATTCAAGACCAAATGGGGAAAAATATCCACATAAATATAATTACAGTATTGCTTTTGATAACGATTTGATGGAAATACGACTTTAAGAAAACTTAACGACAATGTATTTCGGCCGCAGGTGGAAAATTGGCGAGCAATGCAAAGATTAAAGAAAGGTATAAAATGCGGCGAGATACTGAAATGGTTCAAGTTATGGACATGGTGTGTAGGGTAGTCTTAATAAATGATTATTGCGTATAACTGATCTTGTGATTTAAAGCGGAACGCGCGCACGGTGCGGGGTGCGCGCGCAGCATGCGGAGCGCGTTGTTTACGCCCGTCTCAGTTCAAACGCGTCACGTGGTGCGCTCGCCCCCGCCCCAATCTGCGCGCTCGTCCAATGAGCGGCCCAGTTGCTCCCACGTGCGTGTTGTTTAAACTGCCTTAAGCCTGTCGGTTTGCTATCCAGGCCTACACCTTCCCAGCGCGACCATGGCGGCTGCCGTGTCCGTTAGTGCAGCAGGAGGCGAGCAGAAGCCTGGCACCTGTTACGGCGCCGCCCCACGCGAAGGTTGGCTCCCCGCTGACGTGAAGGAGCAGGAGCAGGACAAGGAAGAGCCGTCAGGTGCCGACGAGGCTCCGCGACGTTTGGACGAGGAGCTGCCGGTACTGAGCCCGGAGGAGATCGTGAGCCGCCTGGAGCGCACACGCCGGGAGTTCTACAACCGCAGGAAGATCCTCATCAAGAACCTGCCGGCGGATGTGAGCAACCAGGTGCGGTCTTAAAATACTTCGTTTTTAACAGTTTCATTTGGTTGCGACCGTTTTGTTAACACTGCGTTAGTTGTTGAGTGTTAACTGAGTAAATGGGCTTCTTTTTAGCCCCCGTCGAGAGTCGCAGGGAGCGGGCGGACGGCTCGTCACAGAGACGGTGGCCCTTTGATGGCTGGTAGAACCCCTGTTAGTTGTGGCACTAGTTTGTGTCTAAAGTTAGCTGAACGTCTACATTTGTGCCTCATAAACCAGTCGTCAAGCTGTTACCGTCCGCTCGGTACAGCTGTGGTCAAGTAAGACGGCCGCTGATAGGGACCGTCCAGAACTTTTGCTTTTTCACTTCCAGCGTTCTTAGTGATGAGAGTCGAAGTTAAACGGACAAGATCAAGTTGGAGCATGCTTTTATTGAGTTTATCTACTTTCCTAAGGGAGTCTAATAACTAGAAATTTCGATCTTTTGGTGATCTGGGACCCTGCTGTGCACGAGGCTGAGCGACGGTGACGTGCCTACCAGCGCGCGGGTGGGGGTTGGCTGGGTGGCGGTGGCGTGCAGGCCGCGTACTGGGGGGGGGGTGTCTACTTGAGGGATGGATCGTGGGTCTTGCAGGTGGAAGAAAGTGGAGTGTGTGCGTGTGTTAGAGTATTGCTGGTCTTTGGATGGTGTAGCGTGCTGAAATGACTTAATTTAATGACCCTGCCATCTCAGTAGATCTTACTCCGTTTCTTAAAATGGTCACTACTGGTACTTTAGTCGTTGTGAGCTCAGGTCCCATCATAGGCCAATGCATTTACCAAGTAAATGAAATTTCATCTATGTGAATTGACATAGGTGTATTAAAGTCCTTCTTGCAGGCCTTGTAATATCTGTGACCTAACTTTAAAAGTGCATGAACCAAAGATCTTTTTGCCTGTATGGTTTTTGAAATATGAACAGGGGTGTTTTCTGGAAAAGTGCAAACAAAGGTGGCAGTTGTACAGGTGGGCTGCAGTAGCACTGTTCTGGGTGGCTGCTTATAGTGTTGTGCTGAATGGCAGCACTGTGGGGGTCACCTGACCTCTCTTTCCCCACAGCAATGGTGACCTTCACATCTCTTTTGGCAGGAAGTGCACGAGCTGCTGAGCGACTATGACCTCAAGTACTGCTTTGTGGACAAGTACAAGGGAACAGGTGTGTTTGGGGTGGGAGTTCATCCATTGTTGCCCAGGCATTGTTATTAACCAGGTTAGAATTACTGTAGTCTAGGGCCTATCCTGGAAGCCTAGGGTGTAATATGAAGAATGCAGGCCTATTTGGTAACTTTTTTTTTTTTTTACTTGAAATGCATGTCTCTGTGGGGGAACCAGACCATGTAGAGCAAACTCTCACAAACATGGTGAGAACATGTAAACTTGACACACTGAGCTGCATTCAGACCTACTGCACACTGTTTGATATGCCTCTGTTTAAGTGTTGCATGTATATCCAGCATTTCTCTCCAGCAGAAAATGTGTATATGTGACAAGTAAATGTGGCTGTTCTTTCTGTTTTACCTTTGCATCTCCTTCCATAAGCCTTTGTGACACTGCTGAATGGGGAGCAGGCACAGTTGGCCATCAAGAAGTTCCATCGGCATGTGCTGCGTGAGCGCGAGATTTCTGTGCAGCTGCAGCCCACCGATGCCCTGCTGTGCATTGCCAACCTGCCACAGGCCTTCTCACAGCAACAGTTTGAGGAGCTTGTGCGGCCCTTTGGTAACCTGGAGCGCTGCTTCCTTGTGCACAGTGAGCACACAGGTCACTCGAAAGGCTATGGTTTTGCTGAATACATGAAGAAGGACTCTGCAGCACGTGCCAAGTCTGAGCTGTTGGGCAAGCAGCTGGGTTCACGCATGCTGTACGTGCACTGGACTGAAGCAGGCTCGCTCACATATCCGACGCTGCACTCACGGTGCCTTTGTGTGGATCGGCTGCCCCGGGGTCTGCTGCATGCCCAGGACCTGCAACATGCGCTTGCTGACACGCATGCGCCTGTTTTCTGTCAGGTAGGCTCAAACTTGTTATATTAACCAGTTTCTGGTGGGGGATCTCTGTACTCCGGAGTCTGTGCCAGAAGCACAGTGCGTCTTGGCTGGGATGCTGATTCATCAGAGCAGTCACACATTGGTCTCTGTACATACAGCAAGATTTGAAGAGCACAGTCGGGGCACTTTGAGCCACCAATGCTCTCTGCTTTATGAATGTACTGTCCAAGCCATAGGTTTCATTATTTTCATAATTCCTATCACTTTCAAGCTACCTTATTTAACTGCTGTAATTGGCTGTTTTCTACATATGTGGGGCACCTACAGGTTTTTTTTATGGGCTTTCTGGTTGGGTGTTTTTTTTTTTGTTTTTTTTTTTTTTTTCTCCTTACATCAGTTGCCTATTAACTTTTTCCAGGTAATCTAGTGTTTATAGCTTACTTGTATTGGTTTACTTGTTACACCATTGAACAAAGGATCAGTTATAAGAGCTGCAGGGTTTTTTTTTTTTTTTAAATTGGTCAGTACAGATTAGTATATTGGAACAGGGCCCTTCAGGTATGAGCACTTCAGGCCTTGGACCTCTGTGCCACTTGCTGCCCTTTTATCATATAAAATAAACAAAAGTTCCCTAACCATATCACAGCAGAGTGAGGGAAGTATTATGAGCTGCTGGTTATCCTCTTTCAGCTGCAAATGGACTTCATTCTGCAGAATTCCAAAGGTATTGAGTCACCTGACTCACCCCATGATTGGCTGGGTAACCCGAACATCGAAGCAGAGCATTCTGGGGATTTGCCTATGCAACTTTTTACAGCTGGCTGTGTTCAGGCAGCGTTTTGTTCTGTTTTTCTTAAAAATTTTTTTTTTTTTTTTTTTTCCTCCCCTGTAGCTCACTAGTTCTCAACTGGCTTTTATTGCTGAAATGAAGAAGTTGAATTGTCACTGTCACACATCCTAGACAACATTCTTAATGAAATCAGCCCCTTTTATTTGAGTTGGACAGCATTTGGTTCTGCTGACTGTGGCCTTGTTGGTAGCAGTACAGTTGCTGTCATGTGATGGTCTCTGCACCGCAGCGCACACCTGCCATTCAGAGTGCAACAGGGATTGCGCTGTGTTTCTGTGGAAGGTCCCGGGTGTTCTGAAAGGCCCATTGAGGGTCAGCAGTGCTGCATAACTCATTCACGTTTATTGTCCTGAGCCGGCATTGTAGCTACCCGCACAGCCGTGAAAGGGCCAGCCCTCCCCTTTGCCCCCTTTCCTGTACCCACAGTGTTTCTATAGCAATAAGCGCCTGGCTTTTCTGAGCACCACTGCCCATCCCCTCCAGTCAGCAGGCCACAGGCCCTGAGGGCCATTCTGGAACAGGAGAGTTCACTCCTTTTTGTCAGATGTGACCTTTCACGCATTCGCTCATGCTCACTTGATGCACAATTGATGTCCTTGTAGTCACATGGTGGGTTTTTTTTTCTTTTTCCATCTCCTCCTCCCCCCCTCCCCTGTGGTATTTCAAGGATGTCATGTTTTAGTTGGTCTTTATAAGATAGCTTAAGTGGAAGTGCTTCAGATCATCCACCTTAAGAACCTTGGAATTCTCTGGGTTCTTTGGATGGCCTTTATGGGGGTCTAAAGTGTGTGTGGGGGTTTTTTTTTTTTTTTTTTTTTTTTTTTTTTGTTGAAAACCCTTCTGGAAATTATAAAGTTTAAACAATATTACTGTTGAACTATCTCTTAAGGCCTGTAGTTGAGAAAACATTAACCTCTATTCTATGTTGACACTTGAGATGATGCTTTAGAATCAAATGTGCACAGAAATCTGTTCAGTTCATGTTTAGTTTAAGCATTTTAACATCAAGGTGTTAATCGTGTTGCTGTGAGAGACAGGCACTCTAGAAACTTGTGACTGAAAATAATGGGTCTCCCCAGCTTGCCCAGGGGCAGGACGGAAGCTTCCGGCGTTTTGCTGTACTGGAGTTTGCCACGCCGGAGATGGCTGAGGAGGTACAAAGGGTGGCTGATGGCCGGGTTCTGGGTGACGTGCATATCCGGGTGTCTTTCTGTGCACCAGGACCACCTGGCAGGAGCATGCTGGCGGCTCTCATTGCTGCCCAGACTATGGTATGCTCACTGTCATTAAAAAGAAGTTGGCAACTGTTCCAGACCTGATTAAAACAATCCACTTAGATCTTTTCTCTCCCCCCCCCCCACCCGCTACTTATCTAGGCCTTGAACCGAGGGAAGGGCCTCTTGCCTGAACCCACAGCCTTGCAGATCCTTTCAGGGCTGAACAACCCAGCTGCCCTCAAGATGTTGCTAGCACCATTGACGCAAGGCAGGCAGTTTGGTGATGAGACAGTGCACATGATGCTCCACTGCATTATAAGTGCACCCTGCACTGCAGTTGCCTGCTTACTGCTGTTTTTAAGCTTTTTCCCAGCATTTTTTCAGGGCTCCTGACTCTCTTCTGTGTCTGCAGGACTTCTCGGACCTGTACCTACAGTGCCATTGTTAGCCAACCCTGCACTGTCCGCTGCCTTGCTGCAGATGCTGCTTCAGAGCCAGGCCCACTTACAGCAGGTACCAGTGGTGGGTCTTTAACTTCAAGCCCTTTTTGGTTCTTTCCTGTCCTGCTCCTCATGCCTTTCCCCCCCCCCCTGTCCTCTGTCAGCATGCTCTGTTGTGGAACCCACTGCTGTGGGCCCAAATCCTGCCCAGTAGGGAAGGTCGGCTGACAGCTGTCGTGAGTGGAATCTGTGTGGATACAACTTGGTGTGGTGTGATTTGTGGTGTGTGTTGAGTGAGGAAATTGCCGTCTGCTCATTCTGGGACTTGTGCTATAAGGTGAGTGTCCCTCCAGAGTGCTCTGCCATTAAGCGTGGGTGGAGTCTGTTGCGGGAGCACTGCTCGCTAAAGGTTAAAGCACTCAAGAGGCCTCCGTGTTGATTTGTACTTTTCTAGGGTTCTGCCTGCAGCAGTTGCATCCTAAAATGGGACTCTGAACACTCACATTGCGTTTAGCAGATAAGGCGGAAATGGCTGGCTGACCTTCAGCAGTTGGCATGGTTTTGTTGTGCCGCGCATGACTTACAGCCTCAAACAATGCTTCACTCTGACTACACAAGCTGCACATCATTTAAGTCATGAATTAAAAAAAAAAAAAAAAATTAAGATTTGGTTGGCAGCTTCATGAGACCTGTGGTTACAGTGGTCTTTTAAATGCTGTTTTACTTAGTGTGGCAACACAAAGTGGGTTTCCTGTGTTTCCATGCCACTGCTGTGCCATCAAGGATGATGTGACACTTTGCTGGAGCCCCCAGCTGATCCTCAAATGAGGCTTTTTTTTAAGGGGCACTCTAGCTCAGCATGGGGTTGGGCTGATAGAGGGGTGATGGCAGGTATGTGATCTGGGCACAAATGGCAAAATATTGCAATTTAAAATGAATATGAAGTGGCTGCAACAACAAGCTCTGCCCCGTGTGTGTGTGTGTGTGTGTGTGTGTGTGTGTGTGTGTGTGTGAGAGAGAGAGAGAGAATAGGGCTGTTCTCTTGCAAGTCCTCAAGTTTAAACTTTTATCTCAGATAAAAGGTGCTTTTCAGCCTGTAATGCACTGCTGTTTCCTATTAGCTGATTCAGTAGTGTTTTTCCAGCTCATTTTATTTTATGTTTTGGGGCACAAATTATATTGTGGCCATTTCACATATGTGAATGTCATCTAGCTTTATTTTCTAGTATGTTGTGTCTCACTCCCTCTGCCTGGTTTCCCCCCCCCTGTAGCCAGGAATGCTGGGAGAGAATCCACTGGCAGGGGCACAGACTCTTCAGTCAGGATTGAACCTGTTGGGTGATGTCACTCCAGGTTAGTGTTGCCCAACTGGTTTCCCATATTCACCAGATGTTATAGAGTATTGTTGTGACTCTCCTCTGCCTCCAGGGGGCAGTGTGCTGTCATCTCATTGCCTGCCGTCAGAAGCTCCCGGCCCCATCAAGCCTCCAGCTCCCAGTCGGTCTCTCATGAGGGAGTTAGAGTCTCCAGTGGCTCCTTGCAGCCTCCCTCCCACACCCTGTCCTGCTCTGCAGGGAATCCCTACACCCCTCCTGGGCAGTGTGTTCTCAGGGGAGGGAGCTGCTGCACCTCGGGTCAGTCACGTTCCCGTGTTAACTGCAAATGCACGTTCAGTCAGGGCTGACACTCATCTGATGTTGTCCTTCCACCCCACAGGGGTCTCTCCTAGGTGAGCCTCCCAAGGACTTAACTCTCCCTCACAACCCATTCTTGAATATGCAGAATCTGTTCTCATCAGGTGAGTACTTGTCCCCTCCTGCAAACTCAACACACTGAGCTCCTGTCATGCCTTCCCTCTATTCTACAGGCCCAAACAGTCGGCCACACCCTTACAGGAAGAAGACGCCATCTGGGACCACATCACAGGTGCGCTGCACCGGGGCCATCAGCTCTAGCTATGGCCTCCGCAACCAGGATTCCTACCCCCAGGCAGATTACTCAGCTGTCCACCAGGTAGCTTTTCCATTCTTTTTCTCTCTTTAACTGCTGGGTCCCTTCATGTTTACCTGATTAGCATTCTCCTTTCCTAGGACTCCCTGGGGCCCCTGTATGAGCCACTACATAGCCCAGACCCAGTAGCCCTACCAGGGTTTGGACAACAGGTATGGTTTCCTATATAGACTGCCATGGCTCCTCCCCTTGCTACCCCCTTACTGACTTGTGTTTTGGCAGCTCCCACCACATCCTGGTCACAGGGATCACCCATTCTTCACCTACCCACCCAGCCCACCTTATTCTAACTATTATGACACCACTTCTGTGTCACCTCCCACCACCCAGCTGAACAAGGTGGGTCTGTGTAGCCTGTTTCCAAAACAGCAAAGTGTAATTGAGGCTCAATGTTCTAAACCTCCACTCCCTCCCTAAGGTTGTGGGTATGCCCCCCACAGTCCAGACCAGTAACTCTCTATTCTCCGTGTCTCCTGCAAACACTATGAAGGTAATGCTTTCATGTTCCTCACATTTTGATGGCAGATATTTCCTTGATTTGCTCACAGCTGCTCCCTCCTTTTGCCTGGCAGACCCCCATTGGAAGCCAGAAACGCCTGTTCTCCCGCCTTATCCCCTCACCTGAGCCCAGTCCTGAGGGCAGCTATGTGGGCCAACACTCTCAAGGCCTGGGGGGGCACTATGCCGACTCATACCTGAAGCGCAAGCGCATCTTCTGACAAGGGCATCGCTTCTGTGCCAACAATGACCCCCACCCCATGCTCTAGCAATGAGCATCATTCTTGTTCTCCAAAGGTGACCTCTGAGGGGCTCTGACCCTTGACCCGTCAGCATCCTGCCTGCTGCTCTTCCCTGGGCTGACACACGGTAGCCAGTGGAAGGATTTTGTTTCGTTGTGGATTTTTTTTTTTTTTTTTTTGTGGGTTTATTTTTCCTAATTTTAAGTTAATTTTAGTACCTGTCTTAAAAGCAGGGATTACTTTAATGAAAGCAGGAACAATAGTTAACTTGAATCTTGGTATTTTTTGCCAATCCCCCCCCCATATGGTAAGCAAAACCCTGTTTTTATTTAGTTTGTTAGTGTGACTGTAAATATCTATTTTTAATTTTTGGGGCCGTCTTCTGTGTATGGCTAAGTTTTTAAGTTGGTTGTGTCAGCTTGTTTTGTCGGAACCATCAGGGTGGGTTTGGATACTGCTTACAATTTCCTGGTGGTGTAGGAGTGGATTAATTTGCCTTTTTATGCAGCAGTATTGTTTGCCAACCTGCACTTGATCACATTTCTTTTAAATTTTACCATGTTACCCCCCCCCCCGCCCCTCACTGTTTTAATCAGTTTCCTACCCCAGTCTGTATTTCATTGGCACTTAAAGGGTGACAATCACTTTTCAAGTTGATATCAATACTGTTTTCACTATGTCTGCGCTCAGTTCTCTGCACGCAGGGCTGTGGACAGTCAGCCATTCTGCTGTTGGTGGCTACTTCCCCAGTGATTTGTATGTCATTGTGGAGGATGGCTGGGCTTCTGGGAGTGCTGTGTGTTCTGTGCTGCTTCAGATGGCTGCATGCAGTGCCCAGTGGTCTGTGCTACCTGCTTGGCACAGCCTTCCCTGGAGCCCACCCCCTCTTCCAGTGATTTGCAACATTTCCACTGCCAGCCAGTAGAGAGAGCAGTTTCTTTCACATCTAGAGGGGGTCTAGGTGGAGTCGCACAAGTCGTGGAGTGAATCATTCATTCAAGTGATGTAAACTGTTGCCAGTGAAGGTGTCTGAGTGATAGGCAGTCCAGATGAGCCCACTTCCAAGCAACTGGTTTATCTTGTTAGAATCACTGTGTTTGTGGCATCATAGTCAGGTGATTCTGGTCCACAAGGGGTTTTCTGCTTTTCTTTCTTTCTTCTGCTTCTAACTGCTGAAGTTCTCTCACCTTGTTGGGTGTGTCAGCAGCACACAAGTTGGTTTATAGGTAACACAGCAACCCCTGGAGGGAGGGGCAGGGATTGGAACCTGAACTTCAATGGAGGGACAGTCCCAGCTTTATGCCTGTTCTCCTGGTATATGTCTGGTTTGAAAACCATTACCTTGGGTTTCTACTGCTGGCAGTGACCATGGAAGCTTGGATTTAAGTCTGTAAACAAGCATTTCTAGGACTTCTGCCCTCACTGGTGGGCACCACTACATTTCATCTGTATTTCCTAAGTATCCTGTGTTGGGGCTGTTTGTTTCCAGCACCACAACCCCCTCCCCTACAGTACTGACTTCTGCTTCTGCTGTACTGAGTGTGTGTATGTGGCCTTTTTATTTCTGTGTGACTGACTGTAAAGTGCTGCTCCCTCTGTCATGGGGTAAGTTGTGTCCTGGAAGTGAACAGCACCCCCTCTGTATCTAGGCATCAACTGCTGTCTGTAACAATGTGCTAAAATGGCTTTTTTTTGTGGACTTTTTTCCAATAAGTAAATATCATTTAAACTCTTGTTTGAGCCTTTGTTCTCTGCCTTGCAAGCATCAGGTTGTGCACACAATCCTGAATGCCACCAAATACAGACCTTTGTTCTCATTCTCATCCTGACATGATGTTTGACAGCCACATCTTTGTCAGTTTCTCATCAAATGTCTTGCTGACCTGAGTAAGTGATGCATGTGCAGCCGCAGTGTCAGTTCAAAACCAAACTTTTGTGGTGGGTAGACCATCTTGGAAAACCTGCTGCTAGCAGTGGGACAGAGGATTTAAAGTCTGCTAGGGTGAAGGTGCAGCATGCTGTGTGGGGTTTAAAAAAATTTTTTTTTTTAAAAAAGCTGGCATTAAAACCCCTGCACGCCCACACCCTGAGAAGATGGCAGCTTCAACATAGCTCTGGTCACATCAGCCCCCCCCCCCCCAATTGATCTGTACTCCAGAAGACTGCTGTCACATTTACTCCGGTGTAGTCAACAGGCCACTTGCATACATGATGCTCACGTGCAGGATTTTTGGGCAGGGTTGGGGGAGGTAAGCTTAAGTGGTAGCATCCAGATTATTTCCTTTTCCCTCTGGAGGCCAGGAATACTGTGGACATCATGGCTGCATGGAGAAAACAAATGGCTTCTATTTCTCTATCAATTGTCAGCGTGGCAACCACTGCTTCCCCATTCCCAAACAGTGCTTTATGGGCAAAACTTACTAATTTTCTGGACCCTTTTCTTCAAAGTGATTTGGTGTGGATGGCACTGGCTCCATTGTACTGTCGACTGACCCAGGTGTTTCCTGAATTGATTTCAGGTGACAGACTGTAAATCTGTAAATTCACAGATTTTGTAATCCCCCCCCCAAATTGCTCTGTAGGAGTGTGAATGGGCAGCTGGTGGTGTATGGGGCCATAAATAACATTCATATGTAAATGCTGTCTCAGCGTCCCGGTGGCAACAGTGTATCAAGTTAAACCAGCGGTGTTTGATGCTAATGGGTAAAGAAAAGCTTTCATTCCTTGAAAAATGACTGGGATGTAACTTAAGGGAGGGGGAGACAGCAGCAGGGTTTATTCAATAAAGTGCTTGAGCGATCAATAACACACTCCATTCAGACCCCCGCACCGAGAAACGCTTTTTCTGGTTGTCGACTTATGGATTACTGGTGTGATGTATTGCTGGGGCCTTGTGGTGTGAGAGAAGGAACGATGCGTGCAAGTGTAAGATGAGGACTATGCAGTGATTGTCAAGGGGAGGGGGGCGGACTACGGACAGCAGATGGACAGGAACATGATCCTCTTTCTGACCCATCTTTCCGTCCCTGTGATGCAGTTAAGAATCCATTAAATGTCTCGTTTTTCTTTGTTGCCGAGATCATCTTGTGCCGCAATCCATCTTTCGATCGCATTTCATTACATGGCTGGGTTTGGACCTTCCAGCAATTGAAATACTTTGAAAATAAAGGGGGTCAGAGGGCGTTCTGCAGCTGGGCTGTAGGGAACCCTGTCCCATCGCTACTCCTGTGTTAGATATTTAATGTTCAACACTTAAACCGCTTTACACAAGCGGTGCAGTGATTACAACCGTTATGCTTACGTGGAAATCCTGCTGCCGAACCTCAATCAATGTACCGGCGCTGAAGAGTATCCAGGCCTACATGTAGGCCACGGAGAAAGGAGTTCAATGAATTAATAAATTGGGAGTCCCCCTCAGGAGCCCGGAGCTGCAGTGTGGGGTTCAGCTCGTCCTCTTGCACCTGCTGTGAGAGTTTGACCACCTGTATCTGGTGTTTACATGTTGCCATAGCAACTGGGTCACAACACCTCATTGCACCTTCCAGTAACTTCAGTTGCTTAATAGATACTTTTCCAAGTGATGACCAAGTCCAAACACAGACTCTACAGCTGCAAGGACCCTCCTGCTAACAGCGGGACGAAGGCTATAACAGGGTCAGACCCCAGCGTCACCTACCGCCAACCTTTCTGCGTCCATGGCCAGTGCGTGCACTTCGTATTAAGGGCTTTCAGGTAAAGTTGTTCTGTTCACACGGATTCTTGTTCATTTGTGTCAGTGGAGGTGCACGCTAACATTTCATTGTTCTGCCCAGGGGGCAGCAGCGGGTGTTTGGTTTTCCGCTCGGACATCAGTTCAGCGCAGAGTTCCAAGCAGCTTCGGTGTACATGTGAGACCATGCCGTCAGCATAGCTCCCCGGGAGAAAGACAGACGCGCGCACGCACACAGCGTGATTTCTCAGCTGAGGGTCTCCAGTACAGCACAGCAGTGTGTCGGTTGCTCCTCAGTGCTGAGCTGTACTTGGTGTTCTGCCATAACTGTGTTCCTGGTCAATGTGTCAGGCCTGGCAATCATGGGGGAGAGGGCTGGGGGGTGCGCTGTCCTTATCTGGGCCTTGTCCACACACTCCTGCCCAGTAGTTCCCCAGGTAACAATAAATGGAGGGGAGGGGCGTCACAGGCCAGTCTGCTTCCAAGTGTTACTGGAGAGCTGCTCCGTTCCCCTTTAAAGAGGGGCTTTTCCTCCACGTTTAGCCTCTGAAATCTTGATATTGCTCAGGTCAGCAGGGGGCGCTCATCTATGCCCCCCTTGGCCCTTTTAAATGGGCCACTCCACCCACACAAAATACACACTTTTACTATTTGTGTCTCTCAGTGGTGAAAAACTGCGCTGCTAGTAAACCAAAATAACCCCAAAGAGAAGGAAGCAAATGACAAATGGTATACAAACCGTTTGTATGCATGTACTGTGTATATAGAGTATATTATACCGAATTACCGAAAGATGGATATCGTGTAACGTTTTCCGTAAGATCGTGAAAATGAACATTTTCAAACGCTGTTTCAAGTTCTCTCGCCCTTAAGAGCGAGAACTGGAATGCCGAAGTGCGAGGAGGAGCACAGGGAAAGCGTTTTTTTCGCTGCGCTTGTGGGAAAGTGTTTGAAAATGCGGTTCAAAATCACGGGCAGACAGGGCCGGGCTTCGCCATAGCGTCTTTACAATAAATACTGAACAACTCCATCCACGACCACGGGTGATTCTCCCGGAGCAGCGAGTATATCGGGTTGGATTATAAAAGAGAAAATTCGTTATGTGTCGCCGATGTCACTGTGGTGGCAGCGTGCGACGTACATCTGACCGCTACTAAATGGCCGGGGACTTAAACCGGTCGATTTGACGCGAAGTGTCGTGGAATTGAATCTCGGTAAATATTGAAAATGCAAAACCGAGAAGCGGTTCCACACACAAGACGGACCATAAAACAGAGAAGAAAACAATTCGGGCTTCGATCCATAGCGGAGGAGGAGGCGCGTTTAAGTGCGTGTGTGAGAGAGAGAGAGAGAGAGGGAGGGCGATCGAGTGTGTATATGTGTGTGTACGCGCTCGGGAGGCGGGCAGAGAAAGCGCGCGCGATGGAGCGGGGTGCGAGCGCCGGGAGATGAGGAGGGGGGCGCCATGGTGATGCGCGCAGAGCGCCGAGGAGCTGCCCACGAGCCGGAGACACGGGCACGCAGCGGAGCGCGAGCGGGAGAGCGCCCGACACCCCGCGAGAGCCGCGCGCCGCTGCCCGCACGCCGCAGGGCCGAATAGCGGCCGAACGCGAAGACACGGGCCGTTTTCCCGCAGCCCTTGCGTGCGCAAGCCGGGAGCCACGGCGCCGCCGACATATTCCAACATTGTTCCAACTTCATAAATTTCGCTTCGTTTTTTTTTTGTTTTTGTTTTTTTTTTTTTTTTTGTAGCTTTTTTTCTCGTACTTTTTTTTTTGTCTCCATGGATGCTGCCGCGGGAAGGGAGACGGCGCGCGCGCTCTGACGGACAGGTGCGGCACTTAACGCCCCGTCGCTCCGGCAATAAGCGAGAAAATTTCAACAAACAAACAAACAAACAAACAAACAAACAAAAAAAAGCAACCGCAGTAATACAGCATTAAACGACACCAATAACAGTAACAGCAAGAGAAAGCAATAAGGAGACAGCCCGCTGCGCCATGGGCGATGAGGCCACCGAGTTCGGGAACGGAGGCGCGCGCGCTCGTGCCCGGTCGCCCGCCTCACGGACGCAGTGAGCGCTTCGGCAGCGCGTGGCGCGCGCGCTCGCGCCGGCCCCGCGCGAGCAGGGACAACTTTGGACAGCAATACGCGCGCGGGCGCCACTCTCTCGCGCCCGGCAGCACTGTGACCCCAAGCTGCGCCGTCGCAATGGAGGGAGCGGCGTTTTCTTTCCCGTGAAGCGCAGCGCTCGCCGCGTCCATGAGGCACTTGTGAGGAGGCCACGCGTTCGAACGAGTCGGGCAGCCCCGCGCACTACGATGGAGACGCCGCCGTGCTCGCGCAAGAGCCTGTCGCTGTCGCTGCCGGTCCCGCGCGAGGGCCAGGCCACCCTGAAGCCCCCGCAGCACTTGTGGCGGCAGCCGCGCACGCCGATTAGGATCCAGCAGCGCGGCTACTCGGACACGGACCGCCACCACCACCCTCACATGGAGCGCGCCAACGCCATGGACACGAGCGACCGGCCGGGCCTCAAGAAGACCCGCATGTCGTGGCCCTCCTCCTTCCAGGGCACCAGCAGCGCATCCGTCGGCAACTGCGTGGGCAACAAACGGTAAGGAGGGGGTGGCGGGCACACCCGGACCCACGTGCGTGAACGGACACCGGGGAGGCGGGGGGGGGGGCAGCAGTGCTCCTGATCGTGATTATAACGAAGATGACGAGGATGATGGTGATGACAGGTAACGCATGTCAGGTGCTTACATTATGAAGGGGGGGGGGGGGCGTGGGCGCTCCGTACGCTACTCTAACCTACCACCCACCCACTCACACACACACACACACACGGTGGCTGTTCGAGCTATAGAAGTCGTCCTCTACCGCGGTTCACGGTGTCAGAGGTCCACTGCGCACAGAGTCCTCTTCTCTCCCGCACCTGGACAGGTGGTGACCGCGCACTCACACGTGGCGACAGGAAGAGCCCTCGGTCATCACTAACTTAAATAACATAACGTGATTTTCTTTGGGGGGGATTATTGCGGAGGGATCATTTGGAGACAAAACTTTAACAGTGAACATACTGTATGTAACCAACTCAAAAGTCCTGTTAAAAATTATTTATTAATTTATTTTTATCATTATTATTATTATTAGTAGTAGTAGTAGTAGTAATAATGGCAAAATGTCATTAAGTATCCTTTATCATTGTGGCACTCCGGTTTCATCCCTGTTGTTGTGAAAGTGGTGTAAAAAGATTCCAGTCGAACGCTTATGTGCAGCACGGGTAGCAGGTGGCGTGGTGGTTAAAGTTGTCACTACTGGAGACCCAGGCTTCAGAGTACAGACATCACACTGAAAATAATACATATTTCAATAACAGTAATGATGATAATACATTAACTGCAATGGTACTGTTACTGTCTGTTAAGATTGTAACTTCGTATTATTTTCTTGTAAGTTTTCTGGAAAACTCCTCGTAGCGCCTTAAGTAGCTGTGAACTGGGCTGTAACATGCTGATTTGAATGTGAGAATGAGTGTGGCGACTGTGGTTGCCGCGGGTGACACACAGGAGGAAGCGCTCGGGGCTGCCGGTGCTCCAACCAGCCAGAAATTATGCCATTTACCCCCTGCAGCTCTTCCCCTCCGCGCTTCTCTCTCGCCTGCTAAAGAGGTAACTAAGAAGCTCTGCTGCTACCAAGGTGATGGGCCCCAGGCCCCGGAATGCCTGCCACATGCGCTGCTTTCTGAGCCCTTGGCGTGTTTCCGTCATGGCTCCACATGGGAAAGTGGGTGGCGTTAGGGAGGACACTCTTGCCAGAGCAGACCACTGTCACCCTGCCAGTAGAGCCAAAATTAAGCTGTGTTTGGTGCTCTGTTCTCATAGGGAGTGAACACCAGTCAAATACACACACACACACACGCACACAGACACGTACATGCACTTAGTGCAAGTGTTAGGGAGTGTAATAGTATTTAAAGCAGAGGTGTAAGATTGTCTCCCTGCGGAGAGTGGCTATCGTGTGCAGCAGCCATGTTCTTGGAGTGCAATGGACCAGTTAGCTGGGAGTGACTTTGCACACAGAGTCCTAAATCAGCAGGAGATGGCAGGGCTAATGGGGATGTGGCAGGGCTTCTCCGTGTCAGGCCCCGCAAGTTGGAACTCCCGCTACATCACGGAATTTCACGGGGAACTTTCACCCAAATTGTGCTCCTGACAGGGGACCTGAGACATGGGCCATATTCACCCTTAGGGCCACCTCTTCTGGGTTTATTTACATGATGCGTTGACACACCAAGTTGTCCCTTCTTTCTGTGACCTCATGTAGGCACTTATGCTTGACACATGCCCTACCATCAAACCATTGTCCCCATATATGTGTGAGGTTCACTCTCGTGTCTTCGTGCTACCGTTTGTGTGTAGGTGTGTGTGTATTTCATCCATAATGATCACATTGGTTGCGTCGTCATTGGGGTATTTCTGACTTCCTTGTGTCTATTTTTAAATGCGTTTTGTGTGTGGCACACTGGGTGAGGTCTCATTTTCCTGTGCCTTTGTAAGAAAATGCTTACGTCTCCACGGGTTATTTCTGCATGCTATGTGTATTTTGTGACTTTGTGTAATGTGTGTGCGTGTACTCTTGGGATGCCCTCCACCAGGGCAGGTTAATCCCCACTACGAGGGCCCGGTTCCATGTTGCCTCCTGTTTCCTGTGGGCTGCAACCTCCTCTCCTGGGCCGAGGGCCAACACCAAGGCTTTTTGTCCCCAGGAGTCCCCAGGAAACGCTTGTAGCCCATCCAGGGCTCAGTGCTGGCAGCCTGCCACACTCCACCCTGCTGTGACCTTACACTGCGAACCCAACGGCCGCAGCAGATGCAGCAGGCTAATCCCGAGAGCCACAGCTGTAAAAGACATCAGGAATGAGGCTTCCCCATGGAGACGTCCCCCTAACCCTCTTGGGCGCGAGGACATCCCGCATCCGGCTCCAACCGTCTCCACACATTAACGCTGTTCACGTCCAAACTTACACACCAGCCTCACACCTCTTTACAGTGCAGTGTGACTCCTGCATCCCGTGAACCTTCGAGTGTAAAGTGCACCTTGTCTGTCGGAGCGGTCCTTGACAGGTGCGGAACGTGCGCGTCACGTCTCACGTGTATGTGCGCTCATTTGCGCAGACGAAATACGTGTTTATGCCTTTATGACTCAGTCTGTGATCGGTCACGTCTTTCGCATGTTGTCAGGCGTACGTGTATTTTATAATTTGTCCATGTTGTTCGAGCCAAAGCGCACATGCGCAAATATCTGTGTGTGCGTGTGTTCGTGTGCTTCTCTATGTGTGTGACAATGTGATCTGGGAGGGTGTGAGCGTGGTGCTAAATCAGGCGCCGGATGGTAATAAGGATTGTTTCAGAGCACAGGAGGTGTGGCCTCCTGCTACTGCACAAGGGTTTATTTGGTCTGCTTCCATTGATCGGTGCTCCAGCACTGACAGCACAATAATGGGAGCTCGAACTTAACTGTCTCCAGCCCCCCGCAGGGAGGGGGGTTTCATCCCGCTTCATTAATAGCAATGTGAAATAAGCAGCTGTTTAGCTTGCCCTGGCATACCAAGCTGTTGAGGAGTCCCTGTTGCACGCATCGCAGCCGTAGCCAGTGAAATGGCCTGATTTCCCCATTGGAGAGCAAATGTGACCCCAGCAACCTAAGCGTACATTCCCCCTTGCCCCTCACTCATGACTCACGGTGGCTTTGCCTAATCAGCTTCCTGTTCGTAGGGTCAAAGAAGGTGGTGGGGAACGTTGGGGATGCACCAAAGAGGTGGATGTTATCAGAGGGCTCAGGAAGAGGGCCCCTACACACCTTTCTGATGCTTCCTATCCTGTCCGGGGAAGTCGTGTCTAACTGTCCCCCGTGTCACTGTGCCAGTCGGACTGTCTGCTGCGTGCCCCGCTGATTCCTGGAAATACACCACTGCAAGCTGGGCAGCCTGAGGGTTATCGGTTGGCATGGTTACTTTGTTTGTAGGCATGTGAGGTAAAATCATATTTCCCAATAAAAGCAAATTGTATGTAAATATTTATAATATTGAATTTTTTCTCCTAAGATGTTAGGTTCCGGTCAACATTGTTGGTTTTAAATGTATTTTTCCAATGCGACATTCCCTTTGAAAGTGCTTCTATGACCAATGCCTCTTTCGAGCAATTTTTTTTCGCTTTTTGGCTACTGAGTCACGGGTTAAACGCAGACGGCTGCAGGGGCAGGGTTCACGGTGACGATGGCAGACTCAGCCCCAGAGCTGGACCGAGTCAAGCTCTAATGAGTACGGTGACCGGGATGAAAGGTTTGTACTTGCACCCAGCTGGGCTCAAATTAGACGTGGCTGCGGAATAATCGGAACAGCTGAGCCACCAAGCTTCCCGGTCCGGCGATCTTGTGGTTTGGCTCACGGGACGGTTGTCGGTTCACGCAATCGATCGATTAAGTCACTTCTTTTAGCGACAAAAAAAATGGCTCGTTTTGCAGTAAAATCAACTTTGCCCGTGCTAAGTAAACAGCACTGAAGGAAAGAATGATGTTGACAAGAGAAGCGCATGAAGAATTGGATTCAGCAGAAAGTCAGCGATTGTTGTGGATGAGGTGTCTCCGAGAGGGATGATGAACGTATCCTGAAGTGATCCCAAATTGAGCTGGGCCAATTCTCCAGCGAGCGAGAACTAGGGTGCTCCTTCTGAACTCGCAGCGTGTGGAGATGTTGCTTGGTTCTGGTTGTCTCCAAGTCCTGTTGCCACTGTGCTCCTATTGGGTTCCACTCCAGTCGCCCCTACTAGCCCTGCCAGGTACCTTCTCAGAGCTCTATGGTGGCTGCATGTTTAATCACAGAACCTGCTGGTTGCAGAGCCTCTTCTGCAGTGAAGGCTGCAGGCAAATTGTCATTTTTCAGCCACCTTTTAATTGGGACTTTAAGCCGGGTATATTCGCTTTTCTAACACAAAGCACCATTCCCTTTCAGTTCATCTGCTGCCAAATTACAGGCTCCTCGCTGATCTTATTTTTAGCCCTGAGTGTGTGCGGCATACTGTGTGCCAGTCTTTCCCCCGCTGAGGACAGACACATGGGTTTGGTTTCTCGGCGCTCGCTTTTGCCGGTCGCCGATTAAGCCTAACCCCTGACCTCTCGCCCCACGCCGTGTGTCACTGGCTTTTCCGAGGTCCAATCTGCTCCGTCTGAGGAGAACTGGGTTCCTGCCAGACTCATTAAATACTCGATTAAATACACCTGGGACCAATTAGCTTGGCGGCTACTTGCACGCTAAGCAAACACGCACAACGCGTACCTCTTAGCTACACGGCGTTCGTCGCACTGAACGTACAGCACCCTCGCATGCCCTGTTTTTTAGGCAGGTGCTGAAGAAGCACATGCTTACTTCTCCCCTGTCAATACCAGGTGGATACAAGAGATGTGCATTTTCTTTTGACAGCCCAAAAGATGAGATCGATAAAAGTGATTCGCTACCCTGCTCCTGTCTGTCTGCATTTGAGGCACTCTGTTTTCCGGCAGAAACGGAGTTATGCCTTGCCAGTTGTCGCCTCCACTTATCTCCGGTGTCACTCGAATGCCTTTGTTCCTGGCGTCAGCCGCCTTCGCCGTTACCCCAAACCCCCAGCTCTTCCTTGGTGCTGTGCTAACCTGTATCCTCTCCTTTAATCCTCCATTAGCCGTTTCTTCGGCCCCTTCTTTCATCCACCAAGGTAAGAAGTGGCATCTCCAGCATCTCTTTGTTCTTGCTTCAGCTCTCGGTCAGTTCTTGGCTTAGCTCAGAAGTGGAATTAACCTTTGGGTAGTCACTAACGTTGTAGATGCCAATCTTGTAAACAAGGCAGGTAGCTGACAATGGCTAAAGGCAGCAAAAACGACCATCTCGGACTTCCATTAAAAATCCAAC
Organism: Heterotis niloticus; assembly: GCA_018136845.1. Lineage (NCBI taxonomy): Eukaryota > Metazoa > Chordata > Actinopteri > Osteoglossiformes > Osteoglossidae > Heterotis > Heterotis niloticus. The sequence continues at coordinate 28,518,210 of CM030897.1, forward strand.
TGATGGTATCTAAGAAAACGGCTAAGTGAAGCACAACAACATTTTTCCCTCAGACTCCCTAAATCTTGCGAAGGGAAGCTGACCTCAGGGTCACCAAGTGCTGGGGGCCGCAGGGAGGAGGCAGGGGTGGAAACGCAAGCGTAATGCCGTGCCGCAGTCGGTCGTGGAATTTCTGCTTGGAATTAGTTAGTTCCATCCGATGGTGCGTGGAGGGATAGCCTTTGCGGACGAGCAATACACTGAACCGGAAGCAATGCTGTCCCACAGCAATCCCTGTATTTTCCTTTTTTTGCAGGCCACCGGTCAAGCTGACCCCACTTAGCTCTGCCCGTTTACTGTTGGCCAAACACTCGGTTTAGCCACTGTGTCAACACATTTGGGCGGCTGATAGTCTAGGTGATGTGGTGGGCTACTGTTTTCCTGTGACCAGCCGTTGTTTTTATCTGTACACATCTTCCAAGCAGAACGAGACTTTGACCCCGCTACGAGTGTTTGCAGTCCGATCTCCCAGTTTCCCTTGATGAGAAGCTATCTGACAGGAACACATTAGCGCTTGTCTGTTGTCGCAAGGAAGGTTTTGTTTGCAGCAGAAAGCATTCAAGGTCACGGATGAATCCTCAGATTTGCCGTTGCCTATTTTCGTTGTCCTATTGTTCGAATTTTTTTGGTTCGGTTTCCTGCTTCTGTCATTTTTATTTGCCTCGGTTGGTTTCGCTGCCATGTTGGTCGTAGGTTCTTCTGGTCTGTCTCCGGCCGAAAGCTGTTTGTTTGAAAAGTAACTGATGCACCAGCGCCTGGTTCTCTCTTCCCGTGGCAAATAGTGTGCCCCTAATAAACCAGTGGGTGAAGGATGTGTGTGTTTGAGAAACGAAGCAGAGGCGTCTGGCTGGGAGGGAAGTGGTGTGCGGCATGACTAGATGTAGCCGAACTATCACCAGGCGGAAAGTCTAATAAGGGAGAATGCCTGTGACTTCTTTCAGTTTACAGTGTTTAATATTCCATGCGTACCACCTTACCATGACATACTTGTGTGATGCCTATTCCCTACCAGGAGCAAGAGTTGTCCGACCCAATTTTTTTTTTCCTTGATTTCGAAGATGACGTTATAACCATTTAGCCTTGGTAAAGGGTAAATGTCCCAAAGGGACTCACAGGCTCAAAAAATACAACCTTTTGATATTGCTAAATTCCTGGAGAATTGAGTTCATTCCCGTGGAGTCTGGGAGTGTGTATTCTTTTGCTGGACTCCCTTGGATGTTCTGCCGTATATGGCTGTGTTGAAGGTGGCTGTATACTTTAGACCAGCTGTGTATATTTTGGTTTAAAAGGCTGCTGGGCGCATAGCTACGGTCCATGAGATTGTGGGGAGACGACATTTGCTGCATTTGTGGACAACTGGGCCCCAGCGGCTGCGTGCCATCCTCACTTTCAGCTTAATTGCGACAGCAGCGTTTCTCATAAAGACCCGTGGAAAGCAATCTCTCACATCTCCCCCGTCTCCCCGCCCCATTCGCATTCAAATTCAAGTTCACAAAAGGATTCATTTCAGCGCTGCAAATCGCGTTTCTGCGCATCCCACTGACACTCACAGGTGATTGCCTGCTGGAGACAAAGTAAAATAAAAATAAAAATAAATAGCAGCGATGGGGCAGAACAAAGCCAGTGCAAAATGCAGGTTGTCAGCTCAGCCGGGGAGTGGCAGCGTGTGCAAACCGTGTAAAAGCACGCATCGGTCGCTTAAGCAACGATAGCTCAGACGAAAAATGGGAGCGGTGGTGAGACCAGCTGTGTCGCTCAATGATCAATGGCCTCTTATTAATTGTCCTTAACTGTACATAACCTGAAATTCTCCCCCATGTTCAGAGTGGACACATTTCACCGCATGGTATACTCGGTAGCCATGTACGTGACGAATAAACTCTTTTGACTCTTTTGGAGATCTCTCCTTTTAGATCGCACCGCCCTGACCCCGATAACCCCATCTTCGTTTCCGGCCGCCCCCAAAGAAAGCCAAGGGGATGGAGTGAATCACAGCGTAAAGACAGCCGGGCCCTGACAGGACGGCAGAGGACTGTCACTTCCCCTGATTGGACAATGGCAGGCTGCTACTTCCCTCGACGACATAATTACCGGCTGTCGCCGCTCCTGATTGGATAGAGACAGATTGATGGCGCCCGGTGCGGGACCCTGTCTGCTCACACTGTTTGTGTTTGTTAAGGAACTCGGCCCGGTCTAGCTCGGCCTCGGTCAGAACGCGCGCGAATTAGACTGGAAATCGCAAGCTCTGAGTCACGACAATTATGTAAGCAGCAGACGAATAGCTTTTATTTGGGGGGGGGGGGGGATATGGAATCAGAAATGTTACTGGAATTGGCAAGCACAGCGCATGCTATGTCTGACAGAGATTTAGATGTGCCATAAAAAAGGAAGAAGGAATATAGGCGCGAGGGCTACTGTTTGCATTCCATTTCTCTGCGGTTCGCATTTTCTCTCAGTTGGTCGGTGTTTCTTACGCTGGAGGAAGGCTTCCGAGCGCTGAACCTCAAGCAATTACGCTGCTTGTTCCTTCACCCCAAGAGTATTGTTAAGGCGTGTACAAAATTGGTTTTTTATTACAGAACTAATTATCTATTATCTATTTCATAATTTGGGACCAGTGATGCAGCACTGGCCTGAGGTGTGTGTGTGTGTGTGTGTGTGGGGGGGGGTTTGATTATTCAAGTATGCTGTGCTGTAGCACCTTTTGTGAGCCCCCATTAGGTGCCTTTTGTGATCACATGGTCCCGCAGATGGCTATTATGACGACGATGGTTATGATTACTATTATTATCATTTTTATTAGTATTATTTAGTGTTAACCGTAATTTTGTCAACTCCCTTCTCCAAGGTGACAAAGTGTTTGTACACTAAGCAACAGTCAGTGATTTACCTACTCATACAGCTGTATTCTGTGTCAATTTGTGATGAGTACCTTGATCAAGGGTACTACAGTGAGTCCTTTGAGTGCAAGCCGGCGGCGACTAGTTAAGCCCTGCTAGCTTTCGGGAAAGTCTTTATTGGCTGCGCCAGACAAGAATTTCTTCCCATTCCGTGCAATGCTGCCAGCAACACAGGAGCTGTCTCTGCTGTCCTGCCCTTCTTCAGTGAATGCCTATGCTTTTACTGTGCACTCTGTGGACACCAACAAAGCGCACACAAGAATCCATTTTCGAACGCTGCAGTCATACTCTGTATTATTATGGCCTACTGTGGTATCACTTGCCAACCTGCAGTCTTGTTAGCGCCTAATCGACTCTTCCCGGCAGCGCCTTTCCGTAGTTGTTTGTGAAACTTGGTGGGAAATGTAATTTACGCAGAATAATAAATGGAGTGTGAGCCACTTAATTTTTGGAGGAAAAGGTTTAATGCCTCACCGGGGCGTCGCCACCCGGTCCATAGTCGTTTTTCCTTCCGGAAACCTTTGGAGCCACCGCTCCTCAAAACTGTGTGACGACCTTCAGATTTGCTGAGAACAATGCCACTATGAAATATACAAAATTATACAAGCGTTAGGATCATTTTTTCCCCCTGAACTGTTAACAACGTACGAGCGTCTCAGTGGACAAAACGAAACAATGGATTTTTAATGATATTATTTGTCATGCCAAAATAAAGAAACAAGTGCAGAGTTCACAGCTGTACAATTACAGAAAATTATGAAACTCCTCAATTAAACTAATAAATGCTACGGAGCCACATCGAGTGGCCTGCTAATAATTTTGTTACCATCATTATTTAAGCATAACATATCCTCCTTTTAGCTCTGTAGCCCAGTAGATATCCTTGAGACAGCTGTGGAAAAAAGAAAAAAAAACACAATTTGTCATTCAATAAAATTTTTTGATACAGAAAAAGGTATATGTTTACAGCAGGGTTGTGCAAGTTTGAGTCAGTTTGTGCAGTTCCATTATATGACACACATTAAAAAATGTATTTCTTGTATTTCCCTCATGTGCCTGAGTGGCAGGCTGTCAGTCAGGTTATGAAGGCTCCTGTCATGGGCTCTAGTAACAGTTTACCTCGTGACACGCTTCTGTCACCTTCATATCTCATACCCCTCAGTTCCGAACACTAGGAGCATCACAGAAATACAGCACTGAAATACCACTGCGGTCACCTGGAGAATCATGGGCGTCGAGGGTAAGTGCCAGCCTGGTGCTGGTTTAACAGGTGCCATCGGTATCACTGCCTCTGGAATCACTGCACCAATCCTGTGCGTCTCTGATTTGTTTATATTTAATTCATTTAACTGGAATTCCAACTGTACTTTCACAGAAAGAGACAGATGCCAGTGCTGTTTGGCGGTTTGGGTGATGTAGGTCAAAAACATGCTGATATAAAGCGTGTATTCAGCTCCTTTCCTTGTCTCAAGTGCTACATAAGTCACCATATCTCCTGCACCTCTTCATCCACACGATCACACGATGCCTTTGTCGCGTAGCAGGAGACCGATGGCTGATTCATCAATATTCATGTTGATCAACCACCTCTCCCTCTTGGCTGCCCTCTTCCTCTGGTGCGCCCCCCTTCGTGGCTTAGATGCTGATGCTCGGTGACAGGTGAAGGCACTTGTCATCACGTGCGGTTAAACCATACCCAGCCTAATCGGGTGCGACATGGGAGCCTGGCCTTTTGCAGAAGAAGACAGGTGGGTCAAGGGATGTCGCGGGCGGTGGTCGCAGGGTGGCGGGGCTGCCGGAGCTGGAGCTAGTATAAAGAGCAGATGGCAGAGGGATGCAGAGGGCCACCATTTCTGGAAAAACATTAAGGAAATCCTGCACAGCAAGGGCCAAATCAGAAGCAGTCGGCATCTGGCGGTTTTCATTGGTCCCCCGTCCTGTCAGTCACCGGCGAAAGTGCTCGGATCCGTTGGGGCATACGCTTGAACCGGCTCTTCCCACTGCAAGAGTGCTATAAATAAGCAAAGAAGAGGCCTGAGGCGGGAAATGTAATGAGATTAAACCCAACAAGTCTCATCTCGCAGTGTGTATAGAGCAGGCGCTCGGCCCTCCATGTGCGCCTGTCTAATAAAGAGCTTGCGTTCGTGCGCATTTAACGCCTAATGTCATTACTGAGTTGCTGAGATGATTTGTTTAGCAGACACCTTTGCACAAAGTGATTTCCAAAACTGGCAGCTTTGCACCTTTTCGTGAGCAGATATTTCCTACGTCACTCCTTCCGTGGAACAACAGCGGCTCCCCGCCATTGGGATTTGACCCAACCACCTCTCAGTCTCAGGAGTGGTTCCTCAATTACTGTACGCCTCGCCGCAGGTCGGTGTGTTTGTAATTTTCGAAGCGTGTGACGATGGTAAAGCGGGCACACAGTCAGGTGTAAATACCAACTTGGCGCATGGGGATTTAAGTGAGGAGAGGAAGGATCGCACCCTATATTCACCCTCTAATGTGTTACAACAGTCTATCAATGCAGTCATTGTTTTTGCAGGAAACAAAGCACTACTCCACCTATTAACAGCTTACTTACCTCCAGCCGGTGCTTCTTTTCTGGAAAACAGTTCTATTTATTAACTTATACTCAACACGAGTTGTTAGGACTAGGGTTAGTGTTAAGGTTATTTGGTGTTAGGGTTTTGCTTAGATTTAGCGCTAGCGGCTGTACACCCCTAGCCCACCTTCAACTTGTAGTAGCAGAGAGATGAAAGGGCGGTGCGTGTAAGATTCGGGGTGGGGGAGTTGCGATGTGAGCGACGACATGAGGCGAGAGCAGCAGTGCGGGTGGGGAAAGCTCTGGAAAAGAGCCCAGCCAGGCGGGTGAGAGGACAGCAGGAAATGGCTCCCCTCTTCCCTCTGTTTGGCACGCCAACTCCCACAGGGCACCGGCCATTATGTACATTGAATCATCTGACTTATGAGCGTGCAAACAGTCCAAAGACAGAGTACATATGTGTGCGTGTCTGTGTTTCCTTGTGTGGTGTGTATGCTGATGCTGCTGCTCCTTTTTTTCCCAGAGTTCACGCTGAGTTTATTGCAGGATTTTGGGATTTAAGGTTTTGGGTCCCGTTGCTCTTTGTGCCCCCTCCCCCTTCCCTCCCGCAGTCCCTTCGGCATTCCCTATATTTCTCCATCAGCACTCTTAATCCAGCGACACGGGCGGCCATGAAGCCGTTAATGAGACTGATGGGTTCTACTTGAGGTGGAGCAGAGCCAGTGCTGGCGATGGATCAGGGTCCCCGAGGAGAAGTTTGGGAGCCACCGACTTAAGGAGCTCTTTGGTCTGCGAGATGCTGCACGGCGGCCCGCGCCCAACACGCCACCTCCATGCTGTGCTGGCAGGCCACCCATCACAAACATGGAGAATAAAGATCCGGTTCAAGTTCCAGATGAGCCTCGGGAGACCGCTCCGTGCGAGAAGGTGCGAGAAAATTAAAATCTGAAGACAAGTGGCATTTCTATCGTAGTGAAGTGCGGTGAAGGCCAGCACTGGTTTTCATTAAAAATCAAAAGAAATAATGGTAACAGAATGGAATTTACCCATGAATGCGCTGGACAGATGAAACCAAAGTTACAAACCTGATTAAATTTAAAACCTAAAAGCCCACACATATTAATGTGGAGTAATAACAATGGTGGTTTTTAAGGGATCCTGGCAAAAGTCTTTACTGTATGACATCATTTGGAGGACCGAGCAGATGCAGCGAGATATTTGAAGCACTCACAAAGTCATTTATTTTATTAATTGACATTTAACTGTGGGCTGCCAAGCTGAGAAATGGAAGCGCGCTTCTGCAAAAGTGCCATTTTTTTCCCCTCCTCTTCTGAGACGGAAGAGAGGAAGCGGCGCTACAAGATGGAGTCTGAATGTGAGTGGATGATGCACGCATCCACAGTCACTCCAGTCGTTTTCCTTTGGAGTCGAGCACACGAAGGGGGCTTTTTTGTGAGGATCTTTCAATTAGCTAATTGCAGCTTGCCAGAGTTACGCACCTCATTTCCCTACGTTTAGCCAGTGACGTGTGCGCCAAGGCGACGCTGAATAGCAGTTTTCCATAAGACCCCCATCTCCTGCAGCCACATTTTTCGTACGAAATGTTTATGTGCTACTATTATTCTCAGGAAATATGCAAATCCCAGCAATCTAGCCAACTATTTCATTAGCAGTGTTTTTTTTTTTAAAATATTTGAATAATATTAATACATCTGATGTTTCTGATTTTGGTATTCGACAGCCGTAGATGGGCTCTTTGTACCTCGCTGCTGCGACTTGCTCTGGCACGACAGCCGAGATTTTATTCATGACACCAAAGTAATTCGTTTGCTATTTATTTGCGACAGGAGGACAAAACTAATGGGGAATAAAGCAAATGAAGAGAAAGCAGACGACAGAAGGTGCGGCGTCTATCCAGAGGAAGTGTTTTGGTTTTTACCTTTGAGCAGCACACCGGTATTTGCTCTGCTTGTGGGAACAGTGTAAAGCTGTATGTTATGTAAGTCACCCAGGATTATGGCACCTGCTAAGCAAACAGTGTAATGTTAAAAAAAAAAATGCAGCGAAAGAGAATGAAAGATGAGAAGATGAGGGAGATGGAGAAATGGCAGAGAATAAAGAGACTCCGGTGTGTGCAGACACATAGAGGTGCAGGAGGGGGGTCGAATCCAGTAGCGATGGAGAAATAGATGGTGAAGAAGAGAAGTGTGGAGCGAAGCAAAGGTAGCTCTTGATGACTCACTCCCGCTCAGCTGTGTGGATTAAAATAACATAGCCCCAGCTACCCAGTCTGCAGAGATGGAGTCAGGTTCTCCAACTAGGAGACAGGCTGATATGCTAAAAATATCCTCCTTATGTGAGCTGTAGGGGAGCGTAGCAAACCCACCACTCCCAGCCCATGGGGGTACAGTTACTGACAGGGTGGTGCAGCGGAGTGAGGGTACCGGAGTGCCAAGGTCCAGGACCGGAGCTAAGCAGTAGGAGGACGTCAGAGCTGGTGTGGCAGCATCGTAGGAAGTACACAGTTAGAGTGTAGCACTCTAATAGGAAATACAGTACATAGTTACAGTGTGACAAGGTAACGGGAAAAAGTATGGTTACAGCGTGACTGGTTGTTGAACTCCGAAGGTGTGCCAATCACTGGGACATGGACAGTGCGTAGGACACTGTTTTTGTGATGTGCTATTGATGCAAAGTGTAGTTAAAGTGTCGGAGTTACAAGGTAATGGTGTGTAAATCACAGTTACATGGAAAAGGTCATTACCGTGTGACCTCGGCGAAGCCCCAAACTCCGAGATTCACATTCTTCGAAACTGAACACATTGGTATTCCATAAATTAATCTATATTCAGATATTTGACCCTGGGTTAAAATTGAAGTGTTAATATTTAAACAGGCTAACGGATTATCAATATATTGCCCCTGGCCAGGCCTGCTACAGTCTCCTGTGCGCAGGCAGACTGAGCTCCGACATAAAACAGCTTTGGAAGGGAGCTCTGCCTGGACTTCCCTGCCCACGATTTGACAGTTTAAATGGTGGTTTCTGATGCTGCTCCCCCTCCACTGGATAATCTGATGTAATAATGATAATCTGAGTCTGTTATCTGACCTGAACAGGCTGTGAGAGCGAGTCAACTTCAGAGGATTATGGGAACAGGCAGGAAGTTGCTCCGGAGAGCCTTGTCCCCCGAGTCACAGTCACCGGTCCTGCTACCGGAGAGATCCGTCCTCAGGAAGTGCTTCCTTTTCTTATTTGCATATCTGCTAGACTGTACAGTGGTGTGTGTGTGTGTGTGTGTGTGTGTGTGTGTGTGTGTGTGTGTGTGAGAGAGAGAGAGAGTGTGAGAGTGTGTATCCACAGCACAAGCAGACCATGTCTAGGCAATCCCTTCCCTTCACGAGCACCGTTTTGTGTGGCATATGTCTCTACGAGGGGCGTCTCAGCGCAACCCGTCTGTCCATGAGACACCGTCTGTACACGCAGCCTTTCAGTGTGGTATTTACATGGTCTACGTGTGACATTCAGCGCAGTGCGTGCAGTGCTTATGCCCATGCGTGCAGATGCTGTCCTCCGGAAGCCCATCTACATTAATGTGCTCTGTGCTGTTGCCCAGTATTCGATTGAGTCACTTGAGGGTGATGCGCCGCAGCCCTGTTTGCATGCAGCTCATCTGTGAGTGGCAATTCAACAGACCTTGTGGCGTCAGTAAATAGAGCCTTAATTTTGCATTTGCATCAGATCTGGAGGGGGGTGGCGGTGGTATCAACACAACAGTCTGCCAAGTGCTACACGCACGAGACGGGGTGGGGTCCGAAATGGGAGAGGCATCACTACGACTTTGGACAGAACGGGGTTTCCATGCTACCCAAAACACTCCTTTATATCAAAAGTGCATGACTGTATGAACAACTGTCACCTCCACTGAAGAGGAATGGAGCTCTGCTGGCCGGACCGAGGAGGGGGGTGCTCTACGTGTAAACGTTCTGCAAGGTCAGCTGGAGAGTACCATTGGCAGCTCGACACAAAGCCAACAAATCCCTGGGTGCAACTCTTGGCACAGAGCTATGTACAGGTGTGCGCTCCCAGAATTCTTGCATCTACCAAACCAAACAAAGCATTGTGCCAAAAAATTGAAACTGGGGGGCCGGGCTCCCCGGAGGGCTTAGTGGACACAGACAGCTCAGCTGCTGCTTGTTTAATCTGCGTCGCTCGAAAAGCAGAACGCGCGCCAGCGACTATACCCAGTTGGGGCGACGCAGGGCACGTGCAGCTCTGCAGACGTGCATAGCGCAACAGAGGCCGACTCCAGCTCCTCCGTGGCTCATGCTGTTCGGCGACGCTGCTGCGGGGGGTCCACGGAGAAAGATCAGTAGTGTGTGGAGCCTTCAGAGGGAGGAACAGTGTGTATGGAGGCTTTAACAGCGCCTCCAGGCACAAGTGGCGTCTCATCAATGATTTATCCCCGATCTTGGTCTCTCTTTAGGGATACACTTAGTGGCGGGGCGGCCGCTCCAGGCACGTTGCTCGAGTGCTTTAGCCACGATGCCCGGAGGGCTGTGGAGGGAGGGAGTGGGAGGCAGGGGGCAGATGCGCCACAGGGGCGAACATGGGTGCTGGAGGGGGGCTGTACAGGTGCTCTAGACTTGACCAGTCACGCACCCCCCTCCCCCCTGCTGAACTGCTGGAACGGTTCGGTCCTCCAGTTCGTGAAGGCAAAAGCAGCTCTGTTTTTCCTGAATAGCTTTTATTTGTATTTTTTTTCTTTCTCTCCCTCCTGCGCCTGTATATTTTTTTTTTGTTGTATAAGAAGTAGCTCTGCATCAACTTTGTGTGGATGCAGTCATGGCGTGTGGGTGGTCAGTGATAGTGATGTGGTGTGGGGGGGGCACTGGTCTGCTGGTGTCAGCCATACTCCATCGCCGGGAACCGTCTGCACCATGTCCCGCTTTCAAACTGGCGGGAGAGACTCTCCCTTGAGCCTTGATGAGGTGCAGCCATCACTTGCTGGATGAGTGGGGGGTGATCTGCTCCAGTCTTCCTGTCTCTCCTGGAAGGGGCCACTGCCATCGCTGCTTCTGCTGGGGGCTATCTCTCGGGACTGCCTAGCGTCGGGTGGGCGGGTGGATGTCGAGGCAGCAAGTCTCAGGACCTGCTAGCTGTGGCTGTTCTTCTCACTGATCTCCAATGCTTGCTATAGTACAAGAAGCTGGGAGGGTCATGGGTTTTTCTGTAGATATTAATTAGTAATGTGTTTTAGATTAATTTCCTTAATTCTTGCAAAATTTGACAGCTTCTTGTTCCTTTGTCTCCTGTCCCCTTCTCTTTCTTTGCCTCTCTTTGTCTGTCTCCCCCCATGTGTGCAGACAAGGATGCTTCTTATTCATCCACTTGTACTCATCTGAAAACTAGGGGCTGTGAAGTGTGCACTGTTTGTGCGCGCGCGTGTGTTTAGCAGATAGCTCGTCATTAAAAGGCAGTCATGTCCACCCTGTCGGCTAGGGAGGGATTTTTTTTTACCAGATCTCTGATTCTGAATTACTTAATATAAATTATTTAATAAGTCATAAATAATAATAACCTCCAATCCTGTTAGTGGGGGGATTTAAACAGACGCTTCAGAGACTGCTTATCTTAACCACGGCTGTTGGAGCCAAAAGCTATTTAATAAATGTTTTAAAACACATTGCAGGGGGTGTTAATGATAATTAAACCTGTTCGTGTGTGTTTATGGTTAAAAGGGCTCATTTTCATTTTATATAAGTTTAAAAAAGAAGCACAGACTATGTGATGGGGAGGACTGTAGGTTTGCAATGACAGTACAGTTGTAACAGCAGTGGCCTTCTGATCACCGCGGATGTCTAATGACCGTGCAGTTGTGAAGGAGGTTGGTATATGTTGATTGTAAACTGTTATTTTTGTCTCTTGCTTTTTCCTCATCTCTTCTGTATGTGCTCAACTGTTCAGCGCTCTACGTAATTGTTGAGAAGAGTGCTTCATAAAAATAAATGGAATCAAGCTGAATTAATGACTGTAGAGTTTTAATGTCTTTGGTGCTGTAATGATTACAGATTTGGAATGATGTTAGAGACGTAATGATGGTAGAGTTGGAATGGCTGTGGAGTTCTCAGACGATGCGGCATCAGTTGGGTGTATCGGAAATGGACAAGAAGCTGAGTACACAGGCTTTTGTGAAGGACTTTTTTGAATGGTCAAAACTAAGTCAGCTTGTAGCTCATTGGTGGAAAGGCTGGGGAGATGGCGGTGGACTCGAGGAGGTCTCGGGCCCTTTTTGTCCACTGAAAACAAATGGAATAGAACTGGAGATTGTGAGGATGTACAAGTACCCCAGGGTCCATTTAGACGATAGGCTGGATTCTCTGAACAGGAAGACCTGGAGTTACTTTTACTTACTGGTGAGCCTCAGGTCTTTCAGAGTCTGTAGGTTACAGCTCCAGATGTTCTGCCAGTCTGCTGGAGTTCCTATCCATTATGGACAACAACTCTAACCCTATGCACTCCACCCTGGCTAATCTTAGCACATTTAGCCCCAGACTGAATGCATCACAAAAACAGTAAAGTTACAATGACTCTACTTGTCATGAGTATAGGGTAATAATGTGAAGAGCACCTTGGTTTGGAACCATGTTTTTTCAAGCCTTTGATGGGTATATTTAAGCCAGATCAAACACGATTATAAATACTCAACAGGACACAAGATGCCGGTAAGAAGAAAAGCTCTTTAATACTTCGGAACAAAATCGCATAACTCCTGCTCAGAAATGTGTAACTCTGCAGGAGATGGAGGATTTTTGGAATGAAGGCACGGTGAGCGTCTTTTCCATCTAGTGTGACAGACATTCTTCCCCCCCCTAATGCTCCAGCAATCACGGTCATGTCTCCTGACCCCTGGAGACCCTGGATCTGAAATAACTGGAGGGGCTGAAAAAGGGTGGTTATTATGAAAGTAATACTCCTAATAAAAATTTAAACACTGTGATAAATAGATTAGAATAATTACTATATGTAGCTATTTCCAGGGATGTCTATTGTCTTCCTAAATGAATCTGCCCAATGCAATAACTCAGAGTAGAACAGTCTCCCATGTTTCTTTGTCCACCTGTAGTCAGGAGGATGGCAGCCATTAATTACTGCACCAATATATTATATGAAATGGAGTCAGTCTGAGGGGGGCGGTTGTAATAGGAAGCAATCTTATTATTTAGAGGGTTACTGCCTTGAGGGTGTCCTACCTCAGCCGAACCCAAGAGGTAGAATTCTGCGGGTCTTGTGCTTAAAAAAGCAAATGTCACGGCTGTGTTTTATAAAAATGGAAGGACGAGTCGTGCAGGGCCTGTTTTTTCATCGGAGCATTGCTCAGCTGCGCCCGCAGCTTCCCCTACACTGAGAGCCACACCAAGCACTAGAACCCCCTGTTCGCCAGTCAGTCAGAAGTCGGTCAGTGTAACCGATCAATAAATCAGTGGATCGGTGAGCCAGTCGGGGAGTCGATAAATCAATCGATCGGTCAGCGACTCAAGCGAAGGACGTGAGAGCAAGACAGCAGGTTGCAGGAGGTGCTGGAACGCTTTAAAATGGCGGAAGTGTTGGTTCAAGGTCCAAGTGGTGCACGCCTCACCGATGGATCATCGGCAGCACAATGCCAGGCAGTAGGCGGCCACCTCTTCGGCGAGAGGGAGGGAGGGAGGTGAGGCCATGTGGGCCCCCGCGCCGCCATTGGGCTCTCGAGCGCCCGCAGTCTCTCCATCACTCCCTCTCCAGTCGGCGGTGACTCACAGACAGAGAAATAAATTACTGTGGTTGTGGCAGAAAAGCAGGAAGAGATGCAGAGAGACCACAGAGGAAGAGAGTGGGAGGAGAGGGATGGAGGGAGATGGCAGTGGGGGGGCCGTGTGTGTGTGTGGAGAGGGGGGATCTTTTCCCATTGGCTGCTCTGTTTTCATTACAGTAAGAGCTGCCGTGCTCCATACGGTTGTGTTCAGCGCAGTGTAAAAAAATCACACAAATGTGATCGGAATAAGTATGAAAGGGGGGTGTTGTTATCATGTGCACACATACTCCCCCGCACGCGCACACACACAGTGCCCCTTAATGTCAGCACTGGGCTTATGGTGGATAAACTACTGTTCTGCTGCAAGCAGACAGGGGGCACCGCCTCCATCAGGTGTTCACTGGGTCAACTTTGGAGGTTTTTTAATTTTCCAGCAGAGAATGTGTCATCCTGAAGTCACCGCAACGGAAGGATTATTAATAATCGAAAGGATCACAATGGAAACACCCCTCCCCTCCTAATGGAGTTGTTTCACACGCGTCACTTTAATTCATCTCCTCACGCTGGTGGTCCACAACACCAAATGCAACCTGCTCCTCTCTACACACACACACACACACACACACACACACACACGCATGCGCACTCATACACCCTTTGAATTCTACCCACCGCCACCTGTACACACACTCACACCACGCCTGCAGCCACTGCAGCCCAAACACACTCCCGCTCAGAGAGGTGCCCGTGCAGCACGAGTGCGCGTGTCAGTACAGGGCACGATCTGTCCTCGCTCTGCGTATGTGTGTTTCTCTGCGAGGGTGTGCGCGCGCCTTTTTTGATCGCATTAAAGGAATCTGCTTCCTATGGCGTGAAACGCCGAGAGGTTTAAAATGAAGCATGGCCGATTGCGAGGCACCGCATGTGTCGCATCTCCTGAAGCCTTGCGTGTTCAGCGGTGAAGATGCAGCCGTCTCCCGGGGAGTATCCCCCTCCTTCCCGGCTTTCACCCTTTTCACCTTTCAAAGTCGTACCTTGCGCCAGATTGCAGCTAAATGCCACCATTTTCCCAGCAACTTGGCGCCGTCGCTTTGATGTAAATGGAGTCTGAAATCAATGACGATTTTGTTTACAGCGGCCTTTTAGCGGAGGCCCCGCGGTCGTCCTTGTCGGGATGCGTTCACGTGCACAGCGCATGGCTCTCCAGCCCACAGCAAGGTTCATATTCCGTTTCCAGGCAGCATCTTTGGAGGGGTCTGGCTATTATACCGCCGAGAGAGATACTTTCGCTTCAGCAGCCGTAATTGCTACAAATGGAAGTTAGATGTGATGGGAGTCTTTTCCAAACAAACAAATACTGTAATGCAGTTGCCAGGGGGCATAGTGGTTAGAGTTTAGACATTGATGCAGTTAAAGGGCTGAGTTTTGAATCCTACCCCCTGCTGTAGTACCCTAGATCAAGCCACATCCCCTGATGCAGTAAAAATTACAGCTTCTAAGTCGCTTTGGAAAAGAGTTGGAAATGGAAATAAGGAAATAATAAGTTAATAAAATGTGAAACTGTAAGCTCTGTATTAAGAGTACTCGGTCCCAGCACCTTACTGTCAGATGGCATCTTTCCCCTTGGGCTGATGGCTCAGTGCGAAGGTGTGTGTGGCCATATTGGGCCAGTGTGGGTCACTGGGTGTCATTGGGTGCTAAATTGAATTAGTGGGTAGTCGCTGGGAGTAGCTAGAAATCCGGGGCGGGGTGCAGGAAGCACGTGCTGGGGTGTCTACTTTAACCCGGGTGCTTTGACGGCACATCCATGACCCCAGCATATTCCTTTGGTGCAGATTTACAGTCGGTGCAGCTTTCCAACGGAGGGCCCGGAGTCGGGACTCTGTGATAGCGTTGTGAGGTCATAGGTACAAGCACTGGACAAGATCCAGTTCAGCATCTGCAGCTGGCTGCTCTTAATGCCATTAACAAGTTACCACGAATGTACTGAGCGTGCCATTCGCCTCGGGAGTGCACGGCTGGGGATTTGCGATGGGTTCCTCTGAAGGAAACATGCTAATGAATTACTTCAGCCTCCGGTGTCCCATTAAACTTTGCTGCTTTCCCGACAGGCGTGGAAGACAACGGAATCTCGCCTCTCGCAACGATCCCATGTGTTGAGAGGTGGGGAAAGGGCGCAGCCCTGTGTGCACCAACCTTCCCGCTGCAGTGTGCATCACTGCACATTGCTTAATGAAATTTTTACTACGGGGAAAAAAATGTTCTGCTTCTCTACCGAACCGCAGGAACGGGTCAAAAATGGCCTGTCTTTGGCCTGGCTGAAAGCGGAGGGGGCGTGATGTCAGCGAGGCACCTGTGTTATGCGCTGTCACAAACAGCTCCCCATCCCCACCCAGCGGTGCAGTTAGCTGTGCTTCGTAACCCCGGTCAGCCGGTTTTTGTTCTTCCTCCTGCGTTACTGGACACAGAAGCATCCTGTCTGACTTTCTTGGCCCTTATCATTGCGAGAGAGGGAGATGCAGAGAAAATAAACGTGTTAACAACACCCCATACCTTCATCAGCATTTCCGCCACATCGCTCTCGGTTTCTTGTGGAAGCTGGGCTCCGTCGGCCATCTGGAGCGAGAGGTGCCCGGTATGAATGTGGCAGACGTTTGGACACGGCTGCGAGTCCATACTACACTCACAGTTTAAAGTACCTGCAGCCCGAAGCAGTAGGATCTGTTCAAAAGCGGGCCTCGGTCTGGTGAATGGTTTTTAATGGACCCCCAACGGTCACCAAGTCACCAAGCCACTTCCCCACTTTACAGGTGGTTTGCATTAAACCACCGGTTTGAATCACTGTTAGAATAACATTTCACAGAAGGGACTAACATGTCCATCAAATCATTACAGATCCGTTCAGCTGAGAGGTTTGTGCACTAAGCTACTTACTCTGAATTACCCCTTTATGCAGCAGGATATTTTTATCATATAAATTCAGGGCAAATACTTATCAAGGGTACTACAGCAAGAGGTGGGGTTTAATGCTTTTGAACGCAAAGCAACACTTCTGACTACCACACCACTTGTTGCCCCAACCTGAAGTTCCAGCTTGTGTTCATGGTGATGGTGGGGCACCGTCTACAGTAAACAGGCCAACAGAGACGTATCTGCAGCTTCGTCCGAGTGAGGGATGTTTCCGTTTAGAATTTGTAATCCGTCGGTAGAGTTCGAGCGACTCTCAGGGACGTTTGCTCTAACTGGAAGCAGTTCGCAGGTGCTGGTGCTCCTCTCTACTTACGGCTGACTGTTGTGTATGACCCCCAAGATCCTCCCGAGCTGTCAGTGGTGCCTTTTTTTTTTTTTTTTTTTTACCCCCGTTGATGCTGTAACCGCAGTACAGAGGCATCCTCTACTGCTGTTAAAACCCTTTAATAACACAGGCAAGTAACAAGTTGTGTCCAGCAGGGCGGTGCTCTGAGAGATTGTGCTTCATCTTGCTGTCCTGGGTGATAGAAATTCAGGTTCATCGCTGAACCCGCCAGTGAATGGTTGTCAAGGGGATTTTTGAGTATCTCTTCTTTTATTTTTTCATCAACAGTTTTACATTTTTTTGCTGTCAGTCTTGCAGCTTTCACACGTTTCTATTACATGCTGTCACTTTGTCACAGATGTTGTTTTTTTATATGGACTTTTCTGTTTTATTTGGGTCATGGGTCTCGGTTACATGTAGAATTATGATTCCACCAATTGTGTGCATTTTTAGGCTGCTTGTGAACGGCTTCAGCTGTGCAAGGTTGCCAAGCGACATTTAATTTTTAAAAAGCAGCAACGTTTTTGTACCGGAAATCTTATCGTACCTTGGATCCGTATGTTCGGTAGGGGGTCCGTATTGTCCATCAAGCTGGTGCAGGGAGCGGACTAGCTGATTCATGTATACAGCAGGCCAAGTCCCACCCCAGCCCCGCCCCAGCACACACACACACACTTTCTCGGTGTCTCCTGCTGTTCATAATGCAGGAGGGACTCTCCACGGGAGGCCAATAATGGAGCATAATATGCAAAATGAATGCAAAATTAGCCAAAAGCATTTGCCGAGATTCCGCCGAGTGGCGATAATGACGGAGGAGATAATGACAATAATGAAGTCGGTGACGAAGACAGCCGTGTCGAGCGACTCTTTCACTCTAAGGCCCCACTGCAGTGCCCCCATCCTCCTAGCCTCCCTCTACACCATTAAAAAAACGTAAAAATAATAAATAATAAATACTTTTCCAGCCACGGTCAGAACTGCAGAATAATAGAATTGTAAATTTCCACAGTGACCTGTGTGCCATCATTTCTCGGGCCACTTCACGCTCACAAATAATAAAAGTGATTTCTTGGCCTGGCAGGCACTTGAAAGCCATAAATAATAAATATCTTAGCAGCCTTGTAGCAGGAGACAAAATAATAAAATAATACCATATCGCGTTTACGGCTCACATACAATAAAAGACATAACTAATCGTTTATGTCGCTGTTCCTCAATACTTAGGGTCCTCAGCAGGGGGTGGGGTCTAAATGACTGGGGGTGGTGCATCATTCTGTAAAACTGTGGTACGCTGGTAGTCTAACACCCTCTCTCTCTCTCTCGCTCTGCCTCTCTCTCTGTCACTCTCTTCCCTCCACCCCACTCGGACCAGGTTCGACGTGGAGAATGGCCCCTCCTCAGGCCGCAGCCCGCTGGATTCGCAGGCGAGTCCAGGCCTGGTGCTGCACCCCTCCTTCCCCCAGAGTCAGCGGCGTGAGTCCTTCCTGTACCGCTCAGACTCTGACTACGACATGTCCCCCAAGACCATGTCTCGCAATTCCTCCGTTACCAGCGAGGGGTGAGCGAGCCGTCCGTCACTGCAGTTCACCTCTGCCCGCCATCCCCTGACAGTAAACCCCACTGTACACCCCAGTTGAGCACCACCCCACTGAACACCCCCCTTATCAGTGCCACGTCTCTGAACACCTGAGAGTCTCCAGATGTTTGTCTGTTATTTGCCTAAAATGTTTTTAGATGATCGTGTTGATTAATCAATCAATCAATCAATCAATCAATCGGTTACCCCCCCCCCGACACACCTACACCGCTGCATCGATTAACCCGATTTCATGTCTCTACTCCCTTCTCCTACCCTGCCGCAGGCACACGGAGGACCTCATTGTGACTCCATTTGCGCAGGTGAGTACGTCCGCTACGTGGCTGCCAGATGCTTACTGATGCAACCCTGCTCCTGCTCACCTCGTGCTGTGCCCCCCCAGGTGCTGGCCAGCCTACGGACGGTGCGCAGCAACTTCACCATCCTGGCCAATGTTACCACCCCCACCAGCAAGTGAGTCGAACGCTCCGTCTCCCTCTCACCAGGCCCCTCTGTGGGTTTGCGATGCGTACGTGCGTGTGCAAAGAATGGCGTGTCAAAACCTGACAGACCTTGACCATATAAAACGATCAATGCTTAATTGTTTTACCACATTAAAACATGGAACTGAGAATAAAATGAACAGTAAGTTTTCATGACCAGCCCATGCTTCCGTTGTAATGTGGCCATTATTAATTCCAATGGATGGAATTCCTGGTGACGTGCAGATATGAGCAGTAGGGGACGCAGTGGTTAGAACCATCATTTTTAATTATAGGACCCTGGTTAAAATACCCCCTTCTACTGTAGTACCCTTGATTGAGGCATTTTTCTTTAACCGATACCGTAAAATTCCACTGTTAAACTGATAGGTAAAATCAGTGTAAATAGGTTTAGAGATGAAACTAAGAAAAATGGACAGCTAAGTAACAATGTACCTTCTGAGAAGCAGGAGGTGAAATGTAAACCACCAGACTGGTGTTCCATGACTGAGTGCTGCTTTCATTGGTTCAGACCCCAAACGGAGGGTGAAAGTGAGGGAGACAAAAACGCAAGGGGAGAACTCATCTCTAACACCACTTTACAAGAGCAAATAAAGCAGGAAAGTTTCTGCTCCGCTTGATATGCATAAAAAGGGGTTTGATTTCCTATGTAGAAACAGTGTGAGATTACCATGCACCACCCCCCACCCCCCAGTTGCGCGTGATACCCCCTGGGCTCCCACCGCCGTGTCTCTGCATCAATTGAGTGGTACAGAACGGCACCGTTAAAATATTTAAAGGAGCAGATTTTTGGTGTCAAGGTGAAAATAGGATGTAGGAGCACGGCGTGACAACGTATTACCGTTTAATCGGGCTTGGTAACGTTACGGTAAGTCCGCCGAGGCGTCAAATGGATCGGGAGAACAGCGTTAGTGTGGCGCAAGAACAATAAACGATGGCCACGTCTATGTGATGTGGCAGAGTTTATGAGTTTACGGGTTGGGCCTCTTAATAATGGAGCCGCGGCACAACGGCATGTTGGCGCATGAGAAGACGAGAAAAGAAATTGAAGTCTCTGCTGGTTTCATCTGACACGATGTAGGAGCAAAAAGCTTGCAAGACCTGCAGGATTACCAAAGGTGTCCTTAGCACAACTGATTTGCTGATAATATTACTTCCTGTGAATAGATGCACACACTTTGATTTGGGCTACATATGCATTGAAGTGCCTAGGGGCTAAAAAGTCAACCCCCAGGGGTTATTCTTCAAGTCTTAATAAGAGTGTGTGTATGGAATCCATGATACTGAGCCATACTGCCCTGCAGAAACTGCTGGAGGGGTCAGAGAAATCATAAGGAGAAAGGAGACCAACCAGTTAATGACACCGGGCCTGGTGCGGCGTCGCTCATGTCCCGTGGGTTGCACTTGCGTCTGGCTGCCAGCAGAGGGAGGCAAATACAGGCAAACACTAAAACCCGCACAAAAACACACACAGGTGCACATCCTCTGTGGTTTTCATCCTTTCATACATCATCCAGTAGGCTAATGGCAGGGGGCTGTGTGGCTCAAAGTTTGACCCCCCATCCTCTAAGTCCCTCCCTTACCTCCAAAGGGGCTAGCTTTATAGCCACAATAGAGTGGTGACAATTGTGGATGATGGCAGTGCACTTTAAAAAGTGCATGCCAGTGGATGGCCCTGCAATCCATATTCAGACAAAAAAAAAAAAAACAAAAGAGTTTATTTGTCACATACATGGTACTGAGTGTACCATGTAGTGAAATGTGTCCAGATGCAGGATAGGAGACTGTGCATAAAAATTTACAATAAGTAAAACAAACAAACAACTAAACACCAAGAAGAAAAGAAACAAACAGCAAGTAGATAAATAAGTAAGTAAATAAATAAATAAGTAAATTAAACAGTAAATAAAGCTTAAGGTGCACTGGAAGGACAGTGACAGTGAGGGGAGCGGTCAGAGAATATTGTAGACCCTGATTTGTGAGGATTGTGATGGCATGTCCGGGTTCAGAAGTCTTATGGCCTGTGGATAGAAGCTCCTCCTGAGCCTCTCCGTTCTGGCCATAATGCTTCTGAATCGTTTGCCTGATTTTAGCAGGTTGAACAGATGGTTGCTGGGATGAGACAGGTCACCGACGATCCTAGTCGCTCTGGTCCTGCATCTCCTGGTGTAGATGTCTTGTAGGGATGGCAGATCAGATCTGGTGCAGCGTTCCGGTGCCCGGATCACTCTCTGCAGTGCCTTGATGTCGCGAGCGCAGCTATTCCCAAACCAGGAGATGATGTTCTGAGTCAGAACAGTTTGTACAGCACCAGAGTAGAACGCTTTAAGGATCGCCGGAGAGACCTGTAGCTTCCTCAGCTGCCTGAGGCGGTAGAGCCGCTGCTTTGCTCTACTGGCCTGAGCTCGGATGTGTACTGTCCATGTCAAGTCCTCACTGACATGAACGCCCAGGTATTTGCAGCTGCTCACCCTCTCCACTGCAGTCCCGTTGATTTTAAGGGGAGAGGGTGAGCAGCTGCATATTCACTGGTTATTAACATTGGTTTTTGTGAACATTAGAAAAAGCCACACTTAGGTATACAACGTAAGAAATGAGGGAAAACTGTCCTCTTTTGAATTATTGTTTGATGTGAAGCAGCAGAGACCACAGGGAGGCGCAAGCTTCCAGGCTTCTGGGCCTTTGTCACATGCAGCAGAAGAAGGGAGGTGGGGGTGGGCAGCCCTGCTAGGGGTGCTCTGTTCCATCCTTGCTCTGATGCAATGCCACCTCTGTCCACAGGAGGTCACCGCTGGGAAGCACGCCCACAGTTCCCAAGGCAACACTTTCAGGTAGGCTCACTTTTGCACAGGGTGCTCAGATGAAGCAAGGCTCAGTCACACTTGGGGCATTCTCTCACATGGCCCACACCCCTCCCACACACACGCACACACACACACACACACGCTGTGACCCATGCTCTGCATGTGACAATGAAGGGTCCGCCTGGTGAGAAGGCAACCTGCCAGAGCATGTTGGTCCGACCTTCCTGTCCACTTTCCTACAGAGAGGCACCAGCTGGCCCCGAGTGTGTGTATGTCACTGTGGGTGTGTGAGAGAGAGCATGTTTCTCTGAGCTTGTGTGAGTGAATTTTCTGCCTGCCTCTCCTGAGGAGAGAAACACCCATTGTGTGTAGGTGTGTGTCTGGGGTTGTGTGTGACAGTGTAACAAGTGTGTGACAGTTTTGTAGTATGTCTACCATCATTTGTAAGAATGTGAGAGTGTGCATGTTAGACAGTGTGTGATGATGACCTGCTCATCCCCCCACAGAGGAGACATATCAGCAGCTTGCAAGGGAGACACTGGAGGAGCTGGACTGGTGCCTTGACCAGCTGGAGACCATCCAGACACACCGGTCTGTTAGTGACATGGCCTCCACCAAGGTAACCCCCCCCAAAAAACACACAAACACACAGACACACACAAACATAACTCATTGAACCCCTTAATCTACACAGTTCTACAAACTTCCAGCCTTTCCATAAAATCAGTCACCATCCTGTAAACTAGGACTACTTTGTGTGTGTGTGTGCGCGCGCGTGCGTGCATGCGTGCGTGCATGCACGCACACGCGGGAATGGCAGTGAGAAAGGGAGCTGTGGATCTGGGATCTCACTCTTGTGGGTGGAGAGACAGACGGAGGTGGGAGGGAGACGAGAAGGACGCCACGGGGAGAGAGGAAGGGGGAGGGGGAACGGGTCCTGATGCTGATGCCTTTCACTGTAACCTTGGTTGCTATGGAACAGCAGCAAGCCCTGCCCATCCCCGGATACTATTGGCTGCCTGCCGCCACCATGAGGCATGAGGTCCAGACGCTGACCAATGGCTGTGAAGCAGCTGCTCTTCACTGGCTCGCTCTCTTAAAGGGATAGCATCACTTTTATTTTGTTTCACTCATGGAGGGGCCAGGGTGCAAGACAAGGGGGCATGGGTAAGATCTCCCTCAGAGGATGCAGTCGCATTCCTTGTCCGACATCATTTTGGGCTGTGCGCTGTCCTCCAGCGACTGGGAGTCTCATTGCTGCCCCACTTGAGACGGCAGTAGGAAGAACAGGTGCACGCGCTGCCTTAGGAGCATGCGCACTCTGCATGTCCACACACACACATAGACACACACTCCTGCTTGTTCTCTCTCTCTCATGCATACACACACACATACACACACACAAGCGCACTGCCACACTGACTAGCACTCCACCGCGGATCTGGAAAGCGGAAGAGGAAGAAGGGACCCATCCATCGGGGGGAGACATTGCGGCTGGCGGGAGAAGGAAGGCACTGGGACTGCGGTGAAAACGCAGCGGGTACACGGAGAGGACACAGGGGGCGCTGCTGCTGGGTGCGATGGAGCGAAGGTGAAGGCCCAGCCGCTGGCTCTGTGCTGTGGGGGAGGGGGGAGACGGAGAGCGCCTGTTTTTCTGGACCGAAGGTGTGCTGCGGCGCCGCGGCCTTGCGCTCGCCCCTCTCTCTCTGCACACGGTGCCCTTCCGAGTCTCCTGCTCGGCGCCATACCATCACCCTTCCTCCAGGGGGCGTTTCACTTGGAGATTCTCACATCTTCCTTTTCGTCAGGATGCTCTGTGATGCTGCAGGCCGTTGGCTCCGAGGGGGCTCCCGCTTTGCAGGTTACGACGGGGGGCCCTGAAGGGTGGATCGTGGGCAGCGTGGCCGTGAGGGGGACACTCTGAGCTCTGCTGCCTTTTTCTGTCCCCGCTTCTGCTGCCTCTTTGCCCTCCCCTTTGGGGGAGCCGTCGTTCTGGAGTGCCCCGCCCCAGACCGCTGCGGCCTCCCGCCCCAGACTCTGACCACACCCACATGTCGCTGGGGCCCCAGGACCGCCCCTCGACCCCTCCAGTATTGCTCTGCCTGCCTGTGCCAGTGCGCTGCCCCTCCGGGCACACGGAACATGGGTGTTGCAGAGGACCCTGCCCCGTCACCTTGCCCCTCCCCCACGCCAGAGGTGTTTTCGTCTGGCTATGGCCCACTGTGCTCAAGGGCCAGCTCGGAGCTGGAACTGGGTGCGACGGCCGGAGGGGTCAGTGGCCCCCAAGACCGGATGCTGGACGGCAGAGGCTCGGCCTCGGAGGTGCGCAGGATGCCCCTTGTTGACCTGTTTTGTGAGACCTGCTCCAAGCCATGGCTCATTGGCTGGTGGGATCAGGTAAGGTTTGAGGTGGGGCTGGGGGCGGGGCTGGGTGGTGAAGGGTGGGGCTAAAAGTCCGCGCTCCTGTTTGTCTGTTCTTTTGGCTACGGCCTATCCAGTCACATCCAAAGAAGTGGCACATGGCATTGTTTTTTTCTCCTCACTCTCATTTGGTTGGCTGTCTCTCCCAGGAAGTGTGGCCCTTCCCATCTCCCCAGACCCTAAAGCAGGTGTGTTAAGGACTCAGATGTAGCCCCACCCCCCTTGCAGGTGACAGAGAAGTATGAAGATAATGAACTTGTTTTCATACTACATAAAACATGTTCATGCTTCTGTCCCGGATGCCATGATGCCGTGTACATTCTGTATGAAGACCCCACCTTTGTCATCCTGGACCACGTTTTCCCAAACCTTGAACCTGCTAAGGTGCCTTCTACCAGAACATGCTGTCATCCCCTAATCTTCCATCTTTTGAACGAAATTTCTTGGACCAAATCGTCTTCTTATCTGCTCCTACTAAAAGCCCTAAAAAGCAAAGCAAGCACCACCCTGACCCACTTTGTCTTCGTCTGCGGTGCCCACTTCCCACAATGTGCCAATAAGCTTCCAGAACTTGCTAGAAATGTCCCAGACTTCTGACATTCCAGCACAGTTTGAGCTCCATTAGCTTTGAACATCCTGAGTGCTGTTGTCCAGTTGGGAAATAACAGAACATGAAACGCACTTCTCGCCATTGCAAAAGCTTGCGAGAAACACAGTGCTGGCGACACCTGCTTTCCAGACGCCCTGTGACCAAAGTGCCGCTAGGTGTTGTATTCTAGTCATGGAAGGAAAAGAGGAGTGAAGCAAAACAGTTGCAGTGTCCCAACATGCTGTCAGCCAGCCAGATGTAAACAAGGCCCCAGGGCTTGGTGTTCTGCCCGAGGTCAGAACAGTTCCCCTTGGGTAGAAAATGGCTTTTCTTTCTGTCCTTTTTGTCCTTTTCTTTGTCACATCTGACTTCACTCTAAGAGGTTCCCAGAACCCGCGTTTTCCAGAGACAGTCCACGAGAAACGCGGTTCACTACATTTCATATGCTCCATATTTTTAAGAAAATTGCCTAAGGAAGTTACAGGATTTTCTAGCAATTGATGATAAACTTGTTACTGGTCTGTTATTGCAGGGTCACGGTCATAAGGAGCACATTTCAGCACCCTGGACAGGGTTAATATTAAACCTGATATTTAAATTAGCATCTAAAGTAGTTGGGCAGGGTTTCCATGACCAAAACTAGTTAGTTTAGTGATTAAAGTTAAATGATATCCTACTGATGCCCTGCTGTTGGACCCTTAGCCCCTCAAATTCTGCTCTATAAATGATCAGATGTGAAACGCGGCTTTTTGAAGCAAATACTGACTGTGCAGTGGAGTGCTGCAGTGACACTGTGTGACACTATGCTGTGCTTTGTCTGTTTCCACTCCACGGTCAGGTTTGTGGCACCTCTCTGCATGCGTCTTGCTGAGAGTTTGTGTTCTTGTTTTGGTAGCGTCTGCCGAGCAGACGACCACATTTCTGTGGACCGAGCTTTCTCTGCAGCACTCCAGGCACCATGACTCAGCACTTTCCTGAAACGGTGTCAGCACAGCCTCTGTGTGGTCAGACCTCAGTCATCAGATGGTGGGCTCTGCACAGTAGAGGCGGCCTCTTTACCGCTCCCCTGAAATCTGACTGTGCTGATAGCCTGTGCACAATGGCCATGTTTGTATACAGTCATCGCAGCATTGTGTTGGTGTATTCTGACTGGGTTTCTGGGTCTTTATAGTCTAACTGTGCTACTGGGTCTCTATAGCTTGGCTGTGTTACTCGGTCTGTGCAGCTTGTGTTAATGTGTAAGTTCCGCCTGACTGAATTTCTAAGTCTGTACAGTCTGACTGTCTCACTCGGTCTGTGCGTGATTTGTTAGTGTGTACGTCCAGCCTGACTGTTGCTGGGTCTGTTCATCCTGTCTGTGTTAATAGGTCTGTACTTCCTGCCTGTGTTACTGGGTTTCTACAGCTTGTGTTAGTGTGTCAGTTCCTGGGTCTGGACAGCCTGTTAGGGAGTCAGTCCAGCCTGACTGTGTTACGGGGTCTCTGTATCCTGACTGTGTTAGTGGGTCTGTAGAGCCTGACTGCGCTACTGGGTCTTTACAGTCTGCGTAACACTACCGAGTCTGTACAGCCTGTGTTAGTGTGTTGGTCCAGCCTGTTTGTGTACCTGGGTCTTTGTAGTCTGATCATGTTACTGGGGCTGTATAGCCTGACTGTGTTACTTGTGTCTGTACAGTCTGACTGTGTTACTGGGTCTCTGCAGCCTGACTGTGTTACTGGGTCTGTAGAGCCTGTGTTAGTGTGTCAGTGCACACTGACTGTGTGTATAAGCACAGCCTGGCTGTGATGACCAAACTCTGTCCAGTGAGACCCCCTCCCATGTGGGCCAACACAGTCAGTGCAGATGCTGCGTAGTCACTCATTGCTAGAACATTCATGAGCAACGCTCATCCACTCATCCCCCACCTCCCCCCTCTCCTGCACCTTCATCTCCACATTCCTCCTCTTCCGCTCAGCATTTCCTCGCAGCCTCCACACCTTCTCTGGTCTCCATGGAAACCGCCCCGATATCCTCTGCATGTTAATTGTAAGCAGGACCAAAACACACGGGCGTGCAAAACACAGCGTCTTGTGCGCACCGACTGTGTGCAGAATTGTGTGTAAATTATAGTGTGTGTAAACAATGCAGTGAAATCAGTCCAACTGCATTGTGGAATCCAGTTGGGGAATAAGGGACATATTGGTATTGTTACTATTACTATTATTATTATTATTAGTAGTAGTAGTAGTAGTACTACTACTACTACAAGTAAGAAAATAATAATAATAATAATAATAATAATAATAATAATAATAATACACATCCATGAAAGTACAGGTTTTTTTTTTAGTGTACTGCAGAAGGGGAGGCTGTGGGTGGCTGGAGATCATAAGAAATGCTGGGAGGTGCTCTTCTTTTCTCAGGTGTGTAGTTTGGGCTACGTACAGCATATATTTGGGTCACTTCTGAACCCACCTGCTCACCCAGAACCAGTTATTTAGGTTTCTGCTGAATGTGGAGGTTAATCCTGGCTGTTTGGTCAGAACTTAGTTATGCAGTTGTTATTTTAGTAGGAGCAGGGCCTTATTGGGGTGGAACAGCATGTAGTGCTGGTGCCTCACAGGTCCTGGGCTGTGCATTCAGACATGGTTTTGAATCTGACACTTGACCAGAGTTAGTTAGACAGGCAGACAGTTTTACTCTGATTTAAGCATGTATACTGCAAAGAATTGTTATTCCTTCAGTTCATGCTAGGTACGGCAGCAGGAGTTGGGTTGAACCCAGTACCTTCATACTGCACCACTACACTACCTGCTGTGCTGAGGTGTTGATGCACTACAGCTCCAGCTTGAACCCTGCAGATTTTATCCATACATGGTTTAATATTCTGCAAGTATATAAATTATTTATTGACTTATGCTGTGCTGTTATTATTTGATTTATTCTTCTATGTGGCATGTTTCTCCGAGGTGATAATACCGTGAGGTTTTGTGCTCTAATTTATCCATTTACACCGCAGGGTAATTTTTATTGTATCATTTCAGGGTAATTACCTCGATCAGGTCCACAACAGTAGGAGGTGGGACTCAAACCCATGCCCTGTCACCACTTTGCCACCTGCTGCCAATCAGATTACGAGTTATACATGCACCACGGCAGTTTACCTAGGATCATCGATAGCACACAGAGTGAAAAAATCCATGTTTATTTTAATATGCATCTTAATAATTAGGAATGTTACATTTGTTTGCATTGCCTGTGCAGTACTGTGGCTTCATTGACCCACTAGCTGGGGTGAGACAAAAATTACAGAAGGTCACTAAAAGGTCACCCAGTAGGCACTCGGGTCGGGGTCTATGACCGGGATAGCATGCGATGTGATGATAGAGTCTGTGGAGCCAAGCAGCCGTCTTCTCGTACTGACCATGGGGTGAAGCACGGTGCTGTTGTCCTGCAGGGAGAAATGCTGCACCGTGGGATTTGGGGGAGGCTGCAGGAAAAGAGCAGTAAAGTGAGGCCCGATCTGAATATGAGCACTGTGCGTAAATGTGAGGAATGATGCAAATCTGTTTTGCAAATATCAATTATGAACTGCACAATGTGCAGTCAGTGCGACATCATCATCGTCCTCTCCAACTGACGCGGCTCACCACATCCAGCCTGCGCTCGGCCCACGGAAACAGCAGTAGCGTCCCACAATCCCCCCGGGGAACTGTGATCGGGCGAGACCGGGGTGTGAAAATGACGACGTGAAGGGAACACTCGTACACAGCAGCACGGCCCTGTTACTGCCTGTTTTACATTTTATTCATTTTTAAAACACTTTCATACCACAGTGTTCTCCATGGCCTAAAATGTTAGGTTTGCACATTAAATGATTTGGGAATTAAACCTGGGAGCTTCCACTTTAAGGTGACAGCGCTAACCATTATACCACCTACTGGTCCAGTTTGGTACAGCACAAGAGGATTTGTATTTCTGTTACACCACATTAACTTAGAGTGATTATCTTTGCAGGTGCTCTATATTTTCCATGTATTACATTACTTTACTTATGTACAATACATTTATGTGTCCTCGTCATGCTGGTGTGTTTCTGCTGTTCTCCATGGCGCTGGCTTTGGTCGTGCATGCCGTCCACCCTGAGCAATACACTCAAGCTGAGGCTTGACCTTGAGAAAGGTCACCGATGCTCAGCTCAGCGCAGGTTCCTCTCGCAGACTGTCGTGCAGCCAGCTGCCTCTCTCCCAGCATGCCTCAAGACTGACTTTGAGGATTCCGTTGCCAGGGAAACCTGTCTGTTGCCATGGAGATTATTCTGTGCAGATGGATCGGTCAGTAGAACGGAGGACCCGGGGTCTTGTCTGAACTGTGTGGTGCGGCTTCTTTTTCTGTGCAAGCTTGAGTGTGTGTGTCTGTGTATGTGTGTCTGTGTATGTCTTTTCAGTTATGTCCTCAATGCTGACAAATAGGGATGTCGCCAGTGACACGTGGGAATGAATGCTGCAGAACACACTTTAAAGATGCGCCGAAAATCCATTTTCATAATTAGATAAAATAGATGACACATTTGTTAAAACACATAAACACTCTGTTAACATACAGCATGTGCAGCATCGAGACACACGGTCAGTCACACACAACAACACAGCTGTTACAAGAGTTCGGGATAATAGACACATACAGATAAAAAACATTCATGTGCAGATGCTCTTAAATGTCCTGACCTTCTTACTTTTTTCGCACACATTCACACACACACACACACACAAAATCCCAGCAACCGTTTAATTTTTTTAGTAAACTCCTGTGACACGCAATCTTTTTCACTTTGTTCCACTCCCTCAACCATGTTTATTCCCCCAACCCCTCCCTGGTCACCCTTTTCTCCCACATACTTCTAACCCCACCCTACCATCCGCACACCTACTTGTCAAACCCCTTCGCCCACCTATCATTCCATCCTCAAACCCCATTTGCTGTCCATCACTCCCTGCTCACTCTACAACTCTAGCCACTTCTCAGACTCACCCTCTTCTCCCGTCTATCCTACCATCCTCTTAACTCTGCCTACTCCCCTACCCCCTGCCCACTTATTAACCCCACCCACTCTTAATTCCCACCCTGTTCACCTCTTTAACTCCACTCTCTTTAAGCCCTCCATGCTTCCACTCCAATTCTGACCAATTTCTTCTCCTTTTGTCCTTCACCTCTAGTTTAAGAGGATGTTGAACCGGGAGCTGTCTCACCTGTCGGAGATGAGTCGCTCTGGGAATCAGGTGTCAGAATACATCTCCAACACCTTCCTGGGTGAGTCTCGCCATGCTCATATTGCTCTCCTGCCCCCTAGTGTCCACCTGCTCTCTCACAGCTGCCTGTATTGGGCCTATCTATCCTGCCCCGTTTTCCCATGTGAACACATCATCTGTGTGCCTGCATCCTTCCTCTTGTGTTCATTTTATACATGTACCTGTCACTTATTCCTGGTGGCTGATGTCCCTGCCCCATCCTCAGACAAGCAGAATGAGGTGGAGATCCCATCGCCCACTCAGAAGGAGCAGGACAAACCCATGTGCCACATCAGCGGTGTGAGGAAGCTCCCGCGCAGTTCAAGCCTGTCCAACTCCATAGTTCCCCGCTTCGGGGTGCATACAGAGCAGGAGGACGCGCTGGCACGGGTACGAGGCAGTCTGCCATGATCCTCTACGCACACGTGCACAGATAGATAGTTATCTGACCATGACACACTTTTCCCAGCTGTACCACTGAGTCTTTGCAGGGATCGGTGCTTATGAAAAGCTGCACTCAGTCTTGTCACTGGCGCGCGTGTGTGTGTGTGTGTGTGTGTGTGTGTGTGTTTGTGTACCTGTCTGAGCCCTACAGGAGTTGGACGACTTGAACAAGTGGGGCCTTAACATCTTCCGTGTGGCCGATTACTCCAACAGCAGGCCTCTCAGCTGCATTATGTATGCCATCTTTCAGGTACGCACGTGTGTGTTGGTGTGTGTTTGCAAATGCAAATGTATGCCGTGTGTGTGTCTTTGACCTGGCATGTGTGTGCACCTGCAGGAAAGAGACTTGCTCAAGACCTTCCGTATCCCAGTGGATACATTTGTCAACTATGTGATGACTCTGGAGGACCACTACCATGCCAACGTGGCGTATCACAACAGTCTCCATGCCGCTGACGTCATGCAGTCCACGCACGTGCTGCTCTCCACACCCGCACTCAACGTGAGTGTGTCTGTGTGTGTTTGCGTGTGTGTTTGTAGTTCTCATCGATTGATTGAATAGCTAAAGTGCAGCTGAATACATGTGAACAACATAATAAAAACACATGGAGTCCATGTCAAGCTTACTACTGTCAACGTGCTGTATGTTGTCAGGATGAGGGGGGCTCTTTCTACAGGCAGTTCGTTTTTTCTACGGGACGTGATGCTGTGGTCTACAACATTTGAGACTTTTGTTCCTCAGTTAGTGATGGACTTTTCTACAGGAAATGTGTCTCAGTTGTACAGGGAGCATGGATCACTCCCATAAGAAGTTATTGTCTACTGTATAGAAAATGAAGCTTTAACATACAGGATGTGAGGCTTTACAGCATAGGAAGTGATGCTCTGCTGTACAGAAAGTGAGTGTTTTGTGTAGCAGTAATCCATGAAGCGAAGCCTTGTTTTTGGTGCATCTTCCTCTACCAGGCGGTCTTCACTGACCTGGAGATCCTGGCGGCTCTGTTTGCGGCTGCCATACATGATGTGGACCACCCTGGAGTGTCCAACCAGTTCCTCATTAACACCAGTGAGTCTCCACAGCATGTTTTTAAACCTGCCACAGCCCTGCCTGCCATACTTATATCATGTTTTTTTTTGTTTGTTTAGCTGATGCTTTTCTCCAAAACAACTTAAAAGGAAAAGCTTACACTTATTTACCCATTTCTGTTGCTAGGTAATTTTTATTAGAGCAAGTTAAGGTAAGTACCTTGTTTATGGGTACTGCAAAAGGAGATAGGATTTGACCTGTAGGTTCTGAGTCCAGCAGTGACGACCCTAACCAGAACACCACATGCTGCCCCATGACTGAAATACTGAAATGCGACAACATAGTACAGCCCAGGTTAACAGCGGAGCAGTGATGTCTGGGTAAAGAGCACCGACACCGGAATTGTACCCTGAGCACCGAGCCGTGCCGCCGTACGTCCCGTGGGGCACAAAGGACATGCGGCGGCATTATAATTATCACCCCCTTTTGTCATCATTGCCGACGAGTGCTGGAGGCGTTGTGTGTGCTGCTGGTCCGGTTCTCCTCCTCCGCTCTTGTCCTCCCTCTCAGACTCAGAGCTGGCGCTCATGTACAATGATGAGTCAGTCCTAGAGAACCACCACCTCGCTGTGGGCTTCAAGCTGCTTCACGAGGACAACTGTGACATCTTCCAGAACCTCACCAAGAGGCAGCGGCAGACCCTGCGCAAGATGGTCATCGACATGGTGAGGGCCCTGTGAAGGGCGGGGGTTCACGAGCGTATGCCAAAATATTCTAACAACACATCTAAGGTCAACTGACCACAGAAAACATGATTTGGAAGTTGTGCGTGGATTCTGATTCGGTTCATTGCTGAAGATGGATTGATGGTGAATAAATTGATGGAGGATTGCATTGTGGAACGACGTTCTTAATCTTTTATCTTCTCACGGATGTATCAACGTTCTGTCCTTTCTTTGATTTATGCTCCGTCCATAGGTGTTGGCCACAGACATGTCCAAACACATGAGTCTGCTGGCTGATCTGAAGACCATGGTGGAGACTAAGAAGGTGACGAGTTCTGGAGTGCTGATGCTGGACCACTACACTGACCGCATACAGGTGAGGTGCTGCACTGATCATTAGCACAGCATATGGCTGAGCACGGTCCTTTATCCAGTAGGTATCAGTTACATAAAAACTGACCACTTGGTGTATCTGTGTGTGTGTGTCTGTGTGCGTGCGTGTGTGGGTCCGTGCGTGCATGTGTGTGTGTGCGCTACCTTATAGGTGCTGAGGAACATGGTACACTGTGCAGATCTCAGCAACCCCACCAAGCCACTGGCTGTGTACCGCCAGTGGACTGAGCGCATAATGGAGGAGTTCTTCCGCCAAGGGGACAAGGAACGCGAGCGGGGAATGGAGATCAGTCCCATGTGTGACAAACACACCGCTTCTGTGGAGAAGAGCCAGGTACACACATACTGTACTATGCATACATGCTTACCTTCACGGTTGCAGTTGGTTCACACGCTTGCAGACATTTGTACCTTCCAGTACAATTCCACACGGTCATTGTGGTTGCGCTGTAGATTTTCCGTGTGTTTATCCCCGCATTGCTGTCGCAGGTGGGTTTCATCGACTACATTGTGCATCCACTGTGGGAGACATGGGGAGACCTGGTGCATCCTGACGCCCAGGAGATCCTGGACACACTGGAGGACAACCGGGACTGGTACCAGAGCACCATCCCCCAGAGCCCATCGCCCCCACCGGACAGGAGCGACCCGCAGCTTGAATCCTGCTTGGACAAGTTCCAGTTCCAGCTGACACTGGACGAGCCGGGCCAGAACCACCTGGGGGAGGAGGAGGAGGTCATGGAGGAGGAGGGAGAAGACGAGGCTGGGCGACAGACCCAGACCAAGCCCAAGGGGACAGCGGTGGAGAATGCACATTCTGACGGCAGTCCTGAGGAAGAAGAGGTGTCTTCTTCCCCTGCCGATGACTCGTGAGAGCCACCCCCCGAACCCCCACCTACAAATCCTGCTTCCGAGGACCGGGGGAGCCAGGCAGTCACTCCTCGTGTTGGTCCGAGACCTTGCCCGTTTGGGGAATGGAAAAAACAATAACAAACACAAAACAAATAAAATAGACGCTATTTTTTTTTTTTCAAAAAGGGAGCAACAATAATATTGTTAATATGATATAATAGTACTGAAATGTTATTTACACAGAAACTGTAGAAATAATATTAATAACAGAAATGTTATTTACACAGAAACTGTAGAAATAATATTGATTACAGAAATGTTTTTTAACACTGAAACTGTAGACTTGAAAGGGGTCTTGAGCGCCTCCTGCAGGCGTTACGAGGAAGAGCCGAAAATGAAGGTGTCAGACGACCTTGTTCTTAAGGGTCATTGAAGACATTCTAATGCACTGGAAACAACGGGGACACACACGAACACACACATATGCAGTACACACACATACACACGCACCCACTGTCAGGCAATATTGATCACACGCACACATGCATTCCCGCATGGTTAGAAATGTGTGTTTGTGTGTGCACTGTATGTGTTTGTGTGCGATCAGTGTTGTGTAGTTGAGTAGTGTATTGATGTGTGTGTGGGTGGGTGGGTGGGTGTGAGCTTGTATGTGTTATTCAGACTGGGGTAGAA
This sequence comes from Heterotis niloticus, assembly GCA_018136845.1. Lineage (NCBI taxonomy): Eukaryota > Metazoa > Chordata > Actinopteri > Osteoglossiformes > Osteoglossidae > Heterotis > Heterotis niloticus. The sequence goes on from CM030897.1 coordinate 28,552,073, forward strand.
GTTGGATCCACGCATTGGGATAAAGCCATCTCTATACAGTATATTAATTAGTATTAATTAGCACTAATGAGTATTATTAATATTCATTTGCGTATTTTTTTCTGAAGCCAATCAGCAGTTCAGTATTGAATGGCATATTTTCCATATATTTTTTATGGGAAGGAAAGGGAGACTCTAGGGCAGCACTGAGCTGAGGAGGAGTAGGACAGGAGAGGAAGACTGGAGGGCCAGCATACGGCCACGTGCCTTTCTGACCCCGCCCACTTTCACCTCTGACCCCACTGGGGGGGTTGTGCTCAGGGGGCCGAGGTGTCGCTCTCGTCATTGTCACGTCTGCTTTCTGTGCGACACTTTATGTTAATCTTTCTTTAGCTGATAGCTGAGGGGGACCCTGCGTGAGGAAGAAGAGCACCGTGCAAACCAGGCCACACCAAAAGGAGCGCTCATGATTTTTCATCGGCAACCACAACCGATAGCAACCGCATCATTGCTGGAAATGCCACACACACACACACACACACACACACACACAGTAGCATCATTACTGTGTGAATTCCATTACTCCACAGTGATATTACAGCGATGTGTTTCTTGCCATCTTAGCTTACAGTGTGTGGTGCCCTCCTGTGACACACCTGAGACTTTGGTGTTGTAGGCGGGGGGGGGGGCTGCAAGACCACCAATGGTTTTTCATTCCACTGCTATTTTGTGGCAGAAGAAAACATGAGCCCTGCGTTAACAATGAAACATCGGTCACCCCCCTCAGCCCCAGGAGAATCCAGTCCACCTCGCTCTGAATGTGATCTGTAGGTCTTCAGTGTTGGGATTATGCTGTTTGATCTCTGCTACATGTAATTCCATGTCAGTGTGTTGTAGGTTCAAATCGTGTGTGTTTGCTTGGTGTGTGTAGGAAATGTCACCCCCCTACATGTCTGCCTTTGGCCAACCGGTGGTGCGTGTATGACAGGTGGGCCTTTGACAGGCAGAGCAGTGATCAGCCATACTTTACGTGTGCACGCGCGTGCGCGCGCGCGTGTGTGTGTGTGTGTGCGCGTGCGTGCGTGCATGCGCGTGTGTGCGTGTGCACGCACCCGCCCGTCCTCCTTCGGGAACGTCGCTCCGTGCTTCTGTGACTTCTTCTGTTCATGTCGTGAGCTATAAAAACAAAACAAATATACGAATTGCCATTTTAACACAATACTGTAGCAATTGTTTCTTACAAATGAATTATTAATTAATTAATTGGTTAATTAATTAATTAATCAATCGATCAATCAATCGCTGGCGTTCTTTTTAAATGACAAAAAGAGAATATGTTAAATGCCACACTTCTTTTCCTTGAACAGTTTTGTGTACATTTTTTATTTTTGTATTGAATTCTGTTTAATGGTATGGAAGTTACTCTATTATGGTTGATATATGAATAGTATCCTTATTACTGCTTGTTTGTATATATTGTAATAGATTGTAAATGAATTACTCTATAACTTCAGTCGAGCGCTATCACTATAAATTTTGGTCTTTTTCCTTCAGTCTGGTGATGAGATGGAGATTAATTATTGACATCTGGAGCCTCTTTCTCTCTTTCTCGTCCCCTCTTCGGTCTCGACCTTTAAAAGAGTATTTTTAATTTCTAAAAAAAAACAAAAAACAAAAACAGAAAAAAAAAACAGATTATGATAGTGAAACACTTTCTTGTATCAGCACTTTATCCTCTGCAGGCAGGGGGTGGAGGGTGGGGTTCATGCGCGAGGGGTGTATGTGGAGCCCGCGGCAGACTCTGTGTACTGTTGGGGATGAAGTCTGTGTAGGGGTGGAGGAAGAGGGCGGGGAAGGTAGGTGCGTGGACAGAGCTTGTAGAAATGGGCCGAGTGGTGAAGGACGGATAAGGTAGGTGTGGGAGTGAGCAGGGAGGAGGCAGAAGGAACGGTGCTCCCGATGCCATCCCTGCATTCTATGTGGGTGCGTGTACAGTCACCTGGCAAACATGAGGGGAACAGTGGGCCTGGAAAGGTAAGAGCCCTGACCAGGTACGAGGGCCCAGGTGCGTTGGACACGCCCCCAGCCTCTTGCCCTTGCTCTCAGGGGACCGTGTGTCAGCCGTGGTTTTTATTTCCCCCTTTCATGAAGGAAGTTAATGTTCACCCACCTCCGTGAACTCTGGTCTACTTGTCAAATTTGGGCTTCAGCTCATGTGTTACTTGTTCACAGGTTCAAAAAGATACACAAAAAAACCTGAAGATGATTGTAATATCTGTAAATTCTATTGCTTTCATGTGTAAAATGTGTTCCTGTTATTTTTATTATACTATTTTTATGACAATTTTTTTGGTTTTTTCTTTGAGAGAACAGGGGCGTCATTTTGTGAATAAAATGCATCTAATAAGCTAACACCTATATAAAATAATGATATATCTGTATATTTTTTCTTTGATTTCACTGTACGGTACTGTAAAGTGTGTTAAAACTACAAATAAAGTATGATTTTTGTAATAAAAAATAACAAAATAAAAGGCATGAAGAGATTTATGCAACAATTGTGGTCCGGGGAGAGTGTTCTGACTGCTGCCCTTGCGGCCTCTATAAAGATGGAGGTCGCCCTTCTCCACTGCTCCCCCTTGTGGCTAAACTTGTCCAATTTTTTTTGTCTCCCTTCACGACAAGGATGAAAATAATCCAGTTAATGGTGTAAGGAGGCATTTTTTTTAGACTCAACCCTCGGATAGTTTTATCCACATTTTATGCTAATCGTTCATCACAATTTCATCATAGCGCCAATAATAATAATAATAATAATAATAATAATAATAATTCCTTTAAGTACACCAAAATGACAGATATTCGCCAGTTGGACGAGTAGCTGCTATAAAAACCACGCCGAGGCTGGGGCTTCAGGTGCAGATGGGGGTAAAATACAATATTTATGGAAAAAGCCGGGCATATCTGCAAAAAAATGAATAAATACCACACGCAGATTTGGAGCAGTGGAGATTGTTGGGTTTAAAAACTACACATTTGGAAGCGCATGGTCTTAAAATAAACTACAACTCCCGAGATAAACGAGAATGTTCCTGCGGCGTCCATTTTTGCTGTTTCCGCCAATCAGATGAGAACACACTGGACGGCTACCGTGGACGCGCTTCCTCCGAGGGTGAAAAGGTTGTATTTCATTTTTGCTTTTACCTTACTTGAAATAAATGATAATTTAACAATATTCTTGATAAACGCTGCGCAAATTGTTGAAATGTTTATCTGATATAGTCGAGTACACCGCCGTAAAACACCGCAGAGAAGCCAACATGCATCGTGAGGCCAGTATCCGCCTCAGAACAGTAATGTCTGTTCATTTTTATGTAGCGAAATAAGAATAAAAATGATCACTTTTCTACTCATATGAAGCCAAATGTTGGAACTGCTGACTATAAATGTGCATTTTTCGCGAAAGGAAAGTCGTCGTTCGTAGGTTTTGGTCTTCATTGTCCGAACGTTGAAGCGCAGTTAAACAATGGAAAAATGTAAGAGTTTTATTTCAATAACGTATTTGTCATCCGAGCTTCCAAGCAGCAGTGTGTTTAGTCTGCCTAAAACAATAAAATATATTCATTAGGTGGTTTATTACTTCATTTACAGTCGCCACCACTGTCAGTTTAGAACCTTTACATCCAGTATGAATCTGTGGCATTATTATTATTATGCATTAATATGAAATATTCATGTTATTTTTTAAGTACTTTATTATAAGATAACTTAAGTGGCCAGATGGTGACTCAAAGTTGTAGCTTAAGACTGGTGGTTAAGCCTCTCTGAGTGCATGTGGAGTGCTTCCGGAAAGTTCTGTCCTTCACTTGCGTCCGTAGTGTTGAAGGGATGAGTTTATGGCATTGACATTGCGTCTGCGTGGTTGCTGCTTGTCCTTCTCTTCCTTTTGCTTCCACTTTGCCCACCATCGTTGTCTTTGTGACAGAGTCCGGTCTCCTCGCGACATCTCCCTAAAAAGCGTCCTTAAAAAAATCTCCTCCGGCACCACATTTCAGAGGAGTCTAACTGCATGTGTCTATCATACAGACTGGTAGGCGTCCCAACATGCACCCGTTGCAGATTTTGCTGCTCCTGAGCCTGGGCGTTACCCTGGGGTGGACAGTGGAGGTCCAGCGACCTCGCGGGGTCCCACTGACAAGTAAGTGATCATTTGATGATGTTTTTTTCTCCATCCAAGATGAGGTGCCAATTTGGTCAAACACGAGTGTGTTGCTGCTCTTCCTTCCTTCCTGTGCTGCCAAAGAGCGACAGTTCTACGATGAGACCAAGCCATTCACCTGCCTGGATGGGTCGCGCACCATCCCGTTTGACCGCATCAACGACGACTACTGTGACTGCAAGGACGGCTCGGATGAACCAGGTTTGGAATTGTGATCTCAGTGTGCAAAAGCGGCGCGCAAGTTGCAGTGTGCACGGTGCGCAGGTCTGTAGAACCGGGTGCGTCGGTCTTTGAGGCAGATGCACAGCTATACCTTGTTGTCAGAATCTAATCTGTTGTTAAAATCGTTGGATAGTGAGTTTTCGGATAACGCAGGCCTACATTACGCTATTTTAAACAGGAAAAATAATGCATCCCCAGCCCATTTGAAAACCCCAAACAGTACTAAAATACTCTTTAGTACACGTATAACATTTTCTTTTAACAATGTTTGGAAGAAGATAGCGACAGTGCATAAAGCAATTTAACAATGCCGCACGAGATGTGATTCTATTGGAAGAACAGCTGGGACACGACGTTGTCCTTCCTGGCTGCATCTGGCCATGTTCCGAAATCCCAGGTGAACTTCACACTGAAAACTCCAGGGTAATTCCTGTTTTTAATTTGTTTGGTCGTGGAGGCAAGTAGGAGCCACTGAGTACTCTGTGCTTGTTGTGCGCTTTCCACCAGATGCACTATATATTAGGAAAACTATGTGCCAGATTTATTCAGTTTAGTAACAGTCAAAATGGATGACAAACACTTCTGTAGATTTATCTTCACTTTCCATAATGCGCCGCTGTCTTAAAACAATACCTTCACATTCCTGACCCTCTTGCTTCTTTCGCCTGGACCTGCGTGCAGCTGAAGCGCTTCCACTTCTGTGCTCTTTGAATTTTTTTTGGATGCAGATTTAGAAGAGTAAGGTTTTGATTTTGTGAATTTTGGATGCGAATGTTCAAAAGTCATTAAAGCAAAATTTCAGACAGATGTTACAGGTAGTGTGGGAGGGCTGTTAATATTTACCTTCAGACATCACTCTTGAAAGTGATTTGTGTCAAGATCATAAAAATGTGACTACAGGTAACCCTCGATATGAGTATTTGCCTTAAGAGGTTTTGCGTGTATCAGTGAAATTGTGTAACACCTTTTACTAAGTTACAACCAAAGATGGAGCTGTTTTTTCGCATTTATGAGGAACGAGAGCCATTCTCACCGTAATGTCATCATTTTTCCGACTTTTGAGATTCTGCCTTGCTAGCCGAGTTCCAGGAACCCATTACACGCCTAAGTAGGAGGATACCTGTAATTACACAACACACTTTACAGGATATAGTGTTTTATAACTTTATTTGTTGACAGGGTAAAACCTTTTCACTTCCAATACAATGTTTGTGTTTTTGAGTTTGGTTTCCTCCTGAGGTTTGTGTGTCTTAACTTGATGGCCGTGTGTTGTCAGGGACTGCCGCGTGCCCCAACGGCAGCTTCCACTGCACCAATGCTGGCTACCGGCCCACCTTCATCCCCTCCTCCCGCATCAATGACGGGATCTGCGGTAAGCGTGGCTGTGGTTCACCACGGGCTCGGGCATCTGCGGACGAGCGTGAGATCTCTGGAGACAACGTGTATCTCTCTTTGCAGACTGCTGTGACACCACCGATGAGTATAACAGTGGCGTTTCCTGCCAGAACACGTGCAGGTGAGTCCTATCGGGCCAGCTGACTGGCAGCTGAAGGATGTCGTGAAGCTGAAGGCTAGATCTGGTTTTACAGGGAGCTGGGCCGCAAGGAAAGAGAAGCTCTGCAGAAGTTGGCAGAGATCACCAAGGAGGGCTTCCTGCTGAAACAGCAGCTGATTGAGGAGGCCAAGAAAGGGCAGCAGGAGAAGCAGGTGAGGCGGGGAGGGCAGCCGACCTTCGGGGCTCCTCTCGCCTGTCGTTTGCTGCATCTGGTGGTTTGAACCCCACTTTGTGACACCCCCCACCCCCCGGTTCCCGCAGAGCCAACTCTCGGAGCTTCAGAACAACAGGAAGGGACACGAGGAAAAGGTGGAGGCACTGCGCACCGTGAAGGAAACAGCGGAGCAACCCGAGAAAGAGGCAAAAGAGCGCCACTTAAAGGCCTGGGAGGGTAAGCAGAGTCAGGGAAATGATGATGGGGTTTTTCTTTTTAGCTCTGCTCATACATAATTATGTATCATTCGTGTGTATTTTGTTTCTCTCGGAACGTTGCGGTGGTTTTGAAGAGCACAAGGCGGTGCTCCGTCTGGAGAAAGAGAAGACCAAGATGGCTGAGGTTTTTCTTGAGCTGGATGACAATGCAGACGGCTTGTGAGTTGTATTTGAATGTCTTCCCATCTGTGTGTTTCTGGGGCAATGCAGTGTGTGTGTGTGTGTCTCATGTCCGGTATTTTCTTCAGTGTAAATGTGGCGGAGTTGCAAACCCATCAGGAGTTGGACCCAGATGGGGACGGCACTCTGACTGACACCGAGGCCCAGGTGCATGTAGCTCGTTTTCTTCCTCCTCTCTATGTGCTGTGGCCTGAATTCACATTTGGGGGTGTTTTGAACCTGGAGCTGCTGGGAGTTGTAGTGCAGTGCATTGCAGTGTGTGCTGTTAATGTGGCCTTTGTCTCCTGGGAGATACTAAAGAGTGTGTTTTTGTAACAGGGGCTGCTGGGAGGATCCGATAAAGTGGATTCTGCTGGATTTGTGAACATGTGGGGCAACATCAAGGAAAAATATGTGTCAGAAGTAGGAGCAATTTCAGTCAGTGTGTCTGTATATTTGCCTTTTTTGTGCTTTGTGTGTGCGTGTGTGCATGTCCGAGTGTGGGCTCCTATTCACTGTGTGTCCCAATGTCTCCAGTCCCAGCCGCCCACCCCGCCGCCATACGACAGCTCCCCCGACGAGCAGCGGGAGTCCATAGCAGACAAAGACCTGGACAGGCACTCGGACAAAGAGGCAGACAATGCGTTCCCTGACGATGACGTTGAAGACACGGGCGAAGATGAGGAGGAAGAGGAGGAGGACGATGACCGTGATGATGATGAAGACAAGGTGATTCCCAGACTTAACATTAACTAAGGGCTAAAAGGATTGCACAATTGCTGGGGGTAGGACTTGAATAAACTGCCTCCTGGTTTCTGCAGTTTTGTAGCTTTGTAGCAAGGTTGGGTGTGTGTCCTTCCCTGATGTGTGGCTCTTTGGGTCGAGGGAGATGTTAACGGCATGTGCTGTGTTCGCTTCCCAGGTGCCACCTGCATCACAACCTGCAGAGCAGAGCAGTGGTGATGAGGAGGCCATGCCAGCGTACGATGCTGAGACACAGGCCTTGATCGATGGTGAGGGGCAGTGTGTGTGTGTGCGTGTGTCCGTGTGTGTGCGCTCGCGCACGCCTCCAGACTAACCTCTGTGTGTGCCTTCAGCTGCCCAGAAAGCTAGAGATGAGTTTGAAGCAGCAGAGAGGGCTCTTCGGGAAGTGGACGACCAGATGAAGTGAGTCTTCACTCGTGTACAGCTAAACTTTCCCCTTACATCCCCGAGTGCGTGTGTGTATGAGAGAGAGAGAGAGAGGCTGTGTAATGCTGCATCCTTTCTTTATGCTTCAGGGCCCTGGAGAAGGAAATCTCCTTTGACTTTGGTCCCAGTTCTGAGTTTGCGTACCTGTACAGCCAGTGCTACGAGCTCACCACCAATGAGTATGTACCTGCCGCGTGTGCGTGTGTTGACCAATGTTTGTCTCAAACTGAGTGAGGTTTTGAGGGGCCTTTCTCTCCTCTTGTCTACAGGTACATCTACAGGTTGTGTCCGTTTAACCGTGTGTCCCAGAAGCCCAAGTACGGGGGGTCAGAGACCAATCTAGGGTGAGGGTTCATAACCAACATCCACCTGGTTGCAGTGCTGATGCTGTGGTTTATTTACATCACGCTCCTGACTTTCTGCCCCCGCCCCCTACAGGTCATGGGGCTCCTGGTCGGGACCAGAGGACAATAAGTACTCGGTGATGAAGTATGAACACGGGATGGGGTGCTGGCAAGGCCCTAATAGGTCCACCACGGTGAGTCCTAAAACGGCATCGGTCACTTTTCTAGAAGCTTCTTGGTCATGGTGGAGCAGATGCCTCAGAACAGGGAAGACCACCGTGTTTCATGTAGTCTTCGGGGCAGTTGAGGAACAGGTAGCTCACCCCCGAGCAGGAGCACCGTAAGGAATGCGGACCCCTTGTGTAGTGGGAGAGTGGGGGACGTCCGCGTCCAGTCAGCGCAGCGCTAACCTGGGACATGTGGGTGCCAGCGCCTGAGGACCTCCTGAAGAGCGGGAGAACTTGGGTGAGGGCGGAGTAGCGCGGCACTAAGCGTTACCTGTGTCCCGGGTCTCAGGTGAAGCTCACCTGCGGGAAGGAGACCACTGTGCTGTCCACCATGGAACCGAGCCGCTGCGAGTACCTCATGGAGTTCACCACACCGGCAGCCTGTTCGGAGCCCCCCAGCATCGAGTCTCAGGTGCACGACGAGTTCTAGAGCTGCTGCTGCTGCTGCTGCTGCTGCTGAGGTGAGCACCCAGTTCTGCTCCTGACTTGAAAAGGAACTTTTCAACTGTGCATAAATGTATAAATACATAAATACAAAGTGACTCAAGTCATTTTCTCGTGTTTTTCTGAAGCAGCTCTAAGCTGTGCGTTTTATCGCCCCCCACAGTACTGTACTGTAATGGGACCAGTCCCCCACCCCCCACCCCCAGCCTGCCTGCACTGAGGAGCTGCTCGGAGCCCCTACGCCCAGAGGACAGGCTGTGGTGAACAACTTCCCCCCTCCTCTGCTCTGCTGTCAGCTGTCAATTTGTTGGGTAAACCTGTGTTTCTCCAATAAAGTGCGGTTCTGCGTCACGGTGCCATGCGCTGCTGTCGTCTGTGCTGCTCACTGAAGGTGACTTCCTGTCGGTGCTGCATCCTGGTCACCGCTCTGCTCCTGTCCCTTTGCCCCCCCCCCCATGTGAGTTTCTAGCCTCGGTCTTGGCTGTGCTGGAAGGATGAAAGGAAACTCGGGGGCACAGAAAAGCCAAAGCCTGTTGGACCAGTAAGATTCGTAACTTTTATTTGATTTTTTTCGCATGAAAAGTACAAATAATCAAACAATTCCATGAAAAAGTCTTCAAGCGTCTTCAGCTGATATCCAGTAAGAGATTAACCCTAAGCTAAACCAAAAGGTCATTTTTCTTCCCAAATGTAAAATGTACAGTTTCACTCTTCTGATCGTTTTTCAAAGTTTGATTCTTAAAATGATCTTTGTTCTTCTGACATTTACGCCACCTGGATTGGTAGTTTTTAAAATCCTGTTTTGTTTTACTATCCCCAGAAACTATTTATAAATAAATAAGAGGAAATTGCGAAAGAACTCACTCTCTTTCCCCAAATAAATAGAAAAGCAAATGGCTGTGAGAAAGACGAACCACCGAGCCCTTCTGGGGGCCCGCACCGCTTGTTGCTTTTTTGAATTTAATTTTTTTGTTTGTTTGTCGCCCCCGGGGCCTCGGCTGCCTTAGCAACGCGCGTCTCCCCAGCAGCGGCGGGACTGCCCTCCCTCGGGGCTCCCAGAGTGGCCGTGAAACGCAAAGACTGGACAGAAGCGGTACCTGAATACAACATGAAGGATGAGCAACTCAAAGGTATTCGTTCAACAAGACAAACGTAACACAGGCAGTGAACTTAACATCAAGCACGCCGTTTTTTCGTCTACACATCAGTTTATTTTTCTTCAGTGCACCCTGCCTATGGAGAACTTTTTGCAGTTATAATTCAGAATGTTTTATTTTCTCATTCCATTTCATAAAAAAAGGAATAGCCACATTTCAGCAAAATTGAAAACTCATTTAAACTAGCAAATATAATGAAATAAAGCATAAATATACACAAAACATACTTTGATACGAGGCAATAATAGTAATAAATAGTTTTAAGTTAACAATAAGTTAAATCTACAAGTTTAAAGTCGCCGAAATAATACAAGTTTGTTGGCGCTATCTTGTATTTTCACGTTTAATTTTTTTTTGTTGCAACAAAAGCTACCACAGACTTTTACGAACACAATCGAACACATTTTGATTGAAATAAAAAGTCTAAACTCTAAAATCTGCAAACACTAAGAACTGCAACTAATTATCTTTAAATAAAGAGACAAAAATCATTGATAATCCGTACCCAATAAGAAGCGAGTTGAGTCTTCAACCCACGTTGTGTCCTCGGTGTTATTTCAATGACACGAAAACGCTTGATCAACGTGTGAATCCGAATATGTAAAACGAACCAAATAAATCAAAGGAAAAAGAGTTGTCGTCGGGTAATACGGGTGGAAACCTCATTTTTGCAAGTTGGACTTTGTTGGATTTTGTCGCTGCTCTTTCGTAATTTCGCGCACCAAATTTTCGTCTCGGTTACCGAACGTCAGAATGTCGTCCTTGGGGCGAATGAAGGCATCATGTACAGTTCCAGAGATCAGAGCTTTTAGTGCTTGTTTGAATATTTTCTCTTTTTTTTTTTTCTTCTGAGCTGACATTAACAAGTTTTTTTTTATTTTACATTTGATCCTTTCACTTTTTTTGCAAACGATTTCAGTGTGACATTTAATTTCTTTTTTAAAAAATATATATATTATGTTCTCAGTCAATATAAAAACAAAGCACATTGCACTTGCTGTTCCATAAGAAAGTTTTTTGTTTTTTTTTTTTCCTTTTCAAATGATTATAACTGGAGCTCAAGCGGTGCAGTAGGTGTGTGTGTTTGTGTGTGTGTGTACCGTCCTTTCGTGCGAGTGAACGTCAAGTGTCGGAACTTGGACAAAGATGCGCCAGCCAGCTGCTCGCTGTCCTTTTTCGCTGTGCGTGTGTGTGCGTGTGTGCGTGCGTGCGTGTGTGTGTTGGCCTGCCTGTTAGTTCGACGCGTATTTGCCACAGGTTTCCGAAGTCCGGCCTTGTGTTTGCGAGGCTGCTGCGTGTGTGCAAGCCCGTTACTCTGCGGAGGACCCTCTGGGAAAACACAG